>NW_020769308.1:46376159-46404465 GCF_900518735.1 Pseudonaja textilis | reverse complement strand
TTCCTTCCTTCCTTCCTTCCTTCCTTCCTTCCTTCCTTCCTTCCTTCCTTCTTTCTTTCTTTCTTTCTTCAGTTCTCTTGTTACATTGATTTTTTATGGACATATTTTCATCTTTTGAAGAAATTATAATGCAAGTAACTGCATAAAAGAGGTGACCAACCTGAGAAAGTGTGATATTTTTAGCAATAGATTTTCAGTAGCTGATTTTGGAACCAACAAATAAGACTGCAAATTACATTTCGCATTATCATGAATCAGTCATTTTTTAATCAATAAAGCAAAAAAAAAAGTCAAGGTAAACAGCAGAGAAGATCTTGATCATTTACCCCTCATTAAATTCACTGTTACTACAGTATAAAGGCCCATACTATACATTTAAGTAGACCTTTCAGACTTAGAAAAAGAAAAATAACGAGATCGATATTAAAGATTTTCTGCTACTTACAATCTTTTACAAGACTAATTTTAATGTTATCCCAGCTTTCTCGGGCGGGAAAAGAATTAAGTACCTTCAGCAAACAAAATTAAATTGTAGGCATCATTAATAGGGCTCTTAACTAAAGAGAGAGGCAAAATGATACAAATAAAATAGCTTTCACTTCTACAAGTAACAAAGAGAAGGCAAAATATTCTCAGTCTGAACTGTATCTTACTAATTTATTCAGGAAAAAAAAATTCCTCACTACCACACCACAGCACAAAAAGTTGCAGCTATTTTGAGACCTCACCAACAGGTACAGCGAGTAACTGACTGGAAACATCTGTCATGTTTTACTTCTGAATAATGAATCTTCTTTTCTTTACACAAAACTGGCAGAGAACTTTATTTAATAAACCCGTAAGTGGGAAGGAGGACATCTAGAAGGATGGACCTGGACAATCATCCAGGTCACAGTTGTCCCAATGGTGATTTTTCAGGAGGCAACTGGACTTTCTTGTTTTTTCCTTGAAGACGTTTTGCTTCTCATCCAAGAAGCTTCTTCAGCTCTGACAGGATGGTGGGGAATGGAAGGATTTATATTCCTTGCAGACAGCTGGTCATTTGCATCCTTTTAGAGAGTTGTTGAGGCCACCTGGAGGTTTATCTGTGTCCTCAGGGTCACCTGGATGGTGCTCCTGGCTTTTTACAGATTACAGGAACCAGGAGCACTACTCAGGTGACCCTGAGGACACAGATAAACCTCCAAGTGGCCTCAATGACGCTCTAAAAAGGATGCAAATGACCAGCTGTCTGCAAGGAATATAAATCCTTTCATTCCCCACCAGAAGTGGTCTTCAGCAGGTTCCAACCAGTTCTGGAGAACCGGTAGCAGAAATATTGAGTAGTTCAGAGAACCGGCAAATCCCACCTCTGACTGGAGATTTTACAGTGTCCTTCCCATGCCACACCCACCAAGCCATGCCCACAGAACGGATAGTAAAAAAAAAGATGAATCCCACCACTGTTCCCCACTCTCCTGTCAAAGCTGAAGAAGTTTCCTGGATGAGAAGCGAAACGTCTTCAAAATAAAAAAAAACAAGAAAGTACAGTTGCCTCCTGAAAAAGCACCTTTGGGAGGGAGCACATCTCCTGTATGGGGATTCTCACTTAAATATCCAAACGTGTAGTCCTTAAGTACCGTTGGAACCAAACTTGGACTACTGGCAAAAGGCAGAGCTGCAGGCTAGATTGGAAAATCTAAGAAGCCTCCCAGGAAAAGCAACGACAAATCACTTCCACGTTTTTTCCTTTGAAGCAACATCGAGAAAAGCAAAACAAAACAGAAGGATGGGCATATAAGCAGTGTCAGATTGTGCTGGGTAAAAGGGGCAGAAATCAGGCAAGGAGAATATTCTTGATTGATGGTGCAGTAAGATTACACGCCCTGGGTCTATTTTAACATCTCCAGGCCCACGTGGGAAAAAGTGTTTCTCAAATGGGATTTTAGAGTCTCTCCCCTGTAGTCATGCCAAAGGCAAAAATATTATGCCTAGCCCAGAACTTTCCTTGGTTTGGAAAATGTCAGTGAAGAGAGATAATTGGCCGATTCATAGAAGTCCTTTGTCATCCAGGTCCTATTTGTCTATGACAAGATACTTGCTCCTGTCTGAAATATAATGCCATTAAATCTTTGGGAAAGTTGGTATTGGCTTTGTCTTAGCCCAGTGTTTCTCAACATTGGCAATTTAAAGATTTGTGGACTTCAATCCCCAGAATTCCCCAGCCAGCAAAAGCTTTGCTGGCTGGGGAATTCTGGGAGTTGAAGTCCACACAACTTAAAGCTGCCAACAGTGAGAAACACTTGTCTTAAGCCAAGATTTATAGATACTCTGATAATATCACCATAGGGTATTATTTTTTGCTCTAGGATGCTCTTTTGGCTTAAGAGATCATTATTAATGCAAGTGGAATTGTATCTTCAAGCCAGCACAGATAGTCCTCGATTTATAACCATCACTGGGGCCAGGTGGTTTTTAAGTGAGTCATGCTCAATTTTGCAGGATTTTTTTGGCATGGTTGTTAAGTGAACCACATGGTTATTAAGCAAATCCGGTTTCCCCCATCAATTCTGCTTGTTGGAAACCAGCTGGGAATGTGACAAATTCTGATTTTGGGACACTGCAACCGACATAAATATATGCCGGTTGCCAAGAATTTGAATTCTGAACACACGGTGCAACAGTTGTAAAGGCGAGGACCGATTGTAAGTCCCTTTTTTCAGTGCCCTTGTCATTTCAAATGGTCACTAAATGAATAATTGTACGTTGAGAATTACCTGCAGCTTAAGATCATCCTTCTTACAGAAAAGTTAAGACCAATCTTAAATTTATCAGATAAAGGAAGGAGAATGCTGTTTGCCTTTTTTTTTTTATAGAATAGAATACTTTATTGGCCAAATGTGATTGGACATACAAGGAATTTGTCTTGGTGCAAATGTTCTCAGTGTACATAAAAGGAAAAATGCATTCGTCAAGAGTCAAGAATCATCAGGTACAACACTTAATGATAGTCAGAGGTTACAATAAGCAATCAAATCATACGAGGAAACAGTCAATATAAATTCTAAGGAGACAAGCGACAAAGTTACAGTCCTACAGTCACAAGTGGGAGGGGATGGGCGATAAGGAGTGGTGAGAAGGTTAATAGTAATAGTAATGCAGACTTAGTAAATAGTTGGACAGTGTTGAGGGAATTATTTGTTTAGCAGAATGATGGTGTTTGGGGAAAAAAATGTCCTTGTGTCTAGTTTATGTCCAGGATGTGAGGGGTCTGTAGATATTTTCACAGCCCTCTTTTTGACTTGTGCAGTATACAGGTCCTCCATGGAAGGCAGGTTGGTAGCCATTGTTTTTTTCTGCAGTCCTAATAAATACTTTTTATTAAGTTTTTTCACCTTTAAAAAACAAATCATATATACCATTTTAGCCAGGAGATGGGCTAATTGTCACTAAAAATGGCAGGCAGTGTTTTTTTTCCTTTATCTGAAAAAAGCCACTGAAGCTGCACATGTTTTTATGAACCACTAAAACCCGCTGAAAACAAACTGCATATCAAAAGCGTGCACCTTCAGCAGTTTGTCAGCTCCAGGATGAAAAACGACACCTGCCATTTGTATTACAGGTAGTCCTCAACTTACAACAGTTCATTTAGTGACTGAAGTTACAACAGCCCTGAAAAAAATAACTCGTTACTGTTTTTCACTCTTAACCCGTTGCAGCATGATCAAAATTCAGTCGCTTGGCAACTGGTTTGTATTTATGATGGTTGCAGTGTCCTTTTGCAACCTTTTGATAAGCAAATTCGGCAGGGAAGCCAGGTTCACTTAATGACTGTGTTATTAACTTGACAACTGCAACAATTCACACATGGCAAGAAAGGTCATAAAATGGAGCAATTAGCAACTGTCTCGCTTAGCAACAAAGATTTAGGGCTCAATTGTGAACTATCTGTAATATTCAACCTATCAATAAATGCAAATTCCAACTTACATCTATATTCACGTTAAAACAAAGTTAGGAACAGAACTTATTTGGGGACCTGCCTGTACTGTAACTTTAATTTTAGGCACACACCTGATTTTATCTCGAAGAGGGCATTGGCAACTCCTTTGGGTGCTGCAGGTACAGATCTTAGAAATTTAATCTGGAACAGTTTGGGGTGTTTTTCCTAGGATGAAGGTCCGCCTGGGCACTGTTCGGTATTTGAGCTAAAGTTTCAGTTTAAAATAGCTTCAAAGCATATTCTATTTTAACCAAAGTCGGCATTAATTCACCTCCTTTGGTTAAAATAGAATTGTTTGATGGCATTTGCAGATCTTAATGCTGTCTGGGAGACTTAAGCTTAAGCTGAATTTTGCAAAGGATTTCTTGAGACTTGAAAGAGTTCATTGAATGCAGCTTCTCTATTGTGAGATTTATCTACACAGACATCTCTTAGATGGAAGAAGGAATTTACTGTAAATGTTGAGCCTTCTTTCAGGAATTCTGTTTGTTTTATGCATAAAACACAAGTTTTCATATTATTCCAGATGCCCAGTTCCTGCAACCGTTCATTGTATGTTTTAGCCTCCAGTCCTGAAGCATTGTTTTTCCTGAAGCAATGTGTGGATGACCCAGGGTGGGATACAAAATAAACACAGTCACAAAAAGCAGACGAAGCCCCTTTTATTCCTTCACTTTGCTTCCAAGTTCCAAATGTCCTTGACTGGAGACAAAAAAACCTCCCACACGAGCAGTTACAACAAGGAGGAAATGCCATTTAAATGATAAAGAGTAAAAAACAACACAAACCAGGCAAGATAAGGATAAGGACTGGAGGACGTCCACAGATAACAGAACACATACTGGGAAAGACACCAAACTCAGAGAGGAACCATAAACTAGAGATATTTCCACGCTTTGTTTCCAGCACTTGCCCGTAGGCATGTTTGTCCTCTTATTCAGTTGTCACAGCTGCGGCCCATGAAGAGGATCAACGCCCTCTCCTCCCTGCGTACCCTAGGATGGAGAAGGGATGGGCCTGGGTCCTCTGACTGCCCAGCCGGCCTCTGCTCTTCCCCAGCCTCCTCTACAACCTCTGGAGCCACACCTGCACTCCCTGTGGCTGTTCCTCCTTTCTCGCAGAGTCAGTCTCCACCAGGGGCATGACACAATCGAAAAGGTTTCACATTAACCCCCAGCAAGTACCAGCCTCAATATAATAGCCAAATTGTTATCATGTAAAAAGTCTTGCTGCAGATATATCAACAATGGGTGACATTAAAGAAAAAACAGACCCCCAAGGTTAAAAGAAATCAAAAAACAATAAAGTAAAGGGATCTTTCTTTGGGAAAGATACGAAAAGAACGTTTGCAAATTCAACACCCACAAAAGACACTATGTGGAATTATGGGACCTATTCTGATCTCTATTGTTGCTAAAGTGGGGTGGGTGTTTATTGTGTGGGTACACCACAACTGTCTAATTGTAATATGGTTTGACATAAAAAATAATTGCAGAAGAAACCAAGCATGTTTTAATTAAGTAATATAAGCAGAATGCTGAGCATACTGTGAATCTAAAAATGTAAATTAGGGCAACATTTCTTCAAAGATGGATGTCACTTTTCCTTAATTAATCTTTTTTTAAAATATATCTATATATATAAAACAGAGAAGTGGGGAAAAAAGCAAAACAAAAGACTAGAGGGGTGTCATATCTGTAAGAGGACACAAAAAAGGCAAAAAATTGTATACTTAGTGCCCAATATATCACTGACAAAGAATTAACCATAAAAAACAGAATACATTGATTTATTTTTAACAAAAGGAAAAGGGATTTTAAAACTCTTGTTAAAACTCTGGCTGAATGTCAATATAGGTATTCCTCAACTTACGACCACAATTTCTGTCCCAAATTTCTGTTGCTAAGGGAGACATTTATTGAGTTTTGCCCCCATTTTACAACCTTTCTTGCCACAGTTGTTAAGTGAGTCACTAGAGTTGCTGAGTGAGTAACCTGGTTGTTAAGTGAATTAAGTTACAATGGCACTGAAAAAGTACTTATGACTGATTTTTCACACTTTCTCTCTATAACT
Source organism: Pseudonaja textilis (assembly GCF_900518735.1). Next base: position 46,398,410 of record NW_020769308.1, on the reverse strand, counting down.
GTCTGGTTTGGTTCTGCAACTCAACAGGACAGACACAGACTCCAGAGAGTAATTAGGACTGCAGAAAAAACAATTACTACCCACCTGCCTTCCATGGAGGACCTGTATACTGCACGAGTCAAAAAGAGGGCTGTGAAAATATCTACAGACCCCTCACATCCTGGACATAAACTACTTCAACTCCTTCCCTCAAAACGACGCTTATAGACCAGAACAGCTAGACACAAGGACAGTTTTTTCCCCAAACGCCATCACTCTGCTAAACAAATAATTCCCTCAACACCGTTCAACTATTTACAAAGTCTGCACTACTATTAATCTTCTCATCACTCCTTATCACCTATCCTCTCCCACTTGTGACTGTATGACTGTAACTTTGTCGCTTGTATCCTTACTGTTTATGTTGACTGTTTCCTAGTATGATTTGATTGCTTATTGTACCCTATGACTATTATTAAGTGTTGAACCTTATGATTCTTTATGAATGTATCTTTTCTTTTATGTACACTGAGAGCATCTGCACCAAAGACAAATTCCTTGTGTGTCCAATCACACTTGGCCAATAAAGAATTCTATTCTATTTTCTATTCTATTCTTATGACCATTGCAGCATGTCTGTGATCATTTGATCCAAAATTTGAATGCTTGGCAACTGGGTTCATAGCTATGATGATTGCAGAGTCCCAGGGGTCACGTGATCCCATTTTGCGACCTTCTGACAAGCAAAGCCAATGGGGAAGCCAGATTCACTTAACAACCATGTTACAAACTTAACATCTGCAGTGGTGGCAGGAAAGGTCATAACATTAACTTAACAAATGTCTCGCTTAACAACAGAAATTTTGGGCTCAATTCTGATCATAAACCAAGGACTAAAAATACTTTTATTTTCCAGTTTCTGTTTCCTGCTTTCAAATATCAGAGGGGTTATCCTTGCAAAAAATGTTTTTCAACTACGGGAATATATTTAAAGCTTAAACTAAATTTGATCGTCAAAGACAACAGACTTTAAGAGCATTATTTCAGATCTTAGAGCTGCTTTAAAAATGGAAATATTACTTTTCTGCTTCTTTCCCCCACCCACACCCCAAAAAATTAAACCTGAAGCTGAAACAATGGCACTTGCTTGGGGCATGTTTTATTCATCAGTACAAAAAAGCTCAAGATTTTTGAAGTCAGTTAAATTTAGAGAAACCAAAGGGAAAGACTTGTCAATGCCGAATCTTGAGCAGAGAGAACTGCCTATCATTTAAAAAAATTTCTCGCGTATTATCTGAAATCGTAATACAGGATGTCCTCCATGTATGACCACAATTGAGCCCAACACCTCTGTTGTTAAGCGAGGCATTTGTGAAGTGAGTTTTGTCCCATTTAACAACCTTTCTTGCCACAGTTGTTAAGTGAATCGCTGCAGTCGATAAGCAAGTAACCTGAGATGACCCAAGGTGGGATACAAAAGCAACAAAGTCACAAAAACTGGTGAAGCCCCTTTAATTCCTTCAACTTGGCTTCAAAGATCCAATTATCATTGGCTGGAGACTAGTGTTGGTATTCAGCCAGTTCACACCGGATCGGGCGAACTGATAGCAAGGATTTGGTGTGGGTCGCCGAAGAGGTAGTAAGTTCTGGCTGGCCATGCCCCCAACCCGATCGCCTGGTCGCCGTTGGCTTGCTTGCCCCACCCACCCAATGCTTGCTCACCCCGCCCGCCTGACGCTGGCCCCTTAAGGTATTTCTTTCTTTTTTTCCCCTCCTGACAATCAGCTGTTCATACGATCAGTTGTGCTGGGATTCTCCTTGCTGAGGCCCAAGAAGGCACAAAATGGAGGGAGGGGATCAGCCCTGCTCCATTTTTTTGCCTTCCTGAGCCTCTGAGGAGCCTTCTGGGAGCAAGAAAACCCCTCCCCAGAGGCTCTTCTGAGGCCCAGAAGGCCCAAAAAACAGGTTGGACCTTCTGGGCCTCAGAAGAGCCTCTGCAAAAAAGCAAAAAAAAGGCACGCCCACCCAGTCACATGGCCACACCCACGTAGCCATGCCCACCAAGCCACGCCCACAGAACTGGTAGTAAAAAAATTTGAATCCCACCACTGCATGGGACCAGTATCCAATCTCAATTCTACTTATTTCAAGTATTTGCTCTATATATCTATAACTATAGCTACTGTGTAGTGCCACCCAATTAATCCCTTTGCTTCAACCAAATGTTGGCTTAGCTATGCAATAGAGGAACACTGATCCTTACAGACTTCCAACAGAATGAACAGAGTGGGAAGGGACCTGGGAGGTCTTCTAGTCCAACAGGACAGCCGTTTGTCTAAATTGGTATAGGGTCTCCTGCTTGAGCAGGGGGTTGGACTAGAAGACCTTCAAGGTCCCTTCCAACTCTGTTATTCTGTTAAAAGAGGGAGGAACCTAACAGTCAGAGAAAGAAACTTAGGAAGCACCCACCCCAATTGATCAGATATTTAAAAGCAGTGGCAGAAAGTTTGCCACTTCCGACTTGCAAGATTCTACTAATGGAGCCTTCCAAGAAAGTAGACTTAGCTCATCTATTTGTGTTTCCTGCCTAGGTCACCTAGGAGAGCAGACCTAATCTCGACAATTTTCCATCTTGAAATGATATTTTAGAAGTCAGAATTAAAGCCAATACAAAATTATCTCTGTTGTGGTTAGCCGGCAGCAGGTGCAGTTGGCTGAGGAGAGCGAGGACTCAGATGCTGGCCAGGACCATTAGGGAGTAGACTGCTGCCTTCAGAGATTGTGGGTGCTGGGCAGCAGTGATGAGGAGGTTCCCGAGGAGCCTGTGCCAAGTGTGTGTGAGCGCAGGATTGCTCGTAGGAAGGAGCAGCTACAACAGCATGGGCTACTTGGGAGTAAGGCTGCAAGGTAATGGCCCCTCCTTCATGCAGATAAAAGCCAGCTGTGAATTGGACGTTCTTTGCAGGAAGAAAAAATTATTTTGAAACTCCAGCCTCGTGGCCATTGCAGTATCTTAAGTTAGTATTTGAAGACTCTTGTGTTGTAAAATATTTCTTATCTGTTATTCTTGGCATCCTCGCACAGTTTTGGCAAGGTTTATGCTTATCAAACTCAGTTAGTTTGCAGCAGCCTTTTAACTGGGGATTCATAATACTCGATAAAAGGTTTCTGTTCCCTTTGGTTATTGTTTGTTTTATTGGAAAAGGGTTTGGGTCAGAACAATCTCTGCAGAGCATTGATAACAATTTACATGACAGTAAAGATAAAAGGCAAAAGGTTTTACTCCGCTGGTTGTAACCAATGTTATGGTGGTCATCTCTGTTTCTAGGTCACTGATCATGTGACCAGCATGACATCATGATGGCTTCTGAGATCATGTGACCAGCATGACATCATGCTGAAGCATAGAGTGTGTGACAAAACACGGAGATCTGTTCCCTTCCTGCCAAAGTGGTACCTATTTATCTACTCGCATTCGCATGCTTTCAAACTGAAAGGTTGGAAGGAGCTGGAGCAAGGACAGCTCACCCCGTCGCGCAGCGCTCAGGTCTCAAAACTAGGTTTTCAGCTTTCCAGCCAGTAAACCCAGCATCTTAATTGCTGAGCCATTGTGCTTTGCTGCCCCTTTATATGATAATACTGACGTATGAAATATTTTTGTTGAATCCCAATCTGCAGAAGCAAATAGGGGGAAAAATGGATATAAATGGAATATCTGAATAAGATTACCCAATTAATCCCCATGCAAACAAACATTAGTCATTTTAAAGTCTTTCTCAGGGTTCCAGTCTGCATTTTATATTTCACTTTTAGTTTAGCAATGGCTACGAATGCCATTATTTGATGCATTCCTTTTAACAAATATGCATTCCTTTTAACAAATATGCAAGAGAAACGTTTAAAATAAAACCTGTTAAACTTTTTGTTTGCACATCAGTGCAATCCAGGAAGAATAGATTTATTGACCTCTGTTTACTCCTGTCTTACTGTTTGTCTATTCAGTTTTGTGCAGAGCTGACTGTTTGATTCCCATACATGAAAATTTCATACTGTTGGCACCACTCTAAATAAATTATTAAAAGAAACGAATATGAGTGTTGTGTTTAGATTTCCAGCATCCTTTTTAAAAAAAATCCCTTTTATTTTCTTGCTGTTGTACAATAGCGAGTCCTGTAAACATAAGCAAATATTGTGTTTTTAGCCAAACATACCTAGATTTCACACAAACACACCTAGTAAGAGCACAATAATCTTTGTCTGCTAGGAATTTATTCTAAATGATAAGAAGAGTTTGGGGGATTTTTTAGATTAGGAAAATGTGCCTGTTAAATTTAAGCTTCAAGATATACTGGTCCCACTTTTGAAAGACATAAATCCTCTTATCAAATTAATTATAATTGAATGCATAGAAATGATATTCTTTCTAATGACATCACTTAAATTAAAACACCATTGTCTGGAAGATGCCTTCTCTGTGAAGGCATGACATGTCTGTTTAATCCAAGTCGCAAATAATTGTTTGTCTAATAGGGCGGCTATACCATTAGAAATTAATTAATTAATTAAAATTGCTTGTCTTGCTCAATTTTTCTGTTTCCCCATTTACCTTTCCTTAATCAGTGATGTCCCCAGGGAGGAAAAGAGTTCAACTGGACAAAAGCACCATCACAATAGAAGCCCTTGCTTCTCTTTATGTCACTACCCCATATCACAAAGTTATTACAAACAATATTGCTCATCATAAATTTGTTTTGTGTTTAAATGCTGCTTTAATCTGTCTATAATGTTGGACTATACCAACATACTGATATGAACTGGTCGCTTGCTCTTTTGTTCAATCCATATTAAACCCCAAAACAACTTATTTATTATTCACTCATTTTTTTGTTGCTTTACTACACATGCTTAGCAGAGTAACAGGGTTGGATGGGAGCTACAACTTCTGTAGGCAAGTTGTTCTACTGGTTAATTGTTCTTACTGTCAGAAAATTTCTCCTTAGTTCCAGGTGGCTTCTTTCCTTGATTAGTTTCCACTCATTGCTTCTTGTCCTTTGGAGAATATGTTGACCTTCTCTTCTTTGTGGCAGCCCTTTAGATAGTGGAATATTGCTAGTCATGTCATCCCTATTTCTTAAACAACTGGTTGCAACTGAGTTCCATATACTCTTAGGTTTCTCCTGATGTATTAAACTCTCACTTCCATCCAGTAAAGTGGTCAAGAGCACAATCTTATATGAAATCCATGTTTGCTTCTTTTTCATAATCGAACACATATTACGACTATCTTTCTACCAGTATTTGCATGCCTTAAAGTTTCTCCATCTTCCCATCTTCAATAATAAGCACTTAGACTTATATACCGCTTTAAAGTGCCTTTATAGCTTTACAGAGTCAGCCTATTGCCCCCAATAATCTGGGCCCTCATTTTACCAACCTTGGAAAGATGGAAGGCTGAGTCAACCTTGAGCCTGGTGGGATTTGAACTGCCAAACTGCTGGCAGTCAGCAGTCAGCAGAAGTAGCCTGCAGTACTGCATTCTAACCACTGCGCCACGGCAGCTCATTCTTTCAACATTAATAAAGGCATCCATTCTCTATATGTAACATGCAATCACTTAACTACTTTGATCTACAAGTTTGTTAATCTTTAGTTGTAGAGTAGATTCTTCATTGCACCACACAAGCTAACTTTTGCTGCAAATTGTTCACGTTCTCAGCCAACAATATGGCACTGTCTACATATAAAAACACACGCACAGTCATGTCTAACACATTTTGAATATCACATAAGCCGTTTCTTATGCATTTATCCATAAAACACCCAAGGAGACATCATACAGTACATCCTTGTCTATATAATTGTATTCAGTATTTCTCAACCTTAGCATTTTTACTTTTTCAGTACAATCACTTCTACCAATGTTCTTCACAACAAACCTCTTGGTACATTAGACACGGAGGGAGAGAGGAAGGGAAAAGGGAGGCACGGAAGAAGGAATGAGGGAGGGGAGGGAGGAGGGAGGGAGGAAGGCAAGGTGGGAAGAGAAGGGAGGGAGGGAGGAAGGGAAGAAAGAGAGAGAGAGGGAGGGAAGAAAGAGGGAAGGAGGAAGGGGGAGGAAGGGAAGGAAGGAAGGAAGGAAGGAAGGAAGGAAGGAAGGAAGGAAGGAAGGAAGGAAGGAAGGAAGGAAGGAAGGAAGGAGAGAAAAATAAATAACTTCATTCAGTGGAAGATAGGCTTTTTTTCCTGAATTGCTCTCCAATATGGAAGAAAGCATTACCTCAAACAAAACTTATTTTTAAAGAAGAGCCAGGAGCTTAAGATACATACGGGAAAAAATATTTGTGCTTAAGAATACAGTACTGCCATTTAGCAAATGAAATTTACCTTTACCTTATTGAATTTTTGCAGGGGGAAAAAACCCTAATCTCTCATTTTTCAAAATTTTATTACCTGTAATATTTACGTAGTTAACGAATGGATATCCTATTTTCAAATATTTGCATTGTAGTATTGCAGGATATACTGAACGATTTTTAGCACAGGGTTGATAAAGGCAGAGATGGGGTTTTTGTTGATACCAATCTGTGGAAAGGGCTTCGCTTTCAACCTCTACCACCCCTTAATAAAATAAAATAAAATAAAATAAAATAAAATAAAAAGACCACTACAGAAACCCTGTATCGGTGTTTACAAAAAGAAAGCTTGCGATGGCTTGGCTAGAATGCTGATACTGAAGTTCACTCTTTTATGCATTCAGCCTGCCTGACAGCAAACTCTTCCGAATCCCGAAGGACATCATTAGTATGAAGAAATATCGTACATGACAGAAGGTGACATTCAACATGTCAACATGTATTACAGAACAGTGCTCAGGCCCTTGAAAAACTTAAGTTATTCCCTAGTTCTATCACTTTCCTATTGGCAGGAACAAAAACAATTTGCAACTCCCATCCCGCGCATCTGCTTTTTAGTCATCCTGCCATTAATAACATGCAAATCTTTCAGGCAGGAGTCATCACAAAGGGCACCAGCTAAATTCCCTTTCTTTTCAAATCCAAAATATTCCCGGTTATAGTATAATCTGTCTATTCATCAGTCTATCTGGTTCATTTTGTAATGGGTCATACACCCTGGATGATCAACTGATCACGTGTGGACACAGTAGTAATAAATAGTGTTTGTGTTTGTATTTGTGTGTGTGTGTGTGTGTGTGTGTGTGTGTGTGTGTAAGAGAGAGAGAAAAAGAGAAAGAGAGAGAAAAAGAGAAAGAGAAAGAGAGAAAGAGAGAGAGAGAGAAAGAGAGAGTGAGAAAGAGAGCAAGATATATATATATATATATATTTGTTTTCTTAAGTTTTCGCGGGTATTTATATGTATGGTGTTCAGCTTTGTTCAAATATTTTCCCACGTCATTATAGTTGGGCTTTTAAAGTTGTAGCAACATTTCAGCAGAATCTCATCTGCCATCATCAGGCTTCTGTATTGTGTTCGTCATGACGTGGGAAAATATCTGAACAAAGCTGAATACCATACACACACACACACACATATATATGAAATAAATCAAAGGATTGACATTATCATAACAATGTGCGAAAGAACTACTAGTACTTGTCTAAGTAAACCCTCCCTCTCTCTCTTTGTTTGTGTGTATAAAATAAATCAAAGGATTGAAATAATCATAGTAATGTGCCAAAGAACTAGAATATGTCTTGGTAAACATTAAACCACCATTTTCCAGCACAAAACTAAGGAATCCTAAAATAGAGTTTATTTGCTTCAGAAATGCCTCCAAATGCCTCCAAATGAAAACATTAAAACTGCACAAAGTTATCTGTGTTCTCTCTCTGATATTGTGATCCCAAAATCCACAACCCTAGGCTTTGGCATATTAATTTTTTGTAAACTTCTGACTTGGGATCGCCCAAGGGGTGGGATTCAGCCGGTTCGGGCCAGTTCGGGTGAACCGTATGTTAAATTTACACCTGGTTCGTTGAACCGGTAGTTTAACTGACTGCTGGCTCCACCCACTCCTCCCCTCCCCTCACAGGTGTCCCCACACGTTTTGGATTCAGGTAAGTGCAGGGTCCACACAAAGACTCTGGGAAGGTGAAAAACGGCCTACCTGGAAGTTCCAGAAATGGGCCTGTTTCTGACTTCCGGAGGGCCTCCAGAGCCAGGGGAAGCCGTTTTCACCCTCCCAGAGGCCCAAGGGAAGCCTTTGGGAGGTGAAAAACTGCCCTCCTTGAAGTTCTGGAAGTCCGGAATCAGGCCTGTTTCCGGCTTCCGGAGCTCCTCTGGAGCCAGGGGAGGCCATTTTCACCCTCCCAGAGGTCCGAGGGAAGCCTCTGGACTCTGGGGAAGGTGAAAAACGGCCCTCCCGGAGGTTCCGGTAGGCCACGCCTACCTTGACCAGGCCCACCCAGCAACCGGGCAGAGAACCGGTTGCGGGGATTTTTGAATCCCACCCCTGGCTCCGTACAGATGCTTCTTTTGTGAAGAGTCCATAAAGAAGCAATTTCCAGTGGATTTTAGGACTCTGGGATGTTGGGAGAGACAACTTTGCAGTCAGAAAGTTGCAGTCAGTGCTTTTCATAAAGATGCTGAATTCATCCACCTCCCATCTTAATCACTTTTCTTGGCAATGGATTATACATTGCTTTTTTAAGAACCTCCTTAAGGACAAGTTTTATTACACTCGGTGATTTTTCTCCAACCTGCAGTGAAAGATTTTTCTTTAAAACTTAAAGAAAAACTTTTTTTTGAAATTTTAGAATAAGTAGTGAAAGGGCCATTATAATGTTGATTCTGGAAAGATTTTGCAAAGAAAGAAAAGACTACGGGACCAGATTGACTGAAAACAACATCTGAAGATGTTATAAGAGTATTTCTTATTTGTTTAAAATCCTATTAAAATATACGTATATGAAGATCTGAGCTTCATGAAATCACTTCCTGGGAAATGTTCTGGATGAGAGAAAAACATGATAAGAGGAAACCTTGAAGGCTGGTTACTAGAGGCAACCTGAAGGAATTACAGATTGTAACTCAGGGAGAACTTCCACTAATACAGATGGAGAAAAATATTTTAACCCTTATATGGCAACCAGAACTTACTCTTTAGAGTGTTTGCTACAATAACAATGGGCTTAAAAGAACAGATAGGATATAGCTGGAAATCAGACTGTTTTAGATATGGATTTAACATTGACAAGATCTAAGAATGACATTGAGAAAGAAGTCATACCAGACCAACAAAGAATGAGGTTTCAGTAGTTAAAAAGGACACACCAGTAATATAATTAGAAGAATAACTTGAATAAATGGATCTTAACTCAGAAAAGTGCCTTGGACAAATTTTGGATTTAAAAAAAGAGTTGAGTTATACCAATGAAAGAATTCCTGAGAAAAGAAAAAAAGAAAGGAAAGGAAAGGAAAGAGAAAAGAAAAGAAGAGAAAGAAAGAAAAATTCAGTTTGGGGGAAATTACCTCAAAAGGGTGAAGGATACGGAAAGAATTTCAAAGAAAATCACAAGGTATTTCGTAAAGGGAATTATGACTTGTTTAAAAATATTTATACTGTTAATTCTAGCTCTTAATGAATTTTTGTTGGTTAAAGTTAGAAAGATGAGGTATTATTATTTGTCAATTGATGAAAGATGAGATACAAGATGAATAAGTTTCGGCTGAAATATTAGAAAAATTAGATTTTTGAAAATGTTTATACTTCAATGAAGGAAAGTTGTCAATCAGACAACTAAAATAGCAGTATGATTAAAGATTAAACCTTTTTTAGGATTCATGCATCCCCTAATAATATAAACCAGTCACTAGTTCTCAGCCTGGGTTCCCATGAGACATCATGAAGATAAAACAGAATGGTTGAGGACTATGCTTTCCACCTAGGAGAAGAAACTAAATATTTTCTGTTTATGTCCACTATGTTTGGGAAGAAGCATTCATATATAGATGTATACAGAACTGCTGCTTAATTGGTGAACGTGAATATATCAATATATTGAGTGCCTAAATAAAAGCCAGTATCACAAACACGTTTTATATTATACACACCAGTAGCATTCCATTAAAAGTATGTCAAAGTAATTAATATTTTTAAATAGACTGTCAGTGGAACTGTGCAGAGTTACAGTAAGGAGTATTCTAAGGAGCATCTTTAATAATTAATTACATTTTGGTTTCATGATGCAATGAACAATAAAATGAAGATTCAGGCACAAGTATAAGAAATGAACAAAAGGCATGATTAATTAAATAGAATATGAAAGTAAAAATAAAACACCAAGGCATTTTGCAGCACAACATTCAGTTTATAGCTTACACAATTAGGAAAAATATAGATGTTAAAATTTCATAAGCTGCTTAAAAATCCTAAATTAATCAGATCCTGCATTTTTAAAGACTAAATATTTCATGACAGTCTGTCTTCAACAGAGTGGATTTATTAAATTTTAGCGTATTTCTTTTATAAAATTATTCTGAGCTTTTATCAGGAATAGATTTTGAACAGTTATTAGATTTAGAATGGATAATATTTAGGAGACCAAAATGTCTGTTAAAATGAAGCTTTCACTTCTTACTACTTCCATCAAAAACTATAAAAAGGGCCTTCTAATAGCATTTAACGAGATTTGAATATGAATTCTACTTTTGAATTAGTTTGAATTAAACTTTTGATGTTAGCTGAATCTGTCAATTGGCTATTTGATGTTCCGGTAACAGGCTAAACACCCAATGACCCAGGAAGTATGTTATAAAAATAGGACTTAATCTTTTAATAAAAATTCAGTGAAGAAATGATCCCAACTAACCGCAGAGCATGTGAAGGCTGCTGACAAAAAACAGAGATTCATCAACAGCAGCAGAGCATCAAAATCCCAAGAAGTGACAGTACCATCTGTACCGCAATAGTGAGACCATACTTGGAATAGTGAGTCCAGCTCAGGTCATCATAATCCAAAAAAGATCCTGGAAAATGTGCAGAGAAGAGCAACAAAGATGATGAAGGATCTGGAGGCTAAATTATGTGAAGAATTTGAGAGGACGACATACTTGTCTTCCAGGGACAATTATGTTCAATCTAGAAGTAAGGAGAAATTTTCTAACTCTGAAACAATTGAGCAATGGAATAGCTTACCTCCTGGAGTTGTGAGTGCTCATTACTGGAAGTTTTTAAAAATAAACTGGACAGCCATGTAAACAATGTATGTCATTTTAATGGGGAGGTATAAGGTTAGGGTGAGCAGGGGTTTGACTAGAAGACCTTCAAGGACCCTTGCAGCCTTATGACTCTATACCAAGGGTCTTCAAACTTGGCCAGTTTAAGACTTGTGGACTTCACCTCCCAGAATTCCTGAGCTAACATGACTGGAGGAAGAATTCTGGGAGTTGAAGCCCACAAGTCTTAAAGCTGTCAAGTTTGAAGACCCCTGCTCTATATTGTATTCTACAAATATTCAACATATAAAAAATTGGATTGCTGTATATATTACATTCCAAATTTATGAAGATGATTCAGCATACCATGGATGTATCAAAAGCTGCCAAGTTCTCAAACTTTCTTCAAGATTATTAATTCTAAATTAAAGTACCACCTTGATGGTACAGGCTGGCATTGTAAATATATTATTTTGAGGTCTATAATAATATGATTCCATCAAGATGGGCTATTAGACACCTTTCTTGAATCACGTCAGAAAATAAGTACCACTAATTAATAAAACTGCCTGTTTGAAGTTATGAGTGAGAGAAACTCTCACAAACAGTGCTTTTTTTTTTTACTACCTGACCTTCAAAAAGTCTATTTATGATGTACTTGGCTAATGATTTCTCACATTCTTTGCTTCTGAGCAGTTTTCTTTTATACAAGTTTTCCTTCAGCATCATTAACTAATTCGATAATTTGCAGCATGGATATTAGTTGACATTGGAGTGACTATTTTTTCCCTTGATGTTCAAACTAGTGGGTAACATTAACCAGGAATCATGAGTGAGATCCAAATGAGCATTTATTTCTTACTCTTAACCAAGCCAGGTTTGCAATCCTGTTACAACCAGGGGTGGGATCTGACCAAGTGTAACTACCGGTTCGTTGATTGTACATTTTGTGGGAGTATGGCTCCATTGTGGACGAGACTGGGGAAGGGAACAGGCTGGCTGAGCATTCAGAGGAAGACCCAGGCCCATCCCCTCTTCATCCTAGGGCACTCAGGGAGGAGCGGATAAGGGAGAAACGTGAATGGCATGGTCTATGGGGGAGGAAGTGGCCTTGATCCCCTTCATGGGCTGCAGCTCTGAGGACTGTTTAAAAGGACAAACTGCGTATAGCCCAGTGCTGGAAGTAAAGTGTGAAAATATTTCTAGTCTGTCAGTTCTTATCTGAGTTTTGACATCCTTCCCAGTGTGTGTATTTTGATATCTGTGGATGTCTTCAAGCCCTTATCCTGCCTTGTCTTATTAATTGCTTCAGTGTGGTTTATGTTGTTTTTTCTATTTATAATTTATATGTATTTTGAGTTTGAACAGAAGTTGTTCCTTTTCGCAACTGTTTGTGGGGGAGTTTTTTCTCCAGTCAATGATAATTGGACCTTTGAAGCCAAACTGAAGGAATTAAAGGGACTTCACGTTTTTGTGACTTGGTTGCTTTTGTATCCCGCCCTGGGTCATCACAGTACCCTATTATGATTAGATACTAATAAGGGAGAATATTTGTAACTCAAGGTTGGAATGAGGGGTCCTTGGTGCTCTCTGAGCTTGCTTGTTTTCTTGCCAATGTTTCCTTACCCAAATTAGGCAACATCACCAGTGCCAGTTAATTAGACATTTCCTACATAACTGAAGCTTTTACAATAAATTGATTTGCATGTCTCTATTCTTTCAACTTGAGCTTATATTCAAGAGGATAAGACAGGAAGCTTCACCATACAGTCACAATTAAGAAGAAAAATAAAACCAACTCATTGCTCTCCACTCACTCACCTAGAGATCTTTCAACAACTTCTCAGAGCATCATCATTTAAAGGATGTCAGGGAACAGCAAGCATTAACTTGGGATGGATGGAGGGGGGTGAAATGAAGATTTCATGGTGTATATACTCAATGAATGGAATACAGAATAACACAGTTGGAAAGGACCTTGGAGGCCTTCTAGTCCAGGGGTTGCCAACATTTTGGACCTCAGGGACCACCAAACTCATAATTTTAAATCCCGCGGACAAGAGACCCTGGGAAAATCCCCCAAAAAAGTCTGCAGGAAAATTCCCCATCCTGTTTTCCTACTGATTGATCATTCTTTATTTGGGATTGCAGGATACTGTCTCCAGCTCCATTCTCATGGGGAGAAAGAGAGAGAGAGACTTTGGGCTTCATACAAGGAAAGCAGCAGAAGCAGCAGAAGGCTTTCTCTCCCCCAAACTCCACCAGAAATGTGTCTTTGCCGGCACAGCCTCTTGGAGGAGGAGGCCTTGCAGGGTCCCAAAGACCCATTTCTGGCGGAGTTTGGGGGAGAGAAAGAAAGACTTTTGCTGCTTTCCTTGTATGCAGCCAAAAGCAGAAGAAGGAAGAAGCGGAAAGAAGCAGCCCGGTGGCCAGGCGAGACACGTGGGGTGCATGGGGCAAGTCCCCACCTCTGCCCTTTCCCTCCCACTCACTACATCATGTTGTTTGCAATGCACGCAACGCAAGCCATGTGTTCCCACGGGCCATGTGGATGGTGCAGCCTTGTGTTCCTGCACAGCCTGGATTAATTGCTTTGGGGGTGACATTTCTCTGCGGACCACCAAAATTTTCTCACAGACCACCAGTGGTCTCTGGCCAGTTGGTTGGCGACCACTATTTTGGTCCAACCTCCTGCTCAGGCAGAAAGCTCTGCATCATTTCAAACAAATAGTTGTCCAGTCTCTTCTTGCAAACTTCCAGTGTTGGAGAATTCATAATTTCTGGAGGCTAGTCGTTCCATTGATTGTTCTAACTGTCAAGAAAGTTCTAGGTTGCTTCTCTCCTTGGTTAATTTCCATCTGTTGCTACTTATCCTGCCTTCAGGTGCTTTGGAGAATAGCTTGACTCCCTCTTCTTTGGGGCAGCCCCTGAGATATTGGAAGGCTGCTATCATGTCTCCCCTAGTCCTTCTTTTAATTAAACTAGACGTACCCAATTCCAGCAACCGTACTTCATATGTTTTAGCCCCCAATCCTCCCCTAACCATCTTTGTTGCTCTTCTCTGCACTCTTTCGAGAGTCTCAGCATTTTTCTTTAAACCGTGGCGACTAAAACTGGATGCCGTATTCCAATTGTGGCCTTCCCAAGGCATTATGAACCAGTACCAGCCCTTCACATGGCCTTGATTCTTTGTACTTAAATGCTGTCTAAAAAACCCAGCTCACAATGTATGACATCAGGCGTCTGAAAATGAAATACGTCCATGCAGCTGTAAATGAAAGCATTCAAGGATAGAAGTGGTGAGCCATGACGGTCCTATTAAAAGCATCTTTCTGTAATTTTTGGGGTGGGGTGGGCAGAAATAATGCTGGTGGAACAATCGTAGGGTAGATTGGAAAGCCAGGTGCTGCCCTTCATTGTTATGCTGCTTACATTTCTTACAGCTATTGCAGCTGTCTTCTTTCTTAAAAGAAGAATTTTGTAACAATTATCCTTCTGATTAGCAAGTGAAGCCACCACTAGCTATATGATAAGATGCTGCTTATCATATCCCTAGCATAAGACAATTCATTTGCCTTTGATGCAGGAGGCAAATTGCATTTCTAAGATATTGCAAGCTTTATTTTTGACAGGACTGGTAGATGGCCGTGCTATATCAGTAAGACACAAATAAACCACATTACGATTAAGTCAAAGCTCTGTATCACAGCTAAAAACATTAACTTATTTAATTATTCCTTGTGCCATTCTTTCTTTTCCATTGCCAAGGCATTTTTCAATGGAAAGGATTTATTACAATGTTTTTTTCTTTCAAAAGAACAGATTAAAGTAATTCAGGTTCATATTAAAGGAGCCCTTAAGCAAGACTCGCTTTGTTATTCAACATACAGAGAAATAATCCATATTTTTAAATGTAGAGAATAATTCATTTCTCCTCGTTTCGTGCAAAATTATCAGAACACAATTAAGATTGTGATGTGAAATATTCCTAGGATTTGAATTCCAAAACTCAATTGGTAATTCTGAATGGATCTGTATGAAATTGTATGGTTGATAATCAGCTTCCTCAAAATAGACCTCACTTCAGTTGAAAGCAGAGGTGGGTATTCAGCAGGTTCTGACCAGTTCTGGAGAACCAGTAGTGGAAATTTTGAGTCATTCAGAGAACCAGCAAATCCCACCTCTGACTGGAGATTTTACAGTATCCTCCCCCTGCAATGCCCACCAAGCCATGCCCACACAACCAGTAGTAAAAAAAAAAAATTTGAATCCCACCACTGGTTGAAAGACTTCTACATGGGTAGAAAACATGTTTTATACCAAACACTTTCTTCTGTTTTAATCAAGCCTCCTTTTTACTTTAGAATAGAACAGAATAACAGAGTTATTAAAAGAGAAAACAGAATTATAAAAGAGAAAAGAATAGAATAGAAAAACAGAGTTGGAAGGCACTTTGGAGGTCTAGTCCAACCCCCTGCCTAGGCAGGAATTCCTAAGGGGCACTGTTAACTTTCCCCACCAAAATGGTACCTATTTATCTACTTGCATTTGCATGTTTTTGAACTGCTAAGCTGAAAGGAGATGAGATGAGGACGGGTACTCACCCCGTCGTGTGGTGCTTGGGTCTCAAACCTGGACTCCTGGCTTTTTGACCGACAAGCTCAGTGTCTTAATCACTGAGCCACAGCATACACACACACACACACACACACACACACACACACACACACACACACACCATTTAGAATAGAATAGAATAACAAAGTTGGAAGGGACCTTGGAGATCTTCTAGTCCAACCCCCTGCCTAGGCAGGAAACCCTACACCACTTCGGACAAATAGTTATCCAACATCTTTTTTAAAAAAACTTCCAGTTTTGGAGCATTTACAACTTCTGGAGGCAAGTTGTTCCACCGGTTTAATTGTTCTAACTGTCAGAAAATTTCTTCTTAGTTCTAGGTTGGTTAATGCTGCCTCCATGTCTACTATTCCAGACTCTCAAAACATTCCCCGCCCCCCCAAAAAATGTGCAGAATTCAAGTGAAAACAAGAAAATAAAATCTCTTTGTTGCTTAACTCTGCTTTTGCGTTTTGGAACCAAGCTATTATAAATATTGTTCTTTCTCTTTAAAAACAAAACTCTGCCTTAAACTTCTACATAGTTTCTCATGACTCCAAAACACTTCTGTAGGAGCTGATGGCTAAGATAAGAGTATACAGGTAGTCCTTGGCTTACAACAGTTCATTTAGTGACCGTTCAAAGTTACGACGGCATTGAAAAAAAGTGAATTGCAGCTGTTTTTTCAGTTATAACCTTTGCAGCATCCCTGTGGCCGCGTGATTAAAATCCAGGTGCTTGGCAACTGACTCACATTTATGACAGTCACAATGATTCCCCTTTTGTGACCGTCCAATGGGGAATCCAGATTTACTTAATGACTATTTAACTAAATTAACAACTGCAGTGATTCACTTAACGAGCGTGGCCAAAAAGAGTCATAAAATGGGGCAAAACTCACTTAACAAAGGTCTTACTTAGCAACATAAATTCTGGGCTCAATTGTGATCATAAGTCGAGGATTATCTGTACTGGTAGCCCTTGACTTAAAAAAACAATTTGTTTAGAAGCTGTTCAAAGTTACAGTGGCCCTCTTGAGCTAAACCCGTATGTCATTTGGTATTGATTTAAGTTACAGGTTTCCACTGAGAGGTAGTAGCTCTAAACAAGGTATCCAAATAAAAGCAAAATTATATAATGAAAAGAAGGACCAGGGAAGACATGATAGCAGTATTCCAGTATTTGAGGGGCTGCCCCAAAGAAGAGGGAGTCAAGTTATTCTCCAAAGCACCTGAAGGCAGGACAAGAAACAATGGATGGAAACTAATCAAGGAGAGAAGCAACCTAGAACTAAGGAGAAATTTCCTGACAGTGAGAAAAATTAACCAGTGGAACAACTTGCCTCTAGAAGTTGTGAATGCTCTGACACTGGAGGTTTTTAAAAAGATGTTGCATAACCATTTGTCTGAAGTGGTGTAGGATTTCCTGCCTAGGCAGTGGATAGATTAGAAGCAGTGGTGGGATTCAATTTTTTTTACCACCAGTTCTGTGGGCATGGCTTGGTGGGTGTAGTAGGGGAAGGATACTGCAAAATCTTCATTACCTCCCCACTCCTGGGGGAAGCTTATTGCAAAATCTCCCTTCCCTTCCCACCCCTGCTTTAACCTGCTTTCCAGCTCCGTTCTTCTGTGCAGGACAACAAAAAAAGACCCAGACAATCAGTTGGGACTCAATGGGAGGCAGAGAACAGATGGGGGTGGGGCCAGTGAGAGGCGGTAGTTGCTGGTTCTCCGAACTACTCAAAATTTCCTCTACCAGTTCTCCAGAACTGGTCAGAATCTACTGAAGACCACCTCTGACTAGAGGACCTCCAAGGTCCCTTCCAACTATTATTCTATTCTATTCTCAATGGTGTGTGTGTGTGTGTGTGTGTGTGTGTGTGTGTGTGCATGCTGTGGCTCAGTGATTAAGACACTGAGCTTGTCAGCCAGAAAGCTGGGAGTCCCGGTTCGAGACCCGAGCACCACACGACGGGGTGAGTACCCGTCCTCACCTCATCTTCTGTCAGCTTAGCAGTTCAAAAACATGCAAATGCAAGTAGATAAATAGGTACCACTTCGGTGGGGAAAGTTAACTGCGCTCCTTAGGGTTTCCTGCCTAAGCAGGGGGCTGGACTATAAGACCTCCAAGGTGCCTTCCAACTCTGTTATTCTATTCTAAGCATAGAAGTAAGGAAATTCATACAATGGACATGTATTAGGGTATCTCTGCCAGATTATGGTGATGGAACGTAAGCATCAAATGTTGTATGGAAAGGCAGAGCATTGTATAAGTAACTGAGTTTAAAACTTCTGTCTAAGCAACTAATAGGCTTACATTAAACTTATAATTTCTACTTAGATAACTGGATATAGGATTATGGTCTAAATCAAACTTGGCAGCTATGTAGTCTTCAATTTCCAGAATTCTCCAGTCAGCCTATGTTGTGTTATGTCCATTCAAAGGACCCAACTGATATGAAGAAAGCTTATTTTTATAGCATTCTGAGAGAAAAGCAACGTTCCAAGAAACGGTCCACACTGACCTCTTACCACATGAAAATAAACAGAAAAGGCTATCAAAATAATTAAAAGAACTCAAACCATGCAGTCACCAATGGAGACATTGAAAGTTTTTAAAGGATTCATTTGTTATGAATTTGCAAAGAGATCAAAAATCATGACAAGTTGTTAGTAGCCTAAATTGCACTTATGTTTTAAAATGGGGGGGGGAGAGAGAAATGATAGATAGATAGATAGATAGATAGATAGATAGATAGATAGATAGATAGATAGATAGATAGATGATAGGCAGGCAGGCAGGTAGGCAAGTACCCTGGTGACACAGTGGTTAGAATGCAGTATTGCAAGCAAACTCTGCCCACTGCCAGGAGTTCGATCCTGACCAGCTCAAGGTTGACTCAGCCTTCCATCCTCCTGAGGTGGGTAAAACAAGGACACAGATTGTTGGGGTCAAGAGGCTGACTCTGTAAACTGCTTAGAGAGGGCTGTAAAACACTGTGAAGTGGTATATAAGTCTAAATGCTACGTTCAAAAGGCACCTTTGCTTTGGGGATACCACCAGGCTGTTACTCAAAGGGATCCAGAACAAAGCTTGAATGTAAGAAAATTACATCAAGAAACCACTGATTTATACCATCTGCACCGTAAACAAATTGTGTCTTTTCATGTTTTTACTATGCAACTTGAAAACGGATCACTCCCCATTACTGAATTACTTCCTTCAATCCCTTGTGGGCTGCTGAATTGGGCCTATTTTTATTTTTTTTCTTCTCTTTCAACTTATTCTTGGTCTGATTCCAATTTCTTTCCCAGGAATCATCAAACTTAAACTTTGTCCAGGCATCTTTGACTCTTAGGGCATGATGATCATCTCCGTTTCTTGGCAGAGGGAGCCAGCATTGTCTGAAGTCCATGTCCATAGTCAAGTTTCCAGCTGACAAACTGAGCAGATTTGCCTGCATCTGAATCCCGTCTGCATCTACTTTACTCATCTTTTATGAAAAGCAGAGAATCGAGAAATCATAGTGAAACAGAGAGTAATGGTCCATGCTTTCTAAGTGAGGCAAGATTCATTGTGAATAATTAAACTTCTTAGGGTAGATCTAAAAAAAGGTAAATTTTTCTCCTTTCTGGCCGTGTCTGACTCTACAGGGTAGTATTCACCTCTGTTTCCTAGTTGAGAGAGCCAGCGCTGTCAGAAGATGCTTCTGTGGTTATGTGGCCAGCATGACTTTATGCTGAGGAACACAGAACACATGTGATGACCTGGGGTGTGGCACAAAGGCAACACAGTCAAATAAGCAAAAAGAGTCCCTTTATTATCTCCAACTTTGCTCCCAATGTCCAGGTTACCTTCTGACTGGAGAAAAACTTTCCCAGGAACAGCCTTTGACTGCAGAAAAGTCAGTCCAAAACAGGGTAAACACAAACTGTAACTTAAAGTCCAAACAAGTCAAACTGAAGTAATTAGTTTGGCAGGGCAAGAGGAAGAATTCCAGACATGAAGGCATGGCAATAACTGACACAGTTGAGAAGATGCCAGGAACACAGATAAGCCATGACAATACAAGATAAATTCACGTTTGCTCCCAACAGCTTGCCGCATGCAGCTTGCCTTTTTTATATACTGTGCTCCCAACTGCAGCTAATGAAGGAAATCAGGGCCCTTTCCTCCTCCATAAGTCATGCAACCCACGTTGCTCCCTTCTCCATTCCTCCCTGTGTGCCCTAGGATGAAGAAGCGGTGGGCCTGGATCTTCCTCTGAACTCCCTCTCCCTTGTTCTACCTCTCCCCACTGCTCTGCCCAGCCGGACTTTGCCCTTCCTCAGCTTCTTTCACAGCCAATGGAGCAACACTCCCACTCCCTGTCAGCTGTTCAGCCACCCCCTCAGAATCAGATTCCGACAGGGGCATGACAACATGGTTATTTTCCCACCAAAGTGGTACCTATTTATTTATTGGTTTGCTTTTGAACTGCTAGGTTGGCAGGAACTGAGGCTAGGACGGGAGTTCACCCTGTCGCGTGGTGATTGGGTCACAAAGCTGGGCTGTCAGCACTCTAGAAATTTAGATACTGTACATCCACAATATGAATGCACAAAGACATCAAGAGTTGTAGATATTTTCTGCTTGGAAACTCAGTAATGGCAGAACAACATTTCATCTGACTGGCAGTAGACCGGATAGTTAATAAAGGGTTTTGTCCCATTTTAATCATTTTTTTTTCCTTAGAAAATGGGAGACTGAAAAAGATTTTCATGGAACGTAAGAGGTTTTAAACTGCTTTTTTATAAGGTATTTTCCATTTTTTTCCCCTCTCCCCATTGATTAATTTTCATTTTGAAGCCTATTAGTCATGCACGTACATCACGTGGCTTGCTTGCTTCAAAAAAAATAAATTTGGGGGGGCTGGAATGCATTATCAGCTCCATTATGAGATTTGAATATGGCAAAATTTAGGTTTAATTTATTGCAAATATTGTTGGGGTAGGGGGGCATTCTGTGCTGTGACGAGATACCAAGAGGCTTGCTTTAAACGTTCCCTTTTGAGTTGAAACGCAAAGCTTATCTAATTGCCTGAAACCAAACATCCTTGCTGGGAGGTTGATCTGGAGCACATACGCTCTGTGTAAGTAGGGAAAGATAAGGAGATGCAGTCTGTGCCTCTTTGGTCTTGTCAACTATTTGTAAAGAAGCCATTTACAAGGAGCATGACAGCATACACTTAATCAATTATGCTTAATAAACATAGGAGGGATGTCTATGAAGATGACGATGTGGCAAAATGTACTTCAAGTACATTTTGCAAATGCAGTCAAATACAATCCTTGGTTGTATAAACAGAGGCACAGAATCAAATCCTCGTGAAGTGTTAGTACCGCTTTATAAAGCCTTAGTAAGGCCATTTCTGGAATAGTGCATCCAGTTCTGGTCACCGCTTTACAAAAAAGAGATTTGGAAAAAAGAAGGTGCAAAGAAGAGCAACTAAGATGATTAAAAGGCCTGAGGAGTAAAACATAGGAAGAATGGTTGCAGGGTTTGGGATTGGCTACTCTAGAGAAAAGAAGGACCGTGGGGACATGAAAGCAGCATCCCAGTATTTGAGGGGCTGCCACAAGGAAGAAGGGTCAGAAGCAACCTGGAATTAAGGAGAAACTTCCTAATGGTGAGGACAATTAAACAGTGGAACTGCTTGCCGTCAGACGTTGTGGGTGCTTCAACACTGGAGGTTTTTAAGAAGAGACTGGACAGCCACTTGTCCAAAATGGTATAAGATCTCCTGCTTGACCAAAGTCCCTTCCAACTCTATTCTGATTGATTGATTAATTGATTGAAGGCTTGTGTACAAATTTATCTGGGGAGACTAGTCTTGTTTTTAAAAAAATACATCAGAACTAAGGCAAAGTTAGCGTGTGAATGTGAATTTCACAGTATTTAATACATGAACTCAGGAGTGTTAAATTTAAGGTTCTGAACCCACAAATATGTTAATGAACAAAACTCCAGGTTTACATGATTACAGCCAAATCATAAAGGAAAATTAATTCGATGTGATTAGTTATTACCTGTTTCTGCTTCTCACAGTAGCTGTCTTGGGACAAAATCCATTTAACACCTGCCTTTTTACTTTTGCTGGCATTTATGATTTCCCCATTTAAAGATGTAAATGGCAGAAGGACATTTGCCCATTGAACTCAAAGCAGAAAAACAGTATTTTAGCATTTCCTCTGTGAAAAGTGTTTGGTGGTCATACTTCCTAGGTGGGAGAGTCAGTTTGATTTAGTGGTTAAGGCATCAGGCAAGAAACTTGCTTTGAGTTAGTTGTAAAAATAATAAAGGCAGGAAGGAAAGAAAAATTAGGAAAGGGAAAAGGAAAGAGAAAGAGAGAGAAAGGGCAATGGCAAGGGACAGGATGAAAAGGGAGGAAGATGAAAGAAAGAAAGAAAGAAAGAAAGAAAGAAAGAAAGAAAGAAAGAA
>NW_020769308.1:46365800-46376149 GCF_900518735.1 Pseudonaja textilis | reverse complement strand
AAGAAAGAAAGAAAGAAAGAAAGAAAGAAAGAAAGAAAGAAAGAAAGAGGAAGGGAGATCAAATCAGTCGATCCTAAAGGAAATCAATCCTGACTAAAGGTTGAAGCTGAAATACTTCGACCACCTAATGAGAAGAGAAGACTCATTGGTAAAGATCCTGAGGTTGGGAAAGACAGAAAGAGAAAGGAACAGCAGAGGATGAGATGGTAAGATAGGGTCATTGACACAACGAACGTGAATTTGGGCAAACTCCAGGAGACGGTGGAAAACAGGAGGGCCTGGTGTTTGGTCCATGGGATCGAAAAGAGTCAGACACAAGTTAGCAACTGAACAGCAACAACTAAGCTAATTAGTTAAGTTGTGGTTTGGTTTTTTCCTAAATCTTGCAGCAGCTCAAAATCGCCTGTGTGCCATCAGCAACCACATAAATAATAAAAATATAAGTAAGTAATGACAACGTGAATTAAGGTCTACTTTTGGTTCTAGTCATTTCAGAGAGAACCCTTCTTCAGATTAGAAGGATATACAATCGTTCTATGTCATCCGATTTGACGTGGCAGTGGCCAAATGTGTCTCCTTAATTAAATCCTTTGTTTATATCAACTAATCCGATACACTAATGATTTCCCCCAATTGAATGCTGGGTTGGTAAATTTTGCCATCTTCGTTTGTTAAAACAGGACTCGTTGAAAAAGAGCAATCAACCAGTTTAAGAGAACC
Source organism: Pseudonaja textilis (assembly GCF_900518735.1). Next base: position 46,375,429 of record NW_020769308.1, on the reverse strand, counting down.
TCATTCTTGCAGAGCTACCCCCACCCCACCCCCCAAAAAATCTTAATAAAAATATGCCATATGAAAAAGAGCCAAAGGGCCAGATGGACTAAAAGCTGTGAAATGATGACATAATTTTTCCTGGAACCTCATTCTGCATTGCAACATTTTCACGGGGGCTATTTCTGAATAGGCAATTGTAAAAAAGAAAAAAAAATATCTATTATACAATAGACTGGTACAGATGGAAGAATAACACATTAGCTTACTTCTATTGCCATCACAAATCGGTATGCAAAATGTTTTAAGCTATGTTAGTCCTTCTGACATGCCTCATTTAAACAGATGCTTGGAACGACTGTATCATTAGACCGACAATTATACAGTATCAGTACCAAATATTTTGATAGCTTCATGCATCTCTTCTTAACTCTATTTTAAACCGCTTGTTTAATTACTGTAAGTATTTGTTTTGCCAAAGTTCAAAGACAGGCCAATGTCTTAGCAGATAACATGCATCCTTTCTATAGCCAGTATGTTGCTTTCTACTCAGCCTAATTTGAAGGAGAAACCATTCTGGTTGCATAATTAGATCAAGGGAGTTTAAATGTTTTGTGATGTTGCACTGATAAAGCAATATGATATCAAGTAAGGGCCTATGAGATCTGGCGTAAATGAGAGAAAACGGAATCACAAAAACAACAGCAAAGTTCAACAAACAGTGAACATTTTCCTTAAACAAGTACAAGCAGGAAATGTTTACAGAAAGATATGAAGAATTTCCAAAAGGGACAAAGACATCACTAATTGCACATATCATTCCTGGAGGCAAAACGGTTTTGCTTTTTCCTGCTTTATATAATGGAGTGGAGTCCCACATCTTTCTTCTAATATGGAAGGGGGAAAGTTAGGAATATCTCTCATTTAAAGAGAAGAATTAAATATATAATCAAACTTGTAAATGCAGAGTGGCTTGCTTCCTAACATGCAAGATTCATTGCTCACTAGACTTCTTCAAGGTTTCGGAGTTGGATCTTTCCAAGCTATTCAAGGCTGAGCGTGACACTTGGGATCTGCTGCTCCATCCAAATCAGAGGCTCCCCTAATAAGCTGATATTGTGGGAAAAACAGTAAGTCTTCTGCAAAGAGCAGCTGTCAAACTTGGGGCAGGTCTCTTTTGCAGTGAAGAGAAATTGATATTCTTGGCCAGAATTCGCATTCTCTTTACTCTCAGCTAATTTAATACAACTTACATTGGGTGCATGTTGTCATTTCAGGAACTGCAAACATTTTATCTGGTTGCATAGTTAATTCAAAGATGCCTGAGAGCGACCGAGAGGGGTTTTCCAACACTTTTTGAGTAAGCAACGATCCGGGAAAGTTAAGTCTCAAAAGACAGATGGGTTTGACCTTGAGAATTGGGTATTCGAGATCTACACTCCCCCCTCAAGGAAAAAAAATCTGGAATCTGGAATTGAGCCAATATCTTCCCACCTGTGGCTAAATGTAATCAAAGGTCAAAATGCCAGAAAGTTGGGTTTAAATCCTACAACAGTGTCTGATATTAATGGGTTGGATGAAGAGGAACAAAGTGATGTAGATTAGGGGTCTCCAACCTTGGCCACTTTAAGACTTGTGGACTTCAACTCCCAGAATTCAGCTGGCTAAGGAACTCTGGCAGTTGAAGTCCACAAGTCTTAGAGTGGCCAGGGTTGGAGACCCCTGATGTAGATAGAGGTGATAGAGGTGTCCTTGCTCAATCAAAGGACAATTTTACATCCATATATAATTTATATCCTCATAACTTTATCTGGCTCTGTTCTTCAGGTATGGAAACAGAGGTGGTATTCAGCAGGTTCTGACTGGTTCTGGAGAACCAGTAGCGGAAATTTTGAGTAGTTTGGAGAACCGGCGAATATCACCTTTGACTGGCCCTGCCCCCATCTATTCTCTGCCTCCCATCAAGTCCCAGCTGATTGGCTGTGTCTTCTTTGGTTGCCCTGCCCAGGAGAATGGAGCTGGAAAGCAGGTTAGTGGGGTGGGGAGGGAATGGGGATGTTGCAGTATCCTTCCTCTGCCACGCCCACCAAGCCACACCACGTCCACCAAGCCACGCCCACAGAACCGGTAGTAAAAAAATTTGAATCCCACCACTGTAACACAAGGTCACTTGGTTTAGAGTGCAGCTCTGTTCTTTAGATAATATATGAGACTTTACAACACAGCTGAAAATGATTAATCCCTACACAAGTGATAAGAGAGGTGTCTATGAAGACTCTCAATCATCCAGGACTTGGTTGTCCCAAAGGTGCTTTTTTCAAGAAGCCACTGGACTTTCTCGGTTTTTCCTTGAAAATGTTTCGCTTTTCATCCAAGAAGCTTCTTCAGTTCTGGATGAGAAGTGAAACATTTTCAAGGAAAAACACAAGAAAGTCCAGTTGCCTTTTGGAAAAGCACCATTGGGTTCAACTTCCAGAATTCTTCAGTCAGTCAAAGTTGAGAAACAACACTGTAGTTGTAGATATCCACCACGCACACCAATCTTTAACACACTGAATTTCTGTTACAATTAAGTTTTAAGCCACTCTCTACTGCATTTTTCTAAATATCAAACACACAAGAAAGCATACAAAACATTTGCTAGACCAATACTCGAATACAGTTCATCAATCTGGAACCCACATTACATATCTGATATTAGCACAGTTGAGAAAGTCCAGAAATACTTCACAAGAAGAGTTCTCCACTCCTCTACTCGTTTCAGAATACCTTATGCCACCAGACTTGAAATTCTAGACCTAGAAAACCTTGAATTACGCTGTCTTCAGTCTGATCTAAGTATGGTATATAAAATCATACATTGCAATGTCCTACCTGTCAATGAATACTTCAGCTTCTACCCTTCTATTATTAATTTAGTATTGTTGGAAGTGAAAAACCCACCCCTCTCCAAAAAAATGAAATATCTTAGGATATACTAAAAAGGCAGAATATTTCCCCTGAAAGAGAAGTAGAAACTCAGAGAGGCAGAAACTCAGCCCCCCCGCCACACACACACACCTTTGCTAATGGGCCATTAAGGCCTGGGCCAGTCTATTCTACATAACAAAGATCTACCTCCTTCAGGCAGAGCCATTGAATTTCCCTTCATTGCATCACCCACCAAGTTTCAACCAAACTTAGCACACAGACAACCTACAAAGCTAGCTATGACCTCTGACAGCAACCAATCAGGATATTCTTCCTGTGCCCCAGGAAGTTCGAAGCCAGAGGGAGTATAAAATCCAGGGACTCTCAGCATCTCTTCCCTTTTTTTCACCCAAGAGCTCCAAGGCATGTGAACCTGTTCGTCAATAAACCTTCTTTCCAAGCAACTTCCATGATTCCAGTGTCTTTTCCACCACTTGGAACTGAACCCAGAAGGATATTCCTTCCAACATACCTTAAAAGATGTTAAAATATTGTTTTAGTTTTCCCAGTTTTTCTGATGGAATTAGGAGAGATGGCTAAATTGATTGCCCTAATAAAAGAAAAGAATGCCGCTATTTGTTTCTACTTGAAAACCGCTTCTGGACTTTGTGCTTGAGGTGGAAAAAAATGAAACGTTGATAGATTTATTATTATAGAATTGTATAGATTGTATATATAAAAGTAAAAAGTTGAGGCTATGTGTTATTATTCTACCGTGCTAAAAAGAGTGACTGCTTTTCCTGAAGTTTTTAAGAAGAGATTGGTCAACCCTTCGTCTGAAGTGGTGTAGGGTTTCCTGCCTAAGCAGGGGGTTGGACTAGAAGACCTCCAAGGTCCCTTCCAACTCTGTTTTTCTATTCTATTCTTTTCTCTTTTTTTCCCTTTCTCCCACATTTTTTCTTCTTCCTTTTTAACTCCCCTATTTCCATTTTTCTTTGCATTTTGTATTTTGATAAACGAATAAAAATTTGGAACCGAAAAAAAAATTGTTTTAAATGATTGGGAGGGAAAGCAAGGACCCTAAGCTGGATGTGCACACATTGCTTGAATACCTAAGGTCGCAAACGTATTTCCTGAATGTGTCCTGATCTTTTCGTTTCCCCTCCTCCCCTTGCACTGGCTTTGTGCCAGGTAGGCTTTCTGTTAGGATGAGTTAAATCCCGGCAGAACAAACTCCAGTATTTATTCCTTTTGCTAGTTCCATTTGGCAGGGACCCACCTTTGAAGTCTACAAACCAAGCAGTCTCGAAGTTTTCCCATCCTTCCCGGAGAAACCCAAAGAATCTGTAAGCCCTCAGCGAGGCCTCTAATCTACTGCTTTCCTGGATGTCACATAGTCCCAAGGGTGGGATTCAGCCAATTTAGGCTGGTTCACACGAACCGGATGTGAAATTTACATCTGGTTCGTCGGACCAGTATTTGAACCGACTGACTTCGCACCCAGATAGAGAAATGTCTGCCACTGCCTGGGACTGAACTCTCAACCTTCCGAGTAGGAGGCGAGTGTCTTCACCACTAGACCACCATAACTACTCCACTTCTTGACCATCCATACGTGTCCATATATTTTTGTTTGCACCTGAAGATTGCAGATCCATGGTAACAAGGGCTAGCCTTTCCATAAGGTAAAATGAGGCAAGCTGAATGCTTGAAACATGCAACAGCAGTGAGATATTAGAGCATATACAGAATTCCTTGTGTCTTATTAGATTACATGCTACTGTCCACTGTTAGAATTTATTATTTTAAAAAAAGTAAATGTTCATCTAAATTCAACTACAGGTAGTCACAATTGAGCCCAACATTTATGTCGTTAAGTGAGAAACTTGTTAAGTGAGTTTTGCCCCATCTTACGCCTTTCCCTGAAATCAAAATCAAATCAGACGTTTATTGTCAATGCACAACATGTGTACAATGTGTACGCTTTGCTTCTGGCAATGCTGTGTTGTAATTGTCTCTCTTATATACTAGTCTCCCCAGCTGCCACCAGTGAGGGGGATCGTGGCCGCTTCCTCTCTTGTAAGCCAAGTTGCTTCCTTCTCCGTTCCTCCCTGCGTGTCCTAGGATGCAGAGGGGATGGGCCTGCTTCTTCCTCTGACTGCCCAGCCAGCCTCTGCCCTTCCCCAGCCTCCTCCACAACCTCCGGAGCCACATTTCCACACCCTGTTGGTTGTTCCTCCTCTCCCTCAGAGTCTGACTCCACCAAGGGCATGACATTAACCCCTCCTAAGTTCTAGTGATATTTGACGCAAGGATTGGCAATATGTAATGCTCCAGGTATTGTTAAAATTCAGTTCCTAAGAAGTCTACCCAATACAATTAATGATGAATATGGGGAAAACAGCTGTCAATCACCTTACTCATATTACCTAATGAACCAATTCTAATTCTCCAAAACTCCTGAAGGCTGGACAAGAAGCAATGGATGGAAACTAATCTGTTTTTCTGTTCTGTTTCTTTGGAAGTCATCACAATATACTGTACTCCCAGGTAAAGTTTAGTGTGGCATTAACATACACATTCTTGAGATTAATCCCATTCAACTGTTTTAGGACTGGAGTGCCTACATTCCAAATTTTCCATTCCTTTACCATCTAGATATTAATCAGAGAAGGCTTTGTATAATACAGTTTACTCTCTCCATTTTAGTCGAGTAAGAGATATTAGCTTTCAGATTCCTCAACAAGAGAGAATCTATCTTTCATATCATGATATATGGTGATGCAAAAAACCCCAAACAAAACCCTAACTGAATTAATCACTTCTTATTTCTACGCCTGGGCAAAATAATTTGAAAGATAAAAATGTAAATCTCAGGGACTGTGTTTTTGAAATTCACAAAAGGGATCCATTTAAAATAAAGCTGGTTTAAGAAAGGTACCCAACAGCCTTGGTATAAATGCTCCTGAACAAAAGAACCTCAGAGCTACATATCAGCACTAAACAGCTGAACTACAATCCATGAAGAGTTCTATCTCTTGCAGCCTAACCCGTGACACCCGTAGTGTGATAAAGCTAGCTAATCTACAGTTCATCAAGAAATACAATTTTATCTTTTGTGGCCTGAACACTAACTAACACATGTGGTAAAACAAAAAAAGTTATCTTATCAATGCAAGGGAGTCTTGCTTAGTATTCAACATTTCCACGCCTTTAATTATCAGTTTAGTCTCTCTGCATTTCGTTTTCCTATGATTTGTCTATAGTTTCTCCTGCCACATTTATATGGTAATCTTTCCTGTATATGACTGTAGTGCAGAACAAGATTTTTGAGCCTGCTGCTTTCTTCGAAAAGGTAAGGAAGTAACTGCGTGGTATACGTGGCGGTTTAATAAAGACATAACAAATTGGAATTGTTTGATCATAAACTTTGAGATCAAGAAAATAGCAGAAGTTAACCGAACGAATAGTAACTTAATCTTCTTTATTCCTCTACTCCTTTCTTCCTCTTTGTTCCCACAGACAGGCATTTCTACCAACCCTTCCAGCTTCTTTGAGATGAGCTTTAAAAAAATATAAGCCTATTTAGGAAATGCGTGCACTGTGAACTTGAATCCTTGATACTAAATACTCTTTGCTTTATCAGATGGAGGTGTTGGACTGAAAAACGTAATATGTACATAAATGAGATATTTGAGGTGTGCCGGAGGGGGTGATTTTCACAACATGAAAATAAAAGATTTACAGGGAAGCCACTTCATTGCAATACATAAAGATAGCTTTGGGGATAGATGCCTATACTGTATGGTGGTAATGGGTTATGCAGGTGTTGAAACCTCCAAAGGAAAGAGGAATAACATGTTTTATTATGAATCTTTCTGTATATTAGGATCTGTAGGAAAAGCTCTTCTAAAGATGTCCCTTCTCTCTGGTCTCAAGAGCTGCATTGTGAATCCACTCCCTTGACATTTAGAAAAAGATGCAAAGATGCTTGGTTTTTTTTCTGTAAGTGTGTTAGATGATATTGCTGGAGACAACAGAATGTGCTTTGACCATCGTAATTTATTTGGATATTGCTATAGCTCAGTGTCAGATTTCCTTCTTTTTATAACCACCTACTGAGTTCTCTGTAGCAATAGCCTTCAACCTTTGGGGCACCAGGGACCAGTTCCGTGGAAAGAGTTTTTTTCGTGGACCAGAGGGGGTGTGGTTTTGTGTGCTGGCTGCATCCCGTAGATAGGGCTTCACTTTTTTGTGTGGCCCGATGCTGATCAAGCATGCCAAGGCCCAGTGCCAGTCCAGACTGGGGGATGGGGACCCCTGCTGTATAGCAGTTTCTACTCAGTGACAATGCTCAAAAATTCAAATGCTGAGTGTCCATCAAGTTGAGTTGCATTCCTAGTGTTAAAACCGGGACACGCCGTGGATTTTTCTCTCTAGGAACGTTGAAGTAGCCGTTGCCTTCTTTTAGGGCATTTTCCCCCAACCTGCTAGTTTGGTCTCCCATTCAACTAAGTAACCAGTTACAACCCTGCTTAGCTTTTTGGAAGGCAGTTGGGTTCAGGAGCTGGGGAGATATTCAACTCCTGAAGTGCTGGACAGTTTGCACCTTGAGGGAAAGGCAGAGAATAATGCACCTGGTGTGAAAGAAGAAATGGAGAAAAGCAGAAAAGAACGGCACAACAACAAAAAGAACCCACCACAAGTGGTTTTTCACGGGCCCTTATGTATGAAAATAGTTTCTGCCCCTCCAAAAAAAGAAATCCCTTCACCAAAGGAAGTGGACTTTAGCCTGATGGAGCCCTTCCATTTAAATATGAAAGGGGAAACATAGACAATGTGGGATCTTCCAATAAAAGTGGCTCACTGGTTCACTTGAGAGCATCCCAGCCTTGCTTTCAGCATGTATTGTCAGATCAATTCTCTTTCTTGAGGTCACACAGAGTGACAAAGCTCAATCATAGTGGTGGCACGGGGAGTGGGTGGGGCTTGTGTCATAGTGGCTGATCACTCTTCTGGAAGTTATTGGGTGACCTGTAAATGGCACCACTCAACTCTGGGTTGTTTTTTTTTCCAAGCCAAAAGGCAATTATCTATTCAAGAAAAATAAAGTATCCCAAAGGCCACCCAAGACAGCCTTAAAGATCTCTCCCCCAAATCTTGAGAGTTAGGCTTAGCTTTTGCATTCCTTTTCCCTAAATAAGAGTTTCTTTTGAAGAACTGTTATGGCAAGAGGAAACTATCAACTTTAGTACCACTAAAGGAGAATATTTATAGCTCTCTGGGTTGACATGAGGGCTCCTTGAGCTTGGTGGTTTTCTGGCAGAGATTTCTTGGCCCAAACCAGGATACACCGTCCATGCTGGCCACTGCCATGTTCAGAGAGCACAAGAAGAGCCCTCAAACCAGTTAGTTTTTATACACTAGGGAAAAGGGAATACAAAGGGAATTTTATACAAAGGGAAAAGATAAAATTCACTCTGAGCTACTGATATTCATGGCATGATATTCAATTCATATACAAGGCACAGCCCCCTAAGGATCTCCTTGCTTCTGTAACACCAAGTAACACATCAATTCCACCCACAATCAGTCATTTTCGTTTTATGTCACAGTTAAAACAAGCAGCCAACACCTGCAGGCAATGCCCACGAGGTTGGGGTGTGTGTGTGTGTGTTTCTATTTGATCCCCACCCTCTGAATGTTTCTTGAAGTCCTCATTAAATGACCACCGTCTTAAGAAAGCAGCCAGCAGCATTGCCTCTGTCGCCCTTTTGCTAATCTGAATTTTCATCCCCTCCCTCTCTTTGAGGGCTCAGGGTGGGGCCACTCATCCCTTTCTCCCTGCAAATATGTACCTTCTTCTTACACATAACACAGTGCGGTATGCAGAATCGTTTCACTCCGGGAATCCACAAACAGCTTTCAAGAGAAGCCAATTCCCAAGCGCCTTTGTCGTCTTCGGAGTTCATTCTCCAACTCTTTCATCCCTCCTTTTAAACTCTTCCACCGATAAACAGCTCGCCATGCCGTTCGATAGCTAAATTGCCACGGAATTAACAGCCGAGGCTATTATTTCGGACAATTTGTCCCTCTCCTCTCCCCCCGGAGAAGGTTTCGGTGGCTCTCCGAGGGGGGTTTCCCTTCTGTTTTAACTTCTAATTACCTCCCCAGGTAGTTCAGGCGATTCGAGACCACCCAAGGGAAGTTAATGGCCAAACTGGGATCCGAGTTTCGTCCTCCAACCTTTCCCCCCAAGCCTCCCGACTTTCGTAACCCGAGAAAAAAAAATCTACCACGTATTGAAGGTTGCGATTTCCTGCACCTACAAGCACAGCGTTATTTGACAACCTCTAAAAACAGGCGAATTAGTGTCTTAAACGCTCATTTTCATCTTCCAGATCTCTGCGCTTCCGAAACCCCCGATTGGAGCAAAGCGGAGATCTTCAACTTTGGCGGCAGAAAGCGCGAATTTCTTAAGATTTCGGAGGTTTTGGGGGGAGGCGGCTGGCGAAGGTACTTGTCCCTCTATATACAGCACGCTCCAGTCCCATCAAACGGGATGGGGAGAAGCGGAGAGAAGTATTTTAAGTGCCAGAAATACAATGCGACTTCAAAGGTGCTGTTTTTTTTCCTTTCCAAAGGCAACTGGAGTTTTTTCTCTTCTCTTCCCTTATCTTCTTCTCTTCTCTTCTCTTCTCTTCTCTTCTCTTCTCTTCTCTTCTCTTCTCTTCTCTTCT
>NW_020769308.1:46352013-46364137 GCF_900518735.1 Pseudonaja textilis | reverse complement strand
GGGGGGGGGCACAGCCGAGACCGCCTGCCCGAACGCCTCCCCTCACACACCTTCGCCGAGCCTGAGGGGCGCGGCGAGCTGTGGGGAGGGGGGAAGGTGGAGTGGGATGGGGTGTCTCCTTTTCGCGCCCTCGCCCTCCCCCCCCACCGGGCGCGCGCGCGCGCGCGCTCTCGAGCGAGTCGGGGTGGTGGGGTGGCGCAACTTGTGAGGCGCGCGGGGCGAAACGCCGGGAGAAGGTAGGGGTGGGGGTGGAGAGGCGACCGAAGGGACGGCACGGACGCCCGCCCGGCGCCCAGCGGTCCCTGCAGCCCCAGTCCCAGCCCCAACCCCAGCCGGCCGCTCGTCGTGTTGTCGCTCCTCCGGCGGACGAAGCGGTTTTGCTGGTGAGGGGGGGATGGGGGGGGGAGAGAGGGAAAAAGGAGGGAGAATGAAAGAAAGGAGAAAGAGAGAGAGTCCGCTTGGAAATAAATTACTTCACCCGCACCCCCCCCCCCCATGCATATATACACTGGCACCCGCGCGCGCTCTCGGGGACGGGAGGCCGAGGGGGAAGAACGGCCCCGCCCTTTCCCCCCTCTTTTATTGTCTTTCCCCCCCTCTTTTATTGTGGAGGAAGAAGAAAGAGGAGGAAGAGGAGGAAGCTGAGGAGGAGGGAGAGGAAGAAGAGAAGAGGAAGGAGGAGGAAGAAGACAATGGGGAAGAAGGAGGAAGAGGTGGAAGAAGGAGGGAGAGGAAGAAGAGGAGGAAGAAGACAATGGGGAAGAAGGAGGAAGAGAAAGAAAAAGGAGGAAGAGGAAGGAGAAAGAGGAAGAAGAGGTGGGGGAAGGAGGAAGAAGAGGAAGGAGGGAGAGAAAGAAGAGGAAGGAGGAAGAGGAAGAAGGGGTGAATAAGAAGAGGAAGGGGGAAGAGGGGGAGGGAGAGGGTAGAGGAAGAAAGAGGTGGAAGAAGACAATGGGGAAGGAGGAAGAGGAAGAAAGGAGAAGGAAGGGGAGGAAGAGGAGGAAGAGGAAGGAGGAGGAGGAGGGAGCAAGTGGAGGGAAAGAAAAGAGAAGGAAGACATGGAGAAAGGAAGGAGAATGAAAAGGAAGGAGTGAAAAGAAAGAAAAAGAAAAGAAGGAAGGAAGAAAGGATGGACGGACATCTAGTCAATAATAAGATTATATTCAGATTCTGCTCGTTTCTCAATCGCCACATGTTCAGTTCATACTACCAGAATGAGGCCTTATTTATTCACATGGGCACTTTTCAAAATCAAGTGGTGCAAAGTGTTCACTGAAACCTAGGACAATTTTTTCACTAATGGTAAATGTAGGGAACCTGCTGGAGGACCGCCATCATCTGATGAGGCTACAATCTTGGTCGTCTCATGATAAGAACGATGTTGAACTGGACGTAGCGAGCCAGGACATCATAATAGAGAGAGGATTTTGAGACAGGGTAGGTTCAGGAGGCGTGGTAGAAGACTCCTAGAAGGAAGAGTTCCAGAAAGAGTCACAGGAGCATTTTGATGAACTGTTGGAAGGGGGAGCACCAGCTGATTCAACATTTCAGTATAATAGAATAACAGAGTTGGAAGCAACCTTGGAGGTCTTCTAGACCAGTGGTCACCAACCGGTGGTCCGTGGCCCACTGGTGGTCCACAAGAAAATTTTGGTGGTCCACAGAGAAATGTCACCCCCCAAACACCCCCCAAAGCAATTAATCCAGGCTTCGTGGGAACACAAGGCTGCACTGCCCACGTGGTCGGCGGGAACCCTTCCTGCCCACTCACTCTTTACCTGGCAAACTTGCCTGCTAAGTTGCTATTTTTCCTTTCTTCCCCCCTACGACCATCAGCTGTTCTGCTGTGCCAGGAGATTTAGATTGGCTAGAAAGCAAGAAACCACTGGATTTCTTGCTTTCTAGCTAATCTTTAGATCTTTGGCTCTGCTTTTTTTTAAAATTTTTATTTGTTTTTAAAACAACCATAAACAAACAAAACACAAGAACATCAAGGCATCTTCCATATATATACATACAGTGTGCCGGTTGGTTTACAAGTTGTTTTGTGCTTCCATTTTGTAGTCTTCAATTACAATTACATTGTATATATTCTCGTATTTTCAATCAAGTTTAAATAGATTAATATCATTATTAATCAATCATATGACTATATTTTTATTCATTCATGTTTTACAAACTAATCATATTTTACTTAATTTGTTTTATGACAGTTCATATTATCATCTCAAATCTACCCTAGAATCATTTTGTAGATATAATAAGAAAAGAATACATCTTTTTATATTATTTTCTAAAAAATCTACATAATTCATTACTATGTTTTATTGTCTAACCATAGATAGAATAGATCCCAATTCATTACTATGTTTTATTGTCTAACCATTGATAGAATAGATCCCAATTCATTACTATGTTTTATTGTCTAACCATTGATAGAATAGATCCCAATTCATTACTATGTTTTATTGTCTAACCATTGATAGAATAGATCCCAAATTTTATAGTTTATCATCTTGTTCTCTGATTTCAAATGTCAATCTACTCATTTCAGCACATTCCAATATTTTCTTAATGATTTCCTCCTATGATGGTATTTTCTCATTTTTCCAATTTTTAGCAAATACAATCCTAGCCGCTGTTAATACATTTACAATCAGGTATTTCAGTTCTTTACTATATATTTCAGGTAAAATTCCCAATAAAAAATATCTCTGGTTTCAAATCTATATGCTTTTTTGTCATTTTTTCCAACCACGTGTGGATTTTAGTCCAATATTTTTTAGCATCCGTACACGTCCACCACATATGGTAATATGAGCCAGGTGTCTGATGACATTTCCAATATTTTTCAGATTTATTCTTGAACATTCTTGCTATTCTTGTCGGAGGGAAAATGCCACCTGTAAAACATCTTATACAAATTTTCTTTATGTGCTGTTGACATTGTCATTTTATAATTTTGAGACCACAATTTTTGCCATTTCTCTAGATCAATCCCATATCCAAAATTCTTCCCCCAAGCAATCATACTTTCTTTAACTTGTTCTTCTTCTAGTTTAATTTCTAATAAATATCCAAACAATTTTTTAATCACCTTTTCATCAGTACCTGTTAAAATCTTATCTAAGTCAATCTTTGGCTTTGCTTTTAAGCACAGCTGAACCTCCCTTAGGACAACTGAAGGTTCTATTATTCAGTGCAGACTCATGGCAAGCAAATTTTATGTGACAGACTGAGCTAGCCAATGGCTGATAGATAGATCTCTGAATGAATATGTGATTCTGTGAGCAATTCAATCTGCCTGCCTGCTTTGCCTGATTTTGGGTAAAAGTTGCACCTTTTTTATAAAAAATTCAATGCTTACATACTGAGATAATTTTGTGAGTTTGCTTGCTAGCAAATTTTATGTGACAGACTGAGCTAACCGATGGCAGACAGATAGATCTCTGAATGAATCTGTGAACAACTCTATCTGCCTGCCTACTTTGCCTGATTTTGGATAAAAGTTGCTCTTTTTTTAAATAAAAAATTCAATATTTACATAAATATTTATAATATTTAGATACAAGCCACGCCAAGCCACTCACATGACCAAGTCACACCCACAAATTAGGCCATGCCCATAGAACCAGTTAAGAAATTTGAATCCCACCCTGCCTCTGTGTATTTATGTATGTGTGTGTATGGGTGGGAGGGGTAGAGAGATTAAATCATCTCTCTCTCTCTCTCTCTCCCACCAACATCAGCAAGCCACCGTCAGTCAAAATTCATATTAGTGGTCCCTGGGATTTAAAATAATGAGTTTGGTGGTCCCTGAGGTCCCAAAGGTTGGTGACCCCTGTTCTAGTCCAGCCTTCTGCTCAAGCAGAAGACCCTATACCATTCCAGACAATCTCTTCTGAAAATCTCCAGTGTTGGAGCACACACAACTTTTGGAGACAAGCCATTGTACCGATTGTTCTGTCAGGAAATTTCTCCTTAGTTCTAGGTTGCTTCTCTCCTTGATCAGTTTCCATCCGTTAGAGACCGCTGACCCAGGGGGTTGTCTCTGGTTTTCTCCTCGCCACAGCTAAGTTCTCCTTTTTCTCTCAGAGGTGAAAGAATATAGTGATGTACAGCTTCCCCTTTGCTGGATCTTCTCTTCCCCTCCCTCACACAGTTGGCAGGCTGCGGTCCCTGGCCCAGCTCCTGTACATGTGATGTGCCTTCGACACCCCAGGCCCAGGGGAACGCCCGGCCATCTGTTTTACCTGGAGGTGCGGCCAAATCAGTTCCAAAATCGTTGCTCACCTGCTGCAAGTTTGCTGAGATCTTTCACAGGTTTTCCCTGCTGAGTTAATTGGAGGTTTTTAAATTAAAACACACACACACACACACACACACAATTATTTTTGACAGGACTGGATGAGGTGGTGAAAAGGCACAGTTCGACTCTCTCCCGCGGTGAAGGCAAATCGGGCATCCGGGGGATAAAGTTCTCGTTTGAGGACCTATTCCAGAAAGCCTAATGGAAGCTCTTGGAAAGCTTGTGATTCAAGCTGGCTCGGTTTCCACGAATGCAACCAAAAAAATGCCCTTTTTTTAAAAAGGAAATTTTTGTTTCATGGATTTCAGCGCTCGCAAACACAACAGACTAATAACACGTTCACGACTGCCAAATACAGGCGCTGACAAATGTTAGGTGGCTTTGCCAATACAATCCCATTTTAAACATTGCCCCACTTCACTTTCCTGGATGCATCCAAGGTATTCCAAGGAAGGGAATGAGAGTAATAAAAAGATGCTATCGTTGAGGAAGTTAATATTCCCCAGGATTAATGCTCTGTGAGTCTCTTTAAGCATACCTAAAACTTGGCGCTCTTAAAGGAATATGCAATTGAGAGATGCTCAGAGATGCCACCTGCTAACTTTGCAGCATGAAAAACAGGTCCAGCTGTTTCAAATGGAGATGTGTGCTATGCAGCCAATAATATCTTTAAAAACAAAAAGAATGGAAAAGTTTATGAATGAGGCAGAGGAAGGGACTTTGGAAGGATTCTGAGTTTTGCAAAAATTAATCTGAGCATTTCTAAAGATTTATCTGAAACTATTCGTTCTTTTCCTTTTAATCTGGCTAATTCAAAAGGTCTCTCTGTAATTGTGACCCGTTTCTCCTTTATCTTATGTTTGTTCATTTTTCAGGTTACTTTTCCAAGTTAGGTATCTTCCCAGAACTTCTCAAAAGTTTGAATTTGCAAGCTCTGCTGATCCGGGACCATGGATGAAAAAAATGGGAACAATACATGTAGACTAACACATAAAGTCTAACTTCTTTGCAGTTTTGAGGAATGTATTTAATACCCTACAATCAATCAATCAATCATTCAATTTAATTTATTACAATCATAGACCAGAGACCAGAACAAATAAAAACACTCAGTAAATGTACAATTAAAAATTCTAGTATAAAATAATAAATAAGTAAAATCTAAAATCTAGGATTAAAATAATGTTAGGCTTAAAATAAGACTTAGAATAACTTTATTGTCACTTTAAATGTACACTAATCAGCATACTTTAAAATGACATTTAGTTGCATATAGCTCTCAAAGGGTCTCTACCTCCAATAACCTTCTTTAATTAGATAATCTATCGAAAATGGCATTAAGGGTAAGTTCACTATTCAGCAATATGGTCAATTTTTCCATACTTTTAGAGGTTATATGTCCCGCAAAAATGTAAAATTCAGCTAAAATCTCTTAAGTCTTGCCCAAATATTGCTGGATGTTTTCTACCAGCGCCTAAACACTTATGCAATCATTTACAATTTTAAGCACAAAGCGCCTAACACAAAACTACATAACATATGTTTATATGTACACTGTGAGCTTTTGCTCTGGAGACAAATTCCTTGCATGTCCAATCATACTTGACCAATAAAGAATTCTATTCTATTCCATTCCATTCAAATTTTGTATTCTATTTTCCATTCATTTCTATTTTATTCCACCCCATTCCATTCCACTCCATTCCATATTTTCTATTCTATTCTATTCCATTCCATATTTTCTATTCTGTTCTGTTTTATTCTATTCCAGCCCACTCCATTCCAGTCCATATCTTCTATTCTATTTTATTCCATTCCAGTCCATATTTTCTATTCTATTCCATTCCATTCTACTCCATTCCATATTTTCTGTTCTGTTCTGTTCTGTTCTACCCTACCCCACTCCATTCCATCCCATTGTTTCTGATTCTATTCTACTCTACTCTATTTGAAGGTCACAAATGGTCCTTTTAAGGATGAAGTTCATTGTAAAATGTAGTCCATTGTCATTCAGGATCAATGCAACAAGCCCAATTTTTAGTATTGATGAATTTCACAACCGTCACTCGCAAAACACATACTGTAGAAATCCTCTAATACAGATCCTGTGAACAGGGAAAGCTGACTATTTAATAGTAGAACTGAAATCATCTCAGGGAAGTCAGATGGGGACCCGATTCCAAATGAAATGAAATATACTTCTTTGTATGAGCAGCATTAAATTTAATTCTTTAATTTATTTCTACGATGCAGTGGAGATGGATTATCTGGGCAACTACAGAAGCCGGTTAGACAAATTTGTGGAAGATAAGATTATCACTAGCAGTTAAAAGATATACGACCTGCCTGATTACTATTCTCTTGATCCTTAATAGCCATATATTATCTGAGTCTCAACACGCTCTCTCATTTTCTCATCCATCTTGCATCTTTTCCGAAAGATATCCGTTTAGCCATTTGTGAGACTGAACGAATCTCTGATTTGATTCAGTAAGCAGCCATTAAAGTTAAGTTCTTTCAACAGTTTTTAAACGTTGTTTAATTCGCAAGTTCCCACAACTCTTTTGATGGAGAACTAGATATTCTTAGGCTTTTAAAAATGTTATATAATGTCATGAAATATTACAGGTAGTCCTTGACATATGACCACAAATGAGCCTATAATTTCTTTCTTTTTTAATATATTTTTTTAATTTTATATTTACAACTAATAAATTCACAACATCTTTCATTTAAACAGTGTGTCACTGGGTACATATATCTTGTGCAAACAATTATAATTCACATACATTTCTTACTAAAATATCAATAATTACATTTTCTTTAGAAACCATTATCCCTTACATGTTTTATCATTATAACAATTTTGACTTATTTCACTATATATTCAATTTTAATTTATTTCTTTATTTTCCAACCATTGATAAAATAGATCCCAGACCATATAGTATTCAGTTTCTTCTTTTGCTTTAATTGCCAGTGTTAATCTATTCATCTCTGCACCTCCTAATATTTTCTTAATCACGTTTTCCTCTATCAGGATTTTTTTCGTTTTTGAATGGGAAATGTGAAAGCCTATAATTTCTGTTGCTAAGCAAGGCATTTGTTAAGCGAGTTTTGCCCCATTTTACAGCTTTTCTTGCCACAGTCGCTAAGTGAATTGCTGTAGTTGTTAAGTTAGTAACATGGTTGTGGAGGGGGATGCTGCGACTGATGTGTGGAAAACAGTCAAAAGTTTCTGTCCACTGGAACTGTCACTAAATGAACTGTTGTAAGTAAAGGAATACCTGTATTAACAGGACTCTGTTCACCCAAAAAGCCATTTGACACTGTTGACGAGTCATTGTAACATAGTACCAGATACTTTGATGCTTCTGAAAATTACTTCAAGAACTAAAGTGTGTATATTCTGAAATTTAAGGAAATGTTAAACTCATTCCTGATGGTCATCTGAACAAATCCATCTTGTTTTCTTGACAACAGTACAGAAATAATTTAACATTACCTTCTTGGATTCTTTTTCAACTTCCTCGGCTACCCAATTTATCTGAGATTTTTAAGTGGTCTCTTGTCCAATCTCCTAATGAGATTTGACCATGGTTAGTTTCAGGTTCTCTGCCCGTTTGCTGGGTGGGCGTGGCCATGGTGGGTGTGGCCTTCCAGAACTTCCGGGAGGGCTGTTTTTCACCTTCCCCAGAGTCCGGAGGCTTCCCTCGGGCCTCTGGGAGGGCGAAAATGGCCTCCCGCAGGTTCCAGGGGCCCTCCAGAAGCCAGAAACAGGCCTGTTCCGGACTTCCAGTGCTTCTGGAAAGCCCGGTTTCCCCTTCCCAGAGCCTCCATACAGACCTGTACTTACCTGCATCCAAAACGGGCTGCATGGAGACTCCTGGGAAGGGAGGGGCCAGCGGGGCCAGCCGGTCGGTTCAACTACCAGTTCAGCAAACCAGATGTAAATTTAATATCTGGTTCACCCGAACTGGATGAATCCCACCCCTGGTTAGTTTTTGCAAAGTAACCTGGATGTGCCCAGGTAGCTCCACCTCCTTTAAAGTTTTTGGGAGTAATGTTTACACTTACAATCACATAGGCATATTTTCTCTCCCTCCCTCCCTCTTTCTTTTTTTCTTTCTTTCTCTTTCTCTCTCTCCCCTGCTTTTTTCTTTCTTTCTCTTTCTCTCTCTTTCTCTTTCTCCCTCCCTCCCTCTTTTTTCCTTCCTTTCTTTCCTCTTTCTTTCTCTCCCTCTCTCTTTCTCTCTCCCCCCCTTCTCTCTCTCTCTCTCTCTCTCTTTCTTTCTCTCATGAGAAATTTCCTGACAGAACCAATAAATAAATGTAACAAAAGGTATATTTAATGATTTATAAAACATATGTGAAGAGAAATAAGGGAAAAATTAATTATGGAGATTATATGTGTTTTTAAGGAAGTATGATATTTAATTGAAAAGTAGTGTTAAAGATGTTAAGATTTTAATGATTATTAATGATAGAACTGAACTGGAATGGAATGAGGGTTTATAATTACATATATTTACAATCTTTCTTTTTTTAAAAAAAGAATATAGTGTGTATTATAAGAATGTACCAAGCAGAATTCGATTGGAAGTTATGTATTATGTATTATATTGAAGGTCATAAACTTAAGGTATATATTGAAGTTTAAATAAGAGTTGAATGGATGTAATTAAAAGATATAAAGGTGTCATACTCCAATTAGTAACTACAGGAGAAAATTTGTTTAATGAGAAAAGATAATATGAAATTGAAACAGAACAGATAAAAGTATAAATATAATGATTTGAATTGAGATGAGATAATCAAAATAAAATTGAGAAAATTAAAAGAGGGGAAAAACTATATAGAAAATGTAAAATAGTATGAGATATGGAATAGAATACAAAAAGGAGCATGAAATTGAGTTTTGTGTCTGTATAAAAAAGTTCAACCCGGGATCATGCTATTTTCAAAAAAGATGTTTTACTTGTATTTTGTACGTGTGAAAACCCAAATAAAACTTTATTATTTTTAAAAAAAGAAATTTCCTGACAGAGCAATTAATCAGTGCAACAACTTGCCTGCAGAAGTGGTAAATTCTCCATCACTGGGAGTTTTTAAGAAGAGATTGGACAATGTCTTGTCTGAAATGTTATAGGGTTTTCTGCCTTAGCTGGGGGCTGGACTAGAAGACCTCCAAGGTCTCTTTGAACTCTGTTTTTCTGTTCTGTTTTGCATCATCATGCACTTGCCATTATATACTACACATGCCAATTATTTAATAAGTATCTGTCTGGTTATGTTAGATGCAAATTACACAATACACAACATCTTTGTGATATCATGAGACATGTGATGCTTGGGCCCATACATCCTGCCTTGCCAGAAGAACAGAATTAACAGCTACCTTTTATATAATAGCATCACAGTCTCCATTTACAATTAGCATGTTGTGAATGTATATAACAATAAAGGTACTGAAATCTTTTCAAAATAAATATTTGTCTTGTGTTGCTTTGTGTTTCAGAGAAAGCTGCCTTTGAGATTTTATTGTGCATGTTGTGCATATCATAAATTTAGGACAAAGGCTTGAAACTCTGAATCTTTATTCCTGGGTTCTTGTTTTAACTCTTTCGATGCAAAAAAAAAGAAAGAAAGAGCCACCGTGTTACTATTTTGTTGTTTCTTTAAAATATTTATAGTCAGCCTGTCATGCAAAGCATCCCCAGGCAATATATAACATTAAAAATAGATTGCGTGGCAATATAAAATGCAATGAAATAAAAACTCCAACAGCAAAATAAAATCCCACCTGTCGGTAACAGCAGCATCCTGAGATACCCAGGGCTACGGAGAATAGAACTTGCAACCCCAAATTGTAACAAGGTTGGCACATGATAGAGATGGGGCATCCCACAAAAGAAATGACTCTGTTCTCCATTGATCATCATCATTTAATGACCCCATAATCCCTTGCAGGGTGGAGTCTGGGCAACTGAATGGAGCTAGCAGAGTGTTTACTGGCCAGATGCCATTCCTGTTGCCAATGCGGAGTTTTGTTTAGTGGATATATTCTCATTGTGCCCAGAAAAAGAAATATCTGCCTCTACCTAGGATCAAACTCACAGCCTCCTGATTGTGAGGCGAGAGCTCCACCTCTAGGCCACTGCACCACTCTGCTATACTGTTCTCCATTGATGTCCCCCCAAAATATATCTGTACAATGTGGCCTTGTGAGGAATGATTGCAGCTTGAGGAAAAATACTGTATATACAGGTAGTCTTCAACTTACAACAGTTCATTTAGTAACCGTTTGAAGTTACAATATCCCCAGGAAAAAGTGACCTGTGACCATTTTTCACACTTAACAACCCTTACAGCATCCCCATGGTCACGTGATCAAAATTCAGACAGTTGTCAACTCACTCTCATTTATGACAGTCGCAGCATCCTGGAGGGGGTGTCATATGATTCCCCTTTTGTGACTTTCTGACAAACAATGTGAAGGGGGAAAGTCCGGATCGATCCGGAGCTCTGTTATTGGCTGCAGAGGCCTTCAGGAAAGCCTTGCCGGCCACAGAAGAAGAAATTCCTGAAGGCCTTTGACAGTGAAAAGGAGGCCGGGGGTGATGCACGCAAGTGAGGTTAGTCAGTGGATGGCTTCCCCCGAAAATAAGACCTGGTGCCTTTTTCGGTGGCAAAAAAAATTATAAGAAGGTCTTATTTTCGGGGAAACACAGTAACAACTACAGGCCAAGCTTGAATTTGTTTTTGCTGTGTATTCTAGAAACACTTAATTTGTTGTCAAGTTGGTGTTTATTGAATTACAACAGAGAATGATAGTAACAGAAAGGTAACTATATCTGGTAGAAAATGTTGCTTTTCCTATAGATCAGAGGCCTTTCTTTCATGTTAAAATTTAATTAGCAATTTTACATGCTTTGTTAATTCTTCCGATCTTATAAAAAAGACGATCTGACATTCCGTTTATATTTGTAAAGATCCAGGCACAGATTTAAAACTATTTTAATAGACCATTTTAATAAGATAAGATAACCTTTATTGTCATTTATTGCGAGCATGGAACCCTATATTTGTTATACATTTTGGCTACTAAAAATGCACATTAGATATGTTGTGAGCATCCTTGCTTGCAATATTTTATCGCTCTGATATTATTGCAAGCACATAAAGTTTACATTTCCCTTGAATAGTATTTTGTTTATGGCTAGTGCTGCATATCC
The DNA here is from genome assembly GCF_900518735.1 of Pseudonaja textilis. The sequence continues at coordinate 46,352,593 of NW_020769308.1, read as the reverse complement.
CAGTAGAAATGCATAAAGGAATTTAGGAGTCCCATTCTTGATTATTCTATTTGATTGGTAGATCCAGAGCTTTGTTATCAGCTGCAGAGGCCTTCAGGAAAGCCTTGCTGGCTGCAGTAGTTCCTGACAGCGAAAAGGAGGCCGGGGGCAACTCATGCAAGTGAGGTTGGATGACCACCCCCAAAAATAAGACCTGGTGCCTTTTTTGGTGGCAAAAAAATATTAGACTGGGTCTTATTTTCGCGGAAACACAGGTATGAAAAATATGTTACACTTCTACTGTAAGAATGTTATATATATATAAAACCACCCTAGGGAAGCCTGGTCTATCTTGAAGCTCTTTCAGAGTATTTCATTCTGTCATTTGTCAGGCTTCACGCAGGTTGAGCAATAAATCCCTCACTACAGAAACTCGACATTTAATAACTGGCAAGCAGCAAAAGCTTCACTGACTCAAGATGACTAAATAAGTTGCTTTACTGCAGAGAAGGGGTAATTTTTATGCAAAAGATTTGTCAACTGCAGAATTTCTTTATCTATCTATCTATCTATCTATCTATCTATCTATCTATCTATCTAT
>NW_020769308.1:46278971-46352003 GCF_900518735.1 Pseudonaja textilis | reverse complement strand
TATCTACAGTATCTATCATCTATCTATCTATAGTATCTATCTATCTACAGTATCTATCCACAGTATCTATCTACAGTATCTATCTATCTACGTATCTATCTATCTATCCATCCATCCATCCATCCATCTACCTACCTATCTACCTACCTACCTAATCTATCTATCTACAGTATCTGTCTGTCTGTCTGTCTGTCTATCTACAGTATCTGTCTCTCTATCTATCTACAATATCTGCCTGCCTGTCTGTCTGTCTGTCTACCTATCAGAATAGAGTTGGAAGGGACCTTGGAGGTCTTCTAGTCCACCCCCCTGCTCAAACAGGAGAATCTGTACCATTTCAGACAAATGACTGTCCAGTCTTCTCTTAAAGGCCTCCAGTGATGAAGCACCCACAACTTCTGAAGGCAACTTCTGTTCCACTGATTAATTGTCCTCACTGTTAGGAAGTTTCTCCTTAATTCCAAGTTGTGTCTCTCCTTGATTAGGCTCCATCCACTATTTCTTGTTTTGCCTTCTGGTGCTTTGGAAAATAAGTTGTGTCTGTGTTGTGTCTTTAAGAAGACACAACAAAACTGTTTCTTGGAGACTGGGCATCCATCAGACAATAAATTTCGCAATACTCAACTACAGGAAAACTTTTGCTGCCACCAGCCAACTTAGTTCATCACCATTAATCCTTACTTAACCTAATACAGGTTCTCCTTGACTCACAATCATTCTTTTAGTGACCCTTCTAAGTTCACTAAAAAAACCTGACTGACGACCATTTCCCCCACTTATGACCATTGCAGCATCCCCAAGGTCATGTGATCAAAATTCAAACTTTGCTTCTATTTATGATGGTTGCAATGTTCCAGGGTCGTGTGATCCCTTTGTGACTTACTGTTCTGACCTGGGCTTCCCAAAATCATGAAGCAGACTCCTCCTCCCAACAAAACCCCTTTTTATTAGGATAATGTGAATTCCTCTCATTTACATCCAGCAAAGTCCCGGCAAACAGACGTTCAAGGGTGAATTATAACCACAGACCTTATCAGGCTTGGAGAGTTGCCAGGCCGATAGCTTCCAAGCACAATGCTGTAGCAGAAAATACTGAGCAACGAGTCCTGAACAAATCTTCACCCTAATTAAATGAACTAATTGTCTCCTGCAAACAGCACTTTCCTTTCGCTCTTCTTTATTCCCTATGGGAAGGGCCATTCCCTGTCCACCTGTGCCTTTATTCCCAAGTCGACCCTTGTTCCTTAATTGTTCCCTTCTCCCAGCAGCTCTGTGCATGCCCACAATGGGAACAGGCTCCAGCTGTTCTTCTGCCCCACTGATCTCTGAAGGCAGCTGGATAACTGTCAGATGGCCTTGGCCCCATCTCTGCCTCTGATGCAGAGCCCTCGCCAGAGCCTTCTCCAGAATCCAGGACTGGCCCATCTTCCTCCCCAACCTCCTCACTGTCTGAGTCTGCCGCCAGCTCCACTGGCCACTGGTAGGCCACAACACCTTCTGACAAGCAAAATCAATGGGGAAGCCAGATTCGTACAACAGCCGTGTTACTGACTTCACAACTGCAGTGATTCTCTTTTAACAGCTGTACAGGCAAGGAAGGTTGCACAATGGGGCAAAACCCACTTAACAATTGGCTGGCATAACAATGGAAAGTTTGTGTTCATACATCAAGGACTACTTGTATTGAGTAACTTTTTTTTCTTTTTTCACCCTGGCTATTGATTTTGTAAAGTTTCTAAGCAGGAACCAAATCATAAATCAGTTCTGAAAATACCAATAAAACATTTCTAGACAAACTAACGGCTCTTCATTGGAGTCACCCAACACGTTGTGTTTATTCAGTTGAACAGCCATATTGATTCAATGTTTGTAAATTACACGTTCTCCAGTCTCACACTGAAGGAAGGGTTACAAGCTGATATAAATTCAGAAAGTGAGAAAGAACTTGTTAATTTATGAGTTGTGAACTGAAAGTCATAGAATCAGAGTATCGCTTTCTTTTTGGAAATGAATAAATGTCTAGGCATCTGCACCGAAGAGAACTTGCTTCCTGTTTAATAGCCCCTTTTTTATTTTTAATTTGAAATTGGGAGGTCCTTGCTGATACAATTTTCATACGAAAGCTTCATGTGTTTTAGGCAGGCTGCGTATTTCCCATCTTAAGTTCTTAGAGGTTCATTTGAATTGCAAACAGTACTATTTTGCATAGTTCTCATGAAGAAGAATTTGAGACTATTTAATACAATAGTATTAGGGAAGACATAAATCTCTGCTTTGAAATGATTAAAATCAGTTCTATTTTGTTAATTCATTGCTAAGAATTTCATACTTCCGCATCACAAAACAATCTTGAAAAGTTAAATGGGTGGAATGTATGCCAATCAAAATAGCTGATCGGATGTTCAAAATTCAATCTGAAAGACGCTTAATTTTATTTTAAAATTCTACCGCTGCTTTGGAATTGCCATTCCGTAAGAATTACGTTTAATCTTGTACATCAAAAAATTTAAACTGATTACATCCATCCTTGTATGTCTCAGGAAAGTGCAGGTTGAAGATTACATGTATTAAATCCAGTAATTATTCTTGATAAATAGACATGCTGTATGCTGAGTGTTGGTATAGATGTGAAATATAAACCAGAATTTATCTGTAATATTTGAGACACTTTCAGCAATCATTCATTGTTGACACTGCAGTTCAAGGATGCAAAAGACCTATTGATTCATGAGTTAAACAGAACCTTGCTGCTTACTTTGTAAAGTTTATGATTCATAGATAGGAAAATAAACACAAAAAATTCTTATGCCATAAATAGATTGTTTTTGAGAGTGAAATTGGTGGGAAAGAATACCTGATTTTCAGGGCTTATTGGACTGGGTTTTCAATTATTCTTTCAACCAACATTTAACCAATTTCAACTGACATTGTTATAAATCAATCAGATGCCATTCCTGTCCCGCAATTCACTCCTCGACAGGAAAACTCATTACAAGGTCAGAGATGTCTGGTTGGTATCAATGAGGTAATTAGTAATCCTAAAATAAACAAAGTTTACATCTTGTGTTCAGTTTCAGATTAACACTGGCATTTCCAATAAATATGTCATCCATGAAATCTGTGAGAATACACAACCACTCAAAGATATATACATATACATATACACATACAAAAGCGAAATACCCCTCATTCATCATCACAAAATCTCCACAACCATAAAGCCTACAAACTTGAAATTTGGCAGGTATGTTCCTCTTGGCTTCTAGGTGCTCACTAAGAAAGGATTTTTCCAAATGACCACCAGAGCAGTAGTATTTCAAATATTATTTTTATTATTAACATGCTCTGATGATAAGGAGTTCTACTCCCGCTCCCCACCTGAAAAAAAATCTTTTCCAAATGCAAAACACAAGCAGAAGAGAGGAGTTTCACTTTCACAGCAGAAAGCAGCTTTAGTAGAGAACAGTTGAGCTCAGCCACGTCCAGGTTCCTTGCTGTCTCCTTCTTGCTCGCACAGCAAATACTCTTTCAGTTTCCAAACAGCCCTCAACTCTCTCACACACTGACAGGACACTAGCCAGATGAATATGGATGGATGCTGGTAGGCAGAGGCAGAATTTCCCCCCCGTTATTTTCCTCCCCAAAAACTGAGCCCGATCACATAGTTTTGTAGTGAAGCACAGGTATAGAACTAGTATACACACACACACACACACACACACAATTTTGTGGTTTAATTTAGTATTTCTAAGAATACAAGTATTATTACAATACAAGTATTATTATCAAGTGTTAATTGAAGTCAATTAACAAGCAAGCCTGAGATTTGAGTATGCGCTAATGGAAGAAGAGCTCATTTTAAGATAGTGCCTAGTTGATCACGATGTACAAGGTAGTCCTCGACTTACAACGGTTCACTTAGTGGCCATTTGAAGTTATAACGGCACTGGAAAAAAAGTGGCTTATGACCATTTTCCAGACTTACGACTGTTGCAACATCCCCACCGTCACGTGATTTACATTCAGATGCTTGGCCACGGGTTCATATTTATGACGGTCGAAGTGTCCCCGAGGATCACGTGATCCCCTTTTGCTACCTTCTGACAAGCAAAAGTCAATGGGGAAGCCAGATTCACTTAACAACCCGGTGACTAATTTAACTGCAGTAATTCACTTAACTAATGTGGCAGGAAAAGTGGTAAAATGGGTCAAATAGCTCTTAACAAATTTCTCACCTAGCAATATAAATTTGGGGCTCAATTGTAATAAGTGGAGGACTAACTGTAGATTAAACTATGCTTCTACGGATCTACTAACCATCCCCTCTAATAGCAGTAGCACTTAGCCCCCTTCTAATAGCACCACCCCCTTGCAAGAGCAATAGCACTTAGACTTATATGCTGCTTTATAGTGCTTTACCTCCCTCTCTAAGCAGTTTTACAGAGTAATCAGCCTATTGCCCCCAACAATCTGGGTCCTCATTTGACCCACCTCGGAAGGATGGAAGGCGGAGTCAACCTTGAGCCTGGTGGGATTTGAACTGCCAAATTGTAGGCAGCTGGCTGGAACACTGCACTCTACCCACTGTGCCACGGAGGCTCTTTGAATAGTTAACTGGGACCCAGTAGATCGAATGAAGGGGTAAAAAAGGGAAGAAGAGAGACTGAATGGCTATTGCTCGCTATTGCCTCCATCGTTCCCATGCCCAGTCCAGATTGATCCCTGTTCCAGGGCTTCCGCTTGAAAAAACTGATACATTTGAGGGTATAGTTAAACTACTTTGATTAGTGGAGAAAATCTCCTTCTGTGGGGAAACTAATCGAGGGGAGAAGCAACTTAGAACTAAGGAGAACTTTCCTGACAGTGAGAACAATTTACCAGTGGAACTTCTTGCCACCAGAATCTGTGGATGTTCCCCACACTGGAGGTTTGAAAGAAGTGATTGGACAGCCATTTGTCTGGAAGGCCTGAGCAGAGGGTTAGACGAGAAGGGGGTTATTCTGTTCTGTTCTGCATCTTCATGCACATGCCATTATATCATGCATATGCCAATTATTTAAAGCTATGTGTCAGGTTATATTGTGTTGTGGTTCGCCGGCAGCAGGTGGGGACGGCTGAGGTCTCGGAGAGCGAGGACTCAGATGAGGGGCCTGCGTGTGATGCAGGGATGGGGCCAGGACCATCAGGGAGTGGAGTGCTGCCTTTGGAGATTGTGGAGGCTGGCAGCACTGATGAAGAGGTCCTCGAGGAGCCTGTGCCAAGTGCGCGTGCACGCAGGGCTGCTCAAAGGAAAGAGTAGCTGCAGCATCATGGGCGACTTGGGAGTAAGACTGCAAGCCCCTCTCTTAAGAGATAAAAGCCAGCTGAGAAACCGGAGTTCTTTGCAGGAAGCAAAGAAGTTTTTGCACTCAAGCCTGGTGGACGTTTGGAATATCTTGGTTGGTGTTTGGAGACTCCTTGTGTTTGAAATATTTCTTAGTAACTTTATCTAGTGTTCTTGGCAGCCTTGCACAACCTCGCTCTTACCAGAGACAATTAGTTTGAAACAGCCTTTTAACCGTGAAGGAACGGAATCCATAAAGAATCATTAAAAGGTTTTTCTGTTTCGTGTTTGTTTCCTTGGAACAAGATTTGGGTCAGAACATATTGGATGCAAATTACACAACATCTGTATGATATCATAATGCATGAGATGCTTAGGCCCATAGGTTATGTTGGATGCAAATTACCCAATACACAACATCAGCGGGATATCATCAGGCATGTGATTCTTAGGCCCATACATCCTGTCTTGCCAGAAGAACAGAGTAGCTACTTTTTATAAAATGGCATCATAGTCACAATTAGCATATTATGGATGTATATAATAATAAAGCTACTGAAACCTTGGGCAGCCACTTGTCTGGAATGGTCCAGGATCTCCTCGAGTAGAGGGTAGGACTAGAAATCCCTTTTCCAACTCGGTTGCTGTTATGTTTTTCATCAACCCAGTATTGCAAAACCAGTAGCACAAGGTGTTGTTGTAAGATTAATACGCTATAATTCGAACGTATGTTCATTCCTTTGCCGCGCGAATAAAACGCAAACTCCAAAAGCCCAGGATTGGAAAATCCATCAATCGAAATTACACACTTACCTCAGCATTAAATTCCTTGCCTACCGTACCTAAATCAGCTCCATTCAAAAAGATGTATTTTCCCCCAAGCCTCCGCGGATAGGTAATATCCATAAATTGCCTGCTGAACTTCAGATGAGGGCTGTGAAGGAAAAGTCAAAATCCCTCTCGCTGGTATTACACTTTGGTTACAAAGAACCAGGTGGCATTAATCAAATTGCCCGGCTTTTAAAATAAAATGGAACCGTGTGAGATTTTTAACCAAGAATATTAACTTGGATATGATCTGACCATTTTTCATGGGTTCCTTTGTGCCAATCCGCTATGTAAGAAAGTTGGCTTGACAGGCCGCATTTTAAGGGCCTCCCTGCTCAACGTTTCCCCCAAGCTTTTCAAAATGTCCATTTATAAACTTCTACATCTATTTGCAACCCAATCGTCCTGTCATGCACTAGATCAGCGATGGCAAACCTTTTTGTTGTGGTGTGCCGAAAGCGCGTGCCTGCTGCCACCCACAATGCAATGCGCCCCCCCCCCCCTGTGTCTGTGCATGCAACACATCCGCCCCTTTACTTGCACTGCGTATGTGCCATCATCCCAGCTGATTTTCGGCCCGTTTGAGGCCGTTTTCGCTCTCCCAGAGGTTCGAGGGAAACCACGGAGGCTGAAAACGGACCCGTTTCGGCACTTCCGGTATTTCCAGAAGGCCCGTTTTTCGGCCTCCCGAGGCTGCAGAGGCTTCCCTAGAACCTCTGGGAGATCGAAAATGGCCTCAAATGGGCCAAAAATCAGTTGGGAAGTGTGCACATGTGCAGTGCAGGTAAGTTTGCCTGGGGCTCACGAGCCCACACAAATGGCTGTGCGTGCCACCTGTGGCACATGTGCCATAGGTTCGCCATCACAGCACTAGATGTATGAAAGAAAAAAATAGTTAACAGGTTAGAGAAGGGCAAAGTTAAAAAAATCAAAGCATACTGTTAATAGTCTGTTGTTGTAATTTACCTGTAGAAAATCTAGTTTCCTATTTACCATAAATCACCCGGATTATTATCTCCGATCATTCCAGGATCAAAAACCTTCGTTTGCTTGTTAACAATGACAACTTTCCTTGGGTTTTTAATTGGAAACTTTCCCAACAATTGCATCTCATTTCCAAAGTTTTTGTTGCAAATACAGGCAATCCTCCGAATTACAACAAGTAAGACCCAAACTTATGTTGTTAAGTGAGAAATTTGTTAAGTGAGTTTTGTCCTATTTTATGACCTTTTTTTGACACTTAACATTGGTTAAGTGAATGATTGCAGTTGTTCAATTAGTAACATGGTTGTTAAGTGAGTCTGGCTTCCTCGTGGACTTTGTCAGAAGGTTGCAAAAGGAGATCACAAGATTCCGGGATACTGCAACCGTCATAAATGTGAGTCTGTTGTGGTTCGCCAGCAGCCTGTGCAGACATCAGTGGAATCGGACAGTGGGGGAAAAAGGGGGAACCATCAGGGAGCCTGGAGAGGACTCGGACGAGGGTCCTGCGGCCAATGCAGGGATGGGCCCAGGACCATCTGGGAGTGGGGTGCTGCCTTTGGAGCCTCCGGAGTCTGGAAGGAGCGAGGCAGAGGAAGAACGGGAGCCTGTTCCCAGTGTGCGTATGCGCAGAGCTGCTAGAAGACGAGAGCAGCTGAAACAAAGGGGGAGACTCAGGAGTAAGGCTGGGAGGTAATTACGGCAACCTTGATCCTGGTGGGATTTGAACTGCCAAACTGTAGGCAGCTGGCTGCAGCAGAAGTAGCTTGCAGTACTGCACTCTAACCACTGCGCCACAGAGGCTCCTCCTTTAAGTTAGAAAGATGGTTGCTAAGTGAATCTGGCTTTCCTCATTGACTTTGCTTGTCAGAAGGCCGCAAAAGGGGATCACGTGACCCTGGGAGATTGCAACTGTCATAAATGTGAGTCAATTATTGCCAAGCGTCCAAATGTAAATCACCCGGCTACGGGGAGTCAGCAAAGGTTGTAAGAGTGAATAACGGTCATTGTAAGCCAAGGATTACCTGTATATATGTCTTTTTTTTAAATCACATTTTTAAAATGTTTTCATTTCTGTTGTTAGTTCTGTTTTGTCTCTTGTTTTCTTTTCTTTTGTGCTTTGTCTTTTAATCTTTGGAATAAAAATTAAATTGCCAATTTATCTGAAAAAACGACTTGCTCTCTGCCACTCTGGAAGACCCTGGCTGTATCTAGTGTAACATTCCTTTTATCTGGCACTCTATTAACTTAGCAGCCATTTAGTCCAGGATTATGAACCGCATGGCACGTCCGTGGCCATAGCTCCGGCGTATCACCGCAAGCCATATGAATGCCTGCTATGGCATATTTATTTTCTGATGATGGATAATGGGATTATTTCTCTTCCTGGGCATGATTCAGAGAGACAGCTCCTCCGTGGAGATGGGAAGACAATGGATGCGGCAATCCTGACTTATCAAACCTTGCCAGACAGTTGTTTATAGGGTAAACCTCCCAAGATCTATCAATGCATTCTCATGAGTTGTGCTACTCCCGTTTTGTGTGCTGCTGTGGTGTATCAGGATGGGCCTACTGTGTCTCTTGGGAGGAATACAATGGCAAACTCCCCATTCAGCCAGTTTTCAACCAGAAATAATAAAAGATCTGACTTATAAGGAAAGGAACAAAATGACTTATACGTGTTTTGAAGAATGTTAGAAAGCCTACCGAAGCAGAATAGAACCACAGTTACATCACTAGTCATCATTATAGAAGAATATAAGGAACAATGCCATTCGACACAAAATCACAAAACTGTCTCTCACGTTATTTTGCCCTGAAAACAGTGAAGGACCAACCCACGGTGCCTCTGCAAGCTGAAACGGAGCTTGGGAGGGCTGTGTATGTCCTCCCTGAGCTCCATTTTCACTGGCAGAGGGTTGCAAGAGGCTGTCAGGGCCAAAAACAGAGCTCGGCAAGGCCACAGGATACACTCCCAAGCTTCATTTTCACTGGCATAGGGTTGCAGGAGACCATCGCACCCGAAAACAGGGCTTGGGAGCCCGTTTTCACTGGCAGAGCTCTTGGGCCACCACAGGTGCCTGCGATGAGTGATGCTGAGCTGGACACGCCCCTGGCAGTGTCAACTGCAGTGATTCACATAACAAAGAAGGCAAGAAAAGTCATGAAATGGGGCGAAACTCACTGAACAACTGTCTTGGTTAGCAACAGGGATTTTGGGCTCAATTGTGGTCATACGTTGAGGACTTACAGGTTAAATGTTGAATAACTTAGGGAAAGCACCTTCAAGATGATTGCTTCAAGTTAAATAGGCATCATCTTCAGTGAGTTAAGCACCACTATTTTTAATGGTAACCATTTGAGTCTGTCACCTTCCAGAAGTCTATGGTTTGATATGTTACTGTGGGTATGTAATTTAAAAAAATGACAGTTTAAAATCTGAAGAGACTCTTATTGGCGCTATAGCTTTATTGCCAAGTTGTCACGGATTTAATTAAGTCTGGAGAATGAGCGATTCCATGTCATTTTATATACTGGATGCCTTCATTTTAGGAATAAGTCTCCATGGCAAGAGTCTCTTTAGCCCCATTGCACCTACTGCCTAAGTTCCTTCAAAGAATGCAAACACTAATGTGAGTTAGTAGGAAGAAAACAAGCTTAAGCAGTGGAAATACGGAGTTTATGTAACACTGGCTTTTTTGCAGGGAGGGAAATACTGGCTGCTTTCCTATTATCTTTATTATTTTCAAATCAATACTATGTGAACCTCCATTCCATAAACATACATAGATACATTAACTACATACATATAAAACTTCTTGTATTTGACGTTGCTATGAAACACTTTTGGGCCTGAGGTAATGGGGATCTGTATTGATGTTTTCTGCATGAATCAAATGACAAACCATACAATTTTATTTTCATTTCAAGATGTAGTCCCCAATTTAAAATAGTCCAAAAGCACTTACAAGAAAAGAAAAACAAACATGTTTATGCCTCTTTAGGTAAATGGATAATTTAGGCATTTATCACTGTAAGATTAATCTATCATCTGTCTCGGTCTGAAGTATTTCATTATTATTATCTATATCATTATCTATCTCTATCATATCTATGATATAATAAATAATGAGTATGTGTATATGTGTGTGTGTGTATGTATATATATATCCAACTATCCCTATCTATCCATCTCTCTCTCTCTCTTTCTATCTACAGCATCTATAATTTATCTCTCTCCCTATCTATATCTATCTATCCATTCATCCATCATTAAATACACAAAATGATTGATTTTAATATCGCTTTCCATTTTTATTGCATTGTTTTCTATTTATTAATGTTTGTTGTAAGCCACCTTAACTGTTACAATAAGAAGCAGTGTAATTTTAAAAATCAAATCTAAAATATAGTTGATTTAATGTTTTCTGCTCAGCTAACTGATGTCCCTTCCTAGGTCTTTCCTTTTTGGGAATTTGTGGGCCAGTGTCTACGATACTGACAAATAATGAATTAGGATTCCAGTCAGTTATAAAATTCTTAGTTTAGCTGAATTCAAGCCTGAAACAACTGTTTAGCTGTAAATTACAACTCACTTGAGAACATCAGGCTGATTAATCATGTTTTGTTAGGAATTAAACTCTGTAGTGTGGCAAATATTCAATCACCAAATAATTTATAGTTTCTTTATTCTAAAATGAAGAGTTCTTTGGCATTCAGGTATCATGTCAGAAATTTCTCACATGATAAAAATGCTTGTAGCTTAATGGTTTAAATCGCCTTTACTGTGTTTCGACATTAAACTCCAGAAATACACTTGAGCAGTATTTTATTCTCGATATAGCCTCATACTGGCTCACTGATATTCTCCACTAGATATTAGAATGGAGGCCCACCAAGCTCAGAATAACAGACTTGGAAGGGACCTTGGAGGTCTTCCAGTCCAACCCCTGCTCAAGCAGGAGACCCTATACCATTTCAAACAAATTGTTTTCTAATCTCTTTTTTAAAAAAAATTCCAGGGTTGGAGCACCCACAATTTCTGAAGGAAAGTTGTTCCACTGATTAATTGTTCTGTCAGAAAATTCTTCCTTAGTTCTAGGTTGCTTCTCTCCTTGATTAGTTTCCATCCATTGCTTCTTGTCTTGCCCTCAGGGGCTTTGGAGAATAGCTTGATCCCCTCTTCTTTGTGGCAACCCCTGATATTGGAGTACTGCTATCATGTCACCCCAGTCCTTCTTTTCATTAAACTAGACATACCGAAGTCAAGCCAAAGCTCCTCCATATGTGACGACACTTCCTTTATGTGTTGTATCTATTCTGTGCTTAATATTTAGGTGGATGAATGGATGGGTGGGAATTCCATCTGAAACAGAATTTGGATTACAATTTACAGCTTATTTTTGTTTTTCAAATGATGCACTGTTTATTTCAGCCTAATAAGCTTAAAGAAATAAACAAACTTACCATTTCTTAGCCAAGAAAGCAAATGAATCAATAAACAAATAAATCCAGAGTTCTCAAGCATGAATTCCCATGCTTAGTTTATCCCACTTTGGGTGTGTTATATGTGGCATGGGGGAATGGCCTTGGGAGACAGGAGGAAGAGCTGCAGACTAGACAAGTGGCAGACAAGTGGCAGATGAGCCTGCAGAAGAAACACGGGCATGCCAGATTTCTCACAGAAGACACCCTCCCTAGTTTCTTGGACTGTAAAGGCAAAGGGTGGGAGGAATGATGTACTTTCAGCCTTGCAAGATTCTGTTAATGTAACCTTACAATAAAGTCAGAGGCAGTTCTTTCCGGGGTGTGCTTCTTATCTGGTCTTCCATGCAAGACTTCTACCACTTTTGCAAATCTTAAAGTACATCTGTGAATCCTGTCAACCTGTCTGTCTATCCATCCATCCATCCATTTCTCTATCCACATATCTCTCTCCATCCCTATCTATCTATCTATCTATCTATCTATCTATCTATCTATCTATCTATCTATCTATCTATCTATCTATCTATCTATTTATCTATCCATCCATCCATCCATCCATCCATCCATCCATCCATCCAGGGCCACGGTGGCTCACGTAGTAAGACGCTGGGCCTGGGCAACGCTGAGGTGACAGCTTGGTGGCTCAATTCCTATAAGCAAATAAACCATGGAGGGACAAGAAAGGAGCCTTCCCCAACTGCCTACCAGCATTCAGGCATCCTGTTAGTAAAGATAACACTGCCCAAAAAATTCCTTTCACAGAGGCAGCCAGCCACCTCGGTGAACCCTGGCTAACAACATGCCATACGCAAAATATCTGTCTATCTGTCTGTCTGTCCACCTACCTATCCATCCTTCTCCAATCTATCTGTCAGTCTATCCTTATCCATCCATCCATCCATCCATCTGCCACCCAGAGTCATTTTTCTATGAGATGAGTGACAAATAAATACATAAATTCTTCCGCAGAGAAGTATTACAACACTTCACTTGTGGCATGCTAAAATAGCTTCTTATAATTCCAAGACAATTAGGAAAACTTCATGTTTTCATTAATACATTTATTACTTTTCTCCCAATCATTTACACCTATACAGCAACACAACAAACACTGGTATTCCAGTAACATAAAAACAACAGGATAAAAGGCTGATTGACAGGAAAGAGACTCACCAGAATCACATTCTAGGAGAGCGCTTTGGAAAGAAAGGTGTTTTTAGAAGTAGCTTTAATAGAATCACTAGTTCTTTCCCAAATAATTGAAGGTGTTTTTTTTTAAAAAAAAGACACAAAGGCCCCATTTTCCAAGAGAAAAATGCAACTAAGCATTTTATTAATTTGCCTTTGGACTAACCCAACTGCCCTGAAATAAATCACTAATGAGAAAAGCTACCATTCCCAGTTTCAAACATTTAAGTGAACCTGCAGTTTAGCCTATGCATGTGCAGGTATCATGCTAAAGCTACGAGAGCAATCTCAGGGATTTTCCGAGCAAGAAATTTTCACAGGTAATAGTATAAATACAGTATGTTTTAGTGCTGATACAGTATTTGGCAAGCCTGTGAAAACTGCCCCGGCATTCACAGCTCCCTCCAGATTGGATATTTCCATGGCTCAATACACAATTCAACACACGAGCCACACATGGTCAGAGAAAGCAGCAGCTGTTTTAAGGGGTTGCTGTGAAGGTGCGACATGAATGCCCATCTGTTCCAAAGCACGTTTGGCCTTCAAATCCTAAAAGGGATGAGGGATTATGGGGGACTCTTAATTTGGGGTGCAGGAAGTCCCTTTGTAACTTCAAATGGTCACTAAACAAACTAGTGACCATTTGAAGTTAAAGGGACTAAAAAAAAGGGATTGATGACTGCATTTCATGCTTACAACGGTTGCAGCTTCCTGATGGTCATGGAATTGAGATTCAGATGCTTGGCAACTGCCTCACATTTATGACGGAGGTACATGATCTCCTTTTGTGACCTTCTGACAAAGTCAATGGAGAAGCCCAATTCACTTAACAAACTCCTTGGTAACTTAACAACTGCAGCGATTCCCTTAACTGTGGCAAGGCAGGTCGTAAAATGGGGCAAAATTCACTTAACAACTATCTCACTTAGCAACAGAAATTTGGGCCTTAGTTGTGGTCTCAAGTCAAGGACTACCTGTATTGTTTGGCTACGTGGGAAACCTTAAGTATTCCCAAATCAACTCGTGGTTCTCTTCCATGAGGCTAAAGAGAAACAAGGAAGTTAGAAGAACAGAAATCAGTAAGCTGAAGATGGCAAGGAATGTATTTAGTTTTGCAAATAATTACATTGTTTGGCGCTCCTTAAGACTTTCTGTTCTATCCTTCCGGGTGAGGAGAACATCTCTCCGTTCAAGAGCAGGAGGTGGCAGAATAAAAATAAAGTAAACTTGGCAGAAGAACATTTGTTTTTCTATCCTCAAAGCTGTGTGCGATTTTGTATCTGCTCCAATCTTCCTTCCTTTCTAATTCCTCTCTTTGCTCAGACTATTTAGATTCCCATAGGCTAGTTTTGGAATGCGGATCTCTGCCATGCTGTCTGCCTGAAGTGAAAAATATTGTCTCTGTTGCTTTAAAAATAAAAGTCCAAACTTTTGACACCTCTTATTGATTATTCCAAGGTTTGACTCGTAAGGTAGCACCCTGGGCTCCAAAACGCCTGGTAGCCCTGGTTAAAAAGAAACTACTGTAGTCATTCATTGAAAAGCTGATTTCTGGAGAAATGAAATTTTTCCTGTCCTGCCCCATCCAGATTTCAGAGAAGGACTCCTCCATTCAAGAATTAGTACAAAGTTTCAAAGTATTTCTAGTAGGACTTCCAGATTCTGTATCAGTTTTGTTCCCTAGGCCATCTGTCTGGTAAATTCACAAGATTAGTTTTTCTTGCCATGTACATGTAGACATCCGAACTAGATTGTTTTGTTTCTCTGTGTCATATAATATATGTGAGTATATGCATAATTTTGTTTTTATTTATATTTATTTATTTAGTCGTGTTTATGTGGTGTACATTGGAGG
This sequence comes from Pseudonaja textilis, assembly GCF_900518735.1. The sequence continues at coordinate 46,337,340 of NW_020769308.1, read as the reverse complement.
TGGTGATCCTTGGAGAGCTGTACGCAATGAAATTTCACTTTAATGGATGCCGATTAGTGTATATTCAAAGTGACAACAAAGTCATTCTAAATCTAAGTCTTAGGACTAACTTCCTACTGTTTGATCTAGGTCAGGGTCTCCAAACTTGGCAACTTTTAAGACTTAGGGACTTCCAACCTTCCAGAATTCATCAGCTAGCCATGTTGGCTGGGGAATTCTGGGAGTTTAAAGTTCACATGTCTTAAAGGTGCCAAATTTGGAAACCCCTAACCTAGGAGAACAGCCGTACACTTTGTACTTTGTACAAAGTACAGGGTGCTTGGATACCCTGGGAAGTCCAAGAGAAGTGTATCAGGGGGAAATTTCAGGAAGGATCTGGCGGGTGGCTGAAGGGCTGGGTGCCTCCTTCACACCTCCTCCTGCAGTGCTACATATCCCAGAGCACAGTCCCTAATGTGTCCATGTTCTTTTAGATTAAAAAAAATACTTACCTTACAAAAGTAAGAACTTGCCTCAGAATGTAAATATCCTTAAGGCTCCTCGGTGTTCTCCAAGCTCGGCTGTTACCTTTCATTACCCAAACTAGGTAACATCCTCAGTGCTAGTAGGAGGCAGGGTTTCCGCTCACTTGTCATAAACTAGGCTTAAAAGTGCTAGGCGTTTCGTGAAAAGCTAGAGAGCAATTTTTGTTTTTCAAAGAAAGAATCAATTATGGTCACTAAGTTAAGATCTAGAAAGGAAAGGAAAGCATCCACCAGATTGACTGTGTATTTATTGTATGCGGTACTCCACTGAATGGCGCCTTTAGGTTGGGACTGCTGTGGGAGACAAATGCAACACCTCCCAGGGAGAGGAAGTGAAAAGGCTGGGCGTTAAAGCCAGCCGCCACGTTTCAAAGCGCAGGGGACAGCACAAAACAACATCTTTGTCAAATGGGTCTCAGGCAATCTCGCTGCTGAAATAAAATAATTAGGAGGGGAACAGATTGTGCGTAGTCCCTGCTGTTTGTAATTAACATGTTTGTTCCCAATACGCCAGGGTATCGGGTAAAGCCTTCCCTGCCCAGATCCATCCAGACCAACCAGAGTGATTTCATCTTATCCCACGCTGGGTCAGCACCTGCTCTGGACAAATCCAAGTGAGCCCGACGACTTTCCTTCCGGGATGGCTGAATGATGGGGTGCAACAATGGGGTTCACCTCAGCCGCCATCACAGCGCCCATGCGGTCTTCACAAAAAGTCATATAAATACTTGGTGATGTCGAAGTTCACGGTCCTGTAAACATCAACATAATAGGTCAGTGTCATCAAATCTTTTCACCCGCTCGCAAAAATGGCAAATAACAGAATAATGGAAGGGACCGCAGAGGTCCTCTAGTCCAACCCTCTGCTCAAGCAGGAGACCCTATATTATTTCAGACAAGTAGCTGTCCTGTCTCTTCTTAAAAGCCTTCAGTGATAGAGCAGCCACAACTTCTGAAGGCAAACCATTCCACCGGTTAATTGTTCTCCCTGTCGGGTTACTTAGTTCTAGGTTACTTCTCTCCTTGGTTAGTTTCCATCCATTGTCTCTTGCCTTGCCTTCTGGAGCTTTGGAAAATAGGTGGATCTTCTTTGTGGCAGGCTCTTAACTATTGGAATATTGCTATTATGTCCTTTTTTCCACTAGACTAGACATACCTAATTCCTGCAAGCCTTCTTCATATGCCTTCAGCCTTCTAATCATCTTTGCTGCTCTTCTCTGCACTCTTTCCAGAGTCTCAACATCTTTTTTAAAAATATGGTGACCAGAACCATATGCAGTATTCGAAGTATGCTCTTACTAAGGCTTTATAAAACGCTATTAGTACTTCAGGTGATCTTGATTTTAACAAATAACATAGTGCTCCTGTGAATAATCTGAACTGAACGACTAAAAGTGTAATCAAACTAATTTTGATTGAGTTCTAAATATTAAAGATTGGAACATTCACACATTGACTTCTGGTAGACACCTCAATGAACTTGTGAAAGAATAGAATTAAATTAGATTAGGATAGGATAGAATAGAATTCTTCATTGGCCAAGTGTGATTGGACACACAAGGAATTTGTCTTGGTGCATTAAATCTGTCTGTGCATTATTTCTAGATATGTTAATACTTCTTGAATTCAAGGGGCTGCTGTTGGTAGGAATGTCTTTTGTAAAAATTTTGACAGGGAAATAAAATGCGTTTCCTTCTTGGGGAATGAGATCCATGCCCCAACTTTGAAATCCAGATTGATTTTCTCTTTCTCTTTCTCCCCTTGCCTTGTAGTCGCAAGGAACATGTCTGGAAATATTATATCACCAGAATAGGGAATACTGTGCAGGTAGTCGTTGGCTTACAACAGTTCATTTAATGACTGTTCAAAGTTACAATGGCATTGAAAAAAAGTTACTTAGGACTGTTGTTCACAGTTATGACCGTAGCCATGATCATGTGATCAAAATTCAGAAGCTTAGCAGATGAATTTATAAATTGTATAAAATATATGTACATTTTCTGTTTAAATGTTCATTTGTTTTCAGTTGCAGGTTGACAAAGAAATTGGATGGAACTTAAATGCTGACAAAAATTAAACAGGTTGATTTGTGTCTGTCCTTATAAAATAGTATTTCAGACATAGGATGCCTTCATCTACTTTAAACAGTCATGTTTATAAGGGTTTTGACTGCTTGTAGTTTTCTTTTTCACTATGAATTTGAAAGTTTTTTTCTTTTTTTTCTTTTCAAAACTGTATAGTCCCTTTTTGTAGAAAGTAATTCGGAAATTTTTCAGATAGGGCATAGTTTGACTTTGTAATTCGTCTTCTGTTTGAAAAGATGATAGGAATGCAAATCAGAGAAACGATGTGCCAAGTTTATTATTTTAGCTTACTGAGTGACAGATATGCTAATATGTATGTACAATTATGAGTGGAAGGGAGGGAGAGAAGGAGATGGAGGGAAGGAAGGAAGGACAGGAAGAGGGGGAGGAAGAGAGGGAGGGAGGGAGAGAGGGAGGGAAGGAAGGATGAAGGAAAAGCATTCCTGCTGATGTATAACTTATTCAGAAGCATATTGAGAATGAAACCTAGTTTTCTAGTTGCATAAGTTTTCAGATTCAAAAATTTACCCTCAATTTAAGCCAAATAATAATTTTAGCTCCAGATAAAAAGGAAAGATTTAAAAACAAAAAAAGCTAGTAAACACAGCTCACTGTTTGGAGATGCAAAACAGCAATCGTGTTTGCTATTGAACATTCTGGTCTTCTTCCAAACCACCTGTTCTAGCATTATGTACGGCATAACTCCTTTCATTGGCATCAATTTGCAATCTGCATTCTTCCATTCTTAGCAGCGGTTTAACCCCTGCCTTTTCACAAAATTTGAATCATCCAAGAATACTTCAAATGGTTTTTTTTGTGTTTTGTCAGAAAAAAAAAAGGATGCCTTTAGAAGAGTAAAAAAATCCCGCCCCCCATTTCTTCTAAAATTAATTTTGATCTTTCAGTATTAACATTCTCCATGCCGAGGTTTCCTTTCTCAATATTCAAAAATGAAGAAACCCAAGAATGAAAGGGTTTTTTAAAAAAAGAAGTATATTGTTGCAAAAAAAAAAATTGCAATGTTAACGATAAAATAATGATAAAATTGTCTCTGCTTTTCAAGGCAACCCGTTCCATGTTTAAAAAATAATTCATGTCTGTGAAATTATGCAAAATGGGAAAGCTTCTAATATGTTTCAACCTGAAGTGACAGTTTATTCGGTTAGGTCATGATTCATAAAACCTGAATGCCATAACATGGGCAAGATGTAAGGACTAGATTGAAGAGATGTAACATTGTTTCCTTGACAAGCATTAGATTGTCACAATGCATTTTTTTGTAATCTAAAACATCTCACTGTCGATGAAAAAAAAAAGATCAACTTTTCAGGATGTGGTAAGAATGGTAAAATATCGTCAGGCTACCAAACTCTATTTATTAAAGCAGCCTCTTTTTTTCAAGCTTTCATATGAGCTTCAACTAAGTCCTCGACTTACAACAGTTCATTTAGTGACCATTCAAAGTTACAACGGTACTGAAAAATGTGACGTACGACCATTTTTCACTCTTATGGCCTTTGCAGCATCCCCGTGATCTAAATTCAGATGCTTGGCAACCGGTTCATACTTACGACTGTCGCTGTGTCCCAAGGTCATGTCTCCTTTTGTGACCTTCTGAGAAGCAAAGTCAATGGGGAAATCCAGATTCACTTAACAACCGGGCTACTAACTTATCAGTTGCCTGTGATTCACGCTTAACAACTGTGGCAAGAAAAGTACAGGGTCCAAAACTCACTTAATAAATATCCCACTGAATAAAAGGGATTGATTGCGGTTGTGAGTTGTTTTAAAGGGTCAATTCTTGAAGTGAATGCTTTTCATTTTAGTTCACAAGGAAGATTAAAAAAAGGGGGGGGCATGGCTAAAATGAATTGTTTTGTGTTTTTTAAAGTAACCATAGCACTATTTCTGAATCATTTTTGAAGTGTGCACAACTGCATTGTGCTTCATATAAAGATAGTTCTTAAGGAAAGATTTCACACACTAGCTGAAAATAAAACAACTTCTTAACTTGGGATTCTGAAAACGCTTATACTGAACTTCAAAACTGTCGACTCGGGAAAAGAGAGATGAAATAAATCATGTTCTCCTGACTGCGAATGTGGCGATGCCTGATCAGAGAAAGCCCGATCAACTAAACATCAGCAAGATTGAAAGATTTGATTCACTGTTTTGCTCAAAGCAGCTACGAAGAGGCATGTTTTAAAAACAACACAGTAGGGAAGAAAAAAAGAACAACAAATCAAATTCGCAAGTAAAAAGCATAAATAACACTTTGACTAGAAAGAAAGCATTAAAACGGAATAGCAGGACACCTGCTGAAAGGCTAAATATTTACTGGAATAAGGAAGTTTTTGCCAGCCAGGAGAAAAACAGTGAAAAAGCAGCAGGCTTGGCCTCCCTTGGCAGAGAGTTTCAATCTCTGAGAGAAGCAACTAAACAGGCTCTGACTTTCCTACCAAATCTCTGAGAGACCCAGCCCTAAGATCTTAAAACTAAGTAGGCTTGAGTGCCACCAAACTGCCTCTAACAATATACAGGTAGTCCTCTCGACTTACCACCACAATCCATCCATTATCTACCTACCTACCTATCTATAGCCGTCTGTCTATCTCTCTCTCTATCCATCTATCCATCTATCTATCATCTACTATCCAATCATCCATCCATCCATCTTGATGTTTTTCAATGGACCACTGAAAAAGTTCTACTAAAGGAGTAACTTAATTTCATTTGAAGTCTAGCTGTAACATTTTGGACCTGTTGAAATTTCTAAACATTTTTTTTCAAAGGCAGCGTCACATTGTATCGTGTTCAAACACAGCAATTGTTTTGGCAGGATGTAACTACTGCCTCTATCATCCTGGCTAAATCCAACATTTTCAGGAACAAATGCAGTGGACAATTCAAGTCTTAGCTGTACAGATGCACTCCAGGCCACTGCCAAAATAAAATAGGTTCAGGGCCAAATCAAAAATATGAAAAAGTTGATGTTTGTTTGCTTGTTTTTTCTTCTTTCTTTCTTCCTCTCAATTCTGTATTTTGACTTTGGAAATAATTTTTTAAAAAAAATTAAAAAAAAGTATGAAAGCCTGACTACATGCAGTCCTTGACTTACAACAGTTCAGTTGCTGATCATTCAAAGTTACAACAGCACTGAAAAAAGAGATATATGACCAGTTTTCACTCCTACTATCATTGTGGTGTCCCCAGGGTCACATGATCAAACTTCAGAGGCTTGGCAACTGACTCATATATATATATATATGATGGTTGCAGTGTCCCGGGGTCACGTGAACCCCTTTTGCGGCCTCCTGACAAGCAGAAATCAATGGGGAAGCCAGATTCACTTAACAACCTGTGACTAACTCAACAATGGCAGGGATTCACTTAACAACTGTGGCAAGACAGGTTGTAAAATGGGGCAAAACTCACTAAACTTATCTCGCTGAGCAACAGAAATGTTGGGCTCAACTGTGGTTCTAAATTGAGGACTACCTGTAACCCGGGGAAATATACCCCCCCCCCTCCAAATTCAAGCCTGAATTGTTACTCCTTGATCTACTTTCCACCTGATCCGAATACCTCCCTCCTATATGAATCAAGCTTCAATCTGCTTGCTCTGCTCTAATCCGCTGCTGGAAAAAAAAAGAGATTACATTTCAAAATCCAAGAATACGATCTCATGCGGATTGCGGGATCCTAATCAGGGTCTTGTTTTTCTACTCAATTACAGGTTGGTGGTGTTTTGACCCAGGCTTCTTAAACCATAATTATTCACAAACTTGTTTTAAAAGCAAAATCTATTTCATTGCAACGCTGGGCATTGTTTTCATTCCTAGCCGGAATTAAGCTCAAACTGTTCCCTGAGATAAGCACACGCCTTTCAGTTCTGTGAAGTGCTGCCAAAAACAGAAGTATCAAATTGACTAGAAAAGAAACCAACTGAAGTACAAGAAAAACCAACCAAAGTATAAAGAGCTTCCAGGGTAACTTGGAACTGATCGAACTACTTTGCTTCCTGCAATGGTTTTGCCGTCTTGGCCTGACTTTTATCCCTTATGGGAAGGGCAATCACCTCCCAGCCTTACTCCCGAGTCACCCCTGCTCTTGCCTTCCAGCAGCTCTGCGCACATGTGCACTGGGAACAGGCTTCCCTGGGTCCTCTGCCTCACTGCTGCCAGACTGCAAAGGCAGCACCCCACTCCAGGTGTTCCTGGCCCCATCTCTGCATCGGACACAGGACCCTCGTCCGAGTCTTCTCCAGACTCCCTGTCTGGTCCCCGTTCTTCCCCACTGTCCAATTCCGTCTTCATAGGCTGCTGGCGAACCACAAAGGGTGGCTATATTTCACAATCATTTTACAGCCACGCTTCCTTCTTTAGCCAATCTAGGATGGGTTTTTCGGTCAATGGCCAGAAGCCAGAAGAAAATGCCAAGCATCACAGCTTTAAGTGACTTTTAATTATTTTCCTTTCACTTATTAAAAAAGTCCACGTAACTTTAGAAGACAGGGACGAAGCTTACCTGGAAATGGCTCTGATGAAATCCAGGGAGACTGCGCATTTGTATCTTGGTCCATTAAACTGATCGTCATGGCCAATCAAGGTTAACAGTTGCAATGTTACAAGAGAAGTAATCTGAAAGGGAAGAGAAACGTGACTTGGTTTGGCTTTCATCCATGCTGGTATTAGTGCAAAGATAGCGTGATTGCTTTCTAGAAGTTGTCCTTGACTTACGACCACAAAGGAGGCCAAATTTCTGTTGTTAAGTGAGACACTGGTTAAGTGGGTTTTGTGTCAGAGCATTTGCAGAGTGACTACTATTATGAGACAACCCAGGAGCAAAACACAGCACACAGAGACTTAAGACATTTAACAGTGGTTTATATACAAGACATATACAGAAATATACATGGTAGGCAAATTCCTTACAAGCAATCAATCTTCTTAACTCTACACGGAGAACTCTGCAATGGATACTGGACACAAGGAGAGAGAGAACAGCCCTCTATGATGTCAGCATTATATAAAGACTTCTTAAAGGGGTAAAGACTTCTGTGGACTCATTCTTCATCTTGAAAGGGAAATACCAATGTTGATTCATCTTCAATTGCATCAGCCTTACAATGCATCAGCTTTACACTGCTGCTGGTCAGCTCTTAAATATCTATACCTTAACATTTTGCCCCATTTTACGACTTTTCTTGCCACAAGTATGAAGAGAATCACCACAATGGATAGGCTGGCAACTTGGTTGTTAAGTGAATCTGGTTTCCCCATTGGCTTTGCTTGTCAAAAGGTCACAAATGGGGATCGCGTGACCCCAGGATACAGCAAAGGTCATAAATATGAACCAGTTGCCAAGCGTCCGAATTTTGATCACATGACCATAGGGATATTGCAAAGGTCGTAACTGTGAAAAAAGTTCATAAGTTACTTTTTTTTTTTTCAGGGCCATTATAAATTTGAACGTTCACTAAGCAAACCGCTGTAAGTCGAGGACTACTTGTATTCCATCTGCTGATTTATCAAACCGCATATCTTTAGCACTACAAATGTAAGTGATTAAAAACACAAACTAACAAATACACCCACAATAAATAAAGCATACAATGATTGCACAACTTACACTGTTCATCAACTAAGCACCTGCTGTAAGAGTGATACATATCATCTTTGTAATTTAGAACAATTTCAAGCATGCCTAGTGATAAGATAGATGGATGGATGGATGGATGGATGGATGGATGGATGGATAGATAGATAGATAGATAGATAGATAGATAGATAGATAGATAGATAGACATATATATATACAGTTACAGTGTTACAGTTATTTATAGAATATACAGCTATTTCTAGAACTAAATAAGGTTGGGCTAGTGCTTTAGAAACAGAAAACGGAAATGGATGTCATTCTGAAATGGCTTACATTGTAGATATTTTATTCTCTGCCTCCTAATTTTTGTGAACTTCTCTAAGTGAAGTGGGGAAATTGCTCTTCATTTAGATAAATTCTCATTCAGCCAATGGTGGAGGCATAATGGGCCAATCTGTTATTGCAACTGCTTTTTTAGACCCGAGTGTACCATTATTGGCTAATCATATTTTCCAGGGTACGCTTGCAGCTGGCCTCTTCAGCTTGCAAACCACCAATGGAAATAGGTCATATTCCACCGCAGGAATAACATGAGGCTCATCCAAAGCTCAAGCAAATATGCCAGTTTGGATGACTTGGAGATGGACCCGTCTCAATAACATGGAGGATGCAGAATTTTTAAAAAAACAAACAAACCAAAAACGTCCTTGCCCTTGTGTTACAAATGCACCAGCTCTGCCTTAACAACAACATAATGCCATCAATTTCTTACGGTCTTTCTAAAATGTGGTAAAATGGAACAGAAGGTCAGTACAGTAAAATTGCTCCCTCTATCTTTCTGGCTGTAAATTTAACATGGTGTCAGGCTGGATAATAAATTTCTGATTAATGCTTTAAGTATAACAAGCCACGGTAGATCTAAAGGTTTGGTGCTAAATGGACGAGAATACAAGGTTGCTTATTATCTGAGTAAGCTGAATCCTTAGACAACAGATTTGAATTTCCTAACTGTTTTAACAATAAAAGCTTGATCTATGAATGCTAACTGAATGGTCTTATTTCTCCTTTGGATTTCTGTTCCAGTGAAACAACCCCCTCCCTTCAACAAAACTGCAAACCAGATTCTTCATTCCAGATGTTTAGGTAACACCTGTAAAATCTAGTTTGTAAAAATAAACTCATTTGATTCTGCTAAACTTACTTGACTGGCATTTCAGCTACAGATAGTCTTCAACGTACGACCACAATTGAGCCCAGAATTTATGAGAAATTTGTTAAAGTGAGTTTTGCCGCGTTTTATGACTTTTCTTGGGGCAGAAGCAGCAGCGGTGGCGGGGGCAGAAGCGGCGCGGCGGGGGCAGAAGCGGTGGCGGCGGCGGGGGCAGAAGCAGCAGCGGTGGTGGGGCAGAAGCGGCGGGGGCAGAAGCAGCAGCGGTGGCGGAGGAAGAAGCGGCAGCGGGGGCAGAAGCAGCGGCGGCGGCCGGGGCAGAAGCGGTGGCGGCGGCGGGGGCAGAAGCCTTCCCCCACCACTGCAGCAGCAGCAGCAGCAGCGGCGGGGGAAGAATAATAAAAACATCTCACTAACTTTATTTCCAAATAAATTTAATATGTTAACTATGTTTTCTATGGTTTTTTGGGATGATCGGGTATCGTTACTGTTATTTTATTTTATGTGCGGCCCAAACCAAATTTTCATCTTCTAATGTGGCCCAGGGAAGGTGAAAGGTTGGACACCCCTGGTATACTGTATACAGATATATATACTGTATACTATATACTGTGTGTGTGTGTGTGTGTGTATTCTGGATCACACCGTGCAGATAATTGCTGAATAGGTTCTCAATTTTCAAGAAAGCTAAACTGTATAATATTTTCCTTCTTTGTAATCATGTACAGCAAGATTTTGCTTACAACTTTAACTTATCTTTCTACCAAATTTTTAGACATATATAACTGAAAATCAAACACAACCACTGCCATTGCATTATTTTCGTTCATTTGTTTCCAACCCTTTATTTTGTAAATTACTTTTTATCCAGAATATATCAGCTTAATATTCTCAACTGTCAGCAGACTCAGCCATATGGCCATCAGTGAATGGTTTTGTTTATTTGTTTGATTTTGTTTTTAGAGTAGAAGTTTAAAATTAACAATTTAATTAAAATTAAATTCTTTTGGCAAAAGCAGTCCGAAATCCACTCCTGCAAATAACTTAGATTCATGCAGATGTTAAAAGCCCTTGATTGTAACAAAAAGCACTTTGAACTCCAGATGTCATTTTGAAAAGTCGTTTTAGACAAAATTCACATAACTAGCCTCACGATATTAAGTTTAATGGGCTTGCACAAATTATGCAAAATTAAAATCTCATCTATGCAAGCTACAGCAATCAGAAAACCTTGCTGGGTTTGTAGGGGAGTGAAATGAGAGAGAAAGCTACTTCTTTATAAACTATGATTTTTTTTTTATTTTTTGTTCTCACAATCACTTCTGAGAGGACTGCACAGAGTCATTTTGGTCTAGCAGTTAAAGTACCAAAATTTAGCCCCAAATTTAAAACTGAAACAACTGTAAAAGTCTGACTCACAGACGAACACAATACAGAAGCCTGATGATGGCAGATGAGATTCTGCCGAAACGTTGCTACAACTTTAAAAGCACAACTATAATGACGTGGGAAAATACCCGAACAAAGCTGAATAACTTACATGTAAGTACCCGCAAAAACTTAAGAATGAATATATATATATGAATGCCATATATATATACACACACACACACACACACATACAAGAAGACCAAGATGTATCTATTCAGTCTCAAATATGTATTTCCTCCCTTGTCTGCAGTTAGCTTTTCCACAGTACAGACAGTTCTCGACTTATTATCACAACTGTTATTCTGTGAGACATTTGTTAAGTGAATTCAGCTCCATTTTACGGCCTTTCTTACCACAGTTGTTAAGTGAATCCGACTTCCCCATTGATGTTGCTTGACAGGACGTCGCAAAAGGCGATCACATGACCCTGGGACACTGCGATTGTCATAAGAATCAGATGCCAAGCATCTGAATTTTGATCACATGACCACAACGGCCATAAACATGAAAAACGGTCATGCAGGTCTCGCTTAGAGATATATCACAGAGGCCAAAGACCAAGAGTCTATCTTGATACTCCCTTTGGTGGGTAAAGCGACTTTTGTCATGCCCCCATCAGAGCCTGAATCTGCAGAGGAGGATGAGTTGGAGCCAATGGAGATCAAGGGGATGGCTCCGTTGGCTTCGGAGGAATGTGGAAGGAGCAGGCTGAAGCAGCCCAGGGTCCCACAGGTCCCCCAATCCTGAGGCACCCTGGGATGGGCAAGCAGGAACGGGGGGGGGGGTCAGAATGACCAAGAGAAGGCAAGCAGTGGACATGAGGAGCAACAGAACTCATGTGATGAGCAAGGACCGACCCCTCCTGGACAGAGGAAAGGAGTTGGGAACAGCGCAGGCTGACCCAACAACTCGGGAGGAGAGCGCCCTGCCCCTCTTCACAAGGCACACCTGGGGACAGAGATTTAAGGAGACACCGTGCTGTTGGGAGACGTCTGGTGTTTGCAGGACTGCTTGCCTTCTTCCCTGCTTCATGGACTCAGTGCCTTGTTCCTTGCTTTGTGGATTCATTTCCCTGTTCCTTTGCTTTGCTGGACTGCTTGCAGCCAGAGGCTGCTGTGTGTGTGTGTGAGTTCTTTGGTGGGGAGTAAATTGGAGCATTAAAGGGGAGTTTGAACTCTCTGCTGGCTGTGTGGCCTTCGGGCCTTGTCCGGGTCATCACAACTTCCTTTTCACATTCAAATTCAGAATATGGTTTCTTCAAGAATTTCCAATTAGATGCCAAGCAAATGTTGTGATTCATCTGTAAAGAACCGGTTCGTCAATTTTTGTAATTTTTGACATTACTAGAATAATTAGTAGGCTACAGCAAATTAGAAATGCTCCCCAGTATTAGGTCTTCGTTAACACATTTCAAAACAAAAATAACCTTAATGCAAACCCACGCTTGATGTATACAGCTTTCGTATTTTCTTTAAGACATGTGAAAGGCATGTGCTAATTGCTATCTATTTTAAAGGATTAGGATAATTAAGTGCTGAAAGGATATTGATCCGATCTTGCTCACTGTCGCATGGTACGAATGTTTAATTACCAAAAGACAAATCCATAATCAAAACAATTCAGTTGCTTATTTTTCAAATAGACATATATTTTAAAATGCTATTCCAGGGGAAGCTAAATTCGCAAATTCATGGTTGGGAGCTTAAGTTTGAAAGATGATGTTTTGAAATTGTACTTCCAGAGGCTAAACGTGATATTTTTTAATGTTTGTTGAACAGATTGAGAGTTTGCACAAAGTAGTCAATTTGAAGTATTAGCTTATTAGATCAAGGGCAATTTAGCTGAAATTTTTAAAAGCTATTTAATTTCATCTACCGTGGGACAACAGTCTGTTCAAAGTAAACTATAAAATTATCCATTAGCAACAGTGATGTCACTGGCTAATCTTCTCAACCCGGAAGCACTTTGGTGCTCCTGACACGAATGTATCCATTACTAAATAATATAGGTATAAAATTATTTCAATTAAGCCTTTTCGGTTTTTTCATCCCTTAAGGGGAATTCGGAAGTTCTATTATAACAACAATAGCCTTAGTAAGACCACATCTAGAGTACTGCATCCAGTTTTGGTCACCACATTATAAAACAGATGTTGAGACTCTAGAACAGTGGTTCTCAACCTTCCTAATGCTGCGACCCTTTAATACAGTTCCTCATGTTATGGTGACCCCCAACCATAAAATTATGGCTTAGTTCCTAAGACCATCGAAAATATGTGTTTTCTGATGGCTTTAGGTGACTCCTGTGAAAGGGTCGTTTGACCCCCCCAAAGGGGTCGCGACCCACAGGTTGAGAATCACTGCTCTAGAAAAAGTACAGAAAAGAGCAACCAGGATGATTAGGGGACTGGAAACTAAATCATATGAAGAACGATTACAGGAACTGGGCCTGGCTAGTCTAGGGAAGAGAAGGACCAGGGGAAACAGGATAGCAGTTGAGGAGCTGCCACAGAGAGGAGGGGGTCAAGCTATTTTCTAAAGCACCTGAAGGCCAGACAAGGAACAATGGATGGAAACTGAAGAAGGAGAGATTTAACCTGGAAATAAGGAGAAACTTTCTGACAGTGAGAACAATCAACCCATGGAACAGAAGTTGCCCTCGGAAGTTGTGGGAGCGCCATCACTTGAGACCTTCAAGAAGAGATTAGACTGCCATTTGTCGGAAATGGTGTAGGGTCTCCTGCTTGGGAAGGGGGTTGGACTAGATGAGCTATAAGGTCCCTTCCAACTCTGATTATCTGTTATCTGTTATAATACAGGGTGAAAGATCCCCAACAGCAACAATATAATGAAATATCATATGAACAGTCTATTGTTAGATTTATAACCCATAACAACATACAAGTAGCCCTTGAATTACAGCCACAATAGAGATGAGGATTTCCATTGTTAAGCAAAGCAATTGTAGAGCTGTGCCCAATTTTATGACTTCTTTGGCATGGTTGTTAAGTGAATCATTGAACACTGAGAACACTTTATGCGGTTAGCAATAAAATTAAGAGCCCTGTGCAACAGTTCTATATTAATTTCATATGGGTTGATTCTGCTTAATTGAAACTTGAATTGTAAACTTTCCTTATCAGTGTATATCAATTCTCAAAGTGCTCACGGTGGAAATTATGTACTGGGACTGCAATTTTGAGAAATCCAGCAGTTGCAGGCAAAAAAGCAACAATAAAATGTTAAATTAAGGGAATAATATGTTACATTGTGTAGACAGAGACAATGTAACAAGGGAGAGAGTTCAGATTATGAAAAAGAGGGACAGTCAATCAATGCATGGTCTAGACTCTGTGCATTTTAATAATCTTTGGGCCATTTCTCATCTATCATGCACCCTCCCCTGGCCTAGGAAGCGACAGCTGCATAGAGTAACACGTTATAATCATGTGAATGAGTACAGCCAACAACCAACACAAAGCAACACACAGCATGAGCGAAGGTACATACGGGTAAGCTTTCTTAAAGGCATACATTTATGCAGGAGGGTTTTAGACGAATAGCAGACACTTCTAAAGTAATAATCATCTCCCTGATGTAAAGCTTTGGGTCCCACTTGTTCTAATCAGCCATGAAATATTAATAGCAGATTAACCTCCTCATCTTTTTAAGTCCACACACTCACAGCGTGTTACTTGGAATACTTTACACGGCAAGTGTGCCTCTCCAACGAACGCCTGCCGAAAACCCACTCGTGCTCCGTTGTCTGACACTCTCCATTTCTTTGCACGAAAGAGAGGCATTGCCATCACAGAAACAGGCCTGGAATCCCATAGCAAATTTGTGGCTGCAGAATTATAGATGGAGGAGGAGAAGGAGGAGGAGAAGGAGGAGGAGGAGGAGGAGGAGGAGGAGGAGGAGGAGGAATGATGATGATGATGATGATGATGGCAGTTTTTCATCAGAAAGTGAAGTGATTCAGAAGTGTAGTAGAGCAATGCATCATTGGCCCAGTAGGGGGGAAATGTTATGGGGAGTTTTTATAGCCTTGAGTAATTTTCAAATGAAGCCACAATAAATGCTGGTACCTTCAGGAAAACGTTGGGTTCTATATGCCTACGATTATATAGTTTAATGAAAAGGAGGACTAGGGGTGACATGACAGCAGTGTTCCAATATCTCAGGGCAACCACAAAGAAAAGGGAGTCAAGCTGTTCTCCAAAGCATCTGAACGCAGGACAAGAGAGCCCCGTTATCTGAAGACAATTCCCACGGTCATGTGGACAGCATGGCTATACACCAAAGGAGCAAGGGACGTTGTTACTTTCCCACCGAAGTGGTACCTATTCATCTACTCACATTTGCATGCTTTCGAACTGCTAGGTGGGCAGGAGCAAAAACGGGAGCTCGCCCTGTCATGTAGCGCTCAGGTCTCAAACAATGGCTCTAAGTTTTCCAGACAACAAGCTTAGCATCTTTAAGCACTGAGCCATTACCACCTCCCATTAAGCACAGTTTATGGTATAATAATGATTTGTGATTCCAATCTGAGAGATTCCGCCTTAAACATTAGTTCGGACAGTCCTCACTTAATATGCGCTTGTTCAGTGACTGTTCAAAATTAGGACGGTGCTGAAGCAGGGGTATTTATGAAGATGAGTGGCCATCTCGGCATTCCTGATTGCAATTCAGACACTTAGCAACTGGATTGCAATTATAATGTTGCTGCATCTTGTGGCCACATGTTCATCATTTGTGACCTTCACATTATCAGCCTACCATAAAGACAGCGAGGAAGCCAGCAGGAGATTGCAATTTGTGTTCCTCACCTCAACCACCATCTGCACAATCCAGGAACAGGAGAGGACAGGAGAGGAACTAGATGCACTTCCAAATTGCTCCTTCTAAGATAAGGAGACACCACTCCTCCCAAAGCATTCCTCACCTCCATACAGAGTCCAGCATTTTTCTCAACAACAACAACAACTCCATTTACAATACAATGTACAATATTCTTGATTGGCCAAGAGTGATTACAACACACAAGGAATTTGTCTCTGGTGCATAAGCTCTCAGTGTGCATACAAATAGCAAACAACAAAAGAATATAATCATAAGATACTAACAGAAGAAAGTAATAGGAAAGATGAGAAGGGTAATAGCAATATAGCCTTACTACAGGGGTAAATATCCTTACACTAAAGAGAGTGCTGGGAAATTAGATGTTTAGGAGAGTGATGGCACGAGGGGAAAAACTGTCTCTGTGTCTAGTTGTTTTGGCATGCAATGCCCTATAGTAGCATCCCGAAGGGAGAAATTGAAACAGTTTATGTCTGGATGCGAGGGGTCTATAGATATTTTCTCAGGCCTCTTTCTGATCCGTGCAGGATACAAAGTCCTCAATGGAAGGCAGGCTGGTTGCAGTTATTCTTTCTGCAGTCCTAACTATCCGTTGAAGTTTCTGTCCGTGCCAAACCGAACAGTTATAGAAGTACAAATGACAGCCACCATCATTCCTCTGTAGAACTGTATCAGCAGCTCCTTGGGCAGTCTGAGCTTTCTGAGTGGACGCAGGAAGAACATTTAACAGTGGCCTTTTTAATCATGGTTCTAATGTTACGTGTCCATTTCAAGCCTGGGAGGAATCTAGCAATCAGGAACTTGAAAGTCTCTACTGTTGATACTTTGTTGTCTAATATTTTAAGTGGTGGTCCTACAGCTTCTTCTAAAATCCACTATCTCATCTTACAGCTTTGGTTTTAGAGTTTTTGTTTATTTTGTCTAATAAACCAAGGCATTCTGGTAGAGAAATAAAATGTACTTCGATGCAATAGCTTCAGTCACTCAGATTATATTGCACAGCCTGACCAGTTGCTGAGAATAGCCAAGATGAAGGAGAAGAAAAAAGGGGAATGAATGGAAAAGTGAACAGATGTTTTCAAGAATGGAATATGATTTGACAAGAGACCCACTATGAATAACAAAAGAAGAGGGAAAATCTTGGGAATGGAAAATGAAGCCACGGCACAGTGAATCCTGGGTTATGCTAAAGCAATTGAATGGGGGAAGGTTTGAAAAAGAAGACAAATTGCTCCATTTTGGGCATGCTGAGAATTTTCTAAAATTTGGGATTTTAGATCATTACCCTCTCTCCTTTGTGAAAAGGCTGCTTTATCACACTTAACAGTGAATGCATCTTTAGATGATAAAAAAAGCTGCTGCATTATTTCACATTCAGTTTCAGCAACCATCTTCCATCGCTAAAGGAATCTCATCCCTTCAAATCTAGCACTCAGGAAAGTTCACCAAACAACACAGTTATTTCTTGAGAGATTTTAGGGCAGAAAGAAATCATAAAACCAAAGGGCTGGAAGGGACCTTGGAGGTCTTCTATTCCAGCTCCTTCCTCGAGGCAGGAGCCTCATATCATCCTAATCCAATGGTTGTCCAGTCTGTTTTTGAAAACCTCCAGGGATGGAGCACCCACAAGTGCAGAAGGCAAGCTATTCCACTGAGTAATTGCTACAGAGAGGTGTGAATCTGGTTACCATCTTACTAACCATGTGTTCTGACCCACGCCCTTATCCAACAAATCAAAAGGATCAGAAACTTTGTAATGCTTTTACAAAATAATTAGCTGTGATATGCACAAGTCTTGCCAAACTGTGCGAGACTTGTCAAAAGATAACAGACAAGAAATAATTTGCAATACAAGAATCTTCAAATACAAACACAGGATACTGGAATGTCCACGAGGCTGAAGTTTCAAAACGTCTTTGCTTTCTTCAAAGTACATTCGTTTCACAGCTGGCTTGAAGGAGGGGCTATTACTTTGCAGCCTTACTCCTGAGTTGCCCATGCTGTTGTAGCTGCTCTTTCCTGCGAGCAACCCTGCGCTCATGTGCACTTGGCACAGGCTCCTCGGGAACCTCCACATCACTGCTGCCAGCCCCCACAATCTCTGAAGGCAGCACTCCACTCCCTAATGGTCCTAGCCCCTCATCTGAGTTCTCACTCTCCTCAGCTGTCCGCACCTGCTGCCGGCTAACCACAACACTATGGGACAAGTCTAGTCCCATCTCTACTGGGAGTCCTCGACTTAAAACAGTTTGTTGAATGACCATTCAAAGTTACAACAACATTGAAAAAAAGTGACTTATGACTGTTTTTCACACTTCTAACTGTTGTACTATCCACTCGGTCACACAATCAAAATTCTTGGAAACTGACTCAGATTTATGACATTTGCAGTGTCCCGGGGTGACGACAAGCAGAATCAAAAGGGAAGTCTGATTCACTTAACCACCGGTGTTACTAACTCAAACCACTGCAGTGTTCACTTAACAACTGTAGCAAGAAAGGTCATAAAATGGGGCAAAAAGTCACTTAACAACCTTTTCACTTAGCAATAGAAATCTGGGGCTCCATCTGGGTCATTAAGCCGAGGACTATTTGAACTAATTTTTAAAAAGCAGTATTATTAAAAAAAAAAAAATCTCTGCATGATAGCTTATCTCCTTAAGGATAAGTTAATTTCTATCTCTCAATAAAATACTTATTTCGGAATAAAGTTTCAAACCTTAGTTAGATCAACTGTATTGAGTTATGCGCTAGAGCAGAGTTAAACAGTTAAAGCCACTGTTCTTGAATTTCCCAAACAATGAAAAATTTACCTTAAAAGAGTGAGGTGAACTGTTCTGTTTTTTTTAATTTATCTTCCTTGATGTAACAGATGTAATACAGGTAGTCCTCGATTTACTTTTAGTGACCGTTCAGTTACAGTGGCACTGAAAAAAGTGACTTATGACTGTTTTTCAGTTATGACCTTTGCAGTGCCGTCAGGGTCACATGATCAAAATTCAGGGGCTTGGCAACTAGATTCTATTTATGACCGTGGTTATTTCCCAAGGTCATGCGACCCCCTTTTGCGACCTTCTGACAAGCCACATTCACTTAACAGCCGGGTCACTGACTTATCAACTGCAGTGATTCACTTCACAAGAGAGGCAAGGAAGTTTGTAAAACAGGGCAAGACTGTTCTGACCCAAATCTTGTTCCAAGGAAGCAAACACGAAACAGAAGTAACAGCAAAACCTTTTAATGATTCTTTATGAATTCCGTTCCTTCCCAGTTAAAAGGCTGTTTCAAGCTAATTGTCTCTGATAAGAACGAGCCTTGCCAAGGTTGTGCAAGGCTGCCAAGAACCCTAGACAAAGTTACTAAGAAATATTTCAAACACAAAGAGTCTCCAAATACCAACCAAGATATTCCAAACTTCCACAAGGCTTGAAGTGCAAGAACTTAACTTTGCTTCCTGCAAAGAACTCTGGTTTCTCAGCTGGCTTTTATCTCTTAAGGGAGAGGCCATTACCTTGCAGCCTTACTCCCGAGTTGCCTGTGCTCCTGCAGCTGCTTTCCTTCGAGCAGCCCTGCGCGCATGTGCACTGGGTATAGGCTCCTCGGGGACCTCTTCATCACTGCTGCCAGCCTCCACAATCTCCGAAGGCAGAACTCCACTCCCTGATGATCCTGGCCCCATCCCTGCATCACACGCAGGCCCCTCATCTGAGTCCTCGCTCTCCGAGACCTCAGCTGTCCGCACCTGCTGCCAGAAAACCACAACAATGACTCACTTAATGAATGTCTCACTTAAGTCCAGCCATTTGGGGCTTAATTGTGGTAAGACGAGAACTACCTGTGTAGGCTACTAATTTAGAATACCTTATATTAAAATGTAATTTAAAATACCTTATCTTAATTATATTATATTATGTATTATTTCAATTATATTAAATTTAAAATACCTCATATTAAAATACCCTCCTTATGCCAACCCCATGCTCATTGTAATGTATCAGTGATCCATAGCCCCAAAGTAGCTGCCTCTCCAGCTTCTACTAGTTAAAAAAAGTTTTCAATGAGATGCTGACCCTGCACAAAGTAGCCTGCTTTACTGCATAAATCTCGCGTACCACATTCTGTGGATGAAGTGAAATGGCCGATTGTGGCTAAAAGAATATTTGTCTTCGACGAATTATGACTGTAATAAAGCAAATCCTTCAGGAATGCGGCCTTGAAATTGTTATCTGGGTCCCACTTTCCTCTTTCTAGCTTATGTCACATTTCTTAAAAATGTTACTTTGATTTTGCCCTTCCTGGTGTGTTTACACAGTTTATTTTTTTTTCCTCCATGAAATGCCAACAAAATTTATGCAGAGTGTACACTTATGAATATTCACTAAAACTTTGCTCTAGCCCTTTCTTACGGATCTGGCATCCAGCTGTGTGTGTGTGTGTGTGTGTATCCGAATAACCAAAGATACACACACACACACACACACTTGCTGACTATAAAATATCTGAAAGGAATATGCTGTAGCCAATTCAAATTTAAATCCTGAAGCTGCAGTAAAAGATTTCCTGATGGCAATTTTGCAGACACCTGTAAATATTGTTAAGCACAAAATGAGCTGAAAATATTTTACTTAATTTGGATGCCAGAGTTTAAAAGGAACAATATATAAGCAAAAAGCTTGTGTTGAAATGGCAGTTTACTGTAACTTTTCCATTACAATTAGATCATTATAAGTACAAATGGGTTTAATTTGGATTGATTTTAGTTCAAGGTTAGAATTTGGGCTTTTGTTGCCAAGAAGCTATATGAGTATGTTGACGAAGTCACACCTGATTTTCTTGAAGAAGACATCCCATTTTTAATCTTTTTCTCTGAAAATAGATTCATTCAACTTATTTCATCTTTGTATTTCATGTAAGCCATAAGGCTTTTAAATGGGCATTTGGTCAGAAGGTAAAGCTAGATACTGGCAGAAAAAACCCAGGATTGTCTATATATACAACTAAGTTCCAGAATCACCTTCACAGAGTAAGATTTTCCAGTCTGCCAAAGTTGGGATATCATTAAAAAAATAAAAGCTTCATACATCTTCTGTTAGACAACTTATCTCCTTAAAGACAAATTAATTTCTGTCTCTGAGTAAAGTTCTTATTTCGGAATAAAGTCTAAAAACTTGGCCAGATCTTGTTCTCTTCACCTTTACCAACATAAACAGGTAAGAATTTTACTGAATATAATTACAAAGTCCTTGTTTAGTGACACTTTGAACAACAATCGTTCGCAGTTATGACAGTGATTAAAAAATAACTTTGCAACCCATCCTAAAATTTATGACCTTTGCAAGTCTGTAAAGCAAAGGAAAGCTGAAGAAAGATCTATAAGCACAGTTGCTGTTTTATTTAGGGACTGCTTCATTTAATGAATGAATTGCCTGTCCCAACTGTGGTCACTAAACAAGGACTACCTGTAACTGATGAGAGATTATAGCATTAGATTCTGTGCTGTAATTTGGTTTAGAATGGGTACTTATGATTTTATGCATTTTTATTTGCTTATTGTGTTTGTTTTTACTTCTCTTAAGATGTTTTGGATTGGGAAAAAAGTCATTCCCATTTATGGGGGGGGGTTAATTATTTTTAAAAAAAATATCCACCAGGGTTTAACAATACCTGATTTCCCAATGCTATGTTATATGATGACCAGCCACACATAGCCAAATGTATTTTAAAAAGAAATAGAGTGAGTGTTAGGAATGTAAGTCACTTAACAGTTGGGTTGGAAAATATATAAACCAGGATAGACATTTAATACTGTCTCTTTAAGGGAATGCTAAAATTGTAATTGGATGTGGTTCCTCAAACGGGCATAAGATGGAGCCAGAAACCTGGGTTGTTCTGTTCTGTTGTTCTGGAGAGCGTTGCCGTTCCTATTGATTGTTGCTGATCATAGTTCTTCTTGACTTTGATGTCAGTCTGTTACTGAACTGTTTTTGATACTGGACTTTGTTATTGGATTATACCTGGACTGAAAACTGACTGCTTTAACCGTGAATGACTTGGACTGTTTTGTTGAACTTTGCTTCAACATTTTACTGGAAGTAAAAACCTATATTTTACTATACAGTGTGGCTGTGTGCTGTGTGTGTTATTCTTCACTACTCTCACTATGTCTCCCTGTGTGCACTCATTCTCCTAACGGGGAATTACCTCAACAGTGAGGTTGATTAATCACGGAATATAATTACCAAATCAAAGCAAGACTTAATGTAGACCACAGGAAATAAGGTTCAAGGTTAATACCTATTCTGAAGAGAATTTACATAAATTAGCCTCCGTCAACGAACTGTGAAGCTCATTTTACCAATTTATACTATCACAGAAACCTGAGGTAAAAATATATACTTATGACACTCCAGCTCTACTCTTTCTGCACATATTTATAGTATGTTATGTTCTCCTTGAATCAGAAGCATTTATGTTTTCCAAATACGGACTATTAATTTTTGCCTGGTCTTTCAAATTTTCTTTATAATATTTGCTGAGACAACCTCCCGCAGCTGATTTTTTTCTTTAAAAAAAGGGGGGGGGGAGCTATTAAACATAGCTGGGGGAAACGAAGCTGTGTTCATTTTTAGGTGTTTTTTTCCTCCATTGTTTTAACTACTCTTTCAACTGACTGGAAACAGGTCTCTGCGGCTTATTAGAGAGCCGGTGAGTTCTTATTAGACGCCTGGCTTTTCAAAATATGAGATGGCAATGTATATAATGATGATAAACTAACATCATCATCAACGCCGAACCCCATAATAATCAACACTCAAGCCTGGAAGTACACATTGTTCAAATGCATGAGATCAGAATAGAGCAGGTGCGAAGCTGGCAGGTGGCAGAAGATACAAAACTGCATGTATTTAGCAGCTATAAAAAGAACTTCATTCAAGAGCTTTATTAAGACACAATGGGGCATCTCCTATCTGGACGTTCGTTCGTAACAGGCAGCAGAGAGAAAGTAAGGAATTGAGAACTGTCTTCAGCTCAACATTAACTTTAGTGTCCTGTCCCCTTGTTCTGCACGGAAGGCATCTTGGTTAGCAAAACCTAGGTTGCAAAAATCTAAGGGCAGAACCCCCCAACTCTGGGGTTAATGTTATCTGTCAATAAGCTGTCATATACAGGTAGCCCTCAACTTACAAAAAAAAAATGACAAGCCAAATATTTAATTTTAGGAGGGGTTGCTTTGCTTATGGAAATTACATCATACAACTATCATTTTTAATTAAATGAACTGATTTTCTTTTTCTTTTATAAAAATAATCAATAACTCTGGATTTAAACACAAGGCTTCACTGTCTGACATTCTGATCCGGCTAGTATAGAATCTGAAATATGCTTGGATCTGAATATCTTGAGTCACAGGTAAGGGAACAACAAAACCCCACTGCTAAAATTGTAAGATAACTGAAAACTTTGGTTTCACTTTTAATTAATCAATCATTCAGTCCACTGATTATTGATCAATACACCACCCAACCCCCCCAGTGATTCTGGACAGTTTTCACATGCATTTGACTTTTGTTTCTATAAATCCTAGTATGAATTATTAAAAACAATAACAGAGTTGGAAGGGACCTTGGAGGTCTTCTAGTCCAACCTCCTGCTCAGACAGGAGGTCCCATACCATTTCAGACAAATGGCTGTCCAGTCTCTTCTTAAAAACCTCCAGTGTTGGAGCATTCACAACTTCTAGAGGCAAGTTGTTCCACTGGTTAATTGTTCTGTCAGGAAATTTCTCCTTAATTCCAGGTTGTTTCTTGCTTTGTTCAATTTCCATCCATTGTTTCTTGTCCTGCCCTCGGGTGCTTTGGAGAATAGCTTGACTCCCTCTGCTTTGGGGCAGCCCTTCAAACATTGGGACACTGCTATCATGCTACCCCAGTCCTTCTTTTCATTAAAATAGACATACCCCAATTCCTGCAACCATTCTTCATGTTTTATCCTCCAGTCTCCTAGTCATCTTTGTGGCTCTTCTCTGCACTCTTTCCAGAGTCTCAACATCTGTTTAATATTGTGATGATCAAAACTGGATGCAATATCCAAGTGTGGCATTATAGAGTGATACTAACACTTCAAGTGATCTGGAGTCTATTAAAGGATGAATGTATTTTTTAATGTACACTGAGAGCTTTTGCACCGAAGACAAATTCCTTGTGTGTCCAATCACACTTGGCCAATAAAGAATTCTATTCTATTCTATTCTATTCTATTCTATTCTATTCTATTCTATTCTATTCTATTCTATTCTAAAGTTGTAATTCCATAAATTTGGAGAACCCTGGGCTAAGGCAAGCTTTTTCTTATCTTCAGCTTGAGCTGCAATGACTAGGTTTAAGGGGAAAAAACTACATGGAAAATAATTTTCTGATATGGAAGCAATCATAATTTCCAATGGCCTCAGCCCCAAACATGCAATGTTGACTTATCCTCAGAATCAGGGTTTTTTCCCCCCTTTCATAACAATCCAGAAACTGCTAAAGAGTCAGTGAACGCATATTTTACTTGAAATTAATAAAGATAAAAACTTACCCTATTTGTATTTGTTAGTTAATAATTCAAGGAAAAGGACTCAAAATGTCCAAAGCATGAAATATGAAGGCATTAAATTCCCTGATAAAGCTATATGAAATATATCAAGGATTGAAATTTCAAAACTTGAAGTCACTAAAACTAAATCTAGTCTATCTTTCCCCTTAATTCTTTAAGTCAAGAATCAACCAAACTTAGATAAAATTTTAAATCACTTACAAAACTAAGAAAAAAAAGTTAAGTGTAGTCTGAATCATAGACACAGAACCTATAATAAATGTTCTGGGGGGTGGGGAAAAGTCATTTAAAGAGTAAAAGCTGAGGAGCAGAAATAGCATGACCTTTAAGAAATGTTAATTACAGAAGATACATCTTTTATTGTGTAAGAACTACAGGGAAAATTTAACAAAAGTTTGGAGTTTTTTTAATTATACAAGTGAACAGTTACAGAAACTCAGGGGTATGAGAAAGTCAACTTTTGCCATAAATTATTAATACTTGAGTCTCCTTAGTCACAAAGTTATAATATATGTGGTCATAATTATTTAAATGGGATTTAAGTGGCCATAATACATGTAATCATGTGGTTTCCAATTAATCTAAATCCAATAATTTCATTACTTCCCAAACTGCCAGACTTCAAAACTTCATTTTTGAAGGTCAGGTCTATCTGTCTCCATTAATTTCTGAAGGTTCAAGCTTTGTGCCTTATCCCAAGGACAAGAGGCAGGAAGAGAGGAAGTGCTATGTTTTAAGGATTCTCAATTTATGCTGTATGATATACCTCTTTGCAATCAAGTTTGGTTCTAAACTGAGGATTTATTCATCCGCTGTAATGTTGCTTATAAAATTATTAACTTAACAAAACAAACACTTACAATGTGGTGGTTACTTGCGGTTCCACAATTCTAAGAAACTTCTGCATAGATGGCAGTACTCTTCTACCACAATAAATCTAGACCCTTTACTTATTTGTTTGGAGAATATTCTAGGGAGTTTACTAGAGTTGCCATTGATGAACAGGATAGAAGATGGAGGCCTTTTGACCTAACAACATATTGCAATGCTACGCAGCAAAACAAGTGAAAAATTTTGTCCACCTGCTTACTCTCTTATAATCCCTTTCTCTTGAAGGAGTATAAATGCAAACATTATTTTCCTTCTTGCTAATTGTGCCAGCCCTGGAGTCAGTATTTCAAAGGGCAAGGAAGTAGGGAAAAGGGGCTATAAGATTTGCCCTTTTTCCTGGCTTCATCAGGAATTGAGTCACAGAACATTTTTCTGCCTCTTGAGATCATTTAAATGTTTGGGTCATATTCTTCTGATGCTGTAAGTATATTCAAGGGCAATTGCTTAATAAACATTTTCAAGATTTATTACTGCCCAAGCGTCTTGCCTGATATCCATCCTGCAAATTAAGCATCAGCATGCAGATTAAAAGTCGCAGGAATTAATACTGTAATTTGAAGATTAAAAATTAAAATGGAGCATTATTAATTTTATATTGATGTTTTATGAATAAGACCAGAGTGATTAAGAGGATCTTTCTTCAAATATATAAAGCTATCAAGTAATGAAGACAAACATAGCTAAAGCAAAATGGCATATATACGTTCTAAAGGGCCCACATGAAAAGTATCATGGACCTGTCTACAAAATCTCACCTCTCATGTCCACCCAAATAAAACCACTCCAATGTACTTTATACACGACTATTTAAAGGATACATGGAAATTACGACTAAGCCCGAATGCAGCAGCCTGATATTAAGTGGTATCCAACATTGAGAGCATGTGGCACCTGGGTATCTGCAGGACAGCCTTCTTTCACCTGTACTGATCCAAGCGATAAACTTTCTCAAGCTTCCACATTTATGGGGGTTAAGGGAAGATGACATTAGAAAACCCTGCTTCTCAAAGGCTTCCCAACAGTAGTTAAGATGAGATAGAGAACGTTGTAGTGATATTTATTCACTGTGACATCTTTTTACTTTTTTTGCTTTTAGATTATTTTTATTGTTAGACTACATGGTCTTTTAATTTTATGATTTAGTTTATTGCTGTTTTAAATCCTACAGATTTTAATTTTCCACATCTCAGGTAAGAGAGAGTGTTACAGAATTGCAATGGAATGTAAATAAATAAAATTTATGAGCCATCGGGTTTTTGTTTTAGAAATCCCCATTCCCTCATGCTTTTCGATATAGAAAGCTTTCCTTCCTTCCTTCCTTCCTTCCTTCCTTTCCTTCCTTCCTTCCCTTCCCCATTTTCTTCCTGCACCATTTCCTCCCTTCTCTATTTCCTTCCTTCCTTCCCCATTTCCTCCCACCCTCCCTTCATTCCTTCCCTTCCTATTTTATTTGACTTGTAGAGTCACCCAACTCAACCAAGTGACTTAAGGAATTCAAGGAATAAGATTGCATTTCCTTTTAGAAATCGAACATTTATATTTTATTTCGTTTAGATTTTTTTTATTTTAGTGCCAGCTGACTGCAAAATAAAATAGGCATCCAAATCCCTAAGTGCAGCTTAGGAAAACCTTCTTCCTCCACAACTGGCATTTCAATTATATTTTTTTCTCTCCCAGCTTGCTTTGTACAGAACAGCTATTAAGAAAAGTTTGCACCATTACCACTTAATAAATCTTTGCTCTACTAACAGATAAAGCAGATGTGCTATTATGGTCTTTGTTCTTGTCTACATGCCAATTATTTATCTTCAAACAATAGGAACTTGTGTACAACCATTTTTTTTTTAAATGGGGAGAAGTAACAAGTTTCAGCTGGATTTGCTTCATATAAAAATATAGGCATGTCTCCTTGGGAAGATCATTATGCTCAAATCTCTATCAAAAGTAGATGAACAGCTAGACGATTACAAGTCTAAAAAAAAAAAAAGAGGAACAGAGAAAACTAACCAGAGTAACATTCTGTGAAATGATGTTTATAAATAATGCAGTCAACTAAATGATCAAAATGGGTAAAAATATAGAAGTTTGTCTAACTAAAAGCAAATTTTTAAAAGTTCATGAAAAATTATATTAAAAAAGTTATCATGTTGATGTGTTCTCAATACCTGTCCTTTCCTCATTATTGAGTGTTATCCATCTCTTTTTGAGCTGTTACAAACAGTAGCACCATAAATATTTCTGTGCCCATTGCTAATTCCTCCACTGTAGGATGTTTACGCTAACTCATTGTTGAACTGTGTTCCGATTTGTGAATACATTAGTTCTTACAATTAGAGTATGTCATTTCCTCCTGACTCTATTGCCGGAATGTCACAATTCACCATGCCCAACTTGGCACGGCCAACTCGCCATGGGACAACTCAATGCGAGATAACTATCATATTAACAATGATATTAATATTACTAATATTACCAATACTATTAAGAGATGAATGGATTTAGAGTAGTTATCTCACGTTAAGTTGTCCCACACTGAGCTATCCTGTGGCGAGTTGGCAATGATAAGTTGACCATGGTGAGTTGGCCATGTCGGGTTGGCTGCGGTGAGTTGACCATGGTGAGTTGGCCATGGAGGGTGGGCCATGGTGAGTTGGATATGGCGGGTTGGCCATGGTGGGTTGGCTGTGCTAAATTATCCTAGATCCCTCTATCACTGGGTCTTTATAGAGTGCCATAAGCTAGTGGGAAACAATGACCAATGGACAATTAGGGCTCTGCCACACCTTCATAAGGCTGGTTGGTCTATCAAGATTTTTTTAAAAGGGGAATTAAAGAAATAGCAATGGAGATCTGTCTATTTCAGAGTATTGTTAATAGGGAACTGTATTCATTTGCCTCAATGTCTTCCCAAATGAGAGCAGAGGTCTTCCCTGTTCTGCCTTGTTATAAATTTGGAGAGAATGCAGAAGCCAGAACCAGAGATGATAGAAAGGCACTTAGGAAATAGTTCTAATGGAGAAAATCAATGGTTAAGAGAGAAACAGCAGTGGCGAAAGTTGGATGGAAATGGAAGGATAAGAGGTGTGTTCATACTTCCCAACACGCTCTGAATACATCTCTGGTCACATTTACAAGCAGTTGCCTGAATTCACTTGAGGAAAAAGTATTACAGATTTTATGCACCTCGACACTGTAATGGAACAGCTGGCTGTTTTAAAAGGGAAAAGACTATGGATAGTCCTCATTTAGCAACTGTAAATGATTCCAGAAAAATGGTTGCTAGGCGAACAATGTGACTGAGAAATAGAAAGGGGCACTGCACAGGCTACAGGTTACTGCTGTCTCATTTAGGAAAGGTTCTGTCAAGCAAAGGGAACTGGACTTTCCAAAAGGGAACTGGACTTCCTTTGTTTTTCCTCGAAGATGTTTCACTTCTCATCCAAGAAGCTTCTTCAGTTCTGATCGAATGGCAGGGAATGGAAGAAATTATATTCCTTGCAGTCATCTGGCCGTTAACATTCTGACTCAGGTGATCCTGAGGGCATGGATAAATCTCCAAGTGGCCTCAACGTCTCTCAAAAGAGAGTGCTAATGTGATAAACAGCAAAATGCAATTATTTTTGCCTGCTTGCTTCTCTTTAATAACCAAGAGCTGATGCTTCTATGTATCCGTACTCCACACAAAATTTAAAGCATTAATAATACTTTTCTGATCATTGTCAAAGCCTATTTTACATATTTTTTAAAAAATATGTTTTAACATGTATTTATAACTGTGCCAAGTTCAGCTTAAGGCATTTTGCAACACAATAAAGTGAGTGTATCTGTAAAGAATTCTAAAATTACGAATCACAGCTGCGTATCTCCAAGTTTTACCCATTCTTCTTAATAATGCTTGCTTAAGCATCCAAGCCACCATTTGCATTTCCAAAAATACAGCCAGAACGCCATGGTTTGCTTTTTAAATTTCATCCACCTCCATAGTAATATGAAATGTTTATTATTTCAATAGAAAGGAAGATAAAAGCAGTGATGGTTAAATTGATTGTTTTATTCAAAGAGGAGCATTATATTTTTATTTGGATATCACTTCTGGATTTTGTACTTGTGATGGAAAAAAAATGAAACGTTGACTTTGGTTTTGCCGATTAGATAGATTTGTTGTTATATATTAATGTGTAATGTTATTTATGTATTAATGTGTAAAAGTAAAAAGTTGAGGTTGTAAGGTTGTTATATTGTACTGTGCTAAAAAGAATCGGAAGTCAACGCCTTTTTACTTCTTCCTTTGTGCCTCATATTTTTCCCCTTTCTTTTTCCTTCCTTTAATTTCTTATATTTATTTGTATTCTAATTCAACGACGGCCTGTACTCATTTTCTCTCATAAAGTTGCATGAACAGATTCAGTTTAAAGGCAAAATATCCAACCTGAAATAATACCACGTACTACAAGCACCGACTTTCATTTGAACAATTCCACTTGGGCTGTGCAGTACCTTTTGAATTTGAAAGGTCTCAAACTTGAAATGGATTACTCCGACTATTCCACCCATTCCAAGAGTGCTTAGACTTCAAAACGTGTCTTTAATGAGTAAGCAACTTTTTTGAACTCTGAAGAGAACATTTGCAAACTTTTGCACTATGTTTCTACAGAATTAAAACAGAAATTCACCTAAATTTAATTATCAGCTTCTATTTGACAATCTATATTTCTATTTCTACCATTCTACCATTATTGGGCAGATGAAACATTTCACCTACAGATCTTAAAAACTACGGTACAGACCAGGAATTTTTCAGAATCTGGCTGGATATAAATACATATAAAACAGACTTTTGTCTTGTTCAGCAAAAAAGTTATTTAAAAAAAGCAATATTCATAAATGCCCATATTATTAAATAAGGAAAAACCAACTTGCATCACCAGAAGGAAATATGTTTGAAATCAATTAAAATGAAATGTGATTTATTAGAGATTGCTTATCATCTTTACACTTTTAAAAAGCTTTATATGAGGAAAATATGGCAGGTTTTTTTTCTCTTTTCTTCTTTTTGTTCACACTAATAACAAGCCTTGATGCTACTTTATCAGTAATTTGCTATAAAAAGTACAGCCTGCTCATTTTCTTTAATGCAACAGCAGGTTCTTTCAAAGTGCCATATTTCATACTGAAGTGCTAACCAAAGCCACCATGCTGTGTTTTCTGCACTGTTCCCACTTCTAACTCAAATGTTCTTGCCATATTTGTCACAAGTGAAAAGTTTTAAGAAATAACGAGAAAATTAGGGGCTTTTAAAACTTCCTTTCATCATGCCTTTTTTTTTATCTCCCCTGACATATATGGCACACTTAAGCTTGAACAAATTGGTGCAAATGCATTCTGTCAAGGGCAGATTTTTATGAGCGACTTATCAAGAACATGATTTCCATGAAATATGTTTGTGTCAGAAAAAGAAGAAAATTTGTTCAGCTTTTAATTGATTTAAATGAGTTCCTTTTCAATAATTTATGACAGCTGTTGACTGTTGTAATGCTGTTGTCACCTTAGAAGTTTTATTTTATTTTTTTTAAATATCCAACATGCAAAAAATTCTCTTAACAGTTTTCTGAAAATGATTCAAGGACTTGCGTACTTCTCTATTAAAACCATAGCAACATTTTGCGCAATGTAGGATTGATTCATTGCACAAACCTCACTGAAATCATAGAAACTACAAAGTTCAGGCATTCCTGGTGCAGATCACACCTATTGTGTATAAGTGTGTAAGAGAAATGGTATTGAAATCCATTCGGAAAATAATTTATAGTAACTATGAAAAACAACGCTTATTGAAGCTTAATAAGATCTGTTGAGATATTCCATTCCAGAGACAAGCAACTTTCCTATTAGCTGTATTGATAAATTAGGTGTAAATAATATTAACAAGTCAGGCTATTCCCACAATACATAATCAAAAAGAGAAATTTACCAAGACTTGAAAAACAGAAATCTATATTTTGTGGTATGCAAATCTATTAATGTAGGATTTTTCAATCTTTCTATTTTTAGGACCAGAGTAGCCAAATTGGCTAGAAATGACAGAACTATGGTCTCATATGACAGAAATAGAATAGAATAGAACAGGGGTATGGAAACTTGATTCTTTTATCACTTATGGACTTCAACTCCCAGAATTCCTGAGTGAGCCATAAAAGATCCCATTCCAGTCAAAAATTGATTTCTCCCACAACTGAAAAAACAGTAGGCCAGGGATGGGGAACCTTTTATGGCTCACTCAGGAATTCTGTGAGTTGAAGTCCATAAGTGATAAA
The DNA here is from genome assembly GCF_900518735.1 of Pseudonaja textilis. The sequence continues at coordinate 46,305,873 of NW_020769308.1, read as the reverse complement.
AAAGCCAAGTTTTCCTACGCCTGGAATAGAGAATAACAGAGTTGGAAGGGACTTTGGAAGTCTTCTAGTCCAACCCCTGCTTAAGCAGGAAACCCTAATTGTTCTAACTGTCAGGAAAATTCTTCTTAGTTCTAGGTTGTTTTCTCCTTGAATAGTTTCCATCTGTTGCTTCTTGTCCTGCCCGCAGATGCTTTGGAGAATAGCTTGACTCCCTCTTCTTTGGGGCAGCCCCTGAGATATTAGAAGACTGGTATTACATCTCCCCTAATCCTTCTTTTGATCAAACTAGACATACCCAGTTTCTGTTTTAGCTTCCAGTCCTCTAATCATCTTTGTTGCTCTTTTCTGCACTCTTTCTAGAGTCTCAACATCTTTTTTACACTGTGACGACCAAAACTGAATGCAATATTCCAAGTGTGGCCACGGCATTATAAAGTGATATTAACATTTCACGTGATCTTGATTTCTCCCAAAAAACATTTGGAGAATCCTAAATTATAAAAGACTGATCGACAGATCTTCATACTAAATACAGGTAGTCCTTAACTTGCAATCACAATTGAGCCCAAAATTACTGTTGTTAAGTGAGACAGTTGTTAAGTAAGTTTTGCCCCATTTTACGACTGTTCTTGCCACAGTTTAGTGAATGACCACAGTTGTTCAGTTAGTAACATGGTCATTAAGGGAATCTGTCTTCCCCATTGACTTTGCTTGTCAGAAAGTCGCAAAAGGGGATCATGTCACCCCAGGACACTGCAACCGTCATAAATATGAATCAGTTGTCAAGCATCTGAATTTTGATTGCATAACCATGGGGATGTTGCAACAATCACAAATGTGAAAAACATCTGTCATAAGTCACTTTTTTTCCAATGCTGTTGTAATTTTGAGTGGTCACTAAACGAACTGTTATAAGTCAAGGACTACCTGTCAGTGTCTAATTTAGAGGTCCATTTTCAGACCAAATCAGGCTGCATCCTGATTTAGAATAAAGTAGGCTAAGCTATCTCTAACCTGGGTTAATTTACTGAAAAGGATAATGCTACTAAGTATAAAATTACTCTTCCTACAGAAGGTAGAGTACCCGCCACACACATACACACACATAATGGTGGGCAGAGAAAATTGTTGTGCAATATCCCACTGTCTTAATTTTCATCCATCCTAAAAAAAAAAAAATCCCTGCCACCCCCCACCCCCCCAATAAATGCTTGCGATGTGACACATGTATATATGTGTCCCCATGTATGAGCAGTCTGCCAAAGCTCACGCTCTCCCAAAAATGCTGTATCAGGACAAATTTTAGTTGCATATTATTTTAATTAATCATTACTTCAACTGCCTATAAAAATAGGTGTCCCATTTACATAATTAATTAACTTTCTATTTGCATGAAGAAGTGGATGGGTAATTAAAGCGCACAATAATTTTCATGCACACAAAAATACCAACCTGCATTAAAAAAATAGCAGATACAGCAAAATAAATAAATAAATAGGCAAAGCAAACACAAGGCAGGTGGGGGATAAAGGGAAGATGTACCTGCATTAACCAGGATTAGGGTTTGAATTAGAGTTAAAAGTGGGAACAGAAGGGGAAATAAAGGCTCAAAATTATTTTGAACTGTAAACTGCCCAGAGTCATTGACTGAGACAGGTGGCTATTGAAACAGAATTGAATAAATGAATGAATGAATGAATGAATGAATGAGGCAGCCAGTCCAAAACATGGCTAACCCATGCTGTTTTTTTTTTCCTACAATGTCTGTAGCCATTTTCACTTCCTGATTATTTGTTCATTTTCAACAGTCTGACATGATAGCAGTCTTCCAATATTTGAGGGGCTGCCACAAAGAAGAGGGGGTCAAGCTATTCTCCAAAGCACCTGAAGGCAGGACAAGAAGAGACGGATGGAAACTAATCAAGGAGAGAAGCAACCTAGAAACAGAGATAAATTTCCTGGCCATAAAAACAATTAACCAATGGAATGGTTTGCCACCAAAAGTTGTAGGTGCTCCATCACTGGAGGTTTTAACAAGAGATTGGACATCTACTTGTCTGAAATAGTATACGGCAGTGGTGACTAACCTTTTTGGGCTCCTGTGCCAAAAACTGCGCACACGCTTGCGTGCCAACACCCAGAAGGCAATGCAGGCAGCCCCCCTGCCCCCTTACGTGCACTGTGCCTCCCAGCTAATTTTCAGCCCATTTGAGGCCTTTTTCAGCCTGCCAGAGGCTTGAGGGAAGCCTCTGCAGTCTTTGCAGGCCGAAAAATGGGCCTGTTTCGTCACTTGCGGTATTTTCACCTCCGGCAGACCAAAAAAGGCCCGAAAATCAGCTGGGAGGCGCGCACACGTACAGTGAGGTAAGTTTGCCTGGGGCTTGCATGCCCACACAAATGGGTCTGTGCGCCACCTGTGGCACGCGTGCCATAGATTCACAATCACGGGGATAGGGTCTCCTTCCAACTCTGTTATTCTGTTAAATACAGGATGGTCTGCCCTTAAGTCTCCTTTTATGCATCTCATGCATTCAAGTTATTCTCAGTGCCCAATTTACACAGAAATTATTTGAGTGGAAACTTCGTTTCAAGTATAAACATGTGCTGAACCTCCTAGTCATCAACATAATCATAACAGCTGTTTCCTCTTCCCAGCAATTACTTCGATTAATAACTACTTCATTAGGAGATATCTAAAAGCTACCAACTGCTAACAGAATTCTCAAAAATGAACAAGCCTCGCTCTGTCACTCACAATTTTAACTATGGAAGAAACATATGAAACTCTTAAGTATGCTGATATGGATTTGAGCCTTAAAATTTGGTAGAGGTATCATTCAAGGATCTTTAACAAAACTAAAAACTAAGCTCCACTAAAAATATGAGGAAAGACTGTCGTAACACACTGCTTTATTTCCGTGCTGAGAAATTAAAGTTTAGCGCATTTAACATTCATGTTAGAAAGACTGCAAAAGGTAAGACCATCTAAAGCATCTACTTACAAAGTAGGAGAAAAACATTGGTTTATAAAGATCAAAATTTCAATGCAGAGTAGATCAAGACATACAGAAATAAATAAGTTTGGGAAATGCGTTTAGTATCAACCAATTCCACCTGAAATCAGATATATGTACGTACATATGCTACTAGACTACTAACTTGCAGAAAAATGAGGTAAAATCATTTACTGCCCAACAATGAGAATATAAATTGTTACAACACTGCTTCTCAGTGGTTTAGAATCTTGAAATACGACAAGAAGGGGTCTGAATTGCAGAATTTATTAGAAAAACCTGAACATGAATCATTTTTACATTTAATACTTGAAAGTTAGGAGATGAAATTTACTTTATAAGAGGGCATTTATTCAGCCAAAATAGCAAAAAGCTACCGATCTAATAGAATAATCAAGAATGGGACTCCTAAATTCCTTTATGCTTTTCTACTGGGATATGCAGCACTAGCCATAAACAAAATACTATTCAAGGGAAATGTAAACTTTATGTGCTTGCAATAATATCAGAGCGATAAAATATTGCAGGCAAGGATGCTCACAATAATTCTAATGTGCATTTTTAGTAGCCAAAATGTATAACAAATATAGGATTCCATGCTCGCAGTAAATGACAATAAAGGTTATCTTATCTTATTAGAATGGTCTATTAAAATAGTTTTAAATCTTTACAAATATAAACTGAATGTCAGACTGTCTTTTTTATAAGATAGGAAGAATTAACAAAGCATGTAAAATTGCTAATTAAATTTTAACATGAAAGAAAGGCCTCTGATCTATAGGAAAACCAACATTTTCTACCAAATATAGTTACCTTTTTGTTATTACCATTCCCTGCTGCAATTTAATAAACACCAACATGGCAACAATTAAGTGTTTTTAGAATACACAGCAAAAACAAATTCAAGCCTGGTCTGTAGTTGTTACTGTGTTTTTCCGAAAATAAGACCCTGTCATATATATTTTTTGCCACCAAAAAAGGCACCAGGTCTTATTTTCGGGGGAAATCATCCACCGACTAACCTCACCCCCAGCCTCCTTTTTGCTGTCACAGGCCTTCAGCAATTTCTTCTGTGACCAGCAAGGCTTTCCTGAAGGCCTCTGCAGCCGATAATAGAGCGCTGGATCGATCCGGAGCTTTGTTATCAAGCTACAGAGGCCTTCAGGAAAGCCTTGCCAGCCTTGCCGGCTGCAGAAGAAATGGGCCGGCCAGGCAGGTGTCGGGGTGTGCGAGGCCAGGCTACAACTGTCCAAAGGTAAGTAACAGGGCAACTCCATCCTCCCATCCCTACCCTAGCTTAATTTTAACCTGTGCACTCTGAAGTGAGTGAGATCTTAATTAGTGCTTATTTTGGGGGTAGGGTTTATATTGGGTGCACGTGTAAAAATCAAGCTAGGACTTACTTTCGGGGTAGGTCGTACGGTGCACTGGACAATTTTCCTCTGCAACTTGGTTACAAGAAAATATTACCTCTATAAAATCTCTTTTCAAGTACAACATAATAGCAGAGGTCAAAAACAGTTATTATTGTAGACTCATTCTGAGGAGTAAAGTCTTAAGTGCCATACCATATTCCAGATTAAACGGACCAGAGGCAGAAAATACTTATCCACTTTAAATAGTACTCTTCTTTGACTTCAAAGAATCAGGGATGTTTGAAGGAACATAAAAACCAGAATGTACCACTAAAGCAAAAATATATGTTCTCAAGGTCAATTTTTGGCCATCAGGAACAGGGACTGCTTATAGCAATAGTCTGCTTTGCCCAACAGAAAATAATAGAAAGCTGAAGTTCATACAGATAGTCCTTAACTTACAACAGAGCATTTAGTGACCACTGAAAGTTACGAGCACAGAAAAAAATGACTTATGGTGGTTTTTCACACTGTGGAAGCAGCTCTCTGGTCATGTGATCAAAATTCAGATGCTTGACAACTGATTCATATTTATGACGGTTGCAGTGTCTTGGGGATCATGTGATCCCCTTTTGCGACTTTCTGACAAGCAAAGTCAACAGGGAAGCCAGATTCACTTAACAACTGTATTACTAACTTGACAGTCGGGTTGATTCCCTTAACAACTGTGGCATGAAGAGGCCATAAAAGGAGGCAAAATTCACTGAATAATCGTCTTACTTAGCAACAGAGATTCTGGGCTCAATTGTGGTGGTAAGTCAAAGACTACCTGTAATGGGTATGAAATTCCTCTCACACTGATTTGTCAAGTATTCTAAAACAGAGAAAAGAATGGCAGGGGTGTGTGGAATTGATCTTTTGGGGGGGATTGAGAGGGGGCTTTTCCTGAGTATAAGAAAAAAAATCATTTTTACCAGTTCTGTTTCTTCCAGTTAAAAATCTGAATCAATCAGGCTACATAAGGCATCTAGACTGAATTCCAAGGGCTACTGCTGTAATTGTTCAACCCTGAGCAGCTGACATCCATCAGGACAGGTGTGTCTCAAATCTGTGTTATACCTGAGCATTTAAATATTGGGCGGGGTGCATGTGTGTGTAAAAGCATGGGCACACATGAAAGAAATATGTGTGCCCATGCTTTACCATTCATGACATTTTTATGGGATTATCATAGAATTTCTCAGAGGCTAATTTCTATTGCGCATCCTTCTATCTCTACAGAAATATATTGTTGTGGGCTATTATGCCCAATTGCCATCATTTGAGGTTTGGGGACATGGAATATTTCAGTCAATAAGGTGAATCTTCTTTGAATGGTAAAGAATTATAGAACGAAATGAACTTTAAAGATGAATTAGTCCAGGAGTGTCACTCTGGTAGCCCGTGGCTTGGATGCGTCATACACAGGCCACTCCCACCCCAGCTCCACCAAGGCAAAAAACGTCACGATGCATTACGCGACATAAACATGACGCGGCGAGTTTGACACCCGTGATCTAGTAGTCCATTCCATGACTATCCAATTTCTGCTCAAATACTTCCAGAGCAGAAGAATACCCAGAAAGTCCTAAAGAGTAAGTCTTACTATTAGGAATTTTTTCTTGATGTCCAATTAAAATGAACAATCTGATAATGTGTACCTATTTGCTCCTTGTTCTATATTCTAATATAAATTCAAAGTCCTGATCATCTTCTACATGGTAATAATCTTCTAGATAATGAACATAACAATCATGTCTCTTTTTGGTCTTCTCTTTTCCAATTATTCAACCAGTTCTGGGTCCTTTTATTGGTAAACACAGTCTAGTCCAGGTTTTATTTATTTATTAGACTTTTTAAAATCCCACTTGCATTATTTTCTAAGTAACTCAAGGTGGTGAATATACATGCTGCTCTCTTCGTCCTCCTAGTGTTCATTTTCTTTGTCTACAATCTCATGGGAGACGATCACATGCATTGAAATATACACTTTTATTATGCTCAATTTCAAGTCCTTGAACGGAGCGTTGGCTTTTGAAAAGATTTTAATAAGAGTCAGATCATTAAAGAAGCTGTCTAAAAGAAGCTTCAGACTAGAATTCTTTGATATAAGTGCCATCTGGTGTATATTCTGAAACACGGTAAAAATTAAGTTGTTCCACGCAGTATTGTGACAAAGAAATATTAGCTACAATTGTACAACACTTTAGAGTGCTTTGACTACATTTGGAATATTGCATAGGGTTTGGTCACCATGATATAAAAAAAGATGTTGAGACTCTAAAAAGAGCGCAGAAAAGAGCAACAAAGAATATTAGGGAACTGGAGGCCAAAAAATATGAAGAATGGTTTCAGGGAATGTGTATGTCTAGTTTAATGAAAAGAAGGACAAGGGGTGACATGATATTTGAGGAGTTGCAACAAAGAAGAGGGGGTCAAACTAGCAGGGGGTTGGACTAGAAGACCTCCAGGGTCTCTTCCAACTCTGCTATTCTATTTCTATTTTATTCTCTATTCCCCAAAGGAATGGATGGAAACTAATCAAGAAAGAAGCAAACTAGAACTAAGGAGAAATTTCCTGACAGTGAGAACAATTAATCAGTGGAAGAGCTTGCTTTCAGAGTTGTGGGTGCTCCGATACTTGAGGCTTATTAGAAGGAACTGGACAACTATTTGGCTAAAACGGTTTAGGGTCTCCTGCTTGAGCAGGGGGGTGGACTAGAAGATCTCCAAGGTCCCTTCCGACTTTGATATTCTGTTATTCTGCAGTGATTCCAACACAACAAAGACAGTTATGATTTAGCTTTGAAAGTTTCTGAGCTGTGTCCACCTATTGAGCATCAAGCTTTTATATTTCCCGATTGTCCAAATAAAATACATGGGTTCTTCCATCAATCAGAAGATCCCAGGAAGAAGACAATCAAAAAAATCAAATTACAGACTGGTGATTTCTAGCTGATCATCAAACAAAGAAACTGAAGGAAGATTATCTTCTTCAGCTTAAAGATACCCAAACTGGTTTCTAATAAATCTTGTATGTCACTAAATTATTCTTTAGCTCTGATAATGTGAGAACTGTGATCTTAGCTTTTCATTTTATTTTTTTTCTGTCGCAAAGTCAAACCCCTTGTTTCCAACAGACTTAAAATAATTACTGACTTAATTCCATCACTTGTTAACATAATTTTCCTTTTTCAGACTCTAGATTGATGCTCAGATTAGGCAGCTCGTCAAAGTTCAACTAAAAAAGGCACATTTACAAAAAGTTGATTGAGAAAGCAGAATGAGTGAACAAATTTGAAAAGGACAGAACAAATTCATTTATTCTCAAAAGTTGTTTTTTTATAAATAAAAGCAAAGTAAAGCCACATTACTATACAGAAAATTAGACCTGAATATATGAATTCATATATTCGTTGTTCAAGTAAGCAGGTCCAGTATTCAATTGTCCTTTATGGGAGAGATTAAACAAGGAGTATTTTTTTATATCCCACGAGCTGTATTAGGTTTTATTCCCCCTTTCTATTTGCTACCATTTTCATTTGCTTTTATAAAATTGCTGTGAGACTGTTTTTATTAATGAGGATACAGTGCCATCTAGTGCACATTCACATGATAAAACCCAAATCCTTACAGAATAAGCAAAAAGTATATTTGGAAGGCAAAAACAGTAACATGCTGTTGTAGCCTGTCGGCTGCCAGCCCCTCCAGCAGCCAAATCAGAGGAGGAAGTAGTGTAGAAGTCAAGGCCAGCATTAAGCCAACCTGAGAGCTCTGAGGAGAAAGAGGGAATGGAGTTGGCAGAGAGAGAGAGAGAGAGAGGGAGAGACAGAAGCGGAGACTGGGCCGTCCGTCAGCCCTCCGATGGAGAGTCAACAGCCCCCAGGTCTGGAGGTGGCTGATGAGGAAGAGGACGAACACTTGAGCCCAGTGCCTGATGCACAGATGCACAGAAGGCAGAGGAGAGGAGAGCGGTGGAAATCTATGGGCTGGTCCTTGGGATAGAAGAGCCACCACTGCTAGTGAAGCCCCACCCTAGCTCTGGGGATAAAAGGCAGTGGGTGGAGATGAATAAATGTGGCAGACTTGTTAGCCTGCTGTGTGAGAGAGAGACGTTTTGCCAGTGCTGCTGGAGCTCCTAATTAAGGAAACATTTAGTTAACTACAGAGGGTTTGTCGCATTTGGGAGCCGGGTCAAAACAATGAACTTGTTAATTGAAAAATCACAAATGCCTTGCCTGAGTCACTTATGTCAATTTGGCCATGGTTCGTAAGTGAATCATTAAGTGAATCTGCCTTCCCCATCTGACTCTGTCAGAAGGTTGCAAAAGAGGATGACACAACCCTGCAACTGTCACGAACCACTTGCCAAGCATCCAAATTTTGATCATGTAATTATGGGAATGCTACTGTCAGAGTTCCAGCAAACCACCACTCCAACCAATAACTCCGAGACAGACATTGCTCAAAAGTTCTCTTTTTATTTGGATAGTAACTGGGGGAATCCTGAATCTGAAAATTCGGGGCTTCCTTGCAGTAATCAAAACTACAAATCCAACCCCCTCATCACATCACATGCCCCAATCATCATCCGTCCCAAGTTAATACTTCCCCTCACATATGCACACACTAGCATGACCTTGAACTACAAAAAGGATGTTATTTTGTCTAACTAAACATACGCCAAGAACTTCCACCCTCCCACTTTCCCAGGCTCAAAATGTGGCAGTGTGGGAGCATCTGGTCTCAATATGGCTTCCAAAGCTACAATGGCTGAGTGAAAAAGGTCATAAATCGCTTTTTTCAGTACCGCTGTAACTTCGACCGGTCACTAAATCAACTGTTGTTAAGTCAGGGAAGACCTGTAATTGTAACACCAGCAGTAACAAGTTTGTGATTCTTTTGTACGTAAGAGAGGTCTGAAATTTGTGTCAAAGCTTGAAACACGCAACCGTTTCACTCACCTGGGAAAATATATTTGCAGTTGGAGGAATTCGGCTGTCGACAATGCTGTAGAGGATGGCTAGCAATCTGTCCAATGGGAAGGGCTTTGGCCCCAGAAGATGGTTGCTGGTCTGTTGTGGTTTTTTAAAACATAAAAAGAATTGTTAACTGTACTTGCTTGGAATCTTGCAGAACTAATCTTGCTCACTTTACTACTCCAGTTGCCCAAACCCATATGAGCAGATAGTCCTCAACTTACGACCCCTACTGAGCCCAAAATTGATGTCACTAAGTGAGAAATTTGTCAAGTGCCCCCTTTTACGACTTTTCTTGCCATGTTTGTTAAGGGAATCACAGTGGTTGTTAAACTGGTAACACCGTCATTAAGGGAGTCTGGTTGTCAGAAGGTTGCAAAAGGGGAAATCATGTGACCCCCGGGACACTGACCATCATAAATGTGAGTCAGTTGCCACGCCCCTGAATTTTGATCATGTGACCATGGGGATGCTGCAACAGTTAGAAGTGTGAAAAATGGTCATAAGTCGCTTTTTTCAATGCTGTTGTAACTTTGAACAGTCACTAAACTGTTGTAAGTTGAGGACTACCTGTATGTTAAACAATTCAGAATATATATGAACCAACATTTTTATATAGATCAGAAACATAGAGCTAAATACCTTTTCATGCTTCTTCTGAAAGTTTACCTTCCTAATTTTCCCATGATGCTGCAAGTAAAACGAAGAAAGTCATGATTAAGAAGACGTTTACAGAACTGGCAACCACCTGGGAGATGGTGGAGAATCAGGGTATTTCTGCATGCATATTACAACTATAATTCTTTTTATTTTTTTTCTTCATTAACCATTTACGTAACAATAGCAAAGCAATGGAGCTTCCAGCTTGGAATGTCTACTATCAACCTACAATCATTCCGGTCAACTACCTTCCTAAGTTAGGATGGTGCTGAACTAATGGTGGTTAGGATTGGTTCCCAAGAGTTCTGGATGCCCCATGATTGTGATCTGGGTTGCTTAGCAACCTGACCACATTTATGACCTGTTACCATAAGCCCTGAAATCATATGAGTGCCATTTGAGTCAACGGGCAATCCAGTTGGTTAGTCAAAAGTTATTCTGAGGTAAGTCTCTCCCATCCAATTTATTTTTAAGCCAAATGACTATCTGGCCTTCATTTATATGGTATTTCATCAATACTAAACCTAGCCTCTTGCTCTTACATCCTCAATTACTTTGAACTTTTCTGGGGTTTTGGATGGCAGACTCTGTCCTCTCCTCTATCCAGGATGTGGACAGAGAGGACAGCTGGTTTGAAAAGAGGGGTCAAGGAGGCCATCTACATCAAAATTGAATAGCCCTGTCTCAACAGAAGGGAGGGATACGATTCCATCTACCTCCTCTTTACAATTCCTTTCAACAATTCCAAGAATATTCCACTTGCACTCTGATACAGGTGAGCCTGAGGGCCCCAAGTGGCCTCAAGAGCTTCCAAGAAGAGTGCCTAAGTCCAGATGACCGCAAAGAAATATGATCCTTCCTATCAGAACTAATCCTTCTGTAACACCCCTCCCTAATCCTGCTAGAACCGATGAAGCTTCTTGGATGAGAAGAGAAATGGTCTCCTCCTCCTCCTCCTCCTTCCAGACCATTATGACCTGGATGACTGAGACTCTACACAGATTGCTGGAATTGAGAAATTTAAAGCAGGTAAGAGATATTTCAAGTGTCAAGAGTGCCCTAAACCACCCTGGGAGGGCATTTTTGACTCCTTGGAAAGGTTAATATAAAAAGGGAGGAAATAATTACAAAGATTTAAATAGCTGAAGGCTGGCCATTAAGTCTGAAATGTGAGAGCTAGGAACGGACTAAGAGACAGCTAAATTTGGAATATTGCTTTATTTAAAGTACTTTCAGATTGTGGTCATTTAAGCGAAACACCTGAGGTCATGATTGGAGCTTCGTTGGAAACTGGCTAGGAAGGTCACAAATGCTGATCCCAAGACCAGGATACTGCAACCATTATAAATTTGCAACAGTTGCCAAGTAACCAAATTGCAATCACACGGACACAGAGAGGCTGCAATGGTTATATAAGTGCAAAGACCAGTCATGTCCTTTTTTCAGCACCAATGACAAATGGCCATTAAGTGAGGACTACTTATAAGTTTGTAGCTTCTGCAAAGAAGATCCGAACTTTCTTCTTTATCTTTTTTTTTCTTTCTTGTCCGAACTGCATTGCTTTTTGCACTTTCCATTTTCCTTTAGATATTTTCATGTTTTATCCGTGTAAAAAAATCTTCCATAGAAACTATTATTTTAAAAAAAATATTTGAATCTGCGACACCTTAAAGACAAAAATAAGAAACTTAAATTACCTTAAGGAAGAATCTTTTATCTGTCCGGGCAGGATTATAAGAGGCTAGATAAGCTGCTATTAGAAGAAACTTGGAATAATAGGGCAGTTCTACATGAGCATGGGCTGAAAGTCCTGGGGGGGGGAAAAACGGTAAAACAAAGAAATATTAAATCTGACAACTTAAAAGCTCATGTTAAAAAAAAATCAATTTAAAGGTTCTTGCCCACAGATTAAGATTGTTTAAAAAATTGTTTTTGGTTTGGGGGAAGGGGTTGAAGCTGCTGGTATATTTATAAATGCCTGCAGATTTGTTCTAAATTGTTAAGGCTCCTCTCATCATCAATAATTTACACAAGCCAAACTATTGTTGCTACACATACCTTTTACTTGTCCAGGTTCTCCATTATCTTGCTGTAATCGTTCCCATTGGGAGCTAAAAAGACAAGGTAGCCATTTAAAAGCCCTGTGTTTGTCGTGGCTGAGAGCAAAGGGTTTTTTTATCCTCCTTTTTAAGAGGATACATTTGAGATTCTTTGGGATTAAAGGAGTAAAGCGATGAAGTTGTTTAACAGTACATCTACAGCAGGAACAATACAAGATTATTTCACTGGATAGACAGTTTGACAACTAACGACAAAACCCGGCATTATTTTAAACATTTTGTAAAAATGTTCCTTCATGAAGCTGTGATGCTATTGTCCTAGGTACAATACAGGAAATTTTATCCAAACATAAAGCTGCCTTCCCGCTACCTCAAAATATACACGTTCAGCAGAGAATCAGAAAACAGTTTTTGCTAAGTAATTGTGCAAATTATATAAATACTAGACGTGAATCAATAAGCTTTCCCTTCTTTCAAAGAAAAAAAAAGACCAAATGAAATTCATCAGTCACTCTGGCAAAGTATTAGTATTTCAGTACCTAAACTGAGATCAACGTTTATTATTTAACATTTCATGTGATACTTCCTTACTAGAGAGATTCAACATACTGTAAATATATTTATATCAGATGTTAATTAAAAGGTTGAAATACGTTACTGATATAAACGGAGGAATGAGATAAAATATATTTGCTACCCATTTTTCTGCAAACAACCAAAAACCTTAAGAAATGTAGCCCCAAAGGTGCTTTTCCAAACAAGACAACTAGACTTCCTCGTTGATTTTTTTTTTTTAAATAAAACATTTCACATTAGAAACATCATGTCTTGACTGAAACGCTCTTATGCAAACTGGCAGGAGAGTTGCAACTTTCCCCAAAAAAACCATCAACACTCAGGTTTTGCTCTCAGTTGTCTTAAGAGGTCAAGCTGGAGAGCTAGCATATCGTGTTTTAAAAAGGAAGCACTTCTCGTTCCTCTTCAGCTATCATGGCTGAATTTCTCCTCAGAGACCCTTTTATCTGACGTCAATAACATACATTTCACACATTTTTAATTGTGATGGCAGTTTGTTTCCACACTTGCAATCAATAGAAAACAAGCTTCATTTAAAAGGAATATTTACCTTTTATTTCTCTTACAATTATATATATGAGGGTTAAATTAGATAATAGGACATAAAGACTAATGCGGTCTTTCTCTCTCTCTACATACAGGGTCTGAATCACGCTGGAGGTGTGGAACTGGGGGAGATTTTCAGTCTCACCCTGGCATCATATTACCTTTCATAAGAAAGAATATAGATAATGCCCATTGATACCAGTGATTTTCCCATAAAGAGAAAATAGCAGCTTCTCAATGAGGTGACCTGTTTTCCAAAGCACTTGAAGGCAGGACAAGAGGAGCTTATGAAGGAGAAATCCAACTTAGAACTAAGGAGCAATTTCCTAACAGTGAGAACAATTAACCAGTGAAATGACTTGCCTTCAGAAGTTGTGGGTGCTCCAAGATTGAAGGTTTTTCAAGAAGAGATTGGACAGCCGTTTGTTTGGAATGGTATAGGGTCTCCTGCCTGAATGGTGATTAGACTAGAAGACCTCCAAGGCCCCTCCCAACTCTGTTATTCTATATACAATTCACAGTTCTTTCTCAGCATTTTGCCCTTATCTGCAACTGCTTTTAGTAGTGAACACATACAAGAAACCTTCCACACTGCATGCCTTCCATATCATTTGAGTAACTGCATATTTTTCATCGGTAAAAAGAAATAAACTCTGACCCATATTAAGCAGAGTTTAAACAGATAGGGACACTCATCATAATTGGAAAATAAAAACCCTTTCATATTTGATAGTACAAGGTTGCTGTAAAAAAAAATAATAAGGGGAAGGAAGAGAAGCCGTTACCTTGATATTTCTCGAAGATAAACCGTCTGCATAGCTTTCTTCAAATGGGATTCAATGTTTTTCCACAGTCGGCGTGTGTCGCGCTCATTCGCTGTAACCATGGAAAGACAATTTAATCAGGGTCAATCTCTGAAGAGCACCCAGCTATATAACAATCATTGCCAACTTTATTCAAGTTTTCTCTGACTCCATGCATCCTTCACTTAGAAGTTCCAGAATATCTAGCCAACATGGCTAAATTATTTTCAGGCTAAGAATTCTGGGATCTGCAGTCGGAATACATCAGTAAAGTGCTAAGCTGGGGAAGCTTACAGTAACTTTTGAATCTATATGATACGGAAACCGCACTGTTTGAGTTAATCTCAAACCACAAAACTTTCAAAGCAAAATAAAAAAATGCATCCACAATTTTATTTGGAAATTCTTTTCATGGCTTTCCACAGGTGGGCAGCAAGTGATCTACATGCATCTCCCAGGCTCAGCAAAGACTGTAATACCAAACTTTGTGGAAAAACGCCTGCATTTTAATAGTACAGGGTCATATTTAAGATCTGGAATAAGAATGGTAGGAGCCTATTTCCCAGAGGCTTTCTACTTCCTACATGTTAAATAGGTAAAAAAAATCATTTCAGTCTAGTTTGACACTCGGTGACTACAGGGAGTTTTCCATGGAGTTTTATTGCCCAAAATATGGAAATTGTTTGCCGCTGCTTACTCCTGAGATATTTTCCACATAGCTTAGTGCTTTGTAATTTCTGGTGTAATTTTTGTCTCCTATTGAACCAACATATGTGTTCCATTTTTTTTTTATGACCCTACAATCCCTTTTATCAGGACAGGGTCAGGGCGATTGAATAGAGCTGAGCATTTACTGGCTGGATGCCCTTCCTGATGCCTAAGCGGAGTTCACAGCAGATATCTTCTCTTTGAGTCCTGATAAACATCTGCCGCTGCCTGGGATTGAACTCTCAACTTTCTGAGTGGGAGGTAAGCACCTTCACCTCTAGGCTACTGTGCTGCTCAACCTATATGTATCCATGACAAGGCAGAATTCATTCATATAAAAGCATTCATATGAAAGTAAACCACTCACCCTCTCCTTGGACCACAGGTTCACAATATTTAGAAAAATTAAGTGCAGCCTGTAAGATAGAGAGTGAAAGGTTTATTTAGTATCGTTTAGAACTTAAAGATTCACTATGTATTCTAAATTGCCTGTGAAATATGTGTGTGTGTATGTATCAATCATATGTATATATGTATATGTATGTGCATATGGAGGGGGGGGAGGGAGAGAGAGAGAGAGAGAGAGGGAGGGAGGGAGAGAGAGAGAGAGAGAGAATTAGAATTTTATTTTTTAATATTTGCCAGTGTGTTCACAGAAAAATGTGACAATAAAGGTTATTTTATCTTTATTATGAAGAATACCAAAGAGATCCCTCACCAGATGTTGGAGCTCCTTCAAGTCCCTGCAGACTGGATAGAAGACTCCAAGAAGAATATTGATATATGCGGCATAAAAATCAAAAGAATATTCTGGAGGATGATCATGGGACAGAATCTTCTGCAGATGTCCTATTTGAATTAAACAACAACAGCGTGATTTTTCACTAAGGCTCAGAGAGTGGCTTGCTGCATTGTTTTTCAGTGCTAAAATTCAGGAGACATCACACAGAATTTTTATGTAAGACCAAGAAACCTGCTGTTAAGCCATTTTGAAAAAATAAAAGGATTTCTACTTAACTATCTAGCTCACTCTAGTTAATCAAGTAATATTCTAATCTAAGCCAATCACAGGCAGCCCAAATCTTCTTCATTAAAATCATATCATGCTTTCAATTTCCTTAGATACAATTCTCTTTGAAGAAAACATCTACCACAATTTCTTCTTTTTTATCAGATACCCAGATTGACCAAAGCAATCTCCTAAGCCTCAAGCAATGAAATTACCTTTTTTTCAACTAGGGTAAACATTTTATTAATATGTCCCTTCGGGTCCTTGTTCATTTATATAGTAAATATTAACTGCCAGGCATGTTAACATTATTTGCTGATTATCTGATATTCATATTTTACACGTGTTTATGTTTTTCTTAGTACGTCATTCTGAGAGTGATGATAGTGGAAAATAAGATGTTTCTAATAAATTGCTTGCCCCCGTACCCATTAAAACTTCTGAAATACAGGTAGTCCTCAACTTATGACCATAATTGAGCTAAGATTTCTATTGTTAAGTGAGACATTTATTAAATGTTTTGTTCCATGTTATGACCTTTCTTGCCTCAGTTGTTAAGTGAATCACTGCAGTTGGCAACCTGGTTGTTAAGTGAATCTGGTTTCCCCATTGACTTTGCTTGTCGGAAGTTCACAAAAAGGGATCACATGATTGGGACACAGCAAGGTACATAAGTATGAACCAGTTGCCAAGCGTCCGAATTTTGATCACATGATCTTGGGGTTGCTGCAAAGTTTGTAACTGTGAAAAACGGTCGTAAGTCACTTTTTTCACCTACAGTTGTAACTTTGAATGGTCACTAAATGAACTGTTATAGGTCAGGGACAACCTGTACATTGAATATTTGAGATGTTTAAAGTGGAATTAAATCAGCAAAATACAATGAGCTCACAGTGAAATAGCTTTAGAAACTTCGTACTAGCAACAAAACCTAGCTACTTAGATACTCTTATTTTTTATTATTGAACCTCCTCAGTTATAACAGTATATGTAAGACACTATTATTGAAGGCTAAATAAAATTTAATATTAAATGTAAGAAGAACACTGAAGTCATCAGGCCTTTCCAGGGGTGGGCTGCTGGGGGTTCTCAGGGGTTTGGGAGAGCCCCGAAATAAGATTCTGTGCAGTTTGGAGATCCCCCAAATCCCACTCCTGGCTGGCCCCATCCACACCACCCCGCCACTCCCAGGGGTCCCCACTTGGCCCGTTTTGGATGCAGGTAAGTGCAGGGCACGTGTGGAGGCTCAGGAAGGGCGAAAAGCGGACCTTTTGGAAAGTCAGGAAGGCCAGAAGTGGGCCCGTGTCTGGCTTCCAGAGAGCCTCCAGAGCCCGGGGAGGCCGTTTTCGCCCTCTTGGAGGCTGGAAGAAAGCTTCTGGAGGGCAAAAACGCCCTCCCCCGCCATAGTGCAGGAGGCTGACTAGGCCATGCCCACCATGGCCACGCCCACCCAGCAACCGGGCAGAGAACCCTTTGCTAAAATTTTTGAAGTCCACCCCTGAGCCTTTCTATTAATCATCTCTCAGCCCATCCCGCTGTAGCTGAGAAAGGAATCCCATCAGCTGAGGGGAGAACCATTTTAGATCCCTTCTTTCTAAGCTGCATCTGATGTGGTTACAAACCAAACACAATTTTTAATATTAGAAACTAATGCACATTTTCCCCATCTCTCACCAATGCTTTTTTCCCTTTGTGTTATGTGTTTTGTTATCTTAAGCCTCAATATCAGAAATTGACTTATTATATATTTTGTGAATGCCCTGTAGATGTTTGGAATGAATGAAAATGCTTGAAAGATAACTCATTTCATTTGCGAAGATTAGTGAAATCTAAACAAGAAGGAACTTCCTTTTTTTAATCATGAGAACTGTCCATAGGAAAGGACTTGTATTTTAAGAAATGACTATAAAATAAATTATAGAAAATGATTCTGCAGTCATAAGAAATTAAGCCTATGATTAATTAATTATCTGAACCAAGTCTGTTAATAAATGTAATATAGATCATACAAAAACGAACTCAGGCAAAACATATTACTAATTCATAAAACCACTTAGGGGAAAAAAAAGAAATACTAATATGGAAGAAATCAAAGGCTATTAACTGAATTTAAGAATATTGAGTGAGACAAGTTTACAGCTACCATGGCTTTAGTGCTGGCTAGTCATGCATACCCACATCTATCCAGATCCTGGGATATAACTCACACAAGCAGACTGTACAGGTAGTCCCTGATTTACAACCTCAACTGAGCCCCAAATTTCTGTTGCTAAGTGAGACAGTTGTTAAGTGAACTTTGTCCCATTTTCACAAGCTTTCTTGACACGTTTGTTAAGTCCATCTGGCTTCCCCGTCGACTTTGCTTGTCAGGAGATCACAAAAGGGGACTCGTAACTCTGCTGAAGAAGCTTCTTGGATGAGAAGTGAAACGTCTTCAAAGAAAACCCAGAAAGTCCAATTGTCTCTTTAAAAAGCACCTTTGGGACAACCGTGACCTGGATGACCAAGAATCTCCACTGACATTTACTTTGCTTATAGGAAGCTGGAAGGGAAGGTTGCAAATCATGTGTTGTGGGACACTATGAGAGCCAGAACTTTTGAGAATTGGTTTTAAGTGCCACTTGTTCAATGCGGGTCATAAGTTCAAATAATGTTCTGACCCATGCCCTTTTCCAACAAATCAAACCCAATCCAAAAGGAACAGAAACCTTGTAATGCTTTTACAAAATAATTAGCTGTGATAAACACAAGTCTTGCCAAACTGTGTGAGACTTGCCAAAAGATAACAGACAAGAAATAATTTGCAAAGTAAGAATTTTCAAATACAAACTCAGGATACTGGAATGTCCACGAGGCTGGAGTTTCAAAATGACTTTGCCTTCTGCAAAGTACGTTCGTTTCACAGCTGGCTTTTATCTTCTTGAAGGAGGGGCCATTACCTTGCAGCCTTACTCCCGAGTCCCCCATGCTGTTGTAACTGCTCTTTCCTCCGAGCAATCCTTCGTGCATACGCACTGGGCACAGGCTCCACGGGAACCTCCTCATCGCTGCTGCCAGCCCCCATGATCTCTGAAGCGTTTCAGCCGCTTCTCGGGTGGGGGAGCCACCTCCGTAATTTCTATGGTTCCCACTGCTACTGCTGTTATTGGAGATGGCGCTGGAGAGAGAGGGACAGCTGCAGCTCGGCCTGGGCGCTTGGAATGCAGGAACGGGCTGTGCACCGGGACTTTTGCAAACTTGCAGAGCCCGAGGCTGGAGTACCAAGGGTAGCAGCAGCAGAGACGCTCGCTCGGCTCTTCTCACGCCCACCCAGCCGCTCGGGATTAAACCAAAAGGCAGAGCGTGGCGCTCCCAGGTACCTCAAAATCTTTTTTTTGTTGTTGTTACGGGGACGGGGGAAAAGCGGGAGTGACTCAGACGCTGTTGTTGGAGACGGCGCTGGTGCGTGGGGGGGGGGGAGAAATTAATTCACCGCCAAAAAGACGTCCTAGCCATTTTTTCAGGGCTCAAAAAACAATGAGGCCTGGCCTTATTTTGTGAGAAACACGGTAATCCTCGACTTACGATCCCAATTGAGCCCAACATTTGTCGCTAAGTGAGACATTTGTTAAAATGGGATATTTGCCCCATTTTAAGATCTTTCTTGCCACAATTACGAACGGAATCACTGCAGAGGATAAGTTAGGGACAGCATTTGTAAAGTGAATCTTGCTTCCTCATTGACCCTACTTGTCAGATGGTCACAAAAGGGAATCACATGACCCTGGGACACTGCAACCATCATAAATAGGAGTCAGCTGCCAAGCATCTGAATTGTGACCACATGGTCAAGCGGATGCTGCAATGGTTAAAAGTGTGAAAAGCAGTCGTAAGTCACCTTTTTCATAACCATGGTAACTTTGAACGGTCACTAAATGAAGTGCTGTGAGTTGAGGACTCCCTGTTTCTCACTTGTCAGATCTCTGTGTATCTGGCTTAGTTCCTAACCATCCCCACTATCCAACATCTAAAGACTGTACCACGTGGGTCTGGTTCACCGAAATAAGGTATTGCAATTATTCATCTTTAATAGACATATTAATAAAGTGATACAACTATGCAGAGATTCTCAGTTATTCAGGTCAGGGTTGTCCCAATTATGCCTTTTCATGAGGCAGCGGGACTTTGTTTTTTCTTTGAATATGTTTCGCTTCTCCTCCAGGAAGCTTCCTCTGCTCTGGCAGGATGATGGGGAATGGAAGAATTTATATTCCTTGCAGACAGCTGGTCATTTGCGGGGTTTTTTATAGGGTAGTTGAGGCCACTTGGAGGTTTATCTGTGTCCTCAGGGTCACCTAAGTCAGGGGTCACCAACTTTTGGACCTCAGGGACCACCAAACTCATAATTTTAAATCCCAGGGACCACTAACCGGTTCTGTGGGCGTGGCCTAATTTGTGGGTGTGGCTTGGTGGTCATGTGACTGGCTCAGCATGGCTTCTATGTAAATATTATAAATATTTATATAAATATTGAATTTTTATAAAAAAGAGCAACTTTTATGCAAAATCAGGCAAAGCAGGCAGGCAGACTACGTTGCTCACAGAATCACAGATTCAGAGATCTATCTTTCTGCCATCGGCTACCTGTCTATCACATAAAATTTGCTTGCAAGCAAACTCACAAAATTAACTCACAACACACCATGTATGCAAATATTGAATTTTTTATTTTAAAAAAGAGCAACTTTTACCCAAAATCAGGCAAAGCAGGCAGGCAGACTGAGTTGCTCACAGAATCATTCAGTGATCTATCTGCCATCGGCTAGCTCAGTCTGTCACATAAAATTTGTTTGCCATGAGTCTGCACTGAATAATAGAACCTTCAGTCCTAAGGGAGGTTCAGCTGTGCTTAAAAGCAGAGCCAAAGATCTAAAGACTAGCTAGAAAGCAAGAAATCCAATCATTTCCTACTTTCTAGCTAATCTAAATCTCCTGGCACAGCAGAACAGCTGATGGTCTGAAAAATAGCAATTTAGTAGGCAAGTTTTCTGGGTAAAGAGTGAGTGGGCGGGGAGGGCTCCCACGGGCCATGTGGGCGGCGCAGCCTTGTGTTTCTGCGTAGCCATTGCTTGGGAGGGTGCTCTGCGGGTGAGATTCCTCTACGGCCTACCAAAATTTTGCCACGGCCCACCGGTTGACAACTGCTGACCTAAGTAGTATCAATAGTGCCTGTAGTCTTCAATTTTCCCTCCCTCTAGAAATCCATTCCTACTCCCCAACCATTCCAAGGGTCTTCATCTCAAATTGTATAGCTAAAAGTCTGTAGAGATTCTCAGTCATCCAGGTTATGGTTGCCCCAAAGGTGCTTTTTGAAAAGGCAACTGGACTTTCTTTGTTTTTCCATGAAGACGTTTCGCTTCTCATCCAAGAAGCTTCTTCAGCTCTGACCGGATAGTGGGGAATGGAAGGATTTAGCTGTCTGCAAGGAATATAAATCCTTCCATTCCCCAATACCGTGTCAGAGCTGAAGAAGCTTCTTGTATGAGAAGCAAAACATCTTCAAGGAAAAAAACTAGAAAGTCCAGTTGCCTCCTGAAAAAGCACCTTTGGGACACAGTATGTTTACTTATTTTGTCCTTACCTATGCTGTAATCTGGGAAATATAAAGGCAAAGGCTCAAGGCATCCTGTGTTTGGACGAAGAAGTTCCCATACAATTTCACTAAGGAGAACCACAGTCACATTCTTCTCCGTCTGTAAGTGAGTGATGTTAGAGGAGAGAGAAATAAAAATAACCCTGTGGTTATATTTTTAATGAAAGAAGAGTTCAGGTTTTGCAAAAACAAAAAGCGGAAAGAAATTAATCTGATTCAGCATTTTACTTAAAGTTATTTGCATAACAAGAAGCTCTTAAATAGCTTAATCAAGCAGCTAATATATTTAGATTTTTTTAAAAATGGTTTTAGGATTCTCTTTTTCTGCACTATGACATTTATGATTCCCACAGGTACATCTCTTAATTATTAGGGAGGATAAGTTGATTGCATTTGAAAAAAAATAATACTTAAATGACATTTATTTTTCCCAAAGACACATATCTTAATTATTAGGGAGGATAAATTGATTGCATTTCAAAAAATAATACTTAAATCATTAAAACGGATACAGGCTCAAAGCAGCCATACTATTTTATTTCCAATCTGCTTTCCCCTTATGTGATGATGTGTATTTTATTCATCTCTAGCATGCTTTTACAATAGTAAAATTTTAATGTTATCTTTATATTCAGGGCCCAGTTTTCAAGGAAAGCTGGCCTCCTTCTTACATGTTTCTAGAGGTTATGGGATAATGAGCTACTATAATTTTGTCAGACAGCACATAAACTACAAATGACAATTTGGAATGGAATGAAATATCAGGTCAAAATGGAAATGAGCTTCAGAATTAAAGCATGCTTCCCTCAACAAAATCTGAGCTTCTACAGACTAGCCATTTTCTTATGAGGCAAAGGACAGGTACAGATAAGGGATTCTTCCTCATGACTTGAAGTTTCCGTGAATTCTAAAATTTGACTTTAATGCAAAAGAAATGGTGAATATAACCATTTGAAGGAAGCGTTGAAAAAAAAAAAAAGGAGAGAAATACCCATGCAGGGGATGATGATGGGAGTAAAAAGCAAAAATTCCATATCTTCCTAATCTCAGAAGCTTCGTTATTAACCAAAAGTCTACTTCCTTTCATTACTGGGGCAGAATTAAATTTTCATCGAAAGTACTTCACGTGTCAATTAGATTTTATTCACCTCCTTTTTTGATCCAGGTCATTGGAAAAGAAACAGTTTCAAACTTTCTGACGCAGGAAAAAATTGTCAATATTTGTAAGTCAAGAGATCTATTGTACCCTGAGATGTTTATTCTGGTTTTTCATTATTAACATGAGAGGGTCTGGGCTATAGCCTCAAAATTCTTCAGACAACATACTGACGTTTAAATATCTACAAAACTCAAAATAAAAGAATAATAAAGTTGGAAGAGACCCTGAAGGTCTTCTAGTCCAACCCCCTGCTTAGGCAGGAGATCCTATACCATTCCAGGCAAATGGCTATCCAATCTCTTCTTAAAAACCTCCAATATTGGAGCACCCACAACTTCTAGAGGCAACTTGTTCCACTTATTAATTGTTCTAATTGTCAGGAAAATTTTCCTTAGTTCTAGGTTGCTTCTCTCCTGGATTAGTTTCCATCACAAATTAAACCATACAAAAATGTGCAGATGGCAAAATTAAAGCAGAATAAAAATATTACTTTAGTAAAAAACTAAACACAATAAAGCAAGCAAACACTGTAGGCCAATGACAATGTTTTTTTGTTCATTTTTAAATTCTTCCCAAAAGCCAAAACTGATCCTATTTTACTGGAAAGTGAGTTCCAGGAAGTCACGGAGAAAGTGTAGCTCTAAGCATCCTTCCCAGATAATCTCACTGGCCGGCGGGAATCTGATTAACGCAGTATTGAGACAGAAAACTATTCCCGAAAGCTGTGAAAGATATAGCTGTGAAACCACTATTTGAAAAATTTAACTGGAACAAATTTCCTGTTGTTAAATCTGCCTGCTGCCCAGAATCATCTATGTCGGATAGCAGAATGATAGAGTTGGAAGGGACCTTGGAGGTCTTCTAGGCCAGTGGTCACCAACCAGTGGGCTGAGGACCACTGGTGGTCTGCAAGAAAATTTTAGTGGTCCCCAGAGAAATGTCACCCCCAAAGCAATTAACCTAGGCTGCATAGGAACACAAGGCTGCGCCACCCACATGGCCCGTGGGAACACAAGGCTTGCGTTGCTTGCATTGAGAACACGAGGTAGTGAGGGGAGGGAGGAAAGGGCGGAGGGGGGGAACTTGCCTGGCCACCAGGCTGCTTCTTTCTGCTTCTTTCTTCTTCTGCTTTTGGCTGCACTCAAGGAAAGCAGCAAAAGTCTTTCTTTCTCTCCCCCAAACTCTGCCAGAAATGAGTCTTTGGGACCCTGCAAGGCCTCCTGCTCCAAGAGGCTGTGCCGGCAAACTCCTATCCGCCAGAGTTTGTGGGGAGAGAAAGAAAGACTTCTGCTGCTTTCCTTGCATGAAGCCGGAGAACAAAAGCAGGCTAGGAATGTGCTGCCTTGGAGGGTGTGTGTGTGTGTGTGTGTGTGTGTGTGTGTGTGTGTGTGAGACAGAGAGAGAGAGAGAGAGAGAGAGAGAGAGAGAGAGAGAGAGAGAACATCATCAGCCCTCTGAGGTTAGATCAGATGTCTCTCTCTCTCTCCCCCTCTCCTTCCCACCAAAGTCAGCAAGCCACGTGAGTCAAAATTCACATTTGTGGTCCGTGGGATTTAAAATAATGAGCTTGGTGGTCCCTGAGGTCCCTGTTCTAGGCCAACCTCCCCTGCTCAAGCAGGAGACCCTCTACCATTCATGTCAAATTGCTCTCCAATTTGTTCTTAAAACTCTCCAGTGTTGGAGCACTCCCAACTTCTGAAGGCAAGTCGTTCCACTGATTATATACAGATAATAAGAGGTGGGGGGAGAGAGAGGAGAAGGAGGAGGGGGAAGAAGGGAGGGGAAAGAGGAGAGGGAGAGATGATATATATTAATATTACATATAATATATATAGATAATAAAGTTAATATGTGTAATAAATCCGATATATCAAATGTAATCTGATATAGATAGGCAGCTATACAAATTTAGGAAATAAATTAATAACTGTCAGAACGACTGGTTTTTTCACAATGTTTCGTAGCCTCTACCCACTGGAAAGAGATTGAAATCACGTAATATGCCTCTCTCTAATCCATCTGAATTGCAGCAAATGCCGTTAATCCAAAGCAAACACATTTCTCCCTGCACTCAAAGTATCACTTTCATTACATCCGATTATTAGGGAAACACATGGATGTGTCCAAGGGACACAGCTGTCATCCTCGACTTCAGTTTGCTACAAAGATTAATGCATATCTTCAAGACCCAAATGAGCACATTTTAACCAGGATCTTGAATGCGATTTACCAGCAAGTGTAGGAAGGGCTGCCCAAATTAGCATTTCTGTGCTACAGCTTATTGTAGATTTACAGTTTTAATTTGGAGGGGGGGACGGGGGCAGAAAAAAGCAAAACACAATCTTGAAGTAAACACGAAACAATTGTTTTCTTGCCTTCAAAATTATTTGCACGTATTTCTTACCATCATCCTGACATGTCACTTTAAGTACAAAATAAACAAATCAATTTCATTACCCTCTAACTCGTCCATTTTGTTAAAACCTAGCTTACTTAGACCTCTGAACCTCTTACCTCTACTGACATATTTACATAGCATGATTTGTCCACTGGTATCAGTTTCTGCTTAAAATGCAAAAAAAGTTTAATTTAAAAAAAAATCACCCATCATTTATCTTCCTCTCTCTCTTTACCATTTTTGCAAAATTTGTATTGACCTTAAGGGCAACATGTCTTGTGGGAAACAAAGCTGTGGATTATCCAAAACTTCAAACAAAATGCTCAGCTGCGATGGGTTTTAAGAAAATATCATTTAAATTTAGTCAGATAACTTTTCAAATTGTTGATAGATCACAAACCGCAACACAAAAGACAAATTAATAAAATAAATAAAACTAGTTAAACTCAAGACACACAACTGACTAAATTTGCTAGCAAAAAGCTATCTCACATTAAAATTGTTCTGTTAAAAACACAAAAACAATTTTGTAAAATTTATTGTCAGATTTGTTAGACCTGCCACCTTTAATTTTAGAAATATACTCATAATTAAATCAACCAGGATATGCCAGAGATTTCATTTTTAAATAATGAAACGTGGCTAATTCCCTTACCAATTCTTGCAGTCTAAGAAAACCTGGCAGAATATTTCCTTCCAACTCACGCAGTTGTTCTGCTTTATCCAAAACCTGTAAACAAAAAAAGATGTTTGTTACACAAAAATAGCAATTTGAAAGTTTCATTTCTGCTACTCAAAGTGTATTTATCAATGCAAACATTATCTAAAAGTTCCTCAAATTACATTTTCCTAAGAAAAATATATTTTCTTCTCAAGCAGACATAACTGGTTAAAAAGTCCAAGTATTTCAGTCAATTGATTTAATCTCCCTAAAAGGAACCAAAACATGTCTTAATCTTTGATGGGGAGCCACCCAGAGTTAGTTGAAATATGGGCAGCTGTATAAATATTTTAAACAAATTAAACAAAATATTAGATTCCATTTTGCTTTGAAGAAATAAAGTTAAGGTAAGAAGTGATTAATAAAAAGCTTACTTTTCTTCTAATAGCTACTAAATTTCTGTATCTCTATTGAAATAGGTTCTATTACTTTTGGAAATAGAAAATAATACCAATTGGCTGTTTAATTTTTAAAGGTTTGGATTTCCTAAAAAGATAGGGGAAAAAAACTATATTTTACTTTAGATAGGGCTGGCTATGCAGAACTTTGGACTCAATTTTTCAAAAATGCCGTTGCTCAATACAGAAAATGTTAGGTTTCCATACACTAAATAAATAAGGATTTGAGAGTGTAATCTTTCAATACATTATCTCAGTAAAGTATGTAATGATTATATTTTAAGACCTTAATACCTGCACAACTTGCCACAGTTGTTAAATGAATCACTGCAGGTGTTAAGTTAGTAACACGGTTATAAAGTGAATCCACCTTTCCCACTGACTTTGCTTGTCAGAAGGTTGCAAAAGGGGATTATATCACCCTAGGACACTGCAGCCATCATAAATACAAGTCAGCTGCCAAGTGTCTGAATTTTGATCACATGACTGTGATCAAATGCTGAAATGATCATATATATGAAAAATGGTCGTAAGTCACTTTTTGCATAGCTGTTGTAACTTCGAACAGTCACTAAATGAACTATTGTAAAAGGACTACCTATACATGCATCATTTCTTACAGCATAACAGAATGCATTAAAAAAAATCACAAAAGTAGCATATAAAATGTGTATTGAAATATAAAATGTCAGAGCAGTAAATTATTTCAAAAACACACAATATAAGTGATGAATAAAACTATGAATGAAATTATGTATAAGCAGTCACTGGGGTGGTTAAACCTTTGGCTGGATATCTTATCTATCTATCTATCTATCTATCTATCTATCTATCTATCTATCTAT
>NW_020769308.1:46263994-46278961 GCF_900518735.1 Pseudonaja textilis | reverse complement strand
TCTATCTATCTATCTATCTATCTATCTATCTATCTATCTATCACCTACCATCTACCTATCCATCCATCCATCCATTAGACAGCAGAGTCCTCGAGATGATGTATTTCATGCAGGGATCCAGGGAACTTTCTGAGGGGGCACTCTGTCACAATATGACATGAAATTTGGAGGACGTTCCCAGACTCACAGTGGCTTAACTAAGTTCAGATGATGAAAACACCACACACGAAGCAGAAATCCTATGAACTGGTTTCTGCCAACTTAAAGTTACCTGAGTTTTCTTTAAAGCAGGGGTCCCCAAACTTGGCAACTTTAAGACTTGTGGACTTCAACTCCCAGAATTGTGGATTTGGGGAGTTGAAGTCCACAACTCTTAAAGTTGCCATGTTTGGGCACCTCTGCTTCAAGGCTTATTATCCAAATGGCAAATTAAAATTTGAAACACTTGTCAGGAAAAGCATGAAGGACACACTGTTCTCCCTGTAGACATAAACAAAGTTTTATTGACAGCATCAATCACTGGGAAGAGTGAGTCATGTTGAGCTTCGTGATTAATCATGATTGTTCCTGTACCTGTGCATGGATTTGAGAGGCATTTAGAAACCAGTGCAAGAGATCGCTCATTTATCTTCATTTTCCCTGAGTTAACTGAGGCTGAAATATGTTACATTATTCACCAATGAGACAAAACAGAATTAATTAGTTTGGCCAATTTGTGCTACCAAAATGCACAGGATATCATCAATCTTCATTTAAGTCAACCCATAATAAATCCGTACATCACAGGTTAATTCACATAAATTGATTTTGCTCGCATTTGTGTCTGCTTTCACGCACAGCAGAGTGGAAAGTTCTAATTTCACTCTTAATTATTCTGATTTATTAACAATTTTCCCAATGCAAATGATCACCAATTTAATGCTCTTTATCGTCTACTCTCAAGTAATTTCAGATATGACAATGATCAATAATGTTATTAAAATAAACTAAGCAACTTGTCTCTAAAACCAGCTTTATTCATGGTTTCCTCCCTGGAACAGATCAGTAAAACCTCGCAACACATTTTCATTTTTTGGGAGCTTCAATTTCTGTAAACATCTTTCTATAAATAAAAAAATGAGGTCCTCAGAATTAGTGCTCAATGTGTAAGAAAAAGGAACTGTGTATTTCAGGTACTCTTTTGTTTTTACTTTTCATGTTAGAGATAATTACATTTTATTACTGTAGCAGCATGGGACTTTCTGAAGTGCAGTAATATTGTCTCTCTACAGTTAATTAACTATGTAACAAAACAATTCAGCTGAGCCAATTGCAATTTGATTCTTCACAACTAGGTAATAATAGTATGCAAAGAGGCAGTGCAAAATAATCATACATTTTTATGAGTATATCACAGAATAGAATACAATAGAATAGGATAGGATGGAATAGAATAACAGAGTTGGAAGGGACTTTGGAGGTCTTCTAGTCCAACCTCCTGCTCAGGCAGGAAACCTATACCTGGGATGGTGAACCTATGGCATGCGTGCCAGAGGTGGCATGCAGAGCCATTTGTGTCGGCATGCAAGCTGCAGGCAAATTTACCTCACTGCACATGTGCATGCCTCACAGCTGATTTTGGGCTGGTTTGAGGCCTTTTTCGGCTTCCCAAAGGCTTCAGGAAGGCTTCTGCAGGCTTCAGTAAGCTTTATAGGGCGAAAACTAGGCCTGTTTCGTCACTTTCGGTATTTACACAAAAACAGGAAGTGATAAAATGGGGTTGGTTTTCAGCCTACAAAGCTTGCTGAAGCCTGCAGAAGCCTTCCTGAAGCTTTTGGGAGGCCTCAAACTGGCCAAAAATCAGCTGTGAAGTGCAGTGCAGGTAAGGGGGCAGCGGGGGGTGTGTGTGATTGTGCGCGCATGCATAGGGGGCGTGGGGGGGCACACATTGCCTTCTGGGTGCTGGCACACAAGTGCGAGCGTGTAAGCGTGCACACAATTTTTGGCACAGGAGCCCAAAAAGTTAGCCACCACTGCCCTATACCATTTCAGACAAGTAGTTATCCAATCTCTTCTTTAAAACTTCCATTGTTGGAGTATTTACAACTTCGGGAGGCAATTTCTTCCACTGATTAGTTGTTCTAATTGTCAGGAAATTTCTCCTTAGTTCTAGATTGCTTCTCTTCTAGTTTCCATCCATTGCTTCTTGTCCTCAGGTCCTACCCTCAAGTGCTTTGAAGAATAGCTTGACTCTCCCTTTTCGTTGTGGCAGCCCCTCAGATATTGAAAAACTGCTATCCTGTCACCCGTAGTCCTTCTTTTCATTACACTAGATCTAAAATAGATACTTACAACATATATTGTCTGATTCTGTAGCTCAGGTGTCAAAGGTGACTTTTTAAAGAAACGTACGAAATCGTTGAATGTGTCGCAGGATAAAAATGAATGATCTTCTTCTTTGATGTAGAGACATTGCAACTGTCTCAACATTTCTTCCAGAAGTAATTTTGAAGTAAAACATTCAGCACAATTCACGAATACATGAGGAAGCTGAAAAAAAAAACGAGAACAATTATAGGTTTCCTTCTGTTTACTTTATTACAAGGCTCTCCACAGCAAACCTAACTTGGACTGTTTACAAAGTAACAAAATGATAACATTATTTACAAAGAAATGTCTTAGACTCAAAGATACGTTAACTCACTAATTACAGCTGTTTTGCAAAAATCACTAAATAATTAGGATCACAAGTGAAGGCTGCATAATAATGCCATCCTGAGAGCCCTATATGTAATCATGAATACGTCCATTGGTGTATAAGCCAACTCTGGAATTTTCAACCGAAATACCATGAAAAATGTGTCATCTATAATTAAGCTGGTATCTGAATTTTAAATCACAGTGACAGGTGGGAAACTGCAAATTGTTACCTTATCATTTATAAGCCCATGCAATTTTAAAGCTGTGACAGCCTTTTTTTAAAAAAAGGAAAATCTAAGCTCTGGACTGCAATTTTTTGGAGTGATTTTGGAACTTAAAATTCTCAGCTCATCTGCAAATATATATAATAAGTTCCATTCAAATTAACAAGTTTTACTTTTGAGCACAGTTTGCTCCCCTGCTTTTAAATGTATTTATTTCATTGCTAAGTACTTACTGATTGGGATCGATATGTATCGATCAATATACAGTAAAATATATTTTACTTTATAGAAAGTGAAAAAAAATGAAAGGAGTCCCTGCAGATTTCACTTTGCTAGTGGTTGCTGACTCTAGGGGCCGGTGCTCATCTGTTTTAAGGTCATTGAGACAGCGCCAGCTGAAGACATTCCTGTGGTCATGACCACAGGACGTCATGGAGCACTGTTCCCTTCCCACTGAAGCCTATTTATCTACTCACATTTGCCTGCTTTCGAACTGCTAGTTGGCAGGAGCTGGGGTGAGGATGGGAGCTCACCCTATTGCATGGGGCTTGGGCCTCAAACCTCAGGACCTTAACTGCTGAGCCACCACCCTATATGCATATGTGTCTGTGTATTAAAAACCAGCCATCAATATAATGATATATAAATTGATTGCAATAGGCAATGCATGCAGTTATGTTCAAAAAGACAAGGTAAAAACATTGATGGCAAATATATAACAAGTTAATCACATTCAACCACCATTACAAATATGATCTGGAAAAATATAGCATAGCATCAACGCATACGAGAAGACCCAAGATGGGGACTCAGACTAAGACATGACAAAAATCAGAAACTTGACGAGTTTACTGGTTAAAAAGCAAGTAATAAACACTACTTATTTGGCTTACCCTTGTTCTAAATACAACCCTTGCAATTTCTTTGTAATGCCAAGGAAGCATATATTTTGAGCATAGATGGATCATAATTCACAATTACTAACACTAGGCTAAAAGCAGCAGCAGAAAATTGTTAATTTGCTGCCTGTTTGCCCTATTCACCTAACCCAAATAAAAATAAATAGATTTTTGATTTTCTGGATTGTTTTATGCATTGGCCATGTCCTGCCAAAGTGTTTCTGGACAATCCTACTGAACAGTTCACTCATAATGAATGTTAAAGTGTTTCTCTATATTAAATGTGAACGCCCTGCTTAAAGGAAGCACCAAAAAAATTAAAACAAAGATTTTTTTAAAAAAACAATGTTAAGAAAAAAACTTGTAGATCATTCTTACCTCCAAGGTTTTTAGAAGGATCTGCACCACATAAGTCTTTCCACTGGATGTGTGTCCATATATGAAAAGGGCTGGAAAGCTAAAGTGTTGACGCTAGGAAATAATATATACATACATATTTAGGAGGGTTTTTTATTTTAAGCATACCCTGTCCTTTGTTTAAATGATTTTTAGGATTTTGGATCACTTTTTTTACTACATTAGCTGAACAATGATTGATGAGAGAAAGAGAGAGACAGAGAGAGATGGACAGAGACAGACCAGCATAGAAAGAGAGAAACAGAGAGAGAGAAAAACAGAGAGACAGAGAAAGAATGAGAATAAGTGAAAACAAAACTGAATGAGGCAAAAAAGGACCTTGGGAAAGAAGGAAAAGAGAAATCCCAAAAGTTAACATCACAAAGAGTTAAACTTTGGCAGGCAAATGGATCTTCCCAAGCCTCATTTTTAAGGTGCCATTTTCAAATGCACCTTTTGAACAGCACTGCCTATGAAGATTCTCAACCACCCAGGTCATAATTGTCTCAAAGGTGCTTTTCAAAAGAAAACTGGACTACCTTGGTTTTTTCCCCCGTAACATTTCCCTTCTTATCCAAGAAGCTTCTTGAATGAGAAGTGAAATGTTAGGAGGGGAAAAAAAAACTAAGGAAGTCCAGTTGCCTTTTGAAAAGCACCTTTGAGACAGCACTGTGTCTGCTTATTCTCACCTCCAGCCCATTGTTGTGAGAAAGCAGAATGAGACCTAACCTTGCACCTCACTCCTATGTAATTGTTTTAAATAATTAATCTTCAATTTCAATTCCAGTAACGTCTATTTTTTGTTCATTCTTGTGATAGGAGCAGAAAAATGAAATCTTGTGTAAAGATACGACAAGAGCAGTTCCTGTGAAGAGCTAAACAAGAGGTGGCAGCATGGCAGCAACCTACCAAATACTCATAGCAATCTTAAATCATAATAATCACTCTAATTTTGCAACAGCTTCCTGGAAAATGAAGGTTTAAATGCATGTTTTAAGTTCCAGTACATATACCACTGCCAGATGTGAGGAGCTGAAAGCACCTTAAAAATTACCCTTCCATACAAAACATGATGACTCAAAGTAAGCTTCAGTCAAAAAAAATAAGACTTAGCAGCATCTTATCATATATATATATATAAAAATAAAAAGGGGTACCTCTCCAAATATTGACAATAAGGTAGAAGCTTGAGCTTCTCGGCAGGGTATCATGCTTTCCAGCTGAAGCAATTTTGCTTCAGGATACTCTGGGTGTTTCAAAGCTGACATTTTAACTTCTGTTTCAGTGGCTCCGTCTCACAGGCAGCTTCAAGGATGAAGGAAGACCTGAAAAATGAAACGGTAGTTAAGATTTCCCATGAGAACATATTGGCTATGTATCGAGTGAAATGCTTTCAATCAAGTTACAACCTGTTTTATTAAAAATAACAAAGCGTTACAGCAAGAGTGTCAAACTTATCCAGCCCATGGGGTGCTTCAATCTGGCCCATGGGACCGCCCTGGAAACAGCAAAGGACTGACACACGGTGCCTCTGCCAGTGAAAATGGAGCTCAGGAGGGCCATGCGCAATGGCCCTTTCCCCAGCCAAGGGTTGCACAGACAAAAATGGAGCCCGGGCGGGCACACACATACCCCAAGCTCCGTTTTTGCTGGCAGAGTGCAAGCAAAACAAATTGCTAGCAAAAGTCAATCCTGCCCAGCCCTGCCAGGGCCACCGTAGGTGCCCGCAATATGAGTGACATTGAGCTAGCCACATCCACCTGGCCATACCCACCTGAGGTCAAACACAATCCTGATGAGGCCCTCAATGAAATCATGTTTGACACCCCTGCATTGCAGAAATATTAAGTGTTCACTTGTAGCTCAATATTTGAGGGGGAGGGGCAAGATACTCTATAAATACAGGCAGTCCTCAACTTACCACAACTGAACCCATGTAGGATAAATTCAGCAATTTAGTACTTCCTCTATGCTGTTTAATATGATATTAGCATTATTATATTATTTGCCTGCCCTGTATAAATTGAGGATTCTATTCTTCTCTGCCATACGTCTTGGTTAATAGATATTCAATTGCTTGCATTACACATAAAATACTTCCCTTCAACTTTTCTGGCAGGGATATAGATTATGAGAACAAAGATAAAAGAAACATCTGATGTGTATCAAATGTAAGATTACATTAATTTTCTTAACTCTTAAATTATATGAGATGTTACAAGTAGGACAACCATCTCGATATTTTATTAAAAATAAAAGTGATCACTTCAATGATTGCTCATTGTAAATTCTGAAAGGAAGAAAACTATCACTGTCTTTAAGGCAATCATTAAGTCTTGTTTTAGATTGATGTGTTGTGCAAACTTACAATCTGAAGCTGGTATATACTTCAGTGCACTGCACAAATTTAAAAGCTAAGTTAACCATGGCTAAAACTTCTACAGGAATAGTGGAAGAGAAATTAACACAATAGATTAGTTAAGACTTAAGCCCATTTTTTCCCAATGAAAATTAAGTTCAGCTAACTGAGGATAGACCACAACTGAGCCCAAAATTTCTGTTGCTAAAAGTGAGACATTTGTTAAGCGAGTGTTGTCCCATTTTACAACTTTTGTTGCCACATTTGTTAAGTGAATCACTACTTAAATTAGTAACATAGTTGTTAAATGAATCTGGTTTTCCCCATGGACTTTGCTTGTCAGAAAGTCACAAAAGTCGTAAGTGTGAAAAACAAGTTGCTTTCTTCAAGCGGTGCTGTATCTTTGAACGGTCACTAAATGAACTGTTGTAAGCTGAGGATTATCTGTAACCCAAACAGATTTAGAAACCCTCCAGACTGGAGAAGCTAAAACCTACCCAGACCTTTCTTTTGAACTTCTTCTAAATTTCAACAGGACAGACAGACTTCAGAGAGTAATAAGGACTGCAGAAAAAAAAATTACTGCCAACCTGCCTTCCACGAAGGACCTGTATATTGCATGAGTCAAAAAGAGGGCTGTGAAAATATCTAGACCCCTCACATCCTGGACAAATTGTTTCAATTCCTTCCCTCAAAATGACGCTATAGAGCACTGCACACCAGAACAACTAGACACAAGGACAGTTTTTTCCTGAATGCCATCGCTCTGCTAAACAAATAATTCCCTCCACACTGTCCAACTATTTACAAAGTCTACACTACTATTACTATTAATCTTCTTATTACTCCTATCACCCATCCCCTCCCACTTGTGACTGTATGACTGTAACCTTGCCGCTTGTATCCTAATTATTTATATTGACTGTTTCCTAGTATGATTTGATTACTTATTGTATCCTATGACTATTATTAAGTGTTGTACCCGATGATTCTTGACTCTTGACAAATAAATCTTTCCTTTTATATACACTGAGAGCATCTGCACCAAGACAAATTCCTTGTGTGTCCAATCACACTTGGCCAATAAAAGAATTCCCTTCCCTTCTTATTCTGCTTGACTCTACTCTGCATCTGTCATACGGGTAGTCCTCGACCTATGACCTCAATTGAGCCCAAAATTTTACGTTGCTAAGTGAGACATTATAAAATGAGTTTTTCCCCCATTTTACGACCTTCCTTGCCACATTTGTTAAACGAATCACCGCCATGGTTAAACGAGCAACACTTTTGTTCAACGAATCTGGCTTCCCCATGGATTTTTGCTGGTCAGGAAGGTTGCAAAAGGGGACCCCGTGACACACTGCGACCGTCATAAATGTGAGTCAGTATGTAAATGTCGTGACCATGGGGATGATGTTGCGACAGTTGTAAGCGTGGAAAATGCTCACCGGTCAACCTTTTTTCAGTGCCCTCTTTGAACGGTCACTAAATGAACTGTTTTAAGTCAAGGACAACCTGTAATCCCAACAGATCTAGAGACCCCCCAGACTGCAGAAGCTAATAGCAGCCCCAGCCCGTACATTTTTCTAGAAAAGGTCGAGGAGGGGGTTCAGGGCAGCCCCCAAGCGAATACTTCCTCCCCAACACCCTTGGAGGATGGAGGCAGTAAAGCTGCGAGGCAGAGGTAGCAAAAACAGTAGCAACTTTTAAGACTTGTGGACTTCAACTCCCAGAATCCCTTAGCCAGCCCTGCCAAGCCATTAGGGGCTCAAGGAATTCTGGGAGTTGAAGTTCACAGATGGTCGAAGTTGCCATAGTTTCCTCCCATCCGCTGCTTAGGAGACGGCGACGGCCACCTGGGGGAGCCAAGCTGGTGTCGCAAAGTGAGGCAACGCGACTCGAAAGATCCTGCCGGGATCCCAGAGGCTGAATTCGCCCCTTTAGCCCGACACCTCAGAAAGGAGAAGGCCAACCTACCGCCGCCGCCTCTACAATCGCCGCCGCCGCCGCCGAAAAAAGGGCGGGAAAAGGCGAGAAGGCGTAACGGAAACGCCAAAGCGCGAGAGCTACGTCATAAAGGGGCTTGATTGAACCGCTCCACCGTCACTCAGGCAGATTTCCCAATGGGGTGCACGTTAATCTCAGTGGGTGGGCTGGGAGGACGGATAGGGTATAAAAGCCCCCCCCCCCGTCGGCGCATTCTCTTGTTACAACTGGTTTTCTTGTTGGTTGTGTTGTTCTGTTTTGAGGAGAGGTGGTGCTTATTCTCTCGAAGGGATAGCGCCTGTTCATTTTATGTGTGTGTGTGTACATACATACAAAATATTTTTATATATTTATATTTTCATTTTGTTTTATATTGGGCAGAGGACAGTTGTGACAATAATTGAGTACTGTATTTGCAGCGCCTGGAATAAAAGCAGCAAACGGGCGAAAAATTTCCACATTTGTCACCCCACAAATGTGAATTTTGTTCTGATAACGCACAGAGCTTTAGAGGAAAAAAGATACTGAGCTAACGTCTCATCTCCATACGAATATTACCAAAAAAAAAAATTGAGGGTTGTGAATAAAAAAAATGCAGAAATCATCTTACTCAGAACAGGAAAATTGGACAAAATAATTTCTGCATTATGAAAACAATGCAAGATATAGAGAGGATTTTTCATGCAGGCACGCACACATTTTTTGTGCACCAGCAAAATCGTGGATCAATTCATGTCCTGAAAAGCATTTAAGGCAGAACGCAACCACATATTAATTGCTGATGTACAGGATGTATTGATTTCAAGAGAGCAATGATATCCATAGATACTCCCAATGAGACCTTTAGGGTAGATCCCATTATTATCAAAATAAAGCTTTTTAATTTCAATATTTCTTTTTGCAAAGGTGAAGTAGGGGGTAACCCATTGAGAGTAACCCTTGGACTTAAATTCTCTGCTCCACAATATAATATATAGAAGTAACACTTTATGGCTACAGCAGGAAGATTTAACCTCAGTGCAATATTTTAACAAAACTACCATTACTGGATAGACATGCTCAGTATCTCCGTAGCAACCAGGAAAGCTGCAAAGAAAGAAAACCATAATAGTTACTTTTGTACAATCTGCTGACTTGAACTAGTGTGTCATTTTGAAAAGTTTGATTCCGTTCTTACATGAAAGTAGAATATTGCCAAGAATTCTAAGGGAGTTCTCAACAAAGATGTGAAGTCTGAATTTATTTTTATTCTATTTTGCCAGTCTCTCAAAATATTCTATGGCATAATTTCCCATTTCTTCCATTTCATAATTTGATTGATGGTGTGTTTTCCTCATGCAATGTTTTTTTTTCCTGACACAGATTAAAATTACTGCATAAAGACAAAGCCATTGGTTTGAGGGGTTTTCTCAGGCATTGCATTTTGAAAAATGTCCAGCTGTACAAAGAGTAATATTCAAATAAAGTTAGAAATCTTTAACCAATGCCCTTTTAATAATATTTTAATCTGTGTGGTTTAAATGTTTTAATATTTTAATGTTTATAACTGTAAGCCTCCAAGAGTCACCTTGTAGGGAAGATGGGTGCCATAAAATGTAATAAACATAATAAATATCAAGATGTCTCTTCTTTCTAACTCCTATGTTCCTTCATAAAGGAGAAAATTCAGAATAGAAAAAAAGAGAATTTAGAGTCAATAAATCATGTTTATTTAAATACAGCGGAATGAAATCACAAAACAGCTTATCAATTAAAACAAGACAACATTAATTAAAATAAAATGAAGAAATCTATAAACTGTACAAGACAATTGGAATGAAAGAGAAATGCCTCTATTTTCATTTGCAATTTCTAGAGAATCGACACTCAGGTAATTTAAGACCCAAATGGTTTTAAGGAGTCTCATTTTAAATGACAGATGGATTCATTCAAATGTGGAACTATTTCCAACTGCATGACTTCTGTCCTTTTACAATCACAGTTTTGGCTGCTAGATCAACAGAGTTCTCGTTGGTTTAGCAGATATTAACACTGATATATTTCATAGGGCAGTGACATATGCCATGTTCCATTATTCCCGTGCTTTATAATTCCTCAGTCACAATTGGTACTAACTGGAGGACGCAGTCCCATATTCTATAAATATCCTGATCGCACAGAAACCAAACAAATTTGGAAGAAGGGATTTAACCTTGTTGTATCTCTGGTGTTGAGGTATTTCTTTTTCATAGATGCAAGAATAGTTTAGCACCTACAATAGATTGTTTAAATAGGAGGTGAAATGGTTGCTAAGTCTGTGAGAGAAAAAGATACTGCAAAGATCATGAGTTGCTCCCATCCTATGGAGATAAAGTTTTCTTTTACAGTATCCTGTCTGTGGTCCTTTTACTCCCCCCTCCCCCACAAGGCAGACAGGATGTTTAAATATCCTGAGCTTTCTTTCTTCACAGTTGGAACCCTTCCCTTAAAAGGGGTAAGTTAAGCTCTATGATATTAATTAGTTGACCAGAACACTCCAGCCCTGCCTCTGCTGGCAGAAACTGACTGGATCTTAATCAGTTTTACACTAAAAGGTATTTGTTGTCAGGCACAGCCAAATTTGGCAGTAAATACATTGGTTCATAAAATCAATTCGTTTTTATTACTGTTGTATTTGCAAATGATTGCTAAATGAGGGGCAGGTAGTCCTTGACTTATGACCGCACTTGAGCACAACATTTCTGTTATTAAGTGAGACAATTGTTAAGCGAATTTTATGACCTTGCCACAATTGTTAAGTGAATTGCTGCAGTTGTTAAGTTAGTAGAATCTGACTTCCCCTTTTGCTTGTCAAACGGTCATAAAAGATGATCACCTGGCCCCAAGGACTCTGCAACCGGTCATAAACATGAGTCAGTTGCCAAGCATTCAAACTTTGATCGTGTGACCAGTCTACAATGGTGGTCATAAGTTACTTTTTCAGTGCCATTGTAACTTCGGTCAGTAAATGAACTGTTGTAAGTCAAGGACTACCTACAGTTGCTAAATGAGGAGTAGCTGTGTACCCAGAACAGACCGCAGAGGCCTTTAGATAGTGCTACTAACTCCTCCAAACAGCTACCCCATTAATGCTGCTGCCATCTTAATAATATTCCCCATTGACAAACTTCACCACTGCTGCTTCCCAGTTGCTATTGACTTTCTCTGTCAAGTTTCTCATCAGAAGATATTGAATTTCTGCCGAATGTATCAGGGTGAACAGCATGGCAGAAAAGAACCATACAATATATCATCAAGTCTTTAGGAATTAGAACTTAGAATCACAGGGCTGGAAGCAGAGGTGGTCTTCAGCCGGTTCTGACCAGTTCTGGAGAACCGGTAGCGGAAATTTTGAGTAGTTCGGAGAACCGGCAAATCCCACCTCTGACTGGACCAGCCCCCATCAATTCTCTGCCTCCCGAGTCCTAGCTGATAGGCTGGGTCTTCTTTGGTTGCCCTGCACAGGAGAATGGAGCTGGAAAGCAGGTTAGTGGGATGGGGAGGGAAGGGGGATTTTGCAGTAACCTTCCCCCAAGAGTGTGGGTTTTATAGTATCCTTCCCCTGCCACACCCACCAAGCTAGGCCCACCAAGACACGCCCATAGAAGCGGTATTAAAAAAAAAATTGAATCCCACCACAGGCTGGAAGGGACCTCGGAGGTCTTCTAGTCCAACCCGGCTGTTCAAGGCAGAAGCCTTATACCATCTTAATGAAATGGTTCTTCGGTCTATTTTTGAAAACCACCAGAGTTGGAGCATCTACAATTCCAGGAGGCTAGCTGTTCCATGGATTGATCTCCACTGTCAGGAAATTGCGGCTTAGTTCTAGGTTGAATCACTCTTTAACAAGCTTCGTGTCAGCCTCCAGGGAAATCCAGACAGTCCAAATGGATATAAAGATTTCTTGTAGGCTTAAGCTCTCTACAAGAATCTGAACTACCAACAGTCAGAGCAATTTGGCGATAGGAACTCTCAGTGGGCTGGACTTAGTTCTCTTGTGGGTACGAAGGGGCTTATGACTCATGACATGCTTTGTTGGTATTTAATATCAGGCAATTTGCCAATAATATATGAAGGTATTTCAAATGAACATTGGAAATGTAAATGTAAAGAAGGGACCTTTTATCATTTATGGTGGACATGTGATACAGCAAAGAAATATTGGAGTAGGATTCAATTTCTAATACAGACAATTCTTAAAGTGGATATAAAGATAAAAGGACAAACTTTTCTTTTGGAAAAAGAAATTTTTTTCCAAAACAAATAATGGAAAAAGACTTGGGGGGAAAAATTGAAACTTTGATATTATCTATGTTGATGGTAGCAAAACTACTTTATGCCCCAAAATGGAAGGACGCTTCAATTCCCACAATGGATGAATGGCTGCAAAATGGAATTAGCAGAGAAGGCCAAATCGACTGCTTTGATGAAAGAAAAAGACATAAAATACTTTTAGTTTCTATTTGGAAACCGCTTCTGGACTTTGTGCTTGAGGTGGGGGGGAAAATGAAACTTGGATGTTGGGTTTTACTGATTTGATAGATTTGTTGTTATAGAAACGGCTAGTTTATATGTAAAAGTAAAAAAAAAAGTGGTTTGATGTTACTATCTTATTTTAGTGCACCAAGGGAGTTGGAAGTCAACACCTTTTCCTCCCCAATTTTTCCTCCTCCTTTTCTATACCTCTCCGTTCCCATTTCCCTCCCTTATTTTTCCCACTATTTACTTTTGTATTTGTGTATTTTATATCATAAACTAATAAAAACTGAAAAGTCAATGACCAATTAAATGTTTGACCCCTCTCTCGGACTCAGCCTGGTCATCTCCTACACTTCTCCCCATTACTTCTTCTCCCCTCTGGATCTTTGGAGAACAAGTCAACTCCTTCTTCTCTGTGACAGTCCCTTAAGTACCAGAAGACAGTTACCATGTCCTCCCTAATTCTTCTCTTCTTTAGACTAGCTATATCTACCATGTATCCCCGAAAATAAGACCCTGTCTTATATTTTTTTGCCATAAAAAAAAGGCACCAGGTCTTATTTTCAGGGAAATGTCATCCGCTGACTAACCCCACTTGTGCGCATCACCCTGGGCCTCCTTTTCGCTGTCAGAGGCCTTCAGGAATGTCTTCTTCTGCGGCCGGCAAGGCTTTCTTGAAGGCCTCTACAGCTGATAATGTAGCCCTGGATCGATCCTGAGCTTCATTATCAGCTACAGAGGCCTTCAGGAAAGCCTTGCCAGCCTTGCCAGCTGCAGAAGAAATGGGCCGGCAAGGCAGGTGTTGGGGTGTGCGATGCCTGACAACTGTCCAAAGGTAAGTAGTAGGGCAGCTCCACCCACCCCCATCCTCATCCCAGCTTAATTTTTATCCAGGCACTCTGGAGTGGGTGGGACTTCATTAGGGCTTATTTTGGGGGTAGGGCTTATATTGGATGCACATATAAAAATCAAGCTAGGACTTACTTTCAGGGAAACAGGGTAGCTTCCTCAACTGTTCATCACATAATTTAGATTCCTGACCACCCCACTTTATCATTATTGTTGCTCTTCTCTGCATATTTTGTAGGATCTCGGAATCTTTTCTGAACCCTGGTGACC
Source organism: Pseudonaja textilis (assembly GCF_900518735.1). The sequence goes on along the minus strand of NW_020769308.1, from coordinate 46,264,802 downwards.
AAAACTGGACTCATCATTCCAAATGTGGCCTCAACTAGTACAATATAAAGCAGTTGCTATCACTTCTCGTGACCAACTGTCTTCTAGAAGTGCTGCATTGATATCAGGAACGTATCGAATTCAATGCAGAAACAAGGAGATCTAGTACAAAATTATAGCAAGCACTGATTCATCCTTCTTTTTTTTAAAAAAAAGAGCCGTATTTGGCCATTCTAACTGGCTCCCCTCCATCGCCCAAGAAGCTGATTCCTGATGTCAGGTTTGAGAGGGGATTGAAATACATTTGAGACAGCATCTAATAATGTAGCCTCCACGTGTGCATCATTATAGCCAAGCAGAAAGCCTTTTTTTTTTCTTCATCCACAATCTTGTTACTGGAAAAGTCCTTTGGAGCTACTGAGGAACACCGAGCTCCTGTGAATAGAATTTGAGGGGAAAGGAAGCACTGCCTTTAACAGTATAAGAACAGTGACAATGTTTTTCTTTCTGGAAATCCTTGGATGGCAGCAAACGACCTCACAGTTTTTGCAGTAAAAATGACCTTATTTTTCACCTTTCTCGATTTTTTTCTGCATGTCCAATTACACTTGGCCAATAAAGAATTCTATTCTATTCTCCATTCTGTTCTATACTTCATTCTATTTTATACATTCTATTCTATTCTATACTCCATTCTATTCTCTTCTATTCTCCATTCTATTTTATTCTGTAATACATTCTATTCTATACTATACTTCATTCTATTATATTTTATTCTATTCTACATTCTATTCTATACTCCAGTCTAATCTGTACTCCATTCTACTCT
>NW_020769308.1:46253563-46263984 GCF_900518735.1 Pseudonaja textilis | reverse complement strand
TTTATTATTATACATTCTATTCTATACTATACTTCATTCTATTCTATTTTATTCTATTCTCCATTCTATTCTATTCTCCATTCTATCATATTTTATTCTATTCTCCATTCTATTCTATACTCCATTTTATATTCTATTCTATACTCCATTATATATAGACTTAGAATAACTTTATTGTCACTTTGAATGTATACTAATTGGCATACATTAAAATGAAATGTCACTGCATGCAGTTCTCCAAGGGTCACCATCTCCAATATACACTACATAAACATAACTTCCCAAACATTATGCATATATTCAGGGTTGGGATGCAATTTTTTTTAACTACTGGTTCTGTGGGCGTGACTAGGTGGGTGTGGCAAGGTGGTCACGTGACTTTGTTAGGAGTGATTTGTTTAGGGGTTTTTTGCCTACTGGGCCTCAGGGAAGCTGCCTGGGAGCAAAAACGGGGTGGGGGGCACACAATGCCCCCCGCACCCCATTTTTTGCCTCCTGGGCAAAGCAGTACAACACCGAGGGCAGGGGGTCAGATGTGCCACGCAATATAGATTAGCTAGAAAGCAAGAAATCCAACCATTTCCTGTTTTCTAGCTAATCTAAATCAAGCGGCACAGCTGATCTTTGGAAAACAGCTGATGGGGGGGGAGGAAATACCTTGATCTTCGGAGTGAACCAGTTTGCTCCCAGCTGATCTTCAGGACTACCGGTTCTCCAGAACCAGGGCGAACTGGTAGAATCCCACCCCTGCATATATTCTATTGACACAGTCTTATTCGGATGCATACATGTACATGATGAGAAAAACTAGTCTTGCAAGTTCATTCCAGAGGGATGGCCTAGGAAACAAAATAGAAGTATATTCTATTCTTTACTCCATTCTATATTTCATTCCATTCCATGATTCTGTCAAACGATGTATCTAAACCAACATGCCTTACTTCTTTGTCTTTCATCCAGATGGCCCTTGAAAATTCAGAGGATTGCTAAGGCAATTCTTTTCCTATTCACTCTCACCTCAAGGTTGTTCTGTTTGTCCATTGCTCGCCTTGATTTTTTCCTACCATCATTTGATCTCGCTTTTCACTTTTTTTCCTCAGTGTTACAGAGAAAACATTAACTATTATTGTTCCACTGCAACATTCTGATGAATTATTCTTCCATTTAATGGCTTCTGTTGACCTACTGTGTTCTTGAGTGCTGTTTACTCACTTTGCAAGCAATGGTGTGTAATTTCTATCCGGTTTACCCATTCTATGACATTCTGCATATAATTGCATTTAGTTCCTCAATTTGTATCCATTCCGGAAAGAATACAAGAATGTATGGAGCAGTCATTCCTGAGAGGAAAGTCAAGGAACAAGAAAAATGATCAACTGGCAAAACATATAATTTATATTTATATTGGTGGTCCCTGTCTACTAATCCCCCATTCTTTCATATCTTTTCCATATCTTGACTGGACCTGTAGATAAGCCCACCGTTCCAGATCCACCCCTTGTTCTTTTAGGTCTTGGTTTTAGTTCTCCTGCCTCGTTTGTAATATCTTTATATGTGATGATTTTGTTTCTGAGTGCTGAATGAGTATGGGGAGTTTCGTTGGAACGCTGACAATAAAACCAGCACCAGAAATAATAAGAACTTAGTGCAGAAGATCTAAACCGGGAAGGTTTTATGGAAACAAAGTGATGGGTAAGGAGAAAAAAATATTGAATTCCTGCAAGTTGGAGATAACGCAGCTGCTAACACCAGTGGACAGTACATCTTGATAATCTAGTCTTGAGAAAGCCAATATGCTCATCAAAGTTGTCAGTCCTCCAGTTGGCCAAAGAATTCGGTTTGTAATATTTCACGGATAGTACAAAGATGGATTGGCGAATGAATGAATGGAAACCTATATCTGTTTATCAGAACCAACGACAATGTCACAGCCAAACTCGTAAGTTTGGAAGATTGATCGAGTAAAGCAGGTAGATCATTCGGGTCAGCAAATCTTCCCCAACTTTGCAGGAGCTGATTGTCTTTCTTAAGACATATTGACGTGGAATCCACTCCGTCAGTGAGGCACACTTTTCAAGCTATTTTCTCCTGCCTCTTTCTTTAGCACTTCTGTAAAATAAAATAAACCAGTAGATTGATCTTATAGATAACTATTTCACTTTTGCCCCTCCTTCGATATCAAGCGGTGCCCTAAAGCATGGAAATTGATCTCTTAATTTTAACTCATCATTTAATTAGATTAATCTCTCATTTGGACCACCTCTCTTTGATGTTTGGACTGAAATGGATGTTCAGACATGGCAATAATTCTGAGTGACCATCCCTTCAACTGTAGTTTGATGTACTGTAAATTTCTGTCTCTGCTTGTACAGAATAAAATATGTGGATATAATATTCAAGAAGATCTGTGTTCTTTGTGTTGGACTATCACCATATGCTAAAATACCTCTGAAGTTTTAAAATGCCTGTAACATCCATCTATCTGCATACCAGAACTGGTATTCAGCAGGTTCTGACCAGTTCTGGAGAAGTGGTAGCGGACATTTTGAGTAGTTCAGAGAACCGGCAAATACTGCCTCTGTCTGACCCCGCCGCCTTCTCTTCTCTGCCTCCCATTGAGTCCCAGCTGATCGGCTGGGTCTTCTTTGGTTGCCCTGCACAGGAGAACAGAGCTGGAAAGCAGGTTAGTGGGATGGGGAGGAAATGGGGATTTTGCAGTAACTTTTCCCTGCCACACCCACAAAGCCACGCCTCCAAGTCATGCCATACCCACCAAGCCACTCCCACAGAGCTGGTAGTAAAAAAATTTCAAACCCACCACTGCCGTATACATTAACTCTGGGATATTCACTAAAATATATATTTTAGAATGCAATTTCAGGTATCTCTTTCTCACATAGTATAGTCACTTTGACAGTAAGATGGGACGCATATAAATTTAATAAGTAATATTAGACTTCAGCCTGTTAGCATTGCTGTTAGGTCCTAAATCTGTCAAATTGGATTATTTGCCTGAATAACTTCCTTGCAGGTTATTTTGTACATTATAGACACCTTGTGAATTTGAATATTGAATATGGAGTTGAATGTAATTAAGTAGCTGAATAAGGCATTGTTCTAAGTTTTGAAAGGTTCATGCAATCTGGCTAAACAAACTGTCAACCATTTAAAAAGCAAAATTGTTTTATAGTCAGATCAGATAACCAAAGTTGGAAAGGATCTTATAGGTCATCTAGTCCAACCCCCCCCCCCCTCCAAGATGGAAACCCTACACCATTTCTGACTGAAGGCAGTCCAGCCTTTTCTTTAAAGTCTCAAGTGACGGGGCTCCCACAACTTCCAAGGGTAACTTCTGTTTCATGGGTTGAAAGTTGTCAGAAAGTTTCTCTTTATTTCTGTCAGAAAGTTTCTCTTTATTTCCAGGTTAAATCTCTCCTTGTTCAGTTTCCATCCATTATTCCTTGTCTGGTCTTCAGACACTTTAGAAAATAGCTTGGCCCCCTCCTCTCTGTGGCAGCCCCTCAAATATTGGAAGACTGCTATCCTCCCCTGGTCCTTCTCTTTACTAGACTAGCCAAGCCTAGTTCCTGTAACGGTTCTTCGTAGGTTTTAGCCTCCAGTCCCCTAATCATCCTGGTAGCTCTTCTCTGTATCAACATCTTTTTTATAGTGTGGTGACCAAAAATGGATGCTGTACTCTAGGTGTGGTCTTCTAGTATGTATACAGGATCGAGTCTGGGTTGATCATTGGGATCAGAGATTTAATCTTCTGAACTTTTAGACTTGTTTTGGAGCCCATCCTCAGGGAACTTCTGTCTACCAGAATGTTTGCTTTGGACTGTTCTATGCGTAGTATTTATGTGGTGCCTGGTTGTATGTAGCTTTTTATTTATTGATTGGGGTATAATGGTCAGCCATCAACTTACCTTGTTGGCTGTTGTTTTCCTTGTGTTGCCAAGCCTTTGATTCCCCAGTACCTGATAAATTGATGGTAGATCAGCTGCTGACTGATGAGGGGCCTGTTTCCTAGGCTTCAATCATTTCCCTGGTGTTTTTGTCTCTGCTCGTCCAACAATCTTAGTAGCTGCAAAATTGAATGTATATCCATGTTCATTGCAATGTGAGGTTACCAATGAGCTCAGGTCTCCTCATCTGATCTCTCACTTGTGTACTTGCAATTTGGTGATTAACTTTCTCTGTCTTACATAGTCACAGGCTATATATATATGGTCTGAAGAAGGAATGTATTTACTTATTAAATTTGCTCGCCACCCATCTCAACATAATACGACTAGCCCAATTTGTTATCTTCTTAAAACATAAATGTTCTTCGTTTCTCGTGTCGTATGTAGCAGCTTAAAAAGTTAGAAATTATATTGGTGCAGTCAAAGAGCAGCTCCTTCCCCCAGTGGTGGGATTCAAATTTTTTTTGCTACCTGTTCTGTGGGTGTGGCTTGGCGGGCGTGGCAGGGGAAGGTTACTGCAAAATTTCCATTCCCACCCTACTCCAGGGGGAAGATTACTGCAAAATCCCATTCCCTCCACACCCCACAAACCTGCTTTCCAGCTCCGTTCTCCTGTGCAGGGCAACCAAAGGAGACCCAGCCGATCAGCTGGGACTCAATGGGAGGCAGAGAATAGATAGGGGTGGGGCCAGTCAGAGGGGGTATTTGCTGGTTCTCCGAACTACTCAAAATTTCCACTACCAGTTCTCCAGAACTGGTCAGAACAGGCTGAATGCCCCCCACACACACACACATTAAAGTGAAATGCTGGGGGAATTGTCTCTGCAAATATAATTAGCTGAACAAATTTTTTTAAGGATCTGTCAGGAAAGCAACAAAAAAGAGGCCCTAATTGGAGGGAAATGTTAGATAAATTGGTACAGTAATGTAATTCCTGTATAATCATGTGGCAGGAATGATATACCTCAATCTCTCAGTCTTTTTATCTCTTAAAAATGTATAGAAATTGTTTTCAAAGCTTCTGGGCTATCTTATGTTAATGCAAGTTAATATTATATCAGAGAACTTTTATCCAAACTTTCATGTTATATTTGCAACCTTGTGAGCCAACGTGAATTATATGGAGGTCAGTTATTACAGCATCTGTCTATATTATGAGAAGACATTGCTCAATACTTTCAGCAGCAGAATATGCCCCAGTGGGGACATTGAAGCCTGAATCAAAGACACCTGAATCAATTTTAGCACATCATGATTCTTTAATTAACGGGTTCACGGGTTGAGGGGCAGGTGTAAGTCCGTGCAGAAAAAGTACTGAGACAGGATCGTAAAAGAAGAGACGATTTTAATAGCATCCACTTGCAAAAAAAAGTAAAAAGGCTGAATTTCAACATGCCTTGGATTTTTATTTTTATTTTATTGTTAAAAAGAAAGCTCGCCCAAAGTGAAGATCAGGAACAAAACAAACAAGCACAGGAAAAGCCAAAAATCACTGCTTTGTAAGCTTCTCAAAGGAAAAGGAGTGGAAAACACACGTCATCCTTTTTGTAAACCCCAGTTATTGGAAAGTGCTGTGCACGACTAGAGTCACAAAATAACAAAATGTGTCATGATGGCACAGTGGTTAGAGTGCAATACTGCAAGGCTACTTCTGCTCACTGCCAGCTGCCTGCAATTTGGCAGTTCAAATCTCACCAGGCTGAAGGTTGATTCATCCTTTCATCCTTTCAAGGTGGGTAAGACGAGAACCCAGATTGTTGGGGCCAATAGGCTGACTCTGTAAACCGCTTAGAGAGGGCGGTAAAGCAGTATAATGTCAGGGCTCTGGTAGTTATCCCCATTTAAATCATGAGTCTCCATCCGGATTTTCAAAGCTTAAAGAAGATTTATTAGGAGTAAACATGCCGGTGCTACCTGGGTGTAAATGTCTCTGAGACACATCATTCATTGTCACCCTTGACCCTGGATTTTTTCCCACTTCCTGGGTGTATTGTAGTTCATATTCTCCAATGGGACAAATCCATAGCCAAGAATCATCAATCATGCTCTCCAGTTAGAGTTTTGCGCAGCAGAAACTTTGGTCTCCTAGTTACTATCTTTGAAAACATTGATGGAATCCAGTTTCGGTTTTGCAAGCTACTGCACTGCTCCCCGCTTCCCTTTCTGTTGGCAACTCTGAAAGACCAGATAAATATTTTACGAGTTGACATATATAAGTCTAAGCGCTATTGCTATTTCTAACTACGCTAGTTCCTTGTGTAGAATATGAGGTAGACGCTTCCTTCTGACACGAGTATGCTCCTGTTGCTAATGTTATAGCTGGTTTGGCGAGCCACCAAATCCCACCTCTGGCTGACCCCCCTCCTGCCCTCCCTCCCAGGAGTCTCCATGTGACCCATTTTGGATGTGAGGTAAATGCAGGGCCTGCATGGACGCTCGGGGGAGTGGAAAAATGGGTCTCTTTGAAGTTCCAGAAGTCTGGAAATGGGCCCGTTTCCGGCTTCCAGAGGGCCTCTGGAGCCTGGGGGAGGCCATTTTTGCCATCCCAGAGGCTCGAAGAAAGCCTCTGGAACCTGGGAAGGGCAAAAATGCCCCCCCACGCGCATCATGGTGCAGGAGGCCAACTAGGCCACGCCCACCATGGCCACACCCACCCAGCAACCGGGCAGAGAACCCGTTGCTGAAATTTTTGAAGTCCACCCCTGGTTTCCAATCAGCTGTAATTTGTGGGAATTTATCGCTGGCAATAATAGCCTCCGTTAAATTGCTAGACTAACTGATGGGCTCAAAATTACGGAGAGTTTCCTCTGAATACATGTTGTTAATGGTAACTTCTAAAGTTCCAATCATTGCTCCAGGCTTGAAGCCATCTGAATTGTTATTTTTCAAGTGCCGTCGTCACAACGCTAAAGGCGACAAAGAAAGAATAAAACGCAATTACACCTACTTGAAAGAGGCTTTTGACTGTACCAACAGCGAGAAGGAAAAAGATAAAATGAGGACAGGGTGAAAAAATCAGGGCCAAGCTAGAATTTTTCTGGGAAAACAATTAGGGTTGAGCAAGTAAGTTATGCAGGAAAGCTGGTGACGAGTTGGTTGACAGATGGCCTCATAAATAAGTTAGCTGGCTTGAAGGTTGTGTATGGATGCATGCTGGCCCATTCCTCATGCAGCCCGGTTTGAAAAAGGTCGTAGCTATGATGACCGGGGCGTAGCACAAACGCAACACAGTCAGATAATCAGTAGGAGTCCCTTTATTAGCTCCAACTTTGCCCCCACAGTCCTAGTTACCTTCTGGCTGGAGAACAACTCTCCCAGGAACAGCCTTTGGCTGCAGAGATTCAAGTCCAAAACATGGTCAACACAAACTGTAACTTAAAGTCCAAACAAGCCAAATTGAAGTAATTAGTTTGGCAGGGCAGGAGCAAGAATTTCAGACTTGAAGGCACTGCAAAACTCACATGGTTAGGAACATGCCAGGAACACAGATAAGCAAAGTCAATACAAGATAAAGTCACGTTTGCTCCCAGCAGCTGTTGCACTCAGCATGCATCTCTTTTAAACTCTCTTCCCAGCTGTGACTAATGAAAGGAACCAGGGCCTTTTCCTCCTCTGTAAGCCATGCAACCCACATTGCTCCCTTCTCCGTTCCTCCCTGTGTGCCCTAGGATGAAGAGGGGGTGGGCCTAGGTCTTCCTCTGAACTCCCTCTCCCTTGCTCTTCCTCTCTCCTGCTCTGCCCAGCCAGACTTTGCCCTTCCCCAGTTTCCTCCACAGCCACATTCCCATTCCCCGTCAGCTGTTCATCTTCCTCCTCGGATTCAGACGCCGACAGGGGCATGACAACGGCTGTTAGTGGACAGTCACTTAAATATGAGCCCACCGTGTGCTGCAACAGCCAAAAAAGCCAATGCAATCCTAGGCTACCTTAATAGGATAATTTTATTCTGAGGAGAGGGGGGCTTCCCACTCTTTCCTAAGATGGTAAAGCAGACTCAGTCCTTGAATATTAATGATGGGAGAAAAGAAGGAAAGAAGGAAACAATTCCCTGAATCAGAGAACTAGCAATGCTGATGAAACAAACTAACATTAAACAATAGCCTAATCAAGGAACCACCAAGGCCATTCCCACCAACACTGATAGGGCAAGCCACAGTATATAAAAATAAGAGGAAACCCTATTCCCTTGCTAACACTGATGTTACCCCACAGTTCTCCTCCTCCTCCCCCTCCTCCTCCTTCTCTGCCTTCTCCTCCTCCTTCTCCTCCTCCTCCTTTCCACAAACCACATTCCCTTCTAGTACTGATGGTGTTACCTCGTTTGGTAATGAGATGTCTGCACTAAAACCACCAAGCTCAGAGAGCATCAAGGACCCCACAGCCATCCTCCTCCTCTTCCTCCTCCTCCTCCTTTCCACAAACCACATTCTCTTCTAGCACTGATCATGTTACCTAGTTTGGTAATGAGATGTCTGCAAGAAAACCACCAAGCTCAGAGAGCATCAAGGACCCCACAGCTATCCTCCTCCTCTTCCTCTTCCTCCTTTTTCTCCTCCTCCTCTTTCTCCTCTTTCTCCTCCTTTCCGCAAACCTCACTCCCTTCCAGCATTGATGATGTTACCTAGTTTGGTAATGAGACGTCTGCAAGAAAACCACCATGCTCAGAGAGCACGAAGGACCCCTCATTTCAACCCCTAGTTGCAAATATTCTCTCAGTAGGAAAAAAAGAAAATGCAATATATGGGATTGGGGAGCAATTTCTCAAAACAATTTCCTTCTACAGGTTCCAGCAGAGATCTTGGAACGACTGTATATCCATTTAAACATCACAGCCACTCATATTGCAATTTCTCAAGCAGAAATGGAAAATAAAAAAGGTTTTAATGGCTACACCAACCGTTCTGATCATAAATCAGTATGAGTGGTTGACACAGCCGGAAGGAAGCACAATCAGCTTGTTCCTATTTTTCTGAGGTTTCACTTAGATTTCTTTTAGGGATGGAGAAGTTGCGATAAAGATTAAAAAAAAAAACCTTGAAAATCCTATCCTCTTACTCATCCCTCCATCACCTCTTTAATTCAACGGAAGAGTTGGAAGAATATGAAACAAGGACATAGAGGAATAATTACAGAGAGAAAAAGAAAGCAAACAGTTCCTTTTGTTCCCGAGATTTGCAAAAAACTTAGCAACAAATACCCTCACCCGTTTGCAATTTCAGGCTGTTTTTAATTTAATTTTATTTTTTAAAAAAACCCAAGTGTTGAGAGATGCTGTCGTTGGAGAAGACATATAAAATTGATGTTTTTTTATGAATTATGTGGCACGTTCTGACAGGGAGATAATCAAGCCACAGGAAATGTGGCAAATGCCGCCTGCCTCGTATCTGCTGCCTAGAAATGGTTTCAGTGCAACGAAAGAAACATTGCAGTTCAAAGGGGGAAAAACCTGCTTCGTTAAAACTTGTGACTTTTGCTTTGGCCTTATAAAGAATCCCAGACAGTCTTGTTTTGTTTTTAAAAATCACATTTTATCCCTGGTATGGGTAAACTGACCATTTTACTTCCTATTCATTCTCCTTTGGTGGAAGCACTCTTTCAGATAGAAAGTCCCTACAGGGAGTAGTGAGGGCAGTGGAGAAGATTATTCAGGATGCTGCTTATAAGGGCGATGTGCGTAGAGCTCGAAGGATTGTTAGGGACCCCACAGACCCACTTTACAGTCTGTTTCTATTGCTTTCCTCTGGGAGGAGGTTTTGAAGTATTTCTAGCAGGACTATCTGATTCTGTAACAGCCTTGTTCCCTTGTGCCATCCGTCTGGTAAACTTGTGAGATTCCTTTTTCTCGCCATGTACATGTATACATCTGAACTAGACTGTTTTTTTCTTTGTCATATAATATATGTGGCATATGCATAATTTTGTATTTATATATTTACTAGCTCGATACCTGTGCTTCGCTACGAAACTACGTGGTTGGTACTTAGTTTTGGGGGAGGAAAATAAGGGAGGGGGGAAATTCTGCCTCTGCCTTCCAGCATTCATCTGGCCAGCGTCCTGTCAGTGTGTGTGAGAATTGAAGGCCATTTGGAAACTGAAATAATATTTTTTGTGTGAGCAAGAAGGAGACAGCAAGGAGCCTGGGTGTGGCTTAGCTCAACTGTTCTGTATTAAAGCTGTTTGCTGCTCTGAAACTGAAACTGAAATGCCTCTCCTCTGCTTGTGTTTTGCCTTTGGAAAAGATTTCTTTTCAGGTGGGGACGGGGAGTAGAACTCTTTAGCATCAGAGCGTGTTAATAATAATAATATAGGGATTACTAATGCCCTGATGGTCATTTTGAAGAATCCTTTCTTAGTGAGCACCTAGAAGCCAAGAGGAACATATGTGCCAAATTTCAAGTTTGTAGGCTTTATGGTTGTGGAGATTTTGTGATGGTGCATGAGTGGTATTTCGCTTTT
>NW_020769308.1:46162804-46229920 GCF_900518735.1 Pseudonaja textilis | reverse complement strand
ATGGAATGGAATGGAATGGAATGGAATGGAATGGAATGGAATGGAATGGAATGGAATGGAATAGGATAGGATAGGATAAAGGAACTGAATGAGAATAGAATAGAATAGAATAGAATAGTTAGAAGGGGTCTTGAAGGTCTTATAGTCCAACCTCGTGCTCTTGGATCTCCTGGAATGTTTGCTTGATGACCAGCAATTGGTGGCAGAACATGGAACAATGGGTTGCACTCCATAGAATTGGAAGGGATCTCGGAGGTCTTCTAGTCCAACCTCCTGCTTTATACCATTTCAGATAAATACTTGTCCTGTCTCTTTTTGAAAGCCTCCAGTGATGGAGCACCCACAACTTCTGAAGGCAAGCTCTTCCACTGGTTGATTGCTCTCACCATTAGAAGATATAGATCAACATTCAATAAGTTGCACAATGCAACTTAACATATAATAACAGAATAATTTGCTTTACTATATCCTTTATTTATAATTTATGTATCAAAGTTGACATTCAACCATGCATTAAAATATACAGGTACAAAAATAAGGTTCAAACAGTCCTTGCATGCCAACAGGTTTTCAACTTCTTCGATCAATAATATTTCAATTTATTTTAATTGGCCAAGTTGGCTGAATTCTTGATTTCTGCTCTGAACAGACGTTCATTACGTTTGAAATATATATATATTAGGAAATAAAAGTCTTGCTGTTATCTAAGTTGGAAAAGAAGGCAAAAGCAGAAGGAAGTATCCTTTTGTCTCTGAAATTTGTCTCTCAAATACTGGCTGGGAACATTTATATTTTATAATTTTAATGGTTTTTTTTTTGAAATGCTGTCAGCTGCTCAGAGTCACTTTCAAATGAGATGGATGGCAAATAAATTTAATAAATAATAATAAGTACTTTTATTAAAACTCAGATAGGGTAGGAATCAATTGGGCATCACAGAAGTCTTTATACAAGGGTTATTTCTTATATCCTAAAATGTGGTTTCCAAACAAAACCATCTCCTAAGGAAAATAATCACATATATTGATTCTAAAATCTTGTCCTTTTACAATTCCACTCTATTTCCTCCTCCAGATTAAGGTTTTATGCCTTGTTTTATTTTACATCAACCTCCACCGCTGGATAACAATATTTATTATTAATGTCGTAAAGTCTTCTTAAATTCCTCGCCTTCCTGATCATGACAGATTGATCCAAGTAAAGGGCTTGAACTGTACAATTTCTCTTGTTGCCCTTAGTGTGGTTGGTGTTATTAATCCCATAAATCAGAATATGCTAATATAATTAGGATGTTCTACTGTCAGGATAAACACAACTTCAAGGCTGGCAGGGCTCAATAGCATTTTAATGCCACTCCTGAAAAACATACTTTATATTCATTTTGACTGAGCCTTTCTGGAACATAACTTTCAGTTCGGGGGTGCATTTCCACACTGATTTATTAGAACCATATTGTACATTATGCTTTTTACATAAAGTATAGCAACTGTAAATTGATTAACAACTCGTGGGGGAAATATTGAAGAGAGAAATACATGGCATGCCTCTTACACTGTTACAAACAATATTATCCATGCCTCGTTCCCTCTCCCAGCATATAAATTCCCCAAATCACCTGTGTCACTGTTTAATTTATGAAAATTAGAAAACTGCAGCGTGTCACAGAGTGAGTATAACATGTAGTTTTGCCTGCACTTAAGAAACATTTCCAGAGCTAGAATAGAATATTACAGAGAATTCTGCTTAGGATCCACTCGCGTTCTGCAGGATACCAAATAGGGGTGCTAGGTATTGGTGGGATTCAAAAAATTTTTTACTACCAGTTCTTTGGGCATAGCTTGGCAGGGGAAGGATACTGTAAAATCTCCATTCCCTCCCCACCCCACTAACCTGCTTTCCAGCTCCATTCTCCTCTGCAGGACAACAAAAGAAGACCCAGCCAATCAGCTGGGACTCGGGAGGCAAAGAATAGATGGGGCGGGGCCAGTCAGAGGTGGGATTTGCCAGTTCTCCGATCTACTGAAATTTTCCGCTACCGGTTCTCCAGCACTGGTCAAAACCTGCTGAATACCACCTCTGGTTCAAAGATTTAATGTTCAAGCCGTCACAGAAGAATCTGCTCAATTAAAGTTCAGTATTTAATTGGTGCCAGATAAGGGTCAACAGAATTCAAGAGGGGTTGGACTTGGACCGTTTGTGAACATGTAATGATTCTAAGCTAATGACAGACTTAACTCCATCCCCCAGCCCTGCTTGCTCTTCTATATAGCATATCCATTATTATTATGAGCCTTGCCTGATGGTGCAGTGGTTAGAATGCGCGCAGTCTGGAGTTTGATCCTGATCGGGCTCAAGGTTAACTCAACCTTCCATCCTTCCAAGGTCAGTAAAATGAGGACCTGGACTGTTAGGGGCAATATGCTGATGTCGTAAATCACCCAGAGAGTGCTGTAGTGTAAAGCACTATGGTGCAGTATATGAGCTTAAGTGCTGTTGCTATAAATCTAACTACATAACTATTTGTGGTACCTTCAATACTGTGTGCACTCCTCTTCCAGAAGCTGCTGGCAGAAAGATAAACATGGATCTCCAGAATACTGAATTTCTTAAATTACATCTTTCTTAAATTACAAATTTCTTAAATTACATGATATACAGTGTATATCAAAGCCTAGTAAAAAAATTTGAACCCCACCACTGTCCCCAACCTTTATGGTTTGTGGCCTTGTGGGGGGAGGGAGAAGGCAACTGGTGCATGCAAGCAGTGGGCTGGTTTGTGCATGTGTGCAAGTCAACCTGTGTGCGCGCACGTGCTCCTGCCAGCCGCCCGCACGGCCCACTTCTGAACCTTGTGGGTTGGGGGGTTGGGGATCCCTGGTATAGGGTCTTCTGATTGAGCAAGGATTGGATTAGAAGACCTCCAAGGTCCCCTTCCAACTCGATTCTGATTCTGATTAAGTCATGCTTTGCGTAAGACTTCTTACTCACTTCACCACCATTCAGGAAGGTGTCTGAAATAATTTGCTGTCTCCACGTTGTCAACTCTGGAAGTCATAATTTCCGCAAGAAACTGTCAATCCAGGACACAAAGAACATGGTACTGACTGGCAGGGAAAGACTTTGTAAGAGGATGAGTTCAGCCGCTGAGACAGTTGGAGATGGCAAGCTGTGCTAAAAAATAATAATAGTGTACCAATTCGTTGCATTCCAAAAAAATAATCCTTGCATGAGTAATGCAGGAATTCATCCAGCTGCATTCGTTGGAATCTCTGTAGCAATTCTCTTTTACCAGGTGGCATAAAACATCATCGTTATCTTCGTCTTTTAACGACCCCATAATCCCTTGCGGGGTGGAGTCTGGGCAACTGAAAGGAACTAGCCAAGTGTTTACTGGCCGAATGCCCTTCCTATCGCCATTGTGGAGTTTTGTTGAGCAGATAAATTCTCACTGTGCCCAGAGAGAGAAATATCTGCCTCTACCTAGGATCGAACTCACAGCCTCCTGATTGTGAGACAAGAGCTCCACTTCTCGGTCACTGTACTACTCCTGGTGGCATAAAACATCATGTCATAAGCCATTTCACATCAAACCGTGTTCTGAGAATGTTGATGTGTCCTCAGTATTTTGGATCAGAGGCAAGAGAGCCATTGACAAGTTAAAAAAGGAAGGGGTTATTTAAAAACAAACTTTCTATTTCTCACATGGCTTGTTCTGTAGCCCGTAAAATCCGTAGCATTTGCTCAGAAAGTGCATGAATTCTGTCGCTTAAATCAATCTTTTCAGCGACTGCCACAGTATGATAGAATGTCATTCCATCTTCATGAGGGCGTTTAGGAAGGGAGCTCTCCAAGGTTCTGGCATTAATTTGATGTATTTACAGAGTGTTACAAAAACAGAACTGAATATTTATGAGGAACAGTGGGGGGATGCTCGGCATCGATTGCTACAAAAGGCAGAACCAGGATCAATTTTGCAGGGAAGCAAATCTGAATTAAAGTTTTGGAGAAAGCTATTTGCTGGTAGGAACTGTTTCAGAGTAGAAGAGATTCGCTCGAGTGGTCTTCTTGGTTGGGAGTTTTGAAATGGAGAATCGGATGGCTACTTGAGAGGAGTATGTTTGTTGTATTGCAGGGGTGCCAAACTCAGGGCTGTGATTGACCTTGGGGGGCCAGCTGGACATGGTCAACTGGGTAGGCATGGCCAGCTTGATGTCATTCCCCAAAGTGCTGGTATGTTTCCTCTTTTCATTGGGTAGACCATGTCAAAGCCACACTGACCTGATGTTTCCTCATCGCATTGGGTAGACCAGGCCAAAGCCACACTGGCGTGATGTTTCCTCATTGCGTTGGGTAGACCAGGACGAAGCCATGCTGGCCCGATGTTTCCCCTTCACATTGAGTAGAAGTAGGCCGAAGCCATGCTGACCCGATGTTTCCTCATTGCACTGGGGAGTCTGAGCCGAAGCCACACTGGCCTGATGTTTCCCCTTTGCATTGGCCAGGCCAAAATGATGCAAGCTTACATTTTCTAGGATGACCCTGTGGGCTAGATTTGACACCCCTGTTATACTGAGTCAAAGTCAGAATATATAATTGTTCCAATGGTGTAATTTTACTATAATGTAATGATTGCTGTATCTTAACAAACCTGATATTGATCTTGAGAGGAGTGACTTTGGGGCAGTCACTCTCTCTCAGATCAAATGACCTCCCAGGATTGTTGTTTTTGGGAAAACAGGAGGAGGAAGGTGTGGTGGATATGCTTGCTGCTTTGAGGGTGTTTTTTTTTTCTTGGTATGACCCTGTAATCCCTTTATTTGAGAGGAAGTCAGGGTGTTTGAATGCAGTTGAGCATTTACTGGCTGGATGCCCTTCCCAACGCCTATGCGGAGGTTCGCCACTTTTAAAAAAACATTAAGGCAGGATGAAAATAAATAAGATAATAAAATGAAGACCTGCAAATAGAAATAGAACAACTGTGGAAAAGGAATGCCAAAGTGGTACCAATAGAAACAACAGTTCATTTAATGGCCATGTGAAGTTAATAACAGCTCGAAAAAGTGACTTATGATTGTTTTTCACACTTAACGACGATTGCAGCTCGGTCACATGATCAAAATTCAGATGCTTGGTATGGGATAGATTTAGATAAATGGCAAAAATTATAGTTTCAAAATTATAAATTAACAATGTCGATAGCATATAAAGATAACTTGTATAAGATATTTTACAGGTGGCACTTACCCCCAGCACAAATAGCAAGGATGTTCAAGAATACATCGGAGAAATGTTGGAAGTGTCATCAGATACCTGGATCATATTATTATATGTGGTGGATGTGTGTGGAAGCTAAGAGATACTGGACTAAAATTCATACATGGCTTGAAAAAATGATAAAACAGCATATAGACTCAAAACCAGAGATATTTTTATTGGGTATCTTGCCTGAAGGATACAGTAGAGAATTGACATATTTGATTATAAATGTGTTAACAGCGGCTAGAATTCTATTTACTAGAAATTGGAAGAGTGAAAAAAATCCGATAGAAGAGGAGGTGATTAAGAAAATGATGGAATGTGAAGAAATTGGTAAATTGACATTAGCAATTAGACAGCAAGAAGATTAAGAATATTACAAAATCTGGGATCTATTTTGTCAATGGTTAGATAAGAAAATGGAGATGTAAAATGTGTTATAAAAAAAGGAATGGCATAAAATGCAAGATAACATAATGTAATGGTATTATATAGTTGAATATAATGAAATGAATTGTTTGTTCTCAGATTGGTTAAAACTGAGATTTGCTCGATAAGAATCATGTGAATTTGTAGCTGAGTCTAATGATGATATAATAATTATACAATATAATATGATATAATATGTATAGTTGACTTATGTAATATTGAACGTACGTTTGGAAGGGTAAGACTGTTGATATTATGACATTGCACAAAATAAATGTACCAACCAACACGCTGTATTTTGGAAGATGGTTTTATGTTGATGTTTTATGTTTGTATCTGTTAGTGTTTGTCTTTAAAAAATAAAAAAAATATTAATTAAAAAAAATTGAGATGCTTGGCAAGTGATTCATACTTATGACGGTTGCAGTGTCCCGATGATCCGCCTTTTGTGACTTTCTGACAAACAGAGTGAATGGGGAAGTCACATTCATTAACAACCATGTTAATAACTTAATGACTGCAGAGATTCCCTTAACGAAAGCTCGTACAATGGGGCAAAACTCACTTAACTGTCTGGTTTAGCAACAAACGTTTGGGGCTTGATTGTGGTCATATGTTGAGGACTACCTGTAGTAAATGCTGCCGCCACTGCAACAACTCTCTGAGGCAGGACACTTATTCCTTGGCTGAGATTCTTCCTTGCAGGTGAGCAAAAGTCTTTGCAAGTCATCCTCTTGTCCAGGAAGCAAGGAAAGTTATCCGTGACCCAAACAAAAATATTGAAAAACCCTCCAAGAATGCAAAAACCCAAAGACTTTTCTGCCTCATTTGCTCTTCAGCGCTTCCTGCCATCTGACACACCGCCAAGAGACTGATTTACATTTTATCCAAAATCACAATGTCTTCTCCTCCAGCCTAATGACATCCTTACTGGCTTGCCAAAAGTGCTAATTTGCTCCACGCCATCAGACTCTGATTATGCCGTTCCCTGATTGCCGGTAATTTCCCTCAGAAGATCATAAAACAATGTGTCCCGAAGATGCTTTATTTCAGGAGGCAACTGGACTTTCTTGTTTTTTCTCTGAGGACGTTTCACTTCTCGTCCCAGAAACTTCTTCAGCTCTGACTGAATGGTGGGGGAATGGAAGGATTTCTACTCCTTGCAGATTGCTGGTCATTTGCATCCTTTTAGAGGGTCGTTGAGGCCACTTGGAGGTTTATCTGTGTCCTCAGGGTCACCTGAGTAGTGCAAATGGTTTCTGTAGGCTGCAATTTTTTCCCCTGGAAATCCATTCCTACCTCCCACACCATTCCAAGGGTGTCCATCCCAAATTGGATAGCTAAAAGTCTGCAGAAATTCTCCATCATCCAGGTCGTGGTTGTCCCAAAGGTTCTTTTTCAGAAGGCAACTGGACTTTCTTGTTATTTATTTTGAAGAAAATAAAATATTTTTTATTTTGGTGAGGAATGGAAGGATTTATATTCCTTGCAGACAGCTGGTCATTTGCATCCTTTTAGAGCAATGGTTGCCAACTGGTGGTCCGTGAGATAATTTTGGTGGTCCGCAGAGAAATGTCCCCCCCAAAGCATTCCCCCCCCAAAGCGATTAATCCAGGCTGTGCAGGAACACAAGGCTGCCACACCCACATGGCCCACCCAGCCGCTGGCCCCCACCCTTCAGCTGAGCGCAAACCTTACCTTGAGTAGAGCCACGCGAGTTAGAACTGACTAATGGCCAGGGTGGGAAATCCGCCCCAGGTGGCTTGCTGACGTTGATGGGAAAGTCAGTACCATATTCCAGAGCTGCAGTAGTCACAGGACTGGCCCTTTGGTCATCCCGGAGCAGCTCCTCCAGTCCATGGCAGGCCGGTGCACCTGGGGGGAGGAGCAGCTGCTCTGGGATGACCAAAGGGCCAGTCCTGTGACTACTGCAGCTCTGGAATATGGGACCGACTTTCCCATCAACGTCAGCAAGCCACCGTCAGTCAAAATTCATATTAGTGGTCCGTGAGATTTGAAATTATGAGTTTGGTGGTCCCTGAAGTCCAAAAGTTTGGCGACCCCTGTTTTAGAGGGATGTTGAGGCCACTTGGAGGTTTATCTGTGCCCTCAAGGTCACCTGAGTAATACAAATGGTACCCGTAGTCTGCAATTTTTCCTCTAGAAATCCATTCCAACTCCCACACCATCCCAAGGGTGTTCATCTAAGAGAGCTGAAGAAGCTTCTTGGATGAGAAGCGAAATGTCCTCAAAGTAAAAGCAAGAAAGTCCAGTTGCCTCCTTAAAAAAAGCACCTTTGGGAGAACCATGACCTGGATGACTGAGAATCTCTGCAGACTTTTAGTAAAAGGATGTGGTTACCAAGTACGATAAAATAATAGATGTAATACCTGAGATATCTGCACGAAAAATAAAAATGGGAATATGGCTCAGGTACCAGAATCCCCACTGCTGCTTTGTGAAGAGAAATAACTAGTTATTCCACTTTTTTTGTGTTCTCTGTAAAAAAAGGAATGTACAAATGTTGGCACATTTTAATTGGGCTGCCACTAGATCCTACTTCAGTCAGGAACTAGCTACCTTGTTAAACATCAGGAAAGTTTCCAACAGTTACAGGATGCGAAAAAGGGAGATTGCTTCTAGAAGTAGGCAATTAGAGAGAACAAACATCTTTGATTTTATGTTATACAACTTTTGAAGTTGGGGAAAAAAATATTTTCATAAGAGCCGATGAGAGCATTTGAAGTTAAGAGATCAGCCATTTTCGAAGGGTGAAAAGCCTTTGGAAATATTTTTTTAGTATCAAATGTTTCCAAACTGTGTTCCGACTGTCAAGCCCGAAAATGACATATGTGTAGCCATTTTATTTAGCCTTTTTGTATATTCCTTTTCTTTCTTTCTCTTTGCTGGTTATGGGGGGAAGGGTTTTGGGCTTGCCACATTCCTAAGGTGGGAGGAGTGGAGATAGAGAGAGTTGTTTAGGCTAGGTGGTTCTCCTTCCCGTGGGAACAAAAGCTGACCTTGCTGAGACCTGGAGATGGAGATTGATGACACCAGGCAACATTGACTTACTTCTGTTGGAGAATGGGACTTTTAGAGGTTGTTTCTAACTTCCAATATGATGTGGTGTAATTCTGGGTTTTGTCAGATCCGGAATTACAACAGACTGTGCCAATTTGATGCTATTCTAAATAAAAAAAAAATATTAGGGAAGATAGACTTTGCTATTTTCTTTTTGAAAGGATTTCATCACTTGGAAACCTGACATTATTCCGGAAGAAAAAAAAAGACTGAATTCAAACCCTCTTGAATCCTGTCAATTTTATCCAGTGCCAATTTTTTGTATATAGGCAAGAGGAGCTTAACTGGAATTTTATCGTGTGGTCCCAGTTTTTCACACCTGACAATTCCCACTAAAATTCGCACTGGCTTTTGCATTGCCTCTTTAATTATTAAATGTGTTTTTAAATTTTACACAAGTGACTTTTTTTGTTGTGACTTATATTTTCTTCCCACTGGAAGATGCATTTTTCATTCTGCTTCTTATTTTTTGTTGGTGTTGTTTATAAGCTTGGGGAAGAAAAAAATAAGGAGAACTTGCTTTCAATTAAATGAGCTTAAGCTGGAGGTGACAATTGAGTGAAAATTCCCACCGTTATTTTTAAAAAAACACCTTTGGACATCGAACTAGGATCACACCAACACTGAAATCATAGTAATTATGAAAGCATATGACCCCGACTCCATAAATAATAACTCTGGTCCTCTTTTTGATGAATGCAATAGAATCAGTGTACAAAAGCAATGCAGGTAGTCATTGACTTGTGACCACCATCGAGCCCAAAACTTTGTTGCTAAGTGAGGCATTTGTTAAGTGTGTTTTGCCCAATCTTATGACTTTTCTTGACACAGTTGTTAAATGAATCACTGCAGTTGTTCAATTAGTAACATGGTTATTAAGTGCATCTCGCTTCTCCATTGACTTTGCTTGTCAAAACAGTTTCAAAAGGGGTTCACACAACCCAGGGACATGTTGTGGTCCGCCGGCAGCCTGCAGAGACAGCAGCAAAGTTGGACAGCAAGGAGGAACATGGGCCAGTCTGGGAGTCTGGGGTGGACTCGGATGAGGGTCCTGCATCCGATACAGAGAAGAAGCCAGGGCCATCTGGGAGTTATGTGCGGAGCCTCCAGAATCTGACAGCAGCAAGGTAGAGGAACAAGGGGAGCCTGTTCCCAGTGCGCGTGTGTATGCACAGAGCTGCCAGAAGGCAAGAACAGTTAAGACAAAAGGGGCAACTCGGGAGTAAGCTTGGAGGTGATTCCCCCCCCCCATAAGACATAAAGGAAAAGCAAAGGGACATGAGCCTTTGCAGGAAGCAACTTTGTTCTTTCTGTTTGGATTAAACCTTGAAGCTCTGTGTGAACTCTGTACTCCATTTGACTTTTTACAGTTAATTTGGCACTTCTGTTTTGGCAGCAGTTCACAGGAAAGAAAGTGGGTGCTTATCTCGAGGGACTGTTTGAGATTCATTACAGGCTGGGAATGAAAATAATTCCCAGCCACTGAAATAAAAAGAGGGTTGTTTGGACTAAGTGTGTGATTAAATTATGGTCTCAGGAAGCCTTGGTCAGAACAGGACACTGTAACCATCATAAATACGAGTCAGTTGCCAAGTGTCTGAATTGTGATCACGTGACCATGGGGAGGCTGCAATGGTCATAAGTGTTAAAAATGGTCATAAGACACTTTTTTCAGTACTGCTGTAGCTTGATATTATTTGATATTATTTCCTGATCCCTTAAATAGAAACGTTGTTCATCATCGCTGTAGAGAGCAGGCAGGAGTATAAACCTGACCCTGGATGATCCCAAAAATGTAAGCAGATCAATTCGGGACCTGGATTGAGTGGTGCGGTGGCCTAGAGTTGAAGCTCTCACCTCACAATCAGGAGGCTGTGAGTTCGATCCTAGGTAGAGGCAGATATTTCTCTCTCTCTGGGTACACTGAGAATGTATCTGCTGAACAAAACTCCACATTGGCAACAGGAAAGGCATCCGGCCATTAAAACATTCTGCTAGCTCCATACAGTTGCCCAGACTCCACCCCGCAAGGGATTCTGGGCTCATTGAAAGAAGATGAATTCGGGACCTGGATTAAGAGGTTGGCCAAGAACTGTCAAAGGGAGTTGCAAAAAGCAATGGTTGCCAAGAAGAAGCTATCAGGAACCAAGCTGGACTTGATGGAGATTTTTTATCTCAATAGTACTGTTTAAATTAAATAGACCTTCAATTGTGGTTTCCTTAAAATCAATAAAAGAAGAAAACTTCCATGAGTTATTAGGACTGTAATTATCTCTGTAGCATTGTGAAGGACTACTTTAAAGAACTGACGGTTGCAGTTGGCTGGGACTATTAAATATAGGTAATTCTCACTTAACAGCACCAATTCAGACTGGAATTTCCATCACTAAGCAACATTCTGCTTAGAAACAATAGAATAGTACATAATAACAAAGTTGGAAGGGACCTTGGAGGTCTTCTAGTCCAACCTCCTGCTCAGGCAGGAAACCTTGGACAAAGTTGTCCAAAGACAATTTCTGTGGTCATGTGGCCAACATAACAATATGCCAAGCTAACGCTATTACCTTCCCGCTGAAGGTATTTGTCTGCTCGCATTTGCATGCTTTTGGATTGCTAGGTGGGGAGGAGCTGAAGACAAGGATGGGAGCTCAACCTGTCATGCAGTGCTTGGGTCTCAAACCCTGGGTATCCAGCTCAATGTCTTTAACCACTGAGCCATTGTGGCCCAGGAGAACGAATATATTTCTAACTGTACATGAATATGCAACTGACTAGAAGAGTAAAGAATTCAAAAGAAGACCAGAATAAAACCAAATAAAGCAGGCAGAAGAATAACTGGAGACTCCCTTTAAAAGTTTTAGCTGCCTAATTATTTTATTTTTATTGTTCTCTTCACTTTAGATCAGACTTCCTTACAGGAAATGCCCCATTAATTCATCCTACTAAATCCATTGTTTCATTGTTTCAAACTCATTTAACAACAGAAAATTGTTCAGTTGTGGTTGTAAGTTGAAGTGAGGGGGAAAATCTGATTTCTTCCCTTGGCACATAATTAAAATAGAGAAGGGAACATTAAACATGGTTAATAGGTGCCTGGCTGGCTTATTCGTTTACAGGAAATCACAGCTTCTTGTTACAATTGAGCTATTATATTTGGGTTTTTAACCATGACGCACGCCTGATATCTTGACTGTAAGAAATCAGTAAAAGCTGAATTATAAGACGACAAGAATGTCAATGTATTTCATTGTGTGCAGAGAGAATCGATGGGATTGTGCTGTTGCAAATCCCACAGGAATCTGCAGGGGTGATTTATCTATTTTTGTGGAATGTACAAATAGCAGCGAATGCAGGCAAGGTGAAGAAATCTAATCTATTGTTACCCATAGCCCAATTCCCATTATTGGTTAACATCACAATATATGAGGCATGGAATCAAGTTTGGGAAACCCAGGCTCTTAGAATAAAATGAATTAAATCTGATTTTTTTTTTTAAAAAAAAAAGTTGCATCCATGAAGGATTTCCTCATGAAATGCTTCCACCTGAATTCATGGCTACACATTTTAGATGTCTGTGTTTTTATTTTTCAGGGTTTAAAAAATGTTATGCCCATAAGACTAAATGCACACTTTACTTAAAACCAATTTTTTTATTCAGCTACTCTTTGACTTATGACCACAAGAATTCAAACCAGAGTTTTGTTGTCAAGCTACGTGGTTGTTCAGAGAATCTTGCCCAATTTTACAAGCTATGATCATTCCGGTTAGCATCAGCAGGGCTATGCAAAGTGGCATGTATTATCTCTGTAAAGACAGTGTCCAATTATCCATACATTTTGTTGAAAGCTTTTGAAAAATAATGGAAAAATAATACAACCACTTTTTATAATTTAAAATATTAATTATATAAATATAACTTCTCCTTCCCTCCCTCTCTCCCCCTCTCTATCTATATTTATATCTATCTGTATCTATATTTATATCTATTTATATCTATTTATATCTATATCCATATATCTATATCTATCTGTGTGACTGTGTGTGTGTTTGTGTGTGTGTGTGTGTTTCCTGAGTTATATAAATCAATGCAATGTGTGAAATAGATTCAATTCCTTTCATAAGCAGCTGGGTCAATTACTAATAGATGCTGGAAAATCAAAATATAGCATTAATTAGCTACAAAGGCAGAATAACAGAGTTGGAAGGGACTTTGCAGGCATTAATATGTCAGATACCTTATATGAAATATTATCATGTTACATTACATTTCTGCTATTTACTTATAGTATTTTAAAAACATGTAGCTTTTCTTGTAACAGATGAGAGGCTCAAAAACAAGAACTTTTGAATAAGTCTTCTCAGAAATGGCATAGGGTTTCCCTCTTGGGGTGGGGGCTGGGGGGTTGGACTAGGTGACCTACAAGGTCCCTTCCAACTCTTGTTATTCTGTTATGAGTCTGTCAAGTGATTCAGGCGTTCTCGATCGTGAGAATTCTGAGACCCGGATGAGCTGAAAAGTTGAGCTTTGTGGGATGTTTTATCCTGCAAAGAAGTATTTTGGGGCAGCGAGCAGAATTTTTTAAAATTAAACTGTTAAGTCCAATCCTGCCATAATCATCTTTTCTGTAACACCCAGCTAATAATTAGTTATACCTGCCAATACTCTTTTATTGCTTGAGCTGGCAAGAATCATCTTCCCCTGACAGAACTGTCACTGAACAATGATATTGTGCTGGATGAATCTAATAGAACAAGGGCTGCTTTATTCATCCTTGGCTGATGTGAAGGGGGAAGAGTCAAGTGGATAACTTTGGGTGATCGGTTGATCGATTGTATGCCATCCTTTACAGAGAGACCACCTGGGGGCAGGGCCAGTCAGAAGTGGTATTTGCCGGTTCTCTGAACTACTCAAAATTTCTGCTACCAGTTCTCTAGAACTGGTAACAGAACCTGCTGAAGACCCCCTCTGAGTAACATGGTTATTAAGTGAATCTGGTTTCTGTACTGACTTTGCTTGTCAGAAGGTGGCAAAAGGTGATCATGGGATCCAAGGAAGGAAGGAAGGAAGGAAAGAAGGA
Source organism: Pseudonaja textilis (assembly GCF_900518735.1). The sequence continues at coordinate 46,216,076 of NW_020769308.1, read as the reverse complement.
AGGAAGGAAGGAAGGAAGGAAGGAAGGAAGGAAGGAAGGGAGTAGCAAGAGTACTTGGACTTATATACTGCTTCACAGTGCTTTACAACTCTAAGTAGAGCCAGCCTCTTGCCCCCAACAATCTGGGTCCTCATTTTACCATCTTTGGAAGGATGGAAGGCTGAGTCAACCTTGAGCTGGTCAGAATCAAACTGTTGGCAGTCGGCAGAGACGGCCTGCAATACTGCATTCTAACCACTGCGCCACCACGGCTCTTCTACAACCTATTAAGGGCGTAGCTAATATGCTACTCAGGCACGATTGAGATGTCTTCTATCATGCTGAGAACTTGGAGGATCAATTACTGGCTTAAAAGTCAGTTTCCCCCAAATATTTAGTATCTTTAGCTCTGACAGGTGACCTCACATCCAGTTTGAAAACAGCAAGCGAAAAGATGTTAAAGTCAGAATGGGGGATTGTAGTAGAATGTATTTTATCTGTTTAGAATGAACAAGCTTTTCTGCAAAGGTATCAGAAGGAGGTTAATAAGAGGTCATCAGAATAAGGTTAATAACCAAGCAGATTGCATAGCACCTGAACATTATGTAAATATATTTACCTTCCACTTGTCAACTTGTAAAACATTCCTATGCCTGTTTCCAAGTTGCCATATGAAAACTGGGGGAAGGGAACCCTGAAGTAGTTAGTATACAGCAAATGAACTCAAAAACACATTCCAAGCTTATCTCACAAAGATTGTAACTGAGGCAACTAGGTATTTTGGGAGCGAAATCCTCTATTGGAGAATGTGATTGATGACACCCAGTCCATGAATGTGAAGCTGAATTATGATACACACAGAAGGGCGGGGGGAAACAGGGTCACAGGTAATTATAAATTACGTATCTCAGAGTTGGCTTCATACAGGTCATGCCAGCATGCCGCTCCTAATAAATTCTTTGAAGTTCTTTGAAGTTTGGCTCGAGGCTCATGGTTTAATTAGGGTGATCGCTGGAATCCTGACACCACTCTTGAGAATATATATAGACACTCTCTCTCTTTTTTAAAAGAAACTTTATTAATCTTTTATAATTTTAAAAAGTCAAACAGCAGAAATATAAATCTTATAACATCAACAGTTTGTGACATTCATCTTGTACTAATATTTTGTGCATTATTTACAAATATATAGAATTTATGCGGATATAAATCATTAACTTATCTAGTGCTTATCCCTATTTATTTACAATCCATTTATCTATCCAACGATCTATCTCTGCTCAATCCAATCATACCATTTTTCCCACTTTATAATAATCAGATTCCTCTTTCTCTTGTAAACTCAAAGTCAATTTGTCCATCTCAGCACAGCTCATTATTTTTTGAACGATCAGTTCCTCTGGTGGTATACATGTGTGTTTCCAACATTGGGCATAGCAGTCCTGGCTGCAGTTAAAATGTGCAATATTAAATATTTTATATTTCTCCCATATTTCTTTCTGAATTTCCCCAATAAAAATAATTCCAGTTCCAATTCTATTTGCTCATTGGTAATCTCCTGTAACCATTTTTGAATTTTTAATCAATGTTTTTGAGTCTCCAGGCAGGACCATTCTCATATACACATACTGTTTATAGGGTAGGCCAGTGCTTCTCAACCATGGCAACTTGAAGTGTGAACTTTAACACCCAGAATTCACATCTTGCGCTGACTGGGGAATTCTGGGAGTTGGTCGGTACATCCTCAAATTGCCAAGGTTAAGATTTAGGTTAGACACCATGTTCTCTCTTCTGTACTGCCAAAGGTGCTTTGTCAAAAAAGGCAATTGGATTTTCTTTGTTTTCCTTTGAAGAGGTTTCACTTCTCATCCAAGAAGCTTCTTCAGTTCTGAAGAAATTGTCAGTCTACATTGAATGGAAGAGGCTTCTTGGATAAGAAGCGAAACATCTTCCAGAAAAAAAAACGAAGAAAGTCCAGTTGCCTCTTAAAAAAACACTTTTGGGACAACCATGACCTGGAAGACCGAGAATCTCCATTGACACGTCTTCTGGACTCTGCATTTATTTTTATTTGTAAAACTTCTATGGGCCACCTAACTTGTACAATATAGAGCCGTGGTGGCAAACCTATGGCACGCGTGCCACAGGTGGCATGCAGAGCCATTTGTGCTGGCATGCAAGCTGCAGGCAAACTTACCTCACTGAGCATGTGTGCGGCTGACAGCTGATTTTTAGCTGGCTTGAGGTCTTTTTCGGCCTCCCAAAGGGTTGAGGAAGGCTTCCGCAGGCTTCTACATGCTTTGTAGGCCGAAATCTAGCCCCATTTCATCAGTTCCTGTTTTTCCGAAAATACCAGAAGTGATGAAACGGGGCTAGATTTTGGCCTACAAAGCTTGTAGAAGCCTGCGGAAGCCTTCCTCAAGCCTTTGGTAGGCCGAAAAAGGCCTCAAACTGCCCAAAAATCAGCTGTGAGGCACAGTGCAGCGGGTTGTGTAAATACATTTACATAATGGTGGTGGGGGGATTGTGCATGCATGCGTAGGGGATGTGGGGGACGTGGGGGGATGCACATTGCCTTCTGGGTGCTGGCACGTGAGAGCGAGCGTGCAAGCATGCGCACCATTTTTGGCACAGGAGCCCAAAAAGTTAGCCACCACTGATATAGAGTAATTTTAGGCATCACATGACAAAACCAATAAACGCAATAAAAATAATATAACGAACCAAGCTCAGAGAGCACCAAGTGACCGTCTAAAGTTACAACGACACTGAAAAAAGTGACTTATGACTGTTTTTCACACTTATGACCATTTCAGCCTCCTCGTGGTCACATGATCAAAATTCAGAGGCTTGAGAACTGGTTCTTATTTATGACGGTTGACGTCATGAGATTCCCCTTTTGCCACCTTCCGACCAGCAAAGGCAATGGGGAAGCCAGATTTGCTTAACCTCTGTGTGACTAACTTAATGTCAATGATTCACTTAACAACTGTAGCAAGAAAGGTCATAAAATGGGGCAAAACTCACTTCACAAATGTCTCATTCGATGACATAAATGTTGTGCTGAATTGTGGTCATAAGTGAAGGATTACCTGTCGAAGTGAACCTGGAGACGTTGAAGCAATACAACATATTTCCATTATTCTGTGCTCCCTTTATATGTTTCAGAGGGAAGTCTGTAAGAATTTATTTTGCTCTCTTACCTGGCAGAACAAATACATTTTATATTAAGTGTCAGACACGAAGCATTCCACCACCTACATGACTGCCAGATTTTTGTGTCAGTACAATAACAAAAAATGATGCCTCCTCAACAAAACCTTGTCTTACTGACGTATAGTATGCCTTTTTAATTTTGCTTTCTTTCTGTGCCAACTCAGAAAGCTCAAAGTGCCCAAGGAGCTGCTGATCCAGTTCTACAGAGGAATTACTGAGTCTGTCATCTGCATCTTTATAACTGTCTGGTTTGGTTCTGCAACCCAACAGGACAGACACAGACTCCAGAGAGTAATTAAGACTGCAGACAAAACAATTGCTACCCACCTGCCTTCCATAGAGGACCTGTATACTGCACCCTGAGTCAAAAAGAGGGCTGTGAAAATATTTACAGACCCCTCACATCCCGGACATAAACTGTTTCAAATCCTACCTACAAAAGGACGCTATAGAGCACTGCATACCAGAGCAACTAGACACAAGGACAGTTTTTCCCCCGAAAGCCATCACTCTGCTAAACAAATAATTCCCTCAACACTGTCCAACTATTTACAAAGTCTGCACTACTATTACTATTAATCTTCTCATCACTCTTTATCCCCCATCCCCTCCCACTTGTGACTGTATGACTGTAACTTTGTCGCTTGTATCCTTACGATTTTTATTGACTGTTTCCTAGTATGATTTGATTGCTTATTGTAGCCTATGACTATCTTTACGTTCTGTACCTTATGATTCTCAATTCTTGACGAATGTATCTTTCCTTTTATGTACACTGAGAGCATTTGCACCAAAGACAAATTCCTTGCGTGTCCAATCACTTGGCCAATAAAAGAATTCTATTCTATTCTATTCTATTCTATTCTATTCTATTCTATTCTATTCTATTCTATTCTCATTCCCTATTCTATTTTATTCCAATCTATTCTCATTCAATTCCCTATTCTATTCCATTCCATTCCTCAATCTGGCTTCCAGCCAAATCCTTGGATGAAGATTATATTCTACCATGGCTTTTACCTATGCTGATTATTGTTTCAACTGGCTGAATCTTGAATACAGGCCTAATCACAATAATACATAAGATCACATTCAGAGCTCTTAGAAAGTATCCCTTGATTTTATTTATTTTTGTTTGTTTGCTTGCCTATTTACCTACTTACTTACATATCCTGCCTTTATTCTTTTTTACTAAACATATACAATACTCTTCCCTCCTCACAGTTTCCCAACAAGAAGCCTGTGAGATTGGTTGGCTGAGAGAGAATGGCTGGCCTATGATCACCCAGCCAAGTTTTTCTGCCTAAGGCAGGGCAACACATAACCATACTAACTAGACCAAACTGATATTCATTGAGTCATTAAGTATGGTAACAGTTTCATAAAGGAATTAATTATCTTGATAATTGTAATAATCGATCATGTGACATCCACCATTGTGCTCCTCAACATCACTGTGCCACCGGTGGTATCGGTGGCAATTCAGACATTATAGAATAGAATGGAATGGAATGGAATAGAATATAGAATAGAATGGAATGGAATGGAATAGAATAGAATAGAATAGAATAGAATAGAATAGAATTTGAATGGAATAGAATAGAATAGAATAGAATAGAATAGAATAGGAATAACAGAGTTGGAAGGGACCCTGGAGGTCTTCTAGTCCAACCCGCTGCCTAGGCAGGAAACCCTACACCACTCCAGACAAAGGGTTATCCAACATCTTTTTAAAAACTTCCAGTGTTGAAGCATTCACAATTTCTGGAGGCAAGTTGTTCCACTGATTAATTGTTCTCCTTACGAGGAAATTTTTCCTTGGTTCTAAGCTGCTTCTCTCCTTGGTTAGTTTCCACCCATGGCTTCTTGTCCTGCCTTCAGGTGCGTTGGAGAATAGCTTGACCCCCTCTTCTTTGGGACAGCCCCTCAAATACTGGAATACTGCTATCATGTGCCCCCAGTCCTTTTTTTTCATTAAACTAGAGATACCCAATCCCTGCAATTGTTCTTCATATGTTTTAGCCTCCAGTCCCCTAGTCCTCTTTGTTGCTCTTCTCTGCACTCTTTCTATCTTGAAGTTCTGTAGGACTGGAAAGAGCCAACATATTTCAGAGGCCCGTTCACTGCCTTCCTGAAGGTCACTTCTGGCTACCAATTACCCTACTTGTATAATGAGTAGCCTTGGAAATTGCACTCACTAAACCAGAGCTCTGCCAGGGAATTCTGGGAGTTGAAGTCCATCCATCTTCCAGCTTCCAAGTTTGGGAAACATTACACTAGCTGGCTGGGGAATTCTGGGAGTTGAAGTCCAACCAGCTTCCAAGAAGAAACCTTGCATTAGTTAGCTGGGGATTTCTGGGAGTTGAAGTCCATCCACCTTGCAGCTCCCACTGCATTTAAAGAGTAGCTACTGAGCCTCTGGCCAACGTCACTTGTTGCAGGTGTCCCACTCCCCACGGCTTTCAACTCCCCCACTGAAAAAAAACACTGCCCCTTGCGTCCCCTCCCCCCACCCTTTTCAACACATGTCCTCCTGTTGCTCCTATACTTGCAGGAGTCCATGAGGAGGGCTTTGCTCCCCCCCCCCACAATGTTGCTCCAATTTCACCTGGTGGGGGAGAGGAGAGAGTGGAGGCTCCTCCGGCTGGGTTGGGAGGGGCACTTTCAGGTGCAGGGCCGGCTTCCTCTCTTTCTCTCGTTCTCTCTCTTTCTCTCGTTCTCTCTCTCTCTCATTGTCTTTTTCTCTCCTTCTCCTTCTCCCCCTCACTTTCTCATCCTCCCTCCCTCTCCTTCTCTGTCCCTCCCCCACTCTCATTTTCTCTCTCTCTCTCTCTCTCTCTCTCTCATTCTCTCTTTCTCTCTCGTTCTTTCTCCCTCCCACATTCTCTCATTCTCGGTCTCACTGTCTCTCTCTCCTCACTTTCTCCTTCTCTCTCTCTCTCTCTCCTCACTTTCTCCTTCTCTCTCTCTCCTTCTCTCTTACTCTCTCATTCTTTCTCCCTCCCACACTCTCTCATTCTCGGTCTCATTGTCTCTTTCTCCTCTCCTTCTCCTTCTCTCTCTCTCTGTCTGTCTCCTCACTTTCTCATTCTCTCTCTCATTCTCTCTCACTCTCTCATCATCTCTTTCTCACTCTCTTTTATTCTCTCTCTCTCCTTCTCTCTCTTCTCCCCACCTCATTCTCTCATTCTTTTTCTCATTCTCTCTCTCTCCCTACCTCCCTTTCATTTTTCCTCTCTCATCCTCATTCTGTCTCTCATTTTCATTTCCTCTCATTCTCTCTCCCTCTCCCCCTCATTCTCTCCCTCATTCTCCCCCCCCACTTTCTCATCCTCTCCTTCTCTCTCTCCTTCTCTCTCTCCTTCACTCTTTCTCATTCTCTCTCTTATTCTCTCTCTCTCCCTCCCTCTCATTTCTCTCTCTCGTTCTCTCTCTCCCTCCCCACACTCTCTCATCAGCTCTCTCTCTCTCTCTCTCTCTCATTCTCTTTCATACCCTCTCTCGCCTTCTCTCTCTTCCCCCCACCTTCTCATCCTCTCATCCGCTCTTTTTCCTTCTCTCTCCCTCCCCCTCTCCTTCTCTCCTCCTCTCCCCCCCTCCACTCAGCCCCGACGCGATTGCGCAGCAGCGGGGAGAGCGAGAGAGCGAGAGAGAGTCAGCCCGGCTAGCCAGCTCCAGAGCTGCGCTCGGGGGAGCGTTTGGTGCGCTTGTGCCGCGGCAGGGCTCGGCGGCGGGCTGCTGCTGCTGCTGCCCCCGTTGCCTCCTCCATCCCTCCATCCCTCCCTGGGCATCGAGCCGGGAGGAGCAGCCAGCCTCCCGCGCGCCCGGGCAGGCGATGCAGCCTCGGCCGCTTCCTGCCCCGCCGTGAACCCCGTGGGGGCCAAAGAAGCTTGGCAAAAGCCAGGGCGAAGCGAGGGTCGTCGGAAGAGCTGCTGCCGCTGCCGCTGCTGCTGCTGTTTCTGGGCGTCCAGGATGCCCGGCGCGGCGGGGGCCCCGTCGGGGGGCGTCTCTAGCGGGCTCCCGGCGTCCTCGTCGGGGGTCTCGTCGGGCTCCCTCCTGCCCCCGCAGGAAGCGGCCAAGCTCTACCAGGCCAACTACGTGCGGAACTCGAGGGCCATCGGGGTGCTGTGGGCCATCTTCACCATCTGCTTCGCCATCGTCAACGTGGTCTGCTTCTTCCAGCCCTACTGGATTGGCGACGGCGTGGAGACCCCGCAGGCGGGCTACTTCGGGCTCTTCCACTTCTGCACCGGCAGCGGCGTCTCCCGGGAGCTCACCTGCCAGGGCAGCTTCACGGACTTCGCCAGCCTCCCGTCGGGCGCCTTCAAAGCCGCCTCCTTCTTCATCGGGCTCTCCATGACCCTCGTCATCACCTGCATCGTCTGCTTCGTCCTCTTCTTCTTCTGCAACACGGCCACCGTCTACAAGATCTGCGCCTGGATGCAGCTCAGCTCCGGTACAGACCCGGGAAAGGGGGGTGGGGGTACGGGGGGCGGGGCGGGGGAGAGGAGGGAGGAAGAGGAGGAAGGAGACCTCGGCGAAGTCGGGGTGCGATAAGATGCCAGGGTCGGGGGGAGCCAGAAAGGAGGAGGAGGAGGAGGGGAACACCGGTCCGATATCTGGAGGAAAGAGCTGGGGGGGGCGCAAATCACTAGTCCAACATCTGGCAGACATCCCCTCCGTGCTTAGATCACATGCACTAAGAAGCCAGGATCAGGGATCTGGGAGGGAGCGAGGAGGAGGAGGACCCCAGTCCAACATCTGGAGGGAGGGAGGATCACCAGTCCAACACCTGGCAGACATCCCCTCTGTGCTTAGATCACATGGACTAAGAAGCCAGGGTTGGGAATCCAGGAGTGAGCAAGGAGGAGAGGGACACCAGTCTAACATCTGGAGGAAGGGACACCAGTTCAACATCTGGCAGACGTCCTCTCCCTGCTAAGATCTAATGTACTAAGATGCCAGGATCAGGGATCCGGGAGCGAGCAAGGTGGAGTCGGACACCAGTCCAACATCTGGAGGAAGGGAGGGGAACTCACCAGTCCAACATCTGGAACAAGGAGTGGGACACCAGTCCAATATCTGGAGGGCATTCCCTCCATTCTTAGATCAAATAACTAAGATGCCAGAATCAGGGATCTGGGAAGGAGTGAGAAGGAGGGGGACATCAGCCCAACATCGTGAGGAAGGGGGTGTCATGAGACCAACATTTGTAGGAAGGAGGGTGATACCATTCCAACATCTGTAGGAAGGGGGGGACAACAGTCCAACATCTGTAGGAAAGGGGGGACACCAGTCAACATCTGGCAGGCATCACCCCATGCTTAGATCACATGCACTAAGAAGCCAGGATCAGGGATCTGGGACCGAGCAAGGAGGAGGGGGCCACCAGCCCAACATCTGGCCAACATCCCCTCCATGCTCAGATCAGCTTCTCCAAACCAGGTTCGGTTGGGTTCAATTTGCAAGTTCCCCCGGCATCAAGCATTTGACGGGCTGCACATCTGGATGATGCCAGTGGAGCAAGGTTGACCTCGGCGGTCTTGACTTCACCAAGCTGCAGAAGCTTGCAGAAGCCTTCCTCAAGCCTTTGGGAGGCCAAAAAAGGCCTCAAACCGGCCGAAAATTAGCTGTGAGGTGTAGTGTAGGTAAGGGGGCGCGCATGCATAGGGAGCTCGGGGGTGTGCATTGCCTTCTGGGTGCTGGCATAGACAGGAGCCCAACAAGATTAGCCACCACTGCCCTATACCATTTCAGACAGGTGGTTTTCTATTTATTTTTTTGAAAGCTTCCAGTGATGAAGCACCCACAACTTCTGAAGGCAAGTTCTTCCCAGTACTGGTTAATTGTCCTCTCTATTAGGAAGTGTCTCCTGAATTCCGAGTTTCTTCTCTCCTTGATTCGCTTCCCTCCATTGCTTCTGGTCTTGCCTTCTGGGGCTTTGGAAAATCAGTTTGAACCTCGCCCGTCTCACGATAAAGCGATTCTAGGCAGCTTCCAATGAAAGCAATCGTTCAACTCCCAAATGTTAAAAAGTTCCCTGTCAAAAATGACCATTAAAATGTTAAAGACTATAAGTAGAAAAAAGTCAGCAATCTTATTATTAACAAGATAGTGGAGATAATTGATGTTACTGATAATTAAAAAACGTACCCATGCAATTCAGAAACTTAACAAGTTTTCCAGCTTTGCTATTAAGGTGTGAATCATGCAGATCACTGAGATGATGGTTCCTTTAAACGGTGCCGTGTGAAGCTGTTAAGTTTTGGTCAGCCTTATTGAATATTTAGTGTAAGGTGGTCCATTTCCCCCCCCTAGGGATCTCCCATAAGGATGCTGCAATGGTCATAAGTTTGAAAAATGGTCGTAAGCAAGGGCGGGCTGCTGTGGGTTCACAGGGGTTCAAGAGAGCCCCTAGCTAAGATTCTGTGCAGTTTAGAGAAGCCCCCCAAATCCCACTCCTGGCTGGCCCCGCCCACCCCTCCTCTCCCCTCCCAGGAGTCCCGATGTGGCCCGTTTTGGATGCAGGGAAGTGCAGGGCATGTGCGGAGGCTTGGGGAGGGTGAAAAACGGGCCTCCTGGAAGTTCAGAAAGGGCAGAAATGGGCCTGTTTCCGGCTTCCAGAGAGCCTCCGGAGCCCGGGGAGGACAAAAACAGCCTCCCTCAGCCTGTGGTGCAGGAAGCTGACTAGGCCACGCCCACCATGGCCATGCCCCACCCAGAAAGCATGCAGAGAACCCTTTGCTAAATTTTTTGAAGCCCACCCCTGGTCATAAACCCCGTTTTCCACTGCTGTTGTAACTTCAAACCGTCACTTAAACCAACGTAAGTTGAGGACACCCTGAATGTGCGTGTATTTAATCAGCGCATTGCATACATTTAATCAGTGTTTTGCAAGGTCAAAAGAGAACATTCTTTGTTTCATGATGTCTTCCAGCATCTAGGGAAAAGACCTTATGTAACCCTCACTGAGGTAACAGGAAGTCGAGAGGACAATAGAAGTCATCCATGGGAAAGTGAGAGAAATTCAAATTTTGCTTGGCAAAAGCTGTGAAGCTGAGAGGGACGGTATCACATAAACTGCGAGTTTAACCAAATCTATTTAGCTGAGCTAAGTGGCTGGGTCTCCAGGTGTTAATAACATGATGTCTACTTCCTTCGCTTTTTGTCCTCTACTTTAGTAAGCTGTGGATGGGAACGATATTCCAAAAGACGGCCCTGGGTTAGAGAAACTGTTCTTCTGGGCCCCGTCCGTAGCAATCCAAACCCACAATATGCTGGACCTTATGGGTCAGGTTTTGGGAGAAGGAAGGACAGAACTGGAGGCGGAGTCAAAAGAGGGATTAGCCTAGAATCACTATGTGGTCACAAGCAAACTAAGTCCAACTTCCCTTGAATTCTGTTTATCTGACTCTAAGGAGGTGCTATTAGTTGAGAAGATTCCTGTACATAGGCTTTTAGCAATAAACCAGTTTCATTGAATCTTTACATGTGAACCTGGTCTTTCTCGCTGGGCATAGATAGATGTAACCAGATGTTTGCAATAAATATGATAGAAAAGAAGAGTTGAAGGCCACTCTTATTTCTCAACTGGGCCATCTAATAAGGTAAACAAAAGAATTGCAAGAAGGATGATCTGTTTGAGATTTTGAGTTGGGGAAAAGTAGGTTAGATCACTGTTTTTTTGCCATCTATCACATTCCTACTTCATCTTAATTTCATCTCTCTGCTCTCAGAAGTAGGAACATCATTTAATTATTCTGACGGCTCTTTTGCTTATGAAGGAACAAAGAACATTCTGTGGTACAGAAGACTTTAATGGAAACAGGTATTTTGGGAACACATTGTCTCTGTCAACTCATAAAACATTTCTATGCCTGTTTGAGAGTTGCCATGAACAGAAGGGGGGGGGGAGAAGTTTGAAAGAGCACTGCAGCAGTTTGGAACCAAAAGTGCATTCCATTCTTATCTTGCAAAGATTATAACTAAGCTACCGGGATTTCTGCCACACAAATCTCTAATTGGAGAATGTGATTTATGACTCTTGGCTATGAATGTGTTTCATTGGAGAATATTGATTTATTATACACCCAGAAGGGTGGGAGGAAACCAGGGTCAAAGGTGACAGTGAATTATGTGTCTCAGAATCAGTGTCATGCCCCTGGTGGAGACTGACTCTGAGGGAGAGGAGAAACAGCCAACAGGGAGCGGAAATGTGGCTCCAGAAGTTGTGGAGGAGGCTGGGGAAGGGCAGAGGCTAGCGGAGCAGTCAGAGGAGGACCCAGGCCCATCCCCTCTCCATCCTAGGGCACACAGAGAGGAGAGGATAAAGGAGAGACTTGGTCTACTCAGGAGGAGAAGCCTTGATCCTCTTCATAGGCTGCGGGTGTGAGAACTGCATAAGAGTTTGGACCTACGTACTGGCAAATGCTGGAAACAGAGCATGTTTTATTTTGGTCTGAAGTTATCTTGGTTGGCGTCCTTCCAACAGACTGTGCCTTGTTATCTCCTTGAATTTGGTAAATACTTCTCCTGTTCCGTTGTGGAAATTTTATCATTGTAATTTGTTTGGGTTTTTTATTTCACCTCTTATCTGCTCATTAAATTCAGACTGTATTGCTTTCTTTTGAAGACTATTTTTGAGTATGTTTATCTCCAACTGAGTATTATTGAACAGTAGGGCCAAGTTGGAGGCATTAAAGGACATTTATTTACGTTTTGGATTTCGTTACATTTGTAGTACACTCTGGGCAGGGGTGGGATTCTACCAGTTTGCACCTATTCGCTAGAACCGGTTGTTAACATTTTAAGCAGTTCAGAGAACCGGTTGTTAGAAGAAATTACTGGCCTAATCCTGTAATGAAGGCAGGAAGGAAACATTCTGGTGTTGCTTACAGAAACTGCCTCTCCGTTAACCCTTATTACATTCTTGGCAGGACTAGACTTCCTGTCTCAGGAACCTCTGAGGAGTTTTTTTTTTCCCCTCCTTTGCTGGTACTTTGCTTATGTGGAGTGACCATTGAAAGTTACAATGGCACTGAAAAAAGTGACTTATGACCATTTTTCACACTTACGACTGTTGCAGCATCCCCACAGTCATGAGAGGCCAGGCGAGGAGATGCGTGCCACGATGTGAGTGATATTGAGTTGGCCACACCCAGCCAATAACACGACCACCAAGCCATGTCCACCCAGTCACATGACCATGAAACCACGCCCACCATCTAAGCCACGCCCACAGAACCGGGTGTTAAAAATTTTGAATCCCACCTCTGACTGGGTCATCACAATCGGCTTCATACAGGTCATGCCGACATGTTCACTCCTAATAAATTCTTTGAAGTTTTTGGTCGAGGTTCACGATTTAATTAGGGCAACTACCTGAATCCTGACAGTCTCCCTGTATTCTTGTGATACAACCTGAGTGAGATGTACCTTGGCAACATCGACTCTAGATTTTCTATGTTTATATTAAAATTCAACTTGCATTGGTGTGTGTGGGAAACAAGTCACTATTCACCAAGGCTATATCCTGAAAGTTTGAACATTAACTCAAGCTCTTTTGAATGATAAAGTTAGAAATATCAGTGGAATTCACTAAACTGAAAAAAAGTAAGAAAAATGACATTGGGTACCTGTGTGTGTTTTTTAAAAAAACAACAGTGATCCAGTGAGCACGTTTTAAATCAAGGGTGTCTAAATATGGCAGTTTTGAAACCTGTGGACTTCAACTTCCAGAATTCCTCTGTCAGCCATGTTGGTTAGGGAATTCTGGGAGTCAAAGTCTTAAAGTCACCTCTGTTTTAAATGGCTCATCTATAAAGTTGTTAAATTTTAGCATGAGGGGATGAGATTGAGGCATGAGAAATCTGGATTTCCTCTTTTTACAGTGAAATCTTGAAAAAAAGAATGAAGTCTTATATGAGACACAAACATTTATAATGTCAAGATTTGCCGTGAATCGAATTCAGTAAACCAACAATTCCTTCTAGCACAAAAATCAGAAAAGTCATGTTCTTGAGATGATATAAACGGAAAACTTTTGCTTTCCCATCAAAAAGAGAAAAGATAAATCCTGAATTTGTCCAATTCTCTATAAGCCTCTTTTGCTTCTTCAAATACAGGCTTAAAGATATCTAGAAATGTGCATTGCCATATGGAATGGGACTTAGTTTAAATTATTTTTGAAGAAAGAAATAATAGCTATAATCTTTAAGCACAAAAGCACAGTAGCTTCATAGACATATTTGTCAAGTACAAAAAAAATTGGTTCTTTGCTGGTTTCAGGAAGATAATAAGAGAGTATATGTTACAGAAAAGGCAGACAGATTTGCATGGAGAGATATATATTTAAAAGTTCTAATGATCCCTAAATAGATACTTTGAAACAAGTCCACGATTATTCTTCCTTAGTTAATTGGCTGAATAGAATTTGAAACAGATCTGAAATTATCCCAAAATGAGCTGTTTTTAAAGAGACTGGGGCACCGTTGATGGAATCGTGTCATAGTCTATCTTCTCATTTACAACAAAGGGGATAGTAATTTTTGCAATTAAGTTTTAACGATTAAATCGAACAGCCTAAGATAAAAATATTGAGTAGGTGGGGAAAAAAATAATACCTGGTGAAATAACGTTGTAAAATAAATGTTGGCAGTGTCATTTACTGGGGGGGGGATGATATTCTTTGGGGCCGCACAGTGTTTAAGTGCTTAATATCGTAGCACATTTATTTAAATGCATGGCAATTATGGAATATATATTTTAATGAAGCAAGTGATCTGTGAAAAAAAAAACCATAGGTATAAATTTTCACCATGCCTTTTATGTCTCATTGTAAAGAGAGGAAATTTAATTTAATTGAATGAAAATTAAAAAGAAAGCCACGGCTCAGCATTGGTGAGACCACACGTGGAGAACTTGTATAGTCCTGGGTGCCAAGTGATATTAGCTAGTTCAGAGAAGATGGTGTTTGATTGAAGACTGCTGTTGTGGCCTGTCGGAGAAGAACTGCTAGTGAACACAGCCAGTCCCTACAGGTTGAGGTGACATCGGTAAAGGAGTCAGTGGGGTGGACACAGAGCTTGAGTATTGTAGCCTATCGGCTGCTGGCCCTTCCAGCAGCTGAATTGGAGGAGGAGGTGTGAGAGTCAAGCAACCTGAGAGCTCCGTGGGGGAAAAGGGGATGGAGTTGGCAGAGAGAGAGAGAGAGAGAGAGAGGTGGAGCCTGGGCCATCCGTCATCCCTCAGATAGAGAGTCAACAGCCCCCAGGTCTGGAGGTGGCTGATGAGGAAGAGGAAGAACAGCTGTATCCAGTGCCTGCTGTGTGGATGTGGAGAAGGCAGAGGAGAGGAGAGCAGTGGAAATCTATGGGCCAGTCCTTGGGACAGAAGAGCCAGGTCTGGAGATGGTTGATGAGGAAGATGAGGAACAGCTGGCTCCAGTGCCTGACACGCAGAAGGCAGAGGAGAGGAGAGCAGTGGAAATCTATGGGCCGGTCCTTGGGACGGAAGAGCCAGCACTGCTAGTGAAGCCCCACCCTAGCTTTGGGGATAAAAGACAGGGGGCAGAGATGAATAGAGGTGGCAGACAACTATTCATCTCCCTGCTGGACAGACCTATTAGCCTGCGGTGAGAGAGAAACTTTTTTCCGGGGCTGTAACTTCTGACCGTTTTTCATACTTACAACCGTTGCAGCATCCCCATGGTCATGCGATCAAAATTTAGATGCTTGGCAACCGGCAGGTATTTATGGCGGTTGCAGTGTCCCAAAGTCACATGATCTCCTTCGATGGTCTTCTGATGAGTGAAGCCAATGGGGAAGTCCGATTCAACTTAACAACCGTGCAGCTCACTGAACAACTGCAGGGATTCACTGCAACAACGGTGGTGAGAAAGGTTGTTAAATGCAGTCAAACTCACTTAACAACTTTCTCGCTTACCAACAGGAATTTTGGGCTCAATTGTGGTCGTAAGTCGAGGGCTACCAGTATGTGGACTTTGGCATGTTAGCTGGGGAATTCTGGGAGTTGAAAAGTCACTGAAAAGTCACCCAGAAGGAACCTGAGATGTTGGCATGTCTGATGGCACGACTGTTAATCATTGTTCAGATGCAATGCTATCATTCCTTCTTAACCTCAAAGGTTGCGCCTTGGCAATCTTTCCTGTTCATAACAAAATATATGGCTGTTTCAGGAGAATTGAATTAAGAGAGAGAGATTTTAAAAATATACTGTAACTGAAAGGAGGTACAAGTGGATTGTTCAATTCTTGTTGTTTGTTTTTCTTCTCATCATCATTTATTTTTCTTTATATTTATTTTAATCTTGGCAAGAATTACCTGCCTCCATTCAGGGTTGTAAAATATTTGTTCCATGGCATCTCAACTCTTGAATTCCCAAAGTGTGTGAATCACTGCAGTTGTTAGGTTAGTAACAACCATGTTATTTTGCATTATTTTGTAGCCCCGAACAATCCTTTAAAAAACTACGACCTCGATATCTGTGCTTTGCTATGAAACTAGGTGATCGGGCTTAGTTTTGGGGGAGGAAAATAAGGGGGGGGCAGGAAATTCTGCCTCTGCCTACCAGCATCCATCAGTATTCATCTGGCCAGCGTCCTCTCAGTGTGTGAGAGAGTTGAGGGCTGTTTGGAAACTGAAAGAGTATTTGCTGCGTGAGCAAGAAGGAGACAGCAAGGAGCCTGGGCATGGCTTGGCTCAACTGTTCTGTACTAAAGCTGCTTGATGCTGGGAAACTGTGAGTGGTATTTTGCTTTTATATATATACATTTGTCTCCCCATGCAAACAATCCAATTAATATCGTTAGGAAAGTTATATTGTGAGCAATGCTGGAATTCTTTTTTTAAACCTCATTCCGTAGTTCACATACTGATTTATGCATGAAACTTAAATGAGAACAGTTTTTGTTTAGCAAATTAGAAATTAGCCTTGTACCAGAATTCAAAACAGTATTTCTTAGGGCTCCATTAGGAATCCTTGTGTAGAAATGAAGGAATTAAATCTTTGGATATTACACTCCCAAATAAAATTAAAGCAATGGATATTCTCAAGGAAAATTTCTAATAGAACTTTATTCATTTTTTAATTGTACTTCAAGATGATTAGAATAAAATCCCCACAGAGGTACATTCCATGTTCTTTTTCTTAGCAAAATATGAGCCTGTCATTTTAATGGTTGACTCTTTTTTTCCTTAGCCCATGAAAGCTAATTACAGCTAGTCGGCCTTTTAGTGCATCTTCCTAAAATTGCCTCAGAAATTTCCAGTCTTTAAGTAATGACTGGAGATTAGTCAAAATTTCAGTGAAGCATTGCCACAGTTCTCTAATTGGGTATGTATGATCCTGCAGCACATATTCAACATTCATCTAATTTTCTTAGTGGCAGAAAGAAGGTCCATCGTGAAACGGTGAAGTAAACACAAGGTCACTCTTGGATGGACATTATCCAACAAAATTTTATTTGCTGTTGGAGGGTAAAGAACAAGATGATGTTCCTGCCAGTGGTGGGATTCAATTTTTTTACTACCAGTTCTGTGGGCATGGCATGGCTTTGTGGGCGTGGCAGGGAAAGGATATTGTAAAATCTCCATTCCCTCCCCACCCCACTAACCTGCTTTCCAGCTCCGTTCTCCTGTGCAGGGCAACAAAAGAAGACCCAGCCAATTAGCTGGGACTTGGGAGGCGGAGAATAGATGGGGCGGAGTCAGTCAGAGGTGGTACTTGCTGGTTCTCCGGAGTACTTAAAATGTCTGCTACCGGTTCTCCAGAACTGGTCAGAACCTGCTGAATCCCACCTCTGGTTCCTGCCCAGAATAATTAAAAAGGTAACAAATGCATATCTAGAAATTTATTTCAACTATCACCGCTCTTGATGCATTCTACAGGCACTCCTCGACTTGTGACCACAAATGAGCCCAACATTTCTGTTGCTAAGTGAAACGTTTGTTTCACGCCTTTTGCCCCGTTTTATGACCTTTCTTGCCATCATTGTTGCAAGTGAACCACTGCAATTGTTAAGTTAGTAACAGCATTATTAAGTAGAATCTGGCTTCCCCATTGTCCGGAAGTCATAAAAAGGGATCCCACAATCTTGGGACACTGCAACCGTCATAAATATGAACCAGTTGCCAAGCATCTGAATTTTGATCATGTTGTTGTGGTCTGCCAGCAATCTGAGGAGATGGCAGC
Source organism: Pseudonaja textilis (assembly GCF_900518735.1). The sequence goes on along the minus strand of NW_020769308.1, from coordinate 46,198,670 downwards.
AGAGTTGGACAGTGGGGAGGAACATGGGCAAGTCTGGGAGTCTGGGGAGGACTCGGATGAGGGTCCTGTGTCTGATACAGAGATGGAGCCAGGGCCAGTTGGGAGTTATGCGCTGAGCCTCCAGAATCTGACAGCAGCGAGGCAGAGGAACAAAGGGAGCCTCTTCCCAGTGCGTGCATGCACAGAGCTGCCAGAAGGCAAGAACAGTTAAGACAAAAGGGGCGACATGGGAGTAAGGCTTGGAGGTGATTGGCCCTCCTGTAAGACATAAAGAAAGAGCAAAGGGACAGGAACCTTTGCAGGAAGCAACTTTTTTCGTACTGGTTGGTTTGAAACCTGAAGCTCTGTGTTGAATTTGTGCTATGTTTGACCTCATGTAACTAATTGGAAATTTAGTCATTGGCAGCATTTCAAGAAAGATAAAGGTGGGTGTTTATCAGACTTATCCTGAAGGACTTTGGCAGACTTCCATGGGACTATTTACAAACTGTTTGAGAATCATTACGGGTTGTGAATGACTAAAATCCACAGCTGTTGAAATAAAGAAAAAAGGGTTTGGGGATTAACGTGTCTTTGTTAGTGTCTCAATAAGCCTTGGTCAGATCACATGGAACCATGGGGGATGCTGCAAAAGTAAGTGAAAAAATGGTCCTAAGTCATTTTTTTCAGTGCTGTCATAACTTTGAACGGTCACTAAATGAACCATTGTAAGTCAAGAACTACCTGTCTTTTGTAGGTGTTTAATTGTTCTCTGAAGCTTTCCTGAACCCTGTCCAAGTTTTTATTGAGAGACTGTTTGAAATGGTTCCCGTTGTTCTGTCTGGGAGCCAAAATTATTACGTTTTTATGTACAATTTGAGTTCCCGTCTGAAAGACAGCAATACCAAATCAGTCGGTGATGGAGCCCTTGAGCCATTATTTGAATTTGGGCAGCATTTCTTGTACCTTTTTTGATCTCCACTAGCTGTAAAATCTTATGCACAAAAGGGTCTTTGCCCACCACAGATGCAATCAATTATCAGTGCAATATCCTTTTTATGATTATGGCTCAGTGCATTCGCAAAGGCAACTGTCAACCATTGATCAATAGCTCTAACCCAGAAGTGTGGCCTCCCGAGCTTCTTTTTCGCTGGCAGAAGGTTGTAGGAGGCCGTCCCAGCCGAAAACAGAGCTCACGAGGTCTGTGTGTGGCCTCCCTAGATCCATTTTTGCTGGCAGAGGGTTACAGGAGGCTGTCCCAGCCGAAAACGGAGCTTGTGAGCCCGTTTTCACTGGCAGAAATGAGTGACGTCAAGCTGGCCACACCCACCCTGGCCCCCTGAGGTCAAACACAACCCTGATGCGGCCCTCAATGAAATTGAGTTTGACACCCCCTGCTCTAACCCATGGAGGTGGGAGGGAGAGAAAAACACCAGGCAGACGAAAATACATGGACATAATGGCAGGCGAAGAAGAGGCAGAGTCTGGAGGTGGAGTCAAGAGAGGAATCAGCCTGGAATCCTTATGTTGCCATAAGTGATGTACGCCCAACCCCTCTTGAATTTTGTTGGCTGTATTCTAGCGCCAATTTAATGCTGACTAGTTAACTAGATTCTTGAGAATAGACGCAAGCAATAAATCATCTTAACTGGAACTTAATGTGTGGTTCTGATTCAGTACCTGATTTGCGTGTAAAATCCACCAGTGGCAAAAAAAGTCAGAGCAGTTTCTGATATTCTGCTACCATATTCTGATATTCTGCTACCAACAAGATTCTGCTATTACCATATAACCACATAGTTGTAACCTTGCTGTTCTGGTCTATTTTGTAGAGTTAATGATGAATTAGCACATCTAATCTTCCAAATAATTACTTAATACACCCAGAAAGTTACATATGCTTTTTGGGTCTGTGTTTTCATAAGATTTCAGGTTGCTTACTTTATCTAAGCCATTTATGAGCAAATAATCAATGGGTTCACTCTAGGTGTGGTGTGCATAAAGTATTAGGAAAATGTGTGAAATTGCTAACAATATCCTGTGCAACTTCTTTGCTGTTATGCTTCCGGCATTTCACATTGTTAATTGTTGCTACAATGATCTCAATTGTGTCCTTTATTAGATTGAGGTCCGATGGGGAGGAAGCAGGTGCAATTCCATGCATCTTTACGTGAGTGTTTAAGCCTTACATTTTCCTTCTCTGACTTTAATATATCAGATTAAACTTTTTACAGTAACAGTCCTCGGTTAACTGTGAGATAAATAGAGATTAAACTGAAATATTTAAGAATTTCAATAAAGCTGGAAATGACTGGCATATAAGTCGAGAAAGGAAAAAGTAAAGAAAAATAAATTGAAAATTTAAGGAGATAAGATGTAGGTGGATAATGCAAGCATACAATTTTTTTAAAAAAAATGATCATTCCAATTTGTGTATAAGAGAATATATTTCTTCAGAAAATGTTGAGAAGTACCTTCAAAACAGAATTTACCAAACTTTCACAATCTCACAGACAACTTATGAATAGTCCAAAACTATTATGGAGATATATACTTGAGGAGTCCTAGGTGCTCTCTGAGCTTGGTTGTTTTCTTGCAGACGTTTCATGACCCAGCTAGGTAACGTTATCAGTGCTAGTAAGGAGTGGAGTTTGCAATCAGTTTACATTGTAGTGGCTTGCCCTGTTAGCGTTGGTAAGGGTGGTCTTAGAGATTATCTGGTTGGGGTCTTTACTGTTGGCTCCTTGGCAGTTTCTTGATTGGGGTAGTGTTTACCTAATTGTTGATCTGATGTTAATTTTGGAGTTAATCTGTGCTGATTTGGGTGCTGATTGCTGGTGGAGCAATGCATGGGTCTTTTTGATGTATATTTTTCCTTGCAGCAGCTAACTAGGTAGTCCACAGTTTCTTCAGCTTGTTTATTATTAAAACTAGCTGGATGCCTGTGCTTCACTGTGAAACTATGTGATCAGGCTTAGTTTTGGGGGAGGAAAATAAGAGGGGGGGAAATTCTGCCTCTGCCTACCAGCATCCATCAGTATTCATCTGGCCAGCGTCCCCTCAGTGTGTGAGAGAGTTGAGGGCTGTTTGGAAACTGAAAGAGTATTTGCTGTGTGAGCAAGAAGGAGACAGCAAGGAGCCTGGGTGTGGCTTGGCTCAACTGCTCTGTACTAAAGCTGCTTGGTGCTGTGAAACTAAAACTGAAACTGAAATTCCTCTCCTCTGCTTGTGTTTTGCATTTGGAACAGATTTCTTTTCAGGTGGGGAGGGGGAGTAGAACTCCTTAGCATTAGAGCATGTTAAATAATAATAATATAGGAAATACTAATAGCTCTGATGGTCATTTCGAAAAATCCTTTCTTAGTGAGCACCTAGAAGCTAAGAGGAGCATACATACCAAATTTCAAGTTTGTAGGCTTTATGGTTCTAGAGATTTTGTGGTGATGCATGAGGGGTATTTCACTTTTATATATATAGATTTATTTGTTATAGCTGCTTAGCTGAGAAATGCTGCAGAAATAGTAGAACTTAAAATTGTTTTTAATAATAGCATTTTATATTTTTTAAAACTTTTCAAAACATCTATTTATTTAAAACAAAGACATGATTCCAAAATGATAATGATCATTGGACATATAGAAAATTACAAAAGTTATAGCAAAGGTGCTTTTTTCAAAAAGCCACTGGACTTTCTGGTTTTTCCTTGAAGACGTTTTGCTTCTCATCCAAGAAGCTTCTTCAGCTCTGACTGGATGGTGGGGAATGGAAATTCCAGTCAGAGCTGAAGAAGCTCCTTGGATGAGAAGCAAAACCTCTTCAAAAGAAAAACCAGAAAGCCCAGTGGCCTCTTGAAAAAAAACCACCTTTGGGACAACTATGACCTGGAAGACTGAGAATCTCCAGTATACAAAAGTACAGTAGGACAAATGGCAAAAGGGATGTGGTGGCTCAGTGGCTAAGACGCTGAGCTTGTCAATCAGAAAGGTCGGCAGTTCGGCAGTTCGAATCCCTAGCACCGTGTAATGGAGTGAGCTCCCATTCCTTGTCCCAGTTTCTGCCAACCTAACAGTTCGAAAGCATGTAAAAAATGCAAGTAGAAAAATAGGGACCCCTTTGTTGGGAAGGGAACAGTGTTTCATGCGCCTTCGGCATTTAGTCATGCTGGCCACATGACCATGGAAACGTCTTCGGACAGCACTGGCTCTTCAGCTCTGTAACCGAGATGAGCATTGCCCCCTAGAGCTGGAAACGACTAGCGCATATGTGCAAGGGGAACCTTTACTTTTACCTTATGACAAATGAAAGAATGACCCTACAAGACAAATTAACTATACAGGACAAAGTACACTGAGGTGTTTTTAATGGCATGGAAATTAATATAAATCTTGAAGATAATAAAGCTTAAAACTAATGGTCTTTGTCGTTTCCCCAAAAGTTGATTCCAGGGAATTCTTGTCAGTCTTTCCAGCTAAATACAAGTTAAAATTCTTCCCACATAGGACTTTGGCGAAGTCTTTGTTTAGCTTTGCTTGTGAAATTATAGGGTATTTAATCTCCATCAGGATATCGACAAAGACATCTAAGGAACAATGCTGATTGTTCTCTTAGGAGAGGAAGAAGGATTGCAAACATATCCATCACCTCATTTCCTTCTGGGACAAACCATGTTATGCATAATGCAGAAAAGGAGTAAGAGATTGTGAACCGAGGAAATTAACAGCATAAGGCAAGAAGGGAAATCTAGTTTACATGAAATAAACCAGTGTAACTCTCCATGCCTTCCTAACTTTGTAAAATATTTTTCATTTTCGGTGCCTAGTTAAAACATTAAAGGAAGATACTGTTCTGAGCTAGGCTTTATGAAATCATGAAGCAGACTCCTCCTCCCGACAAAACACTTTTTTATTAGACTAATGTGAATTCCTCTCATTCACATCCAGCAAAATCCTGGCAAACAGTCTTTCAAGATTGATTTACAACCACAGACCTTATCAGGATTGGAGAGTTGCCAGGCCGATAGCTTCCAAGTGCAATGCTGTGCCAGAAAATTCTTGGCAGGGAGTCACGAACATATCTTCACCCTAATTAAATGAACTAATTGACTCCTACAAACACCACTCCTCTTTTGCTCCTCTTTATTCCCGGGGGGGGGGGGCATTCACCATCCACCTGTGCCTTTACTCCTGAGTCGACCCTTGTTCCTTAACTGTTCCCTTCTCCTGGCAGCTCTGTGCATGCACGCATTGGGTACAGGCTCCAGCTGTTCTTCTTCCCTACTTATCTCTGACTTCATAGGCAGCTGGGAAATGTTGGACAGCCCTGGCCCCATCTCTGCCTCCAACACAGAGAACTCCAGACCCAAGTTCCTCCCCAACCTCCTCATCATCCAAGTCTGCCACCAGGTCCGCTGGCAGTTGGCAGGCCACAATATTGCATGACAATCACACTGAACTAACATAGTTACTCCCACAGCGGGGATGAACAGCTGTTGAATTCCTTGAAGATTGTCAAGCAGAGTTTGTTAATCAGAAAGCATCTGAACTCTGATAGTTAATCTAGCCATTTACCTTCCCGTGAACATGATTTTAGCGGTAGTCTGGTAGCATAAAACTAAGTAGCTACGTTGCTATTTTTAAATGACCTTAAGCTAACATCCTGGCCATGAGAAACATCACGCTCGCTCGCTTTCCACAAACTAAATAATTTATTCCTTGAATAAATGAATGAATTATTGTTGTTCGGATATATAGCCAGCATGGCAGCAAATCCATCTGTATAATAATGACAGTGTCAGGTTGTTAGGCAGCCAACTCTGAAGCCAGTTGATCTGGTTCATAATACATTGTACGCACAGCCAAATTAGGCTGCATTTATGCACAGAAACAACAGGTGCAGGCCAGAATAAAAGACAGAACCATTTCGATGAATTGATTACTTTGTTGTCTAAACATTTGGAGCTTCATGCACCACGTGCCACAAGAAAATAAGCAGCTTAAAAAAAATACCTTTAAAATATATGTCCTTTGTCATAAAATAAGACAAGCAGAACAGGAAATACAAGCATGCAACCTCATTTTGCTTTGAATCAAAGTTTTATTTCATGAGCAATTTGGAACATGAAAGCCATCAGAGCACAAATAACAATTCAGTGACATAATACTTACATCAACAGCTCATTGCAATGAGGTCCAGAGATAATAGCTAGGTCCAGCGAGGAGCAGCTAGAATCAGTGGCCATGATCTGATTAAAAAAAAAAACCCTCTTATATAGTCTTTTCTACATCTCTTCTGTTCCTCTGGAAGATTACAAGGCAACTTCCGCATTCACTGTGCCATCCTGATACTTGGCACTTATTTGAAAAACTCTTGTCATCTGCACTTTTTGGTTCCTTATTCTCGTTATATCAAAAATTGCCCCAGAACTGAGCCAATGGCAACTATTAGCTTTACACAATTTCTGACTACAAATTTCCCCTAGTTTGCATCTTTTACCAAGTTAGTGCTTTACTATATATCATCTAAGAAGCAATAAAAAGCCAGGTTTGAAGCTAGAAAGCATAGACCTAGATAGAGAGTGAAGGGTCTCGCCTCACACCTGTAATATTGGTTGTAAATGAAGCCTGAGGAAAGTCTGTTTTGAAGAATATTAAATGTAATCAACCAAAAGAAAGGAATGGAATTCAGTATAGGTAGTCCTTGACTTACCACTATTCATTTAGTGGGGGGGGGGGGGAATCACATAACAAGAAGGATGCTGCAAAAGTTAGTTTAGTTTACTTTATTGATTAGCCCTTGGGCCATATCCAAATGCAGAGTTCCAGACACAAATTATTACTAAAAATCTGATAAAAACAATTCAAAGTCGAATTGGATAAATAAAAAAAAACTATTTAAAATGAAATGGGAATAAAATACAGCTTAAAATGAAATGGGAATGAAATACAATAATTAAATACGTAGTTAAATTAATATATCTTCTTCTTCTTCTTTTTCTTCAGCGTTTGTCTCGCGCTCGGGCGAGGTCCGCTAGTTAAATTAATATATGATCAAATTATATTTCGGTGTTACCCCTACAACCTACCCCAATCAGTCCCACACATGCCGATCTCAGCTGAACCGTTTTGCTTAAGTGCTGTGCGCTGCGTTGAATGTTATTTTCAGATTCTGGCCGCACATAAGTCGTTTTGAGATGGGGATCCCAATGGGCCATTCGTTTAGTGCAGGGGTTTCAAATTGGATTTTTTAGAGGACCAGATCAGCGTTGTACTTCTCTTCCGCGGGCTGGCCAGGGTGGGGGAGACAGGATGGACACCTTCTGCTGCACCCTGCTGGCCAAAACAGGGCTTGCGACCCCATTTTGGCTTCCAGAGGCCCCCTGGGCTGGTCCTTTGCTATTTCCAGGCTGGTCCCACGGGCCAGATTTAAGCGCCAGTGGTGGGATTCAAAAATTTTTACTACTGGTTCTGTGGGCGTAATGCAGCTTGGTGGGCGTGGCTTGGTGGGCGTGGCAGGGGAAGGTTACTGTAAAATCCCCATTCCCTTCCCACCCCACTAACCTGCTTTCCAGCTCCATTCTTCTGTGCAGGGCAACGAAAGAAGACCCAGCTGTGACTCGGGAGGCAGAGAATAGATGGGGACAGAGCCAGTTAGAGGTGGTATTTGCCAGTTCTCCGAACTATTCAAAATTTCTGCTACCAGTTCTCCAGAACTGGTCAGAACCGGCTGAATACCATGTCTGTTAAGCACCTCGCAGACCTTGAGTTTGACACCCCATGGTTTAGTATATAGTATATAGGTTGAAGAATGTATATAGGTTGAAAAATGGTCATAGGTCTCTTTATTCAGTGCTGCTGTGACTTTGGTCGCTAAATGAATTGTTGTAAGTCCAGGATCACCTGTACAGAGATCTGAATGCTTTATCCGACGAGTGGCCTTAAGTTTTAATCAGGCAACTGGTTTGGAATGCATGAGGGACTGATTTTCTTATGGCAAGAAAGACACTGTCATGCCCCTGTCAGAATCTGAATCTGAGGAGGAAGATGAGCAGCTGACAGGGAGTGGCTCTGTTGGCTGTGGAGGAAACTGGGGAAGGGCAAAGTCCATCTGGGCAGAGCAGGAGAGAGGTAGAACAAGGGAGAAGGAGTTCAGAGGAAGACCCAGGCCCACCTCTTCATCCTAGGGCACGCAGGGAGGAATGGAGCAGGGAGCAATATGAGTCAGGTGGCTTACGGGGGAGGAAAGGGCCCTGATTCTCTCCATTAGCCACTGCTGGGAAGAGAGTTTAAACGAGATGCATGCTGAGTGTGGCAGCTGCTGGGAACAAATGTGAGTTTATCTTGTGTTGACTTTGGTTATCTGTGTTCCTGCCGTCCTCCCAACTGTGCCAAGTTACTGCCATGCCTTCACATCTGGAATTCTTGCTCTTGCCCTGTTGGACTAATTACCTCATCTTGCCTTGACTGGATTTATAGTTACAGTTTTTGTTGACCATGTTTTGGACTTGATTCTCTGCAGCCAAAGGCTGTTCCTGGGAGAGTTCTTCTCCAGCCAGAAGGTAACCAGGACATTGGGGGCAAAGTTGGAGTTAATAAAGGGACTCCTACTGATTATCTGACTGTGTTGCCTTTGTGCCACACCCCTTTGGGTCATCACAGACACTTCTGTATAACCCTGGCTCTTTTGCTTTGGGGATTGGAACTTATGTGGCGAGCTGAATCCAAAATGAGCATCCAACCGATTTTATCCTTGTGCGACGTCATGCCCCATCATCTGCAGGCATGATGGAACAGATAAGAGCAATACATGGGATTGTTCTTTCACACAACATGATGCATATCGGATGGGCGTTAATGAGAGATTTAGTTCTATGGGGACATCGGCTGCTTTTTACCAAAGTGCAAAATTACGGGGTCCTTTTTCCTTTGGGTGGTGTACACGATACTACCGGCAGCTGAATTTTGTCCATCTCCTGCCATTGCTACAACAACACAGGCAAGCAGGAGGTCCTTCAGTCCTTATTCTGAATCCAGTGGAGGCTGAAAGGGCAATCTAAATATCGAGGAAAGAATTACTCCGTTCCAGCGCGCAGGTGCAAAAGTGCCACCTGACCAAAGCAGTCCCTGACTTAGCTGCTCACGAGCGCACAGATCTGTTTTTCCTTCCTGATGTTCCTCTTCCAAGCGTTGTGAGCAGATTATCTACAATCGTGTGGCATATGGCACACTGACACGAAATCTTGGTGAGTGATAGCTGGCAGTGCCCTGAGCTGCCCTGCGTTTCGGCTGCTCTCCAAGCTCTGTTTTTCTGCACGAAGAGCTTGAGCAGTGATTGGTGGTAAAAGTTGAATCTCGTTGTATTCATTCAGGCTCTTCTGATCCTTGATTCCTTCTGTTTGAAAGTGTTAGGGGAGTTTTGTGTGACTCCTAAGAACCAAAAACCCCACTCTAAAAGTATCAAGCCTAAAACATAATTAATTAACAATGTAATTCCAGCATTAAACCAGCGGGTACTTCCTAATAGCTCACTCTCTAAATAGGACACCTTTGATATTCACTATTCATGCCACTGTATATCTGTTTGAAAGCAAAACTATATACTGTGTTTCCTCCAAAATAAGACCCTGTTGTTTATCTTTTTCCACTGAAAAAGGCACCAGGTCTTATTTTCAAGGGATGTCACCCACTGACTAACCTCACCTGCATGCGTCGCTCCCGGCCTCCTTTTCGTTGTCAGAGGCCTTCAGGAACTGCTTCTTCTGCCACCAGCAAGGCTTTCCTGAAGACCTCTGCAGCTGATAACAGAGCTCCGGATCGATCCAGAGCTTTATTATCAGCTACAGAGGCCTTCAGGAAAGCCTTGCCAACCTTGCCGGCTGAAGGAAAAATGGGCCGGTGAGTCAGGTGTTGGGGTGTGTGAGTCCTAGCTACAACTGTCCAAAGGTAAGTAGTAGGGCAGCTCCATCCTCCCATCCCCAGCCTAGCTTAATTTTTACCTGTGCCACTCTGGAGTGGGCGGAGTCTTAATTAGGGCTTATTTTGGGGGATAGGGCTTATATTGGGTGCATGTGTAAGAATCAAGCTAGGACTTACTTTCAAGGTAGGTCGTATTTTGGGGGAAACAGGGTATTTATATTCAAATACATTTTGCAAAACAACTGTTGACAAAGAAGAGAAAGAAAAAATCCAAGCATTTCTCTTCTCTTTGGATGCATTTCTTAATCAGGTATTCTCTAGACGTGAGGGACTACAATTTCCAAAATTAGCAGGCAGCATGACCAATGTCTATGCTGCCTAGGGAAATGTCGCTTTAGTTTATTAGAGCCACCCCATCTCCTCAGTGTTCTTGGATAAGGCAGCTTGAATAATACACTGTAATTAAAGCCCATTTAATTTACACCACATTTGAAGGTTACAATTCCATCTTGGAAGCTGAAATGTCAGATGTGAAGGAGAGTGAAATATTTCTCCAGTACAAAGGGTTTTGTGCATGTTTATGATCCCAGGTAATGAGGGAAAGATTTGTTTTGTGATATGCCCAGGCATGGGTTGTCTTAGAGATAAATTTGATTTGTATTTCTGTTTACCCCACACAATTTTGACTACTTAAGGCAAAACTTTTGCTGAGGCAAAATTTGGTCTCTTTGCATGGAGCGCTCGACGTACGACCACAATTGTGCTCCATTTTACAATCTCTCTTGCCACCATTGCTAATAAATCACTGAATTTGTTAAGTTAGCGACATGGTTGTTAACAGTGGTGGGATTCAAATAATTTAAGAATCGTTTCTCTGTCCTAATGACTGGCTCGGTGGGCGTGGCCATGGTGGGCGTGGCCAAGGGGTGTGACAGGCAGTACTCGGCCTCCTGCAACTCCCTGGGAGCAAAAATGGGCCATGGGGAGGCAAACTGCACCCCCTTGCACCCCGTTTTGGGACTAGTACACTTACCTGGGAGCCAAAACGGGGCACGTGGGGACTCCTGGAAGGGGAGGGGTGGGGCGGGGCCAGCCAGCAATTTAACAACTGGTTTGGCCGAAGTGGTGCAAACCGGTTGAATCCCACCACTGGTTTGTAAAGTGAATTGGGCTTCCCCGTTGCCTTCGCTGGTCAGAAAGTTTAAAACAATTAGTCCCTTTTAATAATTTAAACAATACAGTCAAAAGACGGAACAGAGGTAGATGCAAGCATTTTGTGTGGACTCATCAGTACCTACATTATAATAACATAGTTAGAATAGAACAGAAAAGAAGAATGGAATGGAACAGAACAGAACGGAACAGAACAGAACAGAACAGAATAGAATTCTTTATTGGCCAAGTGTGATTGGACACACAAGGAATTTGTCTTGGTGTAAATACTCTCAGTATACATAAAAGAACAGTTACATTCGTCAAGAATCATCAGGTACAACACTTAATAATAGTCAGAGGGTACAATAAGCAATCAAATCACTCTAGGAAACAGTCCATATAGATCGTAAGGATACAAGCAATAAAGTTACAGTCGTACAGTCACAAGTGGGAGGGGATGGGTGATAAGGAGTGGTGAGAAGATTAATAGTAATAGTAGTGCAGACTTTGTAAATAGTTGGACAGTGTTGAGGGAATTATTTGTTTTGCAGAGTGATGGCATTCGGGGAAAAACTGTCCTTGTGTCTAGTTGTTCTGGTATGCAGGGCTCTATAGCGTCGTTTTGAGGGAAGGAGTTGAAACAGTTTATGTCCGGGATGTGAGGGGTCTGTAGATAATTTCACAGGCCTCTTTTTGTCTCAGGGTTCAGTATACAGGTCCTCGATGGAAGGCAGGTTGGTAGCAATTGTTTTTTCTGCAGTTCTAATTACTCTCTGAAGTCTGTGCCTGTCCCGTTGGGTTGCAGAGCCAATCCAGACAGTTACAGAGGTGCAGATGACAGAGTCCATCATTCCTCTGTAGAAACTGGATCAGCAGCTCCTAGGGCAGTTTGAGCTTTCTGAGTTGGCGCAGAAAGAACATTCTTTGTTGTGCTTTTTTGATGACGTTTTTGATATTATGTGTCCATTTTAGGTCATGTGATATAGTAGAACCTAGAAATTTCCAGGTCTCTACTGTTGATACTGTGTTGTCTAGTATTGTAAGAGGTGTTAGTATGGGAGGGTTAAAAATCGCCCTCAAATATCAGGTCTAGCAAAAGCATTAATTAAGCCTATAACATATACCAGAAGGAAAATACAGTCAAAACTTTCAGAAAGTTGCAAAGGGAGAATCACCTGAGCTCGGAACATTGCAACCGTGATAAATACATGCCAGTTGCCCAGTGTCCAAATTTTGATCAGATGACCATGGAAATGCTGTACAGGTAGTCCTCAATTTATGACCACAATTGAGCCCAAACTTTATGAGGCTAATTGCTTAACCAGTGAGGTTCACAGCAAGATCTATGACTGTGAGGGTGAACCTATGGCACGCGTGCCACAGGTGGCATACAGAGCCATTTGTGTGGGCATGTGAGCTCCAGCCAAACTTACCTGAACTGCACATGTGTGTGCCTCCCAGCTGATTTTCGGCTGTTTGAGGCAGTTTTTGCCCTCCCAGAAGCTCGAAGGAAACCTGTGCAGCCTCAGGAGGCCAAAAAACGGGCCTTCCAGAAGTGCCTGTTTTCAGCCTCTGGAGGGCCTCTGGAGCCTCGGGAGGCTGAAAACAAGCCCATTTCGGCACTTCTGGTATTTCCGGAAGGCCCATTTTTCGGTCTCCTGAGGCTGCACAGGCTTCCCTTGAGCCTCTGGGAGGGCAAAAACCGCCTCCCCCGGGCTCCATTAAAATGATTTTAAAATTAAAATGATTTTTATTTATTTTAAAGAATTAAACAGAATTGTTAAATTGTCCCGCAATGATTTGTCTTGCAGTGAGTTGGCCATGGTGAATTTTCCTGCCCCGAATTGCCTGTGATGAGTTGGCTAGAGCGAGTTATCCCATTCCCTTTACAGCATGCCTGTTGTGGCCTCTCAAGTGCTGGCCCCTCCAGCAGCCGAAACAGAGGAGGAGGAGGAAGTGTGGGAGTCAGGGTCAGCATCAAGGCAACCTGGGAGCTCTGAGGGAGAAGAGGGAACGGAGCTGGCAGAGAGAGAGAGAGAGAGAGAGAGGTGGAGCCTGGGCCATCCATCAACCCTCAGATAGGGAATCAACAGCCCCACCCAGCTCTGGGGATAAAAGGCAGGAGGCGGAGATGAATAGGTGTGGCAGAGAACAATTCATCTCCCTGACTTGTTAGACTGCAGTGAAAGAGAAACTTTTTTCCAAGGTGTCTGGTGCTCCTAATTAAGGAAACATTGATTTAACTTCAGAGGGTTTCTCATACTTGGGGAACTGGGTCAGAACAATGCCCCTTTGGATGGCACAGGTGGGGTGAGCCAATAACTGTAGGAGGAGACAGTTCCTCAGGTATCTGGACCGATACCCATAAAGGGCTTTAAAGGTAATAACCAACATTTTGATTTGGCCATAGAAGCAAACTGGCAACCAGTGCAGCTCTCACAACAGGGATGCTACATGAGCTACTAGAGATTCTCAGAACAGTCCGTGCTGATGTATTTTATATCGGCTGCAGCTTCCAAATACTTTTCATCTTTAAGGTCAGAGTGTGTCTGATGATCAATGGCGAGAAGGAGGTGACATTTAGTTGGAGCCTGGAGATATTTGAACACACCGTTGTTAAAACAACCCTCAGTCTGATGATCGATAGAAAAAATATATCCACCTCCTGACAGGATACCCATAGAGTTGACGTCAAAAATGTAAGAAGAGTTGGATCTTGTTTTGTAAGAGAGTTGCAAGAACATTTTTGAGAAGGGACCCTACCAATGTCCTATTTTGATGCTTATGTCGCTGTTTGTCAGGCGTAGAGAATCAAGATCTACATAAAGTTGCAGTTCAAAAGATCATTGCTGGAGCTTCTACACAAGAATTTAGTCAACTAAATTTCAGTACTAAATTGTTACCAGGTAAGGGCCCATGGAATTCAAGAGGGGTGGATTTGGACTCTTTGTGGAAAGATTCTTGGCCCATCATGGTGAACTTATGGCATGCAGAGCCCTTTGTGTCAGCACACAAGCTGCAGGCAAACTTGCCTCACTGTGCACGCTTCCCATCTGATTTTCATCCTGTTTGAGGCCTTTTTTTGGCCTCCCAGAGGCTTGAGGAAAGCTTTTACAGGCCAAAAAATAGGCCCGTTTCATCATTTCCTGTATTTCTGGAAATACCAGAAGGGACAAAACGGGCCCATTTTTTGGCCTGCAAAAGCTGCAGAAGTTTTCCTCAAGTCTCTGGGAGGCCGAAAAAGGCCTCAAATGGGCCAAAAATCATCTGGGAGTCCAGTGCAGGTAACGGGGTGACGTGTGTGTGTGTGTGTGTTTGGGGAAATTGCACGTGCGTGCACAGGGGGCATGGGGGGGCACACATTGCCTTCTGAGCGCCCAATTTTTGGCACAGGAACCCAAAAAAGTTAGCCACTACTGTTCTAGGCTAATGATGCCTTTAACTCTGCCCTCTACTTCTGCTTGCTCTTCTCCTGCATAGATATTTGAAATAGATCCTATGAATTGTATGAGCGATTGCTCTATATCTTTTGTTAAATGTGGGTGCCAAGATTTTAACAGCCACTTTGGCATGAAGATTATAGAAGGTATTACCTTTCAATAATTCATTCGGCCAATCTGGTTTATGAAGAGGCGCCAACTCTCTGATCATATTAGATTCCTAGTAAACATATTAACATTGTATGCTGTTGAAAAGGAAGCAGCTGTGGCTGGCTTCATTAAAAGCAGAAAAAAGATGATTAGCTTTACATTACATTTTTGGAGCAAGTTCTGAAGAAAGATGGATTCCCAATTGAGTGCCTTTCTTGGATTAAAAAAATATGATTCTTCTGCTTAGGTAATCAGTAGGTAATCACAGTCAGGATTGTGTCTTCTGCAATCAAGGAGAGGCATTGAATACAGTACATCAAGGATGTACTCAGTTTAATTTAGTGTTGGAATCTTAAACCCTTTTAATAAAATAATCTGATATCCAGGAAGCATGTGGAACAGAACATGAAAAGCAAGTGATTATATGTAGATGATATTTTCAGTGTTAAAATCTTTAAATAGATTTATAGAAATATTACAGCATTTTGATGAATCACGGGAGGCAAACCCTTAAATCTGGCCCACTGGGCTGGCCTGGAAATAGCAAAGGACACAATGCCTTTGGCAGCCAAAATGGGGTGCGGGGGGGCCATCTGCCCCCCCCATGCCCCGTTTTCAGCCTGGCTGGCCTCCTGAAAACATTCTTCCAGCCAAAACAGGGCACACCACGCCCCCCATTTTGGCCTGCAAAGTGCTGCAGGCTGAAAACGGGGGACGGCGTGGTCATGCATGGTCCCATGGTACTCCATTTTGGCTACCAGAGGCGCCCATCCCATCTCTTCCCCCTCCCTCCCTGCCAGCCCAGGAGGAGAACTACAAAGCTGATCCAGACCTCGAAAACATCCAGTTGGACACCCCTATGGTCTATAGTCTTGGTGCAGAATGGACTTGAACAGATCTAACAGTAAGTCGACTGATAATCAGGTACTTATGGAAATAAAGGAATAATCACCATTTTATTGTGTGGATGACATTACATTCTTTGGAATAGTTATTCCTAAGAAAATAACATGCTTAGTAGACATGGGTAGATATCTGTGAATACCAGAGGTGGTATTCAGCAGGTTCTGACCAGTTCTGGAGAACCGGTAGCGGACATTTTGAGTAGTTTGGAGAACTGGCAAATCCCACCTCTGACTGGCCCCTCCCCCATCTCTTCTTTGCCTCCCATTGAGTCCAAGCTAATGGGCTGGGTCTTCTTTGGTTGCCCTGCACAGGAGAACAGAACTGGAAAGCAGGTTAGTGGGGTGGAGAGGGAATGAAGATTTTGCTGTATCCTTCCCTGCCACACCCACCAAGCCACACCACACCCACCAAGCCACACCCACAGAACTGGTAGTAAAAAAAAATGGAATCTCACTGTTGAGGTAATTCCCCATTAGGAGAATGGGTGCACACAGGGAGACGTAGTGAGAGCGGTGAGGAATAACGCATAACCAGCACACAGATACACTGTACAGTAAAATGTAGGTTTTTACTTCCAGTAAATGGTGAAGCAAAGTCCAACAAGCAGTCCAAGTCATTCACGGTTAAAGCAGTCGGTTTTCAGTCCAGGGATAATCCAAATAACAAAGTCCAGTATCATAAACAGTTTAATAACAGACTTACATCAAGTCCAAGAAGAACTATGATCAGCAACAGTCAATAGGGAAATGCAGGAACAGCAACACTCTCAGCAACAACAGAACAGAACAACCCAGGTTTCTGCCTCCATCTTATGGCCATTTGAGAAACCACACCCAATTACAATTTTAGCATTCCCTTAAAGAGACAGTATTAAAATGTCTATCCTGGTTTATATGTTTTCCAACCCAGCTGTTAGGTGACTTACATTCCTAACACCCACCGCTGGTAGATACCCCAAGTGAATGAAGATAGGCAATTGGACTTTGTTTTCGGTGATTGGACAAGCAGAGCAATGCAGCTCAATGAGACTCCTTGCTAGGCGAGAGGTGAGGTTAATTGCAGCCAGCTAAATACAACTGCTTTGCTTTCAGTCTGCATTGGAAAAGTAACTGTTTGGTATTCCCTCTTGCGAGTCTCGTTCCTGTATCTTGTTTGTCACACTTTGACTCTTGAACTAGCTGATTGTCCAATTTGACATTCTGCGGCTTTTGGAATACATCTGGGCTACTCTTTTGTGCCTTGAACTATAATTAATAAGAGCTCTTCGCTAGATACTTGAATTACAAAAACCTGTCTGCTGTTAGCTGCCTAAACTGCGGTAAATATTTCAGCTCCTTAGTAATTGTTCAGGTAGCCTGTCAACGCATAAAATATTTCTATGGTCTTTTTAGAGTTGCCAAGAGAAAGGGAGGGGGGGATGAGTGCGGCACCTTGCAAACCGCAACTGCATTCCATAAATGTTTTCAAAGATAGTAACTAGGTGATTGAAGTTTCTGCCCTGCAAAATTCTAACTGGAGAGCATGATTGATGACTCTTGGCTATGGATGTGTCCCATTGGAGAATCTGAATTACAATACACCCAGGGGGTGGGGGGAAAACCAGGGTCAAGGGTGACAATGAATGACTACACTCAGGCAGTGCAAGACATGTTAACTCCCAATAAATCCTTTTTAAATTTTGGAAGTTTGGCACAAGACTCATAATTTAAATGGGGGTAACTACTGGAATCCTGACATAGTCCTCGACTTACCACAGTTCCATTTAGTGACCCTTTGAAGTTACAACGGCACTGAAAAAGGTGACTTATGATTGTTTTTCACGTTTATTTGTTTTTATTTTATTTTATTGATTTTCTATCAAAATACACTTCTTAGTGTTTAATAAAGGTCATGTTGTCTGGGTATTTCATTTGCTTAACAATACAAATATACATACTTAATCCTCACCCCTTTTTTCCAACCATTGGTTAAATAAATTCCACATTTGATAATATTCTACATCCTCTTTCAGTTTCAGTTTCCATGTCAATCTATCCATTTCTGCACCATCTAGTACAATGATGGCTAATCTTTATGGGCTCCTGTGCCAAAAATTGTGCTTCTGCGTGTGCTCACGTGCCAGCACCCAGAAGGCAATGCGTGTGTGACCCACCCCCCGCCACCCCCTTACCTGCACTGTGCCTCCCAGCTGATTTTTGGCCCATTTGAAGCCTTTTTCGGCCTGCCAGAGGCTTGAGGGAAGCCTCTGAAGGCTTTGCGGACTGAAAAATAGGCCCGTTTCATCACTTCCTGTATTTCCAGAAATATCAGAAGTGACAAAATGGACCTATTTTTTGGCCTGCAAAGGCTGAAAAGGCTTCCCTCAAACCTCTGGCAGACCGAAAAAGGCCTCAAACAGGCCGGAAATCAGGCAGGAGGCACGCACATGCACAGTGAGGTAAGTTTGCCTGGAGCTCACGTGCCCGCACAAATGACTCTGCGTGCAACCTGTAGCATGCCTGCCATAGGTTCGCCATCACAGATCTAGTATCTTCTTGACTATTTCTTCATCTCGTGGTATATATCTTCATTTTTCCAACTGTGTGCGAAAATAATTGTTTTCCCCACTTATGACCGTTGCAGCATCCCCCAGGATCAGAATTCAGATGCTTGGCGACTGACTTGTATTTATGACAGTTGCAGTGTCTCCGGGTCACGTGATCCTCTTTTGCGACTTCCGGACATGCAAAATCAACAGGGAAGCCAGATTCAGTTAACAACCGGGCTACTAACTTAACAATGGCAGTGATTCACTTAACAACTGGGGTCAGAAAGGTCGTAAACGGGACAAAATTCACTTAACAAATGTCTCAATTGGCAACAGCGGGCTCAATCGTGGTCGTAATTCAAGGACTTCCCCTGTATGGCTGTATTTTTAATGGAAGCCAGTGGTTTTCTTGGATCCTGAGGGAGACCAGAGCCCGCATTTAAATTGGGCAGCAATTCAACAATAGCATGCTGGTTAATTGTAACCATCATCCATCTAAACCCCATTGACAAGTTGCCTTATTTAGATGTGCGCCCATTCTTCTTGGAGTTTAGATATTTGAAGGGGAGAATGTGTTGCAACGGGAACAAGACAACCAATTTCTTTATTGACTCTCTGTGCTGATGACTCCACGAGCTTTATTGGCAAGCTGCTCTTGGTTTTAGATGGATGAAGGATACAGGTAAATAGTCTATTATAAATAGCGATGGCAAGGCAATATGATACCATTCTTTATACGTTTTAGCCTCCAGTCCCCTAAAACATATAAAGAATGGTTGCTGGAATTGGGTATGTCTAGTCAGGGGTGGGATTCAAACTTTTTAACAACTGGCTCTGTGGGCATGGCTAGGTGGGTATGGCTATGTGACAGGTGGGTGTGGCTTCCTTTTTGCACCTACCCATTTTTTGCTCCTAGAAGGCTTCCTTGGGGCCCAGGAAGGCAAAAAATGGAGCGCAGGGGAGATCACCCCCCCCCCAGTACTTCATTTTCGGGCTTCTTGGGCCTTAGGGAACCCTTCTTGGGGGGGTGTTTTTGCTCCTAGGAAGCTTCCCTGGGGCTCAGGAAGGCAAAAAAAAAAGAGGGGGGGCACACATTGTGTGTGCATGTGTAGGGGACATGGGGGGAGCACACATTGCCTTTGGGTGCTGGCAGAGGAGCCCAAAAAGGTTAGCCACCATTGCTGTAGGGTATTTAAGCTACTCGGAGTTGGTTTGGACTGCAGCAGCATCTGTAAATAATCAGTAAATTTATTCGTGCATGAACACACGTTTGCTTGGAAGCTATTGAAAATTAACACGCCCAATCATGTTGCAGCGTGATTTGAATGGATGACCTGTAGTTGTGATTTGCGTATGCCACTTAGCTCTGTTTAGAGGAGGAATCTTCTATCATACCCCTAATTCCTTTGATGCTCTTCAGAGTAAAAGAAAAGGAGGGAAGAAACTTCCAAATCAGCGTTGCGTTCCTATCCGAGTAAGACATTCTGGAGAAATATCTCCTGTATATGACCCTTTCTGAAAATCAAAGCATTCAGAGAGAGTCATTAGAATTGGCCTTTCTAATCTCGGTCTAACGCGTGGCAGTTGAACCTTCTATATTAAATTCTATTTCAGCTCAGCTACAGGATTTAATTCCTCTGTCGTGATAAATATTGTCCCGGGCAGCCAAAGTGAAATGAGATTTTTCTCTCCACTTGCCAGAAATGGATTTTTCTGATCCTGATTGCTGTGTTATAATAGATTAGTAAGGCACTAGATGTAATGTTCACTAAATAACAGGGAGTCTTTGGCTTATGACCACAGCTGAGCCCAGAATTTATGTTGCTGTGTAAGGAATTTGAGTTTTGCCCCATTTTACGACTTGCCATATTTGTTAACTGCAGGTGTTAAATTGGCAACGCCATTGTTAAGTGAATCTGGTTTCTCCATTGACTTTGCCTGCCAAAAGATCTCAAAAGGGAATCTTGCAGGGGTGGGATTCAACCGGTGTTACTACCGGTTTAGTGACTATGTTTTGCATGCACATGCTAGCAGGGTACCTGTGCTTCGCTATGAAACTAAGTGATCGGGCAAGTTTTTGGGGAGGAAAATAAGGGGGGAAATTGTGCCTCTGCCTACCAGCATCCATCGGTATTAATCTGGCTAGCATCCTGTCAGTATGTAAACAGTTGAGCGCTGTTTGAGAACTGAAACAGTATTTGCTGTGTGAGCTAGAAGGAGACAGCAAGGAGTCTGGGTGTGGCTTAGCTCAACTGCAGTTGGAACAGATTTCTTTTCAGGTGGGGAGGGGGAGTAGAACTCCTTAGCATCAGAGTGTGTTAATAATAATAATATAGGGAATATTAATGCTCTGATGGTCCTTTCGAAAAATCCTTTTGTAGCGAGCACCTAGAAGCCAAAAGGAACATACGTCCCAAATTTCAAGTTTGTAGGCTTTACGGTTCTGCAGATTTCTTGATGATGTGTGAGTGGCATTTTGCTTTTATATATAGAAGATTTTAGTTGTTACTTATTATTTTATACTAGAATTTTTAATTGTATATTTACTGAGTGCATTTATTTGTTCTGGTTTCTGGTCTATGACTGCAATAAACTAAAATTGAAACTGAAACTGACTACCTGCATTGCCAAAATTAATCCACCCTTGTATTATTTTTCCATGTATATAAAAGGACTTTGAGCAGATGCGGTCCACAATAGATCCACGGACCTAACGAAGTTTCACTGTCAAGGAAAGAGTCCAAGGCTTGGCTCTGTTTGACTTGTCAATGATAATTACCCTTTATCTATTTTGTGTCAAACACAACCAACTGCCAGTGAGCAGTAATTGTGGTTCATCAGCATGGGTGGGATTGCTGGAAAGAGCTTACGTTTTTGTTTTTTGCAAGAATGTTTTCCGTTTCTCGGGTTACAGTGCAAGAGACCTTGGGAGCAAACCTCGACGACTAGCTATCCTGACAGATAAATGGAACCGATGAATAGGTTAATTAAAGGCATAAATTAGCAATGATCCCTGTCAAAGGCAGAGGTTAATGAACATTTTGGGTAGCTGTTGTTAATCATTTGGTGTTTGCATCCCCCGTGTAGATTCATTCAAGAATGAGGAAGGATGAAAATAAATCTTGTCCTTGCAGATGGATTTATACAGCTAATATTAGGTAGGAATGGATTATGGGTTCAAGTTAATCCTTGTTAATGGTTTAATGAAGTGGGGGAGAACGGTATATCTGGTTTTTTTTTAATTCCCTGAATGTATCTACCAAAACACTACACTATACAGGTAGTCCTTGACTTACAACAATTCATTTAGTGACTGTTCGACCTGTATAATGTGATGTGTTAAAATGGCACTGAAAAAAGTGACATGACCATTTTACATACTTATGACCATTGCAGCATATCCCCGTGGTCATGTGATCTTCACTTCTTCAGTCTGTGGCTATTGGCCATCATGTCTGGCAATGAAGGTTGAGGAATGTCAGAAATCAGAACACTAAATACAAACTGGGCGGATACAACCTCGTAGACGACCCTCACTCTGTCAAGGACCGAGGAGTATTCATTTCAAAAGAGCTAAGCCCCAGATCTCACTGTACCAGCATTGCCAAAAAGATATTAAGAGCTGTTAACCTAATTTTGCGAAACTTCTTCTCCGGTAACATTGAACTGCAAACCAGGGCATACAAAACCTTTGCCAGACCAATTCTCGAATACAGCTCGTCTGCCTGGAATCCACAGTGTATAACATTAATACAATTGAGCGAATCCAGAGATATGTCACGAGAATAGTACTCCACTCCCTCCTCTCGCCATAGAATACCTTATGCCACCAGGCTTGAAATATTGTGTTGGAAGAAATATCCTTCTGGGTTCAGTTCCAAGTGGGGAAAAAGACAATGAAAACTTGGAGGCTGTTTGGAAAGATGATTTAATGGTGGACAGGACCACATGGCTTGGAGTTCCAAAGTGAAAAGGATGATTACATGCTTCAAGGTGAAAAGAGAGGAAAAAAAAGGAGGGCCAAGATGCTGAGAGACCCTTATATACCCTCTGTTGGGCCCCACCTTAGTGTTTCCTGTTCCTGTGCAAGAAATGGTTCCCATTGGCTGCCAGACTCCCAGGGGCGGGGTCTTAGCTAACTTTGTAGGCTTCATCTGGACCACATGGTTTCACCTGAGTGCTGGCTGGTACAATCTTCCCAGTCCAGGTGGTGAGATGGGTAGAGGCCTTTGTCATGTAGAATACTCCACCCTAGGCCTTAATGGCCCATTAGCAAAGGTGGGGGGGGAGGCTGAATTTCTGCCTCTCTGAGGTGAGTTTCTGCTTCTGAGTTTCTACTCTTTTAGGGGAAATATTCTGCCTTTTTTTAATATTTCCCAGGATATTTCATTTTTCTAGGAGGGGGGTGGGTACTAACTTCCTACAATTGGACCTAGACAACTTAGAACTATGCCGCCTACAGTCTGACCTAAGCTTAGTAGACAAAATTGTCTGCTACAACGTCCTACCTGTCAACGACTTCTTCAGCTTCAACCACAATAACACACGGGCAAGCAATAGATACAAACTCAAAGTAAACTGCTCCAAACTCGATTGCAGAAAATGGCTGGAGCTCACTACTTGACTCTGTTGTTGCATCCTCAGATCCCCAAAACTTTAATCTTAAACTGTCTACCGTGAACCTCACTCCATTCCTAAGAGGTCTGTAAAGGGCATGCGTAAGCGCACCAGCGTGCCCACCCTGCCTGTCCTTCTGTTCCCATTTATTCGTACCCATTTATTATGTATATACTTATATCCGTTTGTACTTATATGTTTATATGTTATGTTCATACTTATACTTGTTTTCTCACACATGCTTGACAAACTGAATAAATAAATTAAATAAATAAAATGTCCTCATAGACGATGTTTTTCCGTTTCTGTTGCTTGCTTTGCATTGCTCTTCCTTTGCTTTCCCTCAGAGAGCTGTCCATGGTCCTGTCAATGTGTCCTCACCACACTGTGTACCATCTCCTGTGCATTTCAGAATTTTGTCTAGGCTAGGGATGGGCAGCTATGGCCTCTTTATGACCTGTGGATGTCAAGTCCCAGAATTATGACTCAAGAATTTGGGGAGTTGAAATCTACAGGTGGCAAAGGGGGCATAGTTGCCCACTCCTGGTTTAGCCCCATCACACCAATTTTATTTATTTTGTCTCACAAGGCTTAGAAGCCTCTTGTGATGACCCGGGGTGTGGCACAGAAGCAACAAAGTCACAAAAAAAGGTGAAGCCCCTTTAATACCTCCTACTTGGCCCCCAATGTACAGTTATCATCGGCTGGAGAAAAAACTCTCCCAAGAACAGTTTTTAAAGGGAAGGAATTCCGTCTGAACCCAAAGTACATATAAATTATAAATAAAAACCAACACAAACCACACTGCAGCAATTAACAAGACAGGGCAGGATAAGGAATTGAAGACTTCAAAAGATAACAAAACACACACAGTTGGAAGGACTCCAGAACTCAGATAATACTTGACCACCCAAAATAATTCACGCTTTGCTTCCAGCAACTTTGTTGTGCATAGTTTGCCTTTTTAAAGAGTTTTTCCAGCTGCAGCCAATGAAGGAGATCAGGGCCCTTTCCTCCCCCGTAAACAATGTTGCTCCCTAATCTGTTCCTCCCTGCATGTCCTAGGATGAGGGGGGGATGGGCCTGGGTCTTCCTCTGAATGCTCAGCCGGACTGTGCCCTTCCCCAGTTTCCTCCATAGCCACCGGAGCCACACTCCCACTCCCTGCCAGCTGTTCCACCTCTCCCTCGAAATCAGATTCCAACAGGGGCATGACACCACTCCAGTCAAAGCCAACTACAGATATAAAGTTTCCTTAGACTGAGTTCTTTCAAATCTGTCCAGCTTCTTGAACCCTTTGTTTAATTATCTATTTTCCTTTGCTCTTCCTCGTATTGTCTTCCTCCTCCTCCTCAGCCTCTCTTTCAGTTCAGCTGTTTGTGAAGACGTAATGACTCCAGGCTGATTCCTCTCTTGTCTCCACCCCCAGACTCTGTGCATTCCTCTCCTACAGATTAAAATTCAGTCCAATGATAACAATAACAAAAATAACAACAACTTGTGTGCCAACACACATTGGCAGACCATAACAATCATTACAACAAACATTCATCGCATAAGCCTCTACTCTTGAAATCATAGTTATATCCTATTTTATGTTTCAATTTGCCAAACCTGTTGATTTTTCATTGACCAAGATAACCCTAACCCTAACCGTAACCCTCCCATAGGAAATAATTAGGAGTGACAGGGGAGTGGTATTTGCAGGAGACAATTAGTTCGTTTAATTAGTATGAAGATTTGCTTGTCTGAGTTCGTGATTCACAGAGATGCTTTGCCAAGTATTTCTTTGTACAGCGTTGTGCTTGGAAGCTATCAGCCTGGCAACTCTCCAAGACTGATAAGGTTTGTGGTTGCAATTCACCCTTGAAAGATTGTTTGCCAAGACTTTGCTGGATGTGAATGTTAGGAATTCACATTAATCAAACAAAAAGGGGTTTTGTTGGGACAAGGAGTCTGTTTCATGATTTTGTGAAGCCTAGGCCAGGATAGGTCCTTTACCTTTTTCTCTTTCCCATTTTCTCATCAACCTCCCTTGACTGGACTTCCTTTCTTAAGCCAGTTTGAATTAACATGTGCAAATGTTTTCAAGGTCTTAGCCCTGTCATGCACAAAAGATCAGATGCACACTTGAAAGACCAATTCAACTGCTTTATGACTACTCATGGCTAGGCACAAGAAACTTCTCAAATAAATGTTAGCATCTGCTTGGAGTTAGATAGGCATCCATGGAATTCAAGGGAGGGTTGGTCTTAATTTGCTTGTGATGACGTAAGGATTCTAAGCTGATCTCTCTTTTAACTCCACCCCCAGTTTTTGCTTCTCTCTCTCTTACAAGACCCTATGAGTTATTTTCAACTGTAAAGGTTCGAATGAATGTGACCAGGTAGTCCTCGACTTACAACCACTGAATGTGACCAGGGAGTCCTCAACAGTCTCTGTTGTTAAGTGAGACATTTGTTAAGTGAGTTTTGCCCCAATTTATGGCCTTTCTTGTCACAGTTGTTAAGTGAATCACTGCAATGAGTAAGTTAGTAACCTGGTTGCTAAGTGAATCTAGCTTCCCCATGGATTTCGCTGGTCAGAATGACACAAAAGTTGATCACCTGATTCCCCCCCTCCCCCCGGGGACCCTGTGATGGTCATAAATAGGAGCCAGTTGCCAAGCAGCTCAATTTTGATCCCATGATCATGAGGATGCTGCAAAGATTGTCCTTATGAAAAGCGGTCATAAGTCACAATTTTCAGTGCCGTTGTAACTTTGAATGGTCAGTAAATGGACTGTTGTGTAAGTTGAGGACTGCCCGTATTTGGAACTTTTTGAGCTGCTACGAATAATTCTGAGTTGGTCAGACCAAAGTGAGCCATTCCCAAAATTGTTCGAAGCCGCATCATTTTTGGTTTGTGCTGGCAATTGACAACAGAGATACGGATCAGAGAACCAGCATTGAAACAAATTTGTAAAGCCCTTGGATTTATTAAACACCTAAAATTCAAGTGGAGATTAAACAGAGGTTTTGGGGGGAGCAGATTTTGAGAGCAACGTAATGCATACTAAACAAGCAAGATACTAACAGGAGAATTGCAAAGAAGTAAACGAGGGGAGAAACCATTTCGAGAAAGCTCAGATCCTTTGGACAAATATTGATCAGCAGAGAATGTTGTTGCTCCTGTTGCAATCAGGTAGATTGGGCACTTTCCCTGACCAGGATGACATTCAGAAAGCTGTTAAAGGTCTGGTTATTCTCTCAGGCTCTGGAGGAGAACAAGAGTTGAACCCCTATTGAGTGCAATTTGGGGGGGTTACATGTTACCAAGAACCATAAAGCCTACAAACTGTTCCTCGTGGCTTCTAGGTGTTCGCTAAGAAAGGATTTTTCAAAATTAACCATCAGAACATGAGTATTTCCTATATTATTATTATTAACATGCTCTGATGCTAAGGAGTTCTACTCCCCCACCTGAAAAGCAAAACACAGGCAGAGGAGAGGAGTTTCAGTATTAGTTTTAGTTCCACAGCACCAAGCAGCTTTAGTACAGAACAGTTGAGCTAAGTCTTGCTCACACAGCAAATACTGCTTCAGGTTCCAAACAGCCCTCAACTCTCTCATACACTGACAGGATGCTAGCCCGATGAATACCGATGGATGCTGGTAGGCGGAGGCAGAATTTTTTTCTCCTTATTTTCCTCCTGGAAAATTAAGCCCGACCACATAGTTTTGTAGCGAAGCACGTGTGTGTGTGTGTGTGTGTGTGTGTGTAATTGCAAGCCACCTAGATTGCCAGTTGGGCCAACCTGTAAATGGAACATCAACCCAAATCTGTTGACTTTTAAATGGGCGAGATGTTCTACTAAAAGGTGCCAACCAATTTGGCAAGATTACTGAAAAACTAATCTACCTGGCATGGGTAGGCTGATAGCTGCCCAGAATCGGTTGGAGATGGGCAGTGCCTAAATTGCATTAATTAATTAATTGCATGAATGGTGTAGGGCACAAATACTTGCTATCTGCCAACGTTACAGATATAGACCACGCAGCCTGCTGTGTGTAAAGTCTCTGTGAACTGTGGGAATAGCATTGGTAGAGTAGACTAGAATTCTTTATTGGCCAAGATTGGACACACAAGGAATTTGTCTTGGTGCAAATGCTCTCAGTGTACATAAAAGAAAAGATGCATTAGTCAAGAGTCAAGAATCATCAGGTACAACGCTTAATGATAGTCATAGGGTACAATAACCAGCCAAATCATACTAGGAAACAGTCAATAAAAATTATAAGGATACAAGCGACAAAGTTACAGTCATACAGTCACAAGTGGGAGGGGATGGGTGATAAGGAGTGATGAGAAGAGTGATGGCATTCGGGAAAAAACTGTGTCTAGTTGTTCTGGTATGCAGTGCTCTATAGCGTCGTTTTGAGGGTAGGAATTGAAACAGTTTGTGTCCGGGATGTGAGGGGTCTGTAGATATTTTCACAGCCCTCTTTTTGACTCATGCAGTAGGCAGGTCCTCCATGGAAGGCAGGTTGATAGCAATTGTTTTTTTCTGCAGTCCTAATTACTCTCTGGAGTCTGTGTCTGTCTTGTTGGGTTGCAGAACCAAAGCAGACAGTTATAGAGGTGCAGATGACGGACTCAATCATTCCTCTGTAGAACTGGATCAGCAACTATATCAAGTGTTCATTTGAACAATGACAGTTGGCACAGGATTAAAAAAAAACACCAAATCTTAACCAAAATGTTAATGCAGTTTTGAGTTGTTGGTTGTTTGTTTGTTTTTTTTATAAGCTCAGGGAAAGCAAAATGTTAAAAAATACCGAACATGTTTGCTTTAACTCAAACAAATGCTTAGAGTATTTAGCCTTTGTTTAATAATATTTCTACTGTTGTGTTATCTCATTATCTACCACAGTCTGGAGACATTTAACAGAACTCATTTCATGGAAAGAATTGAAGCAAAAGTAAGCATGTGCTTATGTCATTTAGGAAACTATGAAGAACTGGTTGTTTGGGGGTTTTAAGATCTCCTTTCATCCCTTTGTCTGTCTTGTTTTAATTCATTTATTTATTTTATTTATTTAACATTGGTGGCATGGTAGCTTAGTGGATAAGATGATAGGCTTGTCGGCCAGAAAACCGGCAGCCTGAGTTCAAGACCCAAGCGCCATGCGACAGGGTGAACTCCTGTCCTTGCTTCAGCTCCCGCCAAGGTAGCAGTTTGAAAGCCTGCAAATGCGAGTAGATAAATAGGTACCACTTTGGTGGGAAGGTAACAGCACTTTGTGATGTCATGCTGGTCACATGACTGCGGGAATGTCTTCAGACAGAGCTGGCTCAACGGCCTTGAAACAGAGATGAACAGCACCCCCTAGAGTCAGCAACAACTAGGTGAGTAAAATCTGCAGGGATTCCTACTTATTAATATGTGATACATATATTAACATTTCCCTCAGATGAATAAAACATAATAAAATATAAATGTGAAAAAGACCTACAGCATGTTCAAATACCAATGATTAAGCCATTAAAGTGCAGGATTGTTTATATATATTAAAAAAAATAAGATAGAAGAAGCTTCTTGGATGAGAAGCAAAAACCTCTTCAAAGAAAAACCTGAAAGTCCAGTGGCCTCTTGAAAAAGCACCTCTGGGACAGCCATGACCTGGATGACTGACAATCTCCATAGACCAGGGGTGTCAAACACAAGGCCCATGGAGCAGATGTGGTCAGATCTGGACCGCAGGGCCGTCTTGAAAAATGTAACAGGCTGCCCCGCGTGGCTTCGGCCTGCTCTACCCAGTGCAAAGAGGAAACATGCCAACAGTTTGGGGAGTGGTATCAAGCTGGCCATGCCCACCCAGTTGGCCACACCCACCCAGTCGGTCACACCCAGTGAGTGGCGGCAAGTTGACCATGCCCACTCAGTTGGCCACACCCACCCAGTCGGTCATGCCCACCCAGTCCACCAAGGTCAACCACAGCCCTGATGTGGCCCTCAATAAAATTGAGTATCAGGGTTCCGATGGATACCCTAATTAATTTATAAGTCTGGAGCCAAGTTTCAAAAGAAATCCAATTATTTATTAGGAGCAACATGTCAACATTTTCCCAAGTGTGGTCAGCTCTGCCCCACATCATTTACTGCCCACCTATGACCCTGTTTCCCCCCTCCTCCCAGGATGTGTCATAAATCACATTCTCCAATGGAGCACTTTCGCGGGCTGTAGAAAACACGCCTCTCTGGCTAGCTCTGGTAACCTGGAACACAATCTGGAGAAAGGTATGCGCGGAATGTGCTTCTGGTCATAGCAACCAAACTGCTCCATCAGATCTCCCCTCCATCCTCCTCCTTATGGCAACTCGAGAGCAAGCCAGGAATGCTTTATGAGTTGACATTGAGTTTGATACCCCCGTCATAGACAGTTGTTCATTTCTTCGCGTTATTTTTCAGTGTATTCCGGAATGGCAACTAGAGATCCACAGACTTTCTAGAATAACCTTTTCTGAAAGCAGCTGCCATATGTTAG
Source organism: Pseudonaja textilis (assembly GCF_900518735.1). The sequence goes on along the minus strand of NW_020769308.1, from coordinate 46,169,458 downwards.
TTTTTACAACAGTTTGCCTGTTTTCTCCAGCCTGTCTTCTCTGCAAAACTGCTACAGTGACAAATTTACAGGCCTCTCTTTTTTTTCCTAGTGCTGGTGTCACAAATCTCAACTTGGGGATGTGGGAATAAATATTTGACTTAAAAGTGTAATTTATTCCTTTTAGGGCTGCTGTCATGCCCCAGTTGGAATTTGATTCCCAGGGAGAGATAGAACAGCTGACAGGCAGTGGGAATGTGATTCTGGTGGCTGTGAAGGAAACTAGGGAAGGGCACAGGCCGGTTGGGCATTCAGAGGAAGACCCAGGCCCACCCACTCTTCATCCTAGGGCACACAGGGAGGAACAGATGAGGGAGCAACATGGTTTACGGGGGAGGAAAGGGCCCTGATCTCCTTCATGGGCTGCAGCTGGGAAGACTGTTTAAAAGGGAAAACTGCGCATGGCAAAGTGGCTGGAAGCAAAGCATGCATTATCTTTGTCAAGGCTTATCTGGGTTTTGGCGTCCTCCCAACTATGTGTGCCTCGTTATCTTTTGGAAGTCTGCAAGTTATTATCCTGGTCTGTTGTGTTAAATACTTCAGCGTGGTTTGTGTTAGGTTTTTTTTATTTCTACTTTATCTGTATTTTGGGTTCGGACTGCATTTCTTCCCTTTGTAGACTGTTTTTGGAAGAGTTTGATCTTCCGCCAAGGATAATTGGACATTGTGGGCCAAGTTGGAGGCATTAAAGGGAATTTATCTACTTTGGTGATTTTGTTATTTTTGTACCATGCCCCGGGTCATCTCAGGCTGCCTGTCAGAGTGGCTGTCGGGCTCCAATTTCACTCAGAGAAGAGAAGAGAAGAGAAGAGAAGAGAAGAGAAGAGAAGAGAAGAGAAGAGAATGCAGAAGGGAAGGGAAGCGAAGAATAATGGAGTGGAATGGAATGGAATGGAATATGGAGTGGAATGGAATAGAAAGGATGGAATGGGATGGAATATGGAATGTGGAATATGGGAGTGGAGTGGAATGGAATGAAATGAAATGGAAGAATATTAGAATGGAATATTGACTGGAACAGAACATAATAGAATCAATGGAATGGAATAGAATAGAATAGAATAGAATAGAATAGAATAGAATAGAATAGAATAGAATAGAATAGAATAACAGATTTGGGAGGGACCTTGGAGGTCTTCTAGTCCAACCCCCTGCTCAGGCAGGAAACTATACCATCTCAGACAAATGGTTGTCCAATCTCTTCTCAAAAACTTCCCGTGGTGAAATGGGAGCTTGATAGACAAGGTGAGAGAGAGAATGTGTGAATATAGGTAATTGGGGGGGGGTCAGTCAGGTCTCCCAGGTTAAGTGAAACTCACCTCCTTTTTTATGTGTATCAAGGGGATTGTGGCTTTGATCCCAGAATCATAACCACGGTTTTGCTATTTTTTAAAAAAACTTTTCTGCAAACATCCCTGCAGCCTTCCCTCCCACTAACCAAATACATGTATGTTGACTTTATAAAGCCTATATGACTAATGTTACACCTTTTGGAGGAACTCTTAAGTATAATCTCCTTGGTTTTGCATGACTTACTACCAGCTGTTCAGAGATTAATATCCGAGCTACTTCTAAAATTGATGTCTTCCGTACTCTCAAATAATTACAAATAAGGACACAAAATTATCTGCTGCAATGTCCTATCAGTCAATGACTACTTCAGCTTCAACCACAACAATACAAGAGCACACAACAGATACAAACTCAATGTAAACTGCTTCAAACTTGTTTGCAGAAAGTACGACTTCAGCAACAGAGTGGTCAATGCCTGGAATGCACTACCTGACTCTGTGGTTACATCCACTAACTAATCCCCACTCCTTTAACCTTATTAAACTATCCACTATAGACCTCACCCCCATTCCTAAGAGGTCTGTAAGAGGTGTGTGTGAATAAGTGCACCATCGTGGCTCCTGTCCCTGTCCTACTGTCCCCATTTATTTGTACCTATTTCCTGTATTCTTACTCATGTTTATACTTATACCTATTATCTTGTAAGCGATTGAAAAATCAAATCAAATCAATAAATAAAAAATAAAAGAAAGAAGGAAGGAAGGAAGGAAGGGGAGAAAAGAATGGAGGGAGGAGAGAAAGGAAGGGAGAGAATACACATTCTAAGAGGTCTGTAAGGGGCATGCATAAGTGCACCATCGTGCCTCCCGTCCCTGTCCTACTGTCCCCATTTATTCATACCTATTTCCTGTATTCTTAGTCATGTTTATACTTATACCTATTATCTTGTAAGCGATTGACAAATCAGATAAATGAAATAAGTAAATAAATAAAGAATTGAATGTACAACTAATCAGCCTGTCTTCAGAAGCTGTGGATGCTCCTTCACTGGAGGTCTTTAAGAAGTGATCAGGGCAACCTTTGGTCTGAAGTGGTGTAGGGTCTCTTGCTTGAGGTAGGGGGTTGGACTAGAAGTCCTTCGGGGTCCCTTTCAACTCGATTATTCTGTTAGTCTCCTTTTTCTGCCTTCTGTTGTCTAGATAAGAGCTACATTACTGGGCATTTTGGGGATTTCTTCTATATTGATCGACTCAGAAGTAAGTCCTATAGGATGACAGCCACTGTAGTTCTGTGGGGTCCATGGTGATCTCTGAGCTTGGTGGGTTATTTTCTTGCAGACGTTTCATTACCATACTAGGTAACATCATCCACACTAGAAGGGAGTAGGGTTAAAGCAGGAAGAGGAGGAGGACTGCGGGGTCCTTGGTGGTCTCTGAGCTTGGTGGTTTTCTTGCAGATGTTTCATTACCAAACTTGATAACATCATCAGTACTAGAAAGGAGTAGGGTTCATGGACGAAGAGGAGGAGAAGGAGGATGACAATGATCACTGTGGGGTGGTGGTTTTCTTGCAGATATTTCATTACCAAACTAGGTAACCTTATCAGTGCTAGAAGGGAATGGGGTTGTATTGTATATACAGCCCTTGTGGTGCAGTGGTTAAAGCACTGTATTGCAATCAAGCTCCGCCCACAGCCTAGAGTTCAGTTCTGATGGGGCTCAAGATTGAGTCAACCCTCCATCCTTCTCAGGTCAATAAAACAATGACCCAGATTGTTGGGGACACAAATAATACTCACATTGCAAACCGCCCAGACAGTGCTATAAAAGACTATGGGGTGCCGTATAAGCCTCCTTGCTACTGCTATTATATATAAACCGAGAGCAAACCCTACTCCCTCCTAGCACTGATGAGGTTACCTAGTTTGGTAATGAAACGTCTGCAAGGGAATCGCCAAGCTCAGAGAGCACCAAGGGCCCCTCCATTCCATCCTGAGCTGCTACAAATATTCTCTTAGTTGTATTTCTGTTATTTGTTCTCCATTAGTGCTTGAAATGATCTCGGGTGGGGTGGGGAATAAGAAAACACTTGATAAGAAAAGCTAGCCGAGTTTCAAAACACCTCAGGCGAGAATGGGAAGGCGTGTTGGTGCCTAAGCTGCGAGCTATATTTCTCATTTGAGACTTTAATCGGAGTTCTTGTAGAAATGGATTGGTTTCCTTATAGCTTTGTGGATCAGAGAACAGAGCGAGGGGAAGAGCACCAGCAGGGGAAGTAATTGAGAATACCCGTGCGAGGTGCATTTAAATAATAGGAAATGGGAATGAAACCTTTCACACCTGCACTGTGAATATGTAACGATAAAACGGGAGGGCAGGGCAGGTGCTAATGGAAACTTTTGCGGACGGCTCGGGTTGAGGAGCCGTGGATAGCAACCGACCTAAAGCAGGGGTGGGTTGCAAAGGAGGTTACCACCGGTTCGGTGGGCGCGGCTTGGTGGGCACGCTTTGTGCATGGATGCGCACGCCAAATGTGCACCTTGCGCATGCGCAGAGGCTTTCCTGCTCACCCCCTGCAATCCTGCACTCTCCCTGTCGCAATCTGCTGTGCCGCGCAAAGCAGCTGCGCTTCAAAAGCAGGGAATAAAGCAGTATGGTGGTCTTCTACTGGTAGTAGTGATGAGCAGTGAAGACGGAATCGGTTTTCTCCACCGCTCCGCTGTTGGGCCCGCCCTCCCGCCCGCCCACCCAGGCTCCACACTCACTTTATCCACTGAATTTGAAGCGCAGCTGCTTTGCACGGCACAGAAGAGCGCTACGCGGCAGCTGCTGAAGCAACCGGGAGAGTGCAGGCTTGCAGGAGGTGAGTTAGGACTCCTCTGTGCCTGTGCAAAATGTGTGTTTGGGGTGTGTGCGCACGCAAATGTGTGCCTGCGTGCAAAGCGCGCCTGCCAAGCCACGCCCACCGAACTGGCGGTAAAAATATTTGAATCCCGCCACTGGAATAAAGGTCAGAACGGGGCCGAACCGGTAGAATAGCCTCACTGACCTGAAGGCAGGGCAAGAAGCCGTGGATGGAAACTAATCAAGGAGAGAAGCAACCTAGAGCGAAGGAGAAAGTTCCATTTCTGACAGGTGCTTGTCAGAACTGATCTTAAAAAATCCTCCAGTGTCAGAACATTCACAACTTCTAGAGGCAAGTTGTTCCACTGATTATTTGTTCTTACAGTCAGGAAATTTCTCCTTAGTTTTCAGTTGCTTCTCTCCTTGATTAATTTCCATCCATGGCTTCTTGTCCTGCCCTCAGGTGCTTTGGAGAATAGCTTGACTGCCTCTTCTTTGGGGAAGCCCCTGAGATATTGGAAGACTGCTATCATGTCTCCCCTGGTCCTTCTTTTTTAAACTAGACGTACCCAATTCCAGCAACCGTACTTCATATGTTTTATCCTCCAGCTCCCTAATCGTCTGTGTTGTTCTTCTCTGCGCTCTTTCTAGATTCTTTTTTATATTGTGGCAACCAAAACTGAACGGAATATTCCAAGTCTGATCTTACTAAGGCCTCATAAAATGGTACTAGCTCTTTGTGTGATCTTGATTCTATCCCTCTATTATTCTATCCTTCTAATGCAGCCTAGGACTGCGTTGGCTTTTCTGGTAGCTGCAGCACACTGCTGGCTCATATTTAAGTGATTTGTCCACTAGGACTCCAAGATCTCTCGCTCAGTTACTACTATTGAGTCAGACAGTACCTATTCTATACAGGTGCATTTGGTTTTTCTTGCCTAAATGTAGACCCTTACCTTTCTTATCATGGAATTTCATTTTGTTAGATAGGGCCCAGTGTTCAAGTCTGTCAAGATCAGTGCTGGGATTCAAAAATTTTTACTACCAGTTCTGTGGGTGTGGCTTGGTGGGTGTGATGTTACTACTGGTTCTGTGGCCGTGGCTTGGTGGGTGTGGCAGGGAAAGAATACTGCAAAATCCCTCCCCCATCCCCTCCCCACCCCACTAACCTGCTTTCCAGCTCCATTTTCCTGTGCAGGGCAACCAAAGAAGACCCAGCCAATCAGCTGGGACTCGGGAGTCAGAGAATAGATGGGATAGGGCCAGTCAGAGGAGGGATTTTCCACTTCTCCAAACTCAAATTTTCTGCTATCAGTTTTCCAGAACTGGTCAGAACGTGCTGAATACCACTCTGGTCATGATCCTTCTGTATCTTGAGCCTATATTTTGGAGTGTTGGCTATTCCCGCCACCTTATTGTTGTCTGCAAATTTGATGAATTCCCCTTCTCTCCCCTCATTTAAATCATGGATGAAGATATTGAAGAGAAGTGAATCTAAGACTCTGGGAAGATCAGGGTATGGTTGTTAAGCAAGGAATTCATTTTTCAGTTGGGTGATATCCCTTAAAGCAAAAGGCAGCAATCTGTGTCTAGAAATATCCAGTGCCAATTTTATTTCTCTCTCTCTCTCTCTCTCCTTTTTTTTCATACTTTATTTTTCTGCAAATAACACGGCTAGATTTCAGACTTCTTCCTTCCCCATCTTAGACGTATAATCTTGCAACATGTTCATTTTTTTTCTCCCTGCCTACCTGCCAAAATAATCCAAATGATGGCTTTTTAATTACACTATTTAGTAAACAGGCATTGTTTAATAATCCCTAGCATTGAAATTGAGTTTAGAACTGTTACAGTTCATCAGCTAAATACTTACTTGAGCGTGCTGGTCTTTTTTTTTTTTTTTACTATTATTAAAAAGGGGCATTTAACTAATGTGCGGCTGCTTCCCAATTGAATGCCAGAGTTAATTTGCAATTGTTGGGCAGGCTGGATTCCGACTTCAGGATTCTCTTTTGAATATGGAAATCAGATTTACAATAGTGATTGGATTTTTGGGTCTAGGGAGAACATAAAACAGCCAAACCATCTGGAGCCTCCATTAATAAGAAATGGTGTTTCCTTGTCTACATGCATGCCGTCACTAGTATTGCGTGCCAACAAATTGATCTTATAAGATCCATTGTGCAGCTGGTCCTTAAGCCATTCACTGGGGCTTAAGAAACTAATTAAGTATTCAAAAGATAAGAATTGCCATGCAGTTCTTCCATTAGACGGATGGTTTTTTAAAAAAAAGTATTTTAAAGGAACAAAACTAGAAGCCGCTGTCTATTTTCAATTTGGTTCGGATCAGTAAGAAACAATTATGAGAAAGGGCAAATAGTCCCAAGTACCATGAGAAGGATCTAAGGGAATTGTTTGTGGTCATTCTAGTGAAAAAAAGATAATGTTAAGAGTCATGATCCTTCTCCTGTAATAAATA
>NW_020769308.1:46142664-46162794 GCF_900518735.1 Pseudonaja textilis | reverse complement strand
GGGATCAGCCTAGAATCTCTACATAGTCACAAGCAAACTACCTCTATCCCTCCTGGAGTGCCGTTGACCCTTTTCTAACTTCAAACAGGTGCTGACTGTTAGATGTCTGTGGCTATTCTCAGCCATCCAGGTCACTGTTCTCTGTGCTTTTTCAAAAGGCAACCGGACTGTTTTCCCTTGAGGAAGATGAAGAAAACACTTCGCTTCTCATCCAAGAAGCTTCATCCGTTGTAGTGGTGTGAGTCTGTTAGTTGAGAAGAATCCTGTACCTAGGCTTTTAGCAATAAATCAGTTTAATTGAAACTTCTTGTGTGGATATGAAGCTGTTGTGGTTTGCCAGCAGCCAGTGCAGAAGGCAGCAGAATCGGACAGTGGGGAAGAACGGGGACCAGTCCAGTAGTCTGGGGAGGACTTGGACGAGGGTCCTACATCCGATGCAGAAATGGGGCCAGGACCATCTGGGAATGGGGTGCTGCCTTCGGAGCCTTTGGAGTCTGGCAGCAGTGAGGCAGAGGAACAAGGGGAGCCTGTTTCCAGTGCGCATGTGCACAGAGCTGCTAGAAGGCGAGAGCAGCTGAAACAAAAGGGGTGACTCAGGAGTAAAGCTTGGAAGTGATTGTCCCTCCCATAAGGGGTAAAAGTCAGACCTCAATGATGAAACCTTTGCAGGAAGCAAAGTCGTTTGAACGGTTCCAAGTCCTCCTTGAAGCTCTGTGTACGTTAGTTGTTTTTTTCTTGTACTTCATTTGTTTTTTTCTAGTTAATTGGATACTTCTGTTTTTGGCAGCATTCCACAGAACTGAAAGGTGAGTGCATATCTTTGGGGACTGTTTAAGATTAGCTCTGGCTGGGAATGAAAACAATTCCCAGCGTTGCAATAAAATAGGTTTTGCTTTTAAAACAAGTTTGTGAATAATTACAATTTAGGCAGCCTGGGTCAGAACAGGTGTAACGGGCAGAGTTGTTTGGAATAGATATGATGGTAAAAGAAACATTGAAGGCCTCTCTTAATTTCTCAACTGGGCTGTCTAGCAAGCGTGAACAAAAGAATTGCAAGGATGATGATCTGTTAGAGATTTTGAGTGGGGGTAACAAAAGTAGGTTATATCACTGTTTCTGCCACCCTACCTTGTCTTAATTTCATACCTCTGCTCTCTGAAGCAGAAACTTAGTGTAATTATTCTGACAGCTATTTTGCTTATATATGAGAGCAGCTAATAACCTTCTGAGGTGGTAGACAAGACTGTAACGGAAATAGTTAGGTACTGCTGAACACATTGTCTCCCTTTGTTCTCCTTACAACCCAGTTTAAATGAGATCCAACTTCCCTTGAATTCTGTTGACTCTTATTTAACTCCATAAGGGTGCTAACCTTTAGTTGAGAAGATTCCTGTGTGTAGGCTTTTAGCAATAAAGCAGATAAATTGGACCTTCATGTGCAGACCTGGTCTTCGCTCCCAATGCTCCAAGATTCTTTCTGATTTTTTTGCCTGTCATTAGTCCCCGTACTAGTTGTAGGGGTATCCTATACTGTAGAAGGTGTCAGTTTTCCCTTTTAACCCATGTTGAGCTTCCTGGCCCTTCTAGAAATTCATAGTGTAGATCCCATCCTGTATAATATCTGATACTGATAAAATAGCTGAAGGCAGGACAATGGGTGGAAACTAATCAAGGAGAGAAGCAACCTAGAACTAAGGAGAAATTTCCCGAAAGTGAGAACAATTAACCAGTGGAATGTCTTGCCTCCAGAAGTTGTGGATGCTCCAACACTGGAGGTTTCTAAGAAGAGATTGGACAGCCATTTGTCTGAAATGATTTAGGGTCTTTTCAACTTGTCTGGTATGTAGAAGAATTTTATGCCAATTAAAAAAATAGCTTTTTGATGCACTCATTACTCTCAAAATAACAGCAAGAAACCAAAGTGCAAGGAACCAAATATTTTCCTCTGTTGGGAAGCTGCCTTGCAATCAAGAAAAGATTCCCCCAAAATAAATAAATTACAAACTTGACCTTTTAAAATACCATCATTCCCCCAAGATTTTTTTTCCTCCATTATCATATTTTAACTAACTTTCCCAGCTATTGAACTTTCCCAGAATTCAGTTTGCACTCTTGCTATATATATTTGCTCTTTTGTGGTAACATTCTGTAAATACCAAGCTTAACTTCGCTGGCATCTTTTTGCCATAAATAGTATACATTTTGTAACAAGTGGATAATTAACTTTTTGCTAACTAGTTATTGGCTGCTAGCATCAATATACAATTTTTTAAAAAAAACCCATTCCAAGGAAATGGATGATATGGCAGCTTGGCCATATTGAGATGCGGAGGGGAAAATATTTGTAGGCCAGTTTTGTCAAGCAGTGAGGAAAATGATTCCTAAGATACAAGAATCGGTGTCAGGAAGTTATACCGACATGTTTTGCATGGTTGGGTGTTAGTAAAAAGTAAGTTTAATGGTCCAGTAAACCTACTGGTTTCTTTCCTTGCTGTTCAATGGCCTCTAACTACATACAGCGTCAGTACTGAATGCTGGATTTCATATAAACATCTAAAGAACTTCAGAAAACAGTTATTTTAATGTTTACTCTTAGTTTCATGTTTGAGGTGAAGGAGGGATTAGCTGGAGCATGGGAGATTTGGTTTCTTGAAAATAGGAGTAACTAAGGGACATGCAATAACTCAAGTATCGATAGAGGAGAATATGTGTAACTCGGGGTTGAAATGAGGGGTCCTTGGTACTCTCTGAGTTTGGTTATTGTTTCTTTGCAGACATTTCCTAGCCCCCTTAGGTAATATTATCAGTGCTAGTAGGAAGTGGGGTTTGCTCTCATTTTATATACAACTAGCGGATAACCCGGCATTGCCCAGGCATTTATTTATCCCAATCCTGTATTAGATAGGAAACTCGTGTAGTCACGACTCATGCTGTTGTACTGTCTCTCGCACAGCATCGCAAGTCTTTTATTCTTCCCCTCAGGAGTTTCTTGTCTATGCTGGTGTTTCGTTTTTTTGATTACACTTGGCCAATACGTTTCCTTGGAGGGCCAAGAGGGAGCCCCCTTGTGGAGTACTGTGAAGCCATTACCATGGCAAGTCCACTGTGCTGTACAGTAGAAGACATTTTAAGGCACACACTCCCCTGAGGGGTATTAGGGGTGTCTTACCCCCACAGTATTTGTTTCCAGAGGATAAGTCATCTGTGTACAAAATTTGGTTGAAATTGCTCGAAGTATTCCAGGGTTTACACACACACACACACACACACATTTTTATACATATAGATGAAGTAATGGAAATAATGGATTATTTTCCATGCATTTAACTGAATTCATTGTTTCTTTCCGAACAGCTCTTATTTTCTAATTCAAGAGTGGGCCATTTTTCAGCATGGAGTCACCTAACATTAGAGGTGACGACAATATAATGAAAATATAAGAATGATCTGCTTGTTCATAGAGAAAATAAATAGAGAAGGCAAGTCAGAAAGGCAGGACCTAGAGACAATTCTTGTTAATAGCGGGCCCTCATCCGCAGAGGTAAAGATGTCCTCATTCCTGTTAGCATTTTGACAGACAGTTAGGATCTGGGCACTTCTAATTTATCTTATTTGACACCAAATGTTCAATTTTACTGACCATGGGGATGCTGAAATGGCCGTAAGTGTGAAAACTGGTCATAAGTAAATGCAAAAGTACTTTTTCAAGAGGCAACTGGACTTCCTTTGTTTTTTCTTGAAGACAGTTTGCTTTTCATTCTAGAAGCTTTTTTAGTTCTGACTGAAAAGTGGACAATGGGAGGATTTATAATCCTTGTAGTCATCTGGTCATTAGCACTCTTTCTGAGAGTCATTGAGGCCACTTGGAGGTTTGTCTGCGCCCTCAGGGTCACCTGAAAAGTGCAAATGGGTATGGAGCCTTCTTGGAATTGCTGAAAGAACTGTGTTGTAAACAGGAGATAAGTGGTGTTGTATCCCTCCCTCTCTGTTGAGAGATGGCTGTACAATCTTAACATAGATGGGCTCTTTAACTCCTATTTCAAACCAGTGGTCCTCTCTGTCCAGAATGTGGACTTTGCGGTCTTCACATGCAGATGGACTGCTGCATATCGTCCTGATGGTTGTTCTTCTATGCTTGCCATGCATTTATGATGTGGTGGTTTTGTTTCTCTAATGGACAGATCTGCATCTGTCTCACTGCATTGTACCACACATTCAGTCAGAACTGAAGAAGCTTTTTGGATGAAAAGTGAAATGTCTTCAAGGAAAAGCAAAGAAAGTCCAGTTGCCTGTTACATTATCTGCTACAATGTCCTACCAGTCAATGACTACTTCAGCTTCAACTGCAACAATATAAGAGCACACAACTGATACAAACTCAATGTAAACTGCTCCAAACTTGATTGCAGAAAGTACGACTTCAGCAACAGAGTGGTCAACACCTGGAATGCACTACCTGACTCTGTTATTACATACTCTAACTAACCCCCACTGCTTTAACCTTATTAAACTATCCACTATTGACCTCATGCCATTCCTAAGAGGTCTGTAAGGGGCGTGCATAAGTGCACAATCCTGCCTACCATCCCTGTCCTATTGTCCCCATTTATTTGTATCTATTTCCTGTATTCTTATTCATGTTTATACTTATACCTATTATCTTGTAAGCGATTGACAAATCAAATAAATCAAATAAAAAAAATAAAATAACTATTATCTGGATGACTGAGAATCTCTACAACCATTCAGTCATCAGTCACTTTTTTTTAATGTCACTCTAATTTCAAACTGTCACTAAACTAATGGTTGTGAGTTGAGAACTCCCTGTACGAACTCAACAACTTACCCATAACACCACATGAACAAACTTGAAGACTGAAATTCAATGTAGAGAAAAATAAAGTCTTATACTTAGTCAAGAAAAACCAAAAGTACACATATAATAGACTGGGTAAAACCAGGCTTAATAGCAGTAACTGTGAGAGGGATCTTGGAGTCTTAGTGGACAACCCATTAAATATGAGCCAACAGTGTGTGGTGGCAGCCAAAAAAACCAATGCAATCCTAAATTGCATTAACAGAGGGATACAATCAAGATCAAAGTACTAATACCACTCTATAAAGGCTTAGTAAGACCACACCTAGAGTACTGCATCCAGTCTTGGTTACCACACTATAAAAAAAGATATTGAGGCTCTAGAAAAAGTACAGAGAAGAGCAACCAGGATGATTAGGGACTGGAGGCTAAAATGTACGATGAACGATTGCAGGAACTGGGAATGGCTAGTCTAGTGAAGAGAAGGACCAGGGGAGACATGATAGCAGTCTTCCAATATTTGAAGAGCTGCCACAAAGAGGAGGAAGGGGTCAAGCTATTCTCCAAAGCACCTGAAGGCCACACAAGGAGTAATGGATGATAATTGGTCAAAGAGAGATTCAACCTGGAAATACGGATAAATTTTCTGACAATGAGAACAATCAATCCATGGAACAGAAGTTTATTTATTTTATTTGTCAATTGCTTACAAGATAATAGGTATAAGTATAAACATGAGTAAGAATATAGGAAATAGATATGAATAAATGGGGACAATAGCAGTGGTCGGATTCAATTTTTTTTTACTACCGGTTCTGTGGGTATGGCTTGGCAGGGGAAGGATACTGTAAAATCTCCAGTCAGAGGTGGTATTTGCTGGTTTTCCAAGCTACTCAAAATTTCTGCTACTGGTTCTCCAGAACTGGTCAGAGCCTGCTGAATACCACCTCTGGACAATAGGACAGGGACGGTAGGCACGATGGTGCACTTATGCACACCCTTTACAGACCCCTTAGGAATGGGGTGAGGTCAATAGTGGATAGTTTGAGGTTAAAGGAGTGTGGGGTTCGAGGATGTAACAACAGAGTCAGGTAGTGGAATTCTAGGCATTGACCAGTCTGTTGCTGAAGTCCTACTTTCTGCAATCAACTTTGAAGCGATTTACATTGAGTTTGCATCTGTTGTGCTCTTGTATTGTTGTGGTTGAAGCTGAAGTAGTCATTGACTGGTAGGACATTGTAGCAGATAATTTTGTGTACTATGCTTAAGTCCAACCGTAGGTGGTGTAGTTCAAGGTTGTCCAAGCCCAACATTTCAAGCCTGGTGATGTAGGATATTCCATTGTGAGCAGAGAAGTGTAGTTGCCTTCAGAAGTTGTGGGAGCTTCAAGAAGAGACTGGAAATGGCGTCAGAAATGTTGTCGGGTCTCCTGTTTGGGTGTGTGTGTGTATTGGACTAGATGACCTACATGTGTGTGTTGGACTAGATGACCTACAAGGTCCCTCCCAACTCTGTTAATATGTAATCTGTAAACCTTCTTACAGGAGCTATAGTTGAATGAACTCAAAGGTTCAGAACGGTGCCACAATCCAGCTTAAGTCACAGTAAAGGAGCCTTCTGAATGCAGTGTCAACAGAATGCGCTTGCCGAATGCTAGATGCATCTTAGAGACCCGAGGCGAACACGCAGCTCTTTCTAGTTAGCCGTCAAATGACTGATCTGCAATGCTGAACATGGGCCGCATTTCACTTACAAATGCTGTAGTGTTAGCGCATTCTTGATTGAAGACTTTGAACCTGATCAGAATACGATTTCCTTCCTATTATGACCATCATTTATATTACTGCCTCGGGGAGATCGATGGGTGATTTTAATGCATACTAATAATAAGTTTTTTAAAAAACAACCCTTTCTTGTAACACCTCCTAATTTCCATAAGAACTACCTTGTTCCATGCTTAACAAAATAATTTTCACTCAACGTGGAGCTGCGGGGAGGTTTTCTCCCACCCCTACCTAGCTAGCTCAGACTCGCGCTTCCTCGGATTCTACAGATAAAAAAAATAAAATAAAATACAATTTTTCAAAGAGGCAAAATTCATGCTAATTTGTTTATTTTTTAATTAGTGGGTGTCATTAACAGGAATGCATTCAGCAAAATGGTAGCCGGAGGTAGCACTTTCTCATCTCCCGGAGTTATTTTTATTGCTCTTCGGGGCTTTTGCAACCATAGGTCTCCTTTTCCTTAACGATAATAAAATTGCTTTGATGGAAAAAAAAAAAAAAAGAAATCGGGTGGGCTGGTTTATCTAAGTTATTTATTTGGGGAATTATTTATGTATGCAGACATAATGCTTTCTGCTAAGCTTGAGTATTTAAAATGGGGTTTCTCTTGAATTATTTTTAAAAGGGAGCTTTTAAAAAGGGAAAATTCTAGACCATTAATAGGGTGCTTGCTAGGGGGTGAATTCCGTTGACGTTGTCTAGTCCCAATCGAGTGCTGAGACCATTCGTTGACTAGATTCTTATGCATTAGGTAGGAGCAATAAATGAACTGAATTGGAATTTAACGTGAGGTCCTGGTTCTTCACAACTGCCAGGGTTTTTTTTTCTTTTTTTGTCAAGTGTACTTAAATATTGGAAATAAATAAATGGCTTATTCAGTCGTCCTCAGAAAGAGCCCATTTTACTAGGTTGGATAAATACATAGGACAACAAATCATATGAATAATTTTAATTACTCTAAAATTAATTTTACTTTAATGAATACTAGATTTTATATTTCAGTGGAAGTTTATGCCTTCGTCCTTTTCCTGTCCTCCTCCTCTTCCTCCTCCTCCACTACTATTACTACTACTTCTTATTCCTATTCTTCTTTCTCCTTTTCCTCCTTCTTCCTGTTCTTCTCTTCCTCCTCCTGTCCCTCCTCCTCCTCCTCCCCTCCTCTTCCTCCTTGTCCTCCTCCATTACTACTACTACTATACTACTACTACTACTTCCTATTCTCCTCTTCCACCTTTTTCTTCCTATTCTTCTCTTCCTCCTCATCCTTCTTTCTCTTCCTCTCCTTCTCCTCCTCCTGTCCCTCCTCCTCCTCTTCCTCTCCTTCTCCTCCTCCTCCTCCTCCTCTTCCTCTTCTTTTCCCCCTCCTCCTCATCCTCCTTCCTGGTCCTCTCCTCCTCCTTTCCTCCTAAACCCTACAAGCCAGAAGTTGTCTTTGGAGCAAACAACCCCTGTAATGCACGTTGCCTGGTGAAGTCTTTCTTTTATCCGTTCGTTGCTATGGTTACAATTCTAAAGAATACCTCAATGTGCCAATAAAAAAATGAATGCAGGAAGAAATAGGCACACGAAGCGAAAAGCTAAATAAATAAATAAAAAAAAATAGGCTGTGGAACAGGTTGTGAGCAGAAACACCAACACAGAGCATGGATCGATGATGAAAAGCTAAATAAATTTTAAAAAAATAGGCTGTGGAACAGGTTGTGAGCAGAAACACCAACACAGAGCATGGATCAATGACGTTGAAAAGTTGTGGTTGTGTATTTAAATGAGCTAAAACTTAATGACTGCATTTTCCTTACCTGCTGATAATTTTCATGTGTTGACAATTTTCATGTGCTGTATCAGTAGTTCATCCAGGCCATAGCAAGTAAAGTGCAGATAGTCCTTGACTTACGACCACAGATGACCCCCAATTTATGTTGCTAAGTGAAAAAATTGCTAAGTGAGTTTTGCCCCGTTTTATGATCTTTCTTGCCACTGTTGTTAAGTGAATCACTGTAGCTGTTTAGTTAGTAACATTGCTGTTAAGTGAATCTGGCTTCCTCATTGATTTTACTGGTCAGAAGGTCACAACACTGCAGCGGTCATAAGTGTGAAAAATGGTCGTATGTCACATTTTTCAGTGCCATTTTAACTTTGAACAGTCACTAAATGAACTGCTGTAAGTCAAGGATTGCATGGGAGACAATTATCCTAAATGGCATAGAGTCTCCTGCTATCCCAAGGGGTTGGACTAGAACAGGGGTTGCCAACCTTTTGGACCTCAGGGACCACCAAACTCATAATTTTAAATCCTGCAGACCAGAAACCCTGGGAAAATCCCCCCAAAAGTCTGCAAGAAAATTCCCCACCTCATTTTCCTACCGATTGATCTTTCTTTATTTGGGATCATAGGACACTGTCTCCAGCTCCATTCTCAGGGGGAGGGAGAGAGAGTGTGAGAGAGACTTTTGGCTTCATGCAAGGAAAGCAGCAGAAGCAGCAGAAGTCTTTCTTTCTCTCCCCCAAACTCCACCAGAAATGTGTCTTTGCCGGCGCAGCCTCTTGGAGTAGGATGCCTTGCAGGGTCCCAAAGATTCGTTTCTGGCGGAGTTTTGGGGGAGAGAAAGAAAGACCTTTGCTGCTTTCCTTGTGTGCAGCCAAAGGCAGAAGAAGAAAGAAGCAGAAAGAAGCAGTCCGGTGGCCAGTCAAGACACGTGGGACGAGTGGGGCAAGTTCCTCCCCTCTGTCCTTTCCCCCCTCCCCTCACTACCTCATGTTGTTCGCAATCCAAGCGACGCAAGCCTTGTGTTCCTGCACAGCCTGGATTAATTGCTTTGGGGGATGACATTTCTCTGTGGACCACCAGTGGTCCCTGCCCCACTGGTTGGCAACCACTGGACTAGAAGATCTCCAAGGCAGCAGTAGGATCCTACCCAGGGGTGGGATTGAAATTTTTAACAACCGGTTCTGTGGGCGTGGCTTAGGTGGTGGGTGTGGCTTGATGTCATGTGGCTGGAGGACATGGTTTGGTGATCATGTTATTGGCTGGGCATGGCCAACTCAATATCACTCACATTGAGGCACGCATCTCCTCACCTGGCCTCTCATGACTGTGGGGATGCTGCAACAGTCGTAAGTGTGAAAAATGGTCATAAGTCATTTTTTTCAGTGGCATTGTAACTTTGAATGGTCACTCCACACAAGCAAAGTACCAGCAAAGGAGGGGGAACCCAGAGACGTTCCTGAGACAGGAAGTCTAGTCCTGCCAAGAATGTAATAAGGGTCAATGGAGAGGCAGTTTCTGTAAGCAACACCAGAATGTTTCCTTCCTGCCTTCCTTACAGGATTAGCCCAGTAACTTCTTTTAACAACCGGTTCTCCGAACTGCTTAGAATGTTCGCAACTGGTTCTAGCGAAAAGGTGCGAACTGGTAGGGTCCCACCTCTGATCCTACCCATTCCACTACCGGTTGGGTGATCACGCACTTGTGCACATGCACCTAATGCACATGCACTGCAGCTTTCCCCACAGCAGCTGAGGCCTGCAGTGCCAATCAGCTGAGAGGATAAAGAAGGGGAAAGCACAGGCGTGGGTGGGAGGGCTGATCCTGTGCTTTTCTCTTCTTTCTCCTCTCAGCTGATTGTCAGAGGATTTTTTTTACTATTGGTTCTGTCATGCCCTTGTTAGAGTCTGATTCTGAGCGGGAGATTGAGCAGCTGACAGGGAGTGGGAGTGTGGCTCCGGTGGCTGTGGAAGAAATGGGGGAAGGGCACAGTCCTGCTGGGCATTCAGAAGAAGACCCAGGCCTACCCCCCTCTTCATCCTAGGGCACACAGGGAGGAATGGATAAAGGAGCAACATGGGTTATGGGGGAGAAAAAGGCCCTGATTCCCTTCATTAGCTGGGAAAACAGGATAAAAAGGGTGTTTGCACACAGAACCTTGCTGGAAGCAAAGTGTGCATTATCTTTGTTTGTCAAGTCCTATCTGGGTTCTGGCATCCTCCCAACTGGGGGTGTTTTGTTGTCTTTTGAATTCTGCAATTCCTTATCCTGCCCTGTCTCATTAATTGCTGCAGCGTGGTTTGTGCTGGTTTTTATTTATAATTTAGATGTACTTTGGGTTCAGACTGAATTTCTTCCCTTTAAAAACTGTTCTTGGGAGAGTTTTTCTCCAGCCGATAATAACTGGACATTGGGGGCCAAGTTGGAGGAATTAAAGGGACTTTACCTATTTTTGTGACTTTGTTGCTTTTGTGTCATCACAGTAGCAACAGAAATGCCAGGCTCATTTGTGGTCATAAGTTGAGGACTATCTGTACTGGCCATACTTTGGATACTGCTCCCTGTTCCTTGGTGTTGTTACTTCTCATAAAACTGCAGCTTATTTCTGAAAAGCAGAAATTCTGATAGAAGGAGATAAACCATTGGATTTTTCTTTGTCTTTGCCTCTAGATTTCTCTTGCTTGTTATGAACCTGTCTTAAAATATTTATTCGGCATCCAAACTACCTCTTGTTCCCCATGACTTTCCAACGTCTTTTTCCCTGGAGCCCTAAATTCTAACTGATGAGCGGAGAAGCTAATTAAAACTTTGAATTGTAAATCAGCCTTTCCCTAGGGGGTCTTTAAGTGGAGTAGGCCACTGTCTTCCTTCTCCTTGTGCTAAAACAGATGAACAAGATATAGAATAATAATAGAGTTGGAAGGGACCTCGGAGGCCTTCTAGTCTAACCCCCTGCTTGAGCAGGAGACAACCATTTCAGACAAATGGTTCTCCAGCCTCTTTTTGGAAGCCTCCAGTGATGGAGCACAGAAGCTTCTGAAGGCAAACTATTCCATTGGTTGATTTCTCTCACCGTTAGAAAACTTCTCCTTAGTTCTAGGTTGCTTTTCTCCCGGGTTAACTTCTAACCATTGCTTCTTGTGTTGCCTTTTGGTGCTTTGGAAAACAGTTTGACCTCCTTTTTTTTTTTAGGAGCCCCTCAGATATTGGAACAGTGCTATCATGTCCCCCCTAGTCCTTCTTCTCTCTAGACTAGACATCCCCAATTCCAGCAACTGTTATTTGTATGTTTTAGCCTCCAGCTACCTAATCATTTTTGTTGCTCTTCTCTACACCCTTTCCAGAGTCTCAACATTTTGTTTTTTTATATTGTGGTAATCAGAAATGGATGCTGGTTTGATATCTAACCCAATAGTGTCTAAGTATGGTGCAAAACTCGTGATTTGCCCTGAAAGCTGGCCAAGGTTTGTAGGCCTGACTCACAATTAACAGTGATGTTTGTAGACGTTTTATAACCTGGAATGCAGGTTTATTTCCTGGCTTCCTCGTCAGGAGCTGCCAGCTCCACTCTTTTCAATTCTGGCAGAATCTTTTGAGTTCTTTCCTCAGCCCGAGATTTTAAAATATGTGATTAATTAAAAAAAAAACAGAGGATAAAACGTTGCTTAAGAACTTGATGTTTATGCTAATGCCAAATGGAATTGTCCAGGGGTGCGTTGTGGTTCGCCGGCAGGAGTGCGGACAGCAGAGGTCTCTGATAATGAGGACTCAGATGAGGGGCCTGTGTGTGATGGAGGGATGAGGCCAGGGCTATTGGAGAGTGGGATGCTGCCTTTGGAGCTTGTGGAGCCTGGCAGCGGTAATGCAGAGGACCCTGGGGAGCCTTAAAGACGAAAAACTACACTTAAAGTTATGACTGCAATATGTGTAGAATGAAAGCAGAGAAATGGGGAAATTACGCCGTCTCTGTTTCAAGGCACTTAAACACAGCCCCTCCTTATCAGCAAAAGAGGATATTTTGTAGCTCGAGGACTTGCCTTATGACCACTAAATGAATGGTCATAAGTTGTGGGTCTATGCACCCCAAAAGCCCTGGTTGCAGTCGGAAACATTGCAATGGGCAAGGAAAGCAAAACAACAGGAAAGGAGTTGTACAAAGAAGGAACAATGCAGTATTAGCACGGATAAGGGTAAAGAAGGATATAAGAATTAGATGTCGTTCGAACCATGCTACCAATGAAAGATCCCTTTGTTGAAATTAGGTGACGTTGACTGGAAAATGAACTGTGAAATTCAGAAGCAATTTTTGAGCTTTTCAGACCCACCCAAATTGCACTGCTTTTTAACACCGAGTGTGTAATTAATTTAGATTTAATGATCTATCCTTTACTTCCCTGGCTTTAATCAACTGATTTTTTTTTGTTAAACAATTACCTCTCTTGGGCATGCTTCCTGTTCACTTTTGAGCCTGGCATATATTTCACTTCAAACTTCTATGCCAGTCACAGAGAAAACAAGACAGCTCAGATCAGCCCACAACTTAGGAAATTACGTTCTCTTCCCATTAAAATTGGTGTCCTTAATAAAAATTCCTTCAAAAATGTTGGGACTTCAACCCTTACAGTCATAGGATGACTTCTTCTTTTTTAAGGAAAGATATTAACAATTGTGTGTGGTCCTCCGTTGGTAAGTAGCTGAGGAACCAACTGGCCCCCCATAGGATTAGCCTGCACCACTTGTTCTAGTGGTTTTAGCTCATTAAAGACACTGGAAAGTTGTCAGGTTTGAGACCTGAGAGTCACACAATGGGAGTGAGCTCCTGTCCTTGCCTCAACTCCTGCCCAGCTAGCAGTTCGAAAGCATGCAAATGCAAGTAGATAAATAGGTACCACTTAGGTGGGAAAACAGTGTTCTGTGCTCCTTGGCGAATAGTCACACTGGCCACATGATCACGGAAGTGTCTTTGTACAATGCTGGCTCCCTTGGCTTAAGAAATGGAGATGAGCATTGGACAATTGGACAGGGGAAACTCTTACCTTTACCCCTTTAACAGCCTCTGAATGGATGATTTAAGGAACAAAGCTGTTACGGAATCTAGTAATTGTGCTATAAATACTTCAAAACCTTCTCCCAGAGGAGAGCTTCTTATTTTGAATAACAGAGTTGGAAGGGACTTTGGAGGTCCTCTAGTCCAGTGGTTGCCAACCAGTGGGCCGGGGACCACTGGTGCTCTGTGAGAAAATTTTGGTGGACCGCAGAGAAATGTCACCCCCAAAGCACCCCCCACAAAGCAATTAATCTAGGCTGCGTGGGAACACAAGGCTTCACCACATAGCCTGCGGGAGCACAAGTTTTGTGTTGCTTGCATTGTAAACAATGAGTGAGGGGAGATAGTGAGGGGAGGGGGAAAAGGGCAGAGTGGGGGACTTGCCCCACTCGCCCCACACACCTGGCCTGGCCACGCCACTGGGCTGCTTCTTTCTGCTTCTTTCTTCTTCCGCTTTTGGCTGCCCGCAAGGAAAGCAGCAAAAGTCTTCCTTTCTCTCCCCCAAACTCCGCCAGAAATGAGTCTTTGGGACCCTGCAAGGCATCCTGCTCCAAGAGGCTGCACCAGTGCGACAAGTCTCACAAAGACTCATTTCTGGCGGAGTTTGGGGAAGAGAAAGACTGACTTCTGTTGTTTCTGCTGCTTTCCTTGCATGAAGCCAAAAGTCTCTCCCTCCGAGAATGGAGCTGGAAATGGTATCCTGCGATTCCAAATAAAGAACGATGGATTGGTAGGAAAATGGGATGGGGAATTTTCCTGCAGATTTTGGGGGGGATTTTCCTAGGGTCTCTGGTCCGCGGGATTTAAAATTATGAGTTTGGTGGTCCCTGAGGTCCAAAAGGTTGGCAACCCCTGCTCTAGTCCAACTCCCTGCTCAAACAGAAGACCTTATACTATTCCAGACAAATGGCTGTCTAATCTCTTATTAAAAGCTTCCAGTGATGGAGCACCCACAATTTCTGGTAGCCAGCTGTTCCACTGGTTAATTATTCTCACTGTTAGGAAGTTTCTCTTAGTTCTAGGTTGGTCCCTTCATTGATTAGTTTCCATCCATGGCTTCTTGCCCTGCCTTCAGGTGCTTTGGCGAATAGCTTGACTCCCTCTTCTTTGTGGCAACTGCTTATATATTGGAACACTGCTATCATGTCTCCCCTAGTCCTTCTTTTCACTAGTCTAGACAAACCTAAGTCCTGCAACTACAAACCTAAGTCCTCTAGCCTAAAGCACACGAAGAATGATTAATATTATTAATTTTAATAATGGTTAATGCTATTAATGCTGTCTCTCTGCTGGATGTTTTGACTGAATGGCTTTGGAGAGTATGATGTTATTTATACTAATCTGATCAATACATTACCTTTTTCCCCACTGAATTTTTCACTCATTATTGTTGTCCCTTTTGATCCATATTTTTTTTTAATCAAGTGAAACAAATCAGGCAATAAATTGAAGTATGAGAAAGAACCCAGCCTTTAGAAATAAGTCTTAGAATTATATGTTGGATGGTTCATTTCTCTAATTTAGATGGAAATGTAACTGTCTGATCATTTTAATGATAAGCTGTATTTTACGTTCTATTGCAGGCTTGAGCCAAGATCAATTGCTTCTCCAATTCAGTTCCAATCACAAGAAAAAGGAATAGACAGCATATTCAGAAAGTATTCAGACCTCCTTCCCTTTTGTCAATTTTGTTATGCTATAGTTGTTGAAATTAATTTTTTCCTCTCATTCATCTACATTCAGTACCTCATGATGTCAAAGCAAAAGGACAATTTTAGGAATGTCTGTACATTTATTAAAAAGAAAAAAAACTGAAATATCAGATTGGCATAGATATCCAGACCTTCTACAACAGGAGTGTCAAACTCAAGGCCTGTGGGCGGATCCTGCCCATGGGGTGCTTAGATCTGGTCCACAGGGCCACCCTGGAAACTGGCCCATGGTGTGATGACCTGGGAAGTGGCACAAAAGCAACAAAGTCACAAAAATAAGTAAAGTCACTTTAATACCTCCAACTTGGCCCCCAGTGTCCAGTTATCATCGGCTCGAGAAAAAACTCCCAAGAACAGTTTTTAAAGGGAAGAAATTCAGTCCGAACCCAAAGTACATATAAATTATAAATAAAAAACAACACAAACCACGCTACAGCAATTAACAATACAGGGCAGGTTAAGGAATTGCAGACTTCCAAAAGATAACGAAACACACACAGTTGAGAGGACGCCAGAACCCAGATAAGACTTGACAAACAAAGATAATTCATGCTTTGCTTCCAGCAAGGAGCTGTCTGCAAACACCCTCTATCCTGTTTTCCCAGCAGCAGCTAATGAAGGGAATCAGGGCCTTTTTCTCCCCCATAACCCATGTTGCTCCCTTATCCATTCCTCCTGCGTGCCCTAGGATGAAGAGGGGGTGGGCCCAGGTCTTCCTATGAATGCCCAGGTGGACTGCGCCCTTCCCCAGTTTCTTCCACAGCCACTGGAGCCATACTCCCACTCCCTTTCAGCTGTTCCATCTCCTTCAGAATCAGATTCCAACAGCAGCATGACACGTGGTGCCTCTGCCAACGAAAACTTTTTCGCTGGTAGGGGGCTCTAGGATGTTGAGGTGGCCACGCCCACCCCATCTACACCGACTCACCCCCCTCAAGATCAAACACAACCCTGATGCGGCCCTCAATGAAATCGAGTTTGACACCCCTGTTCTACAATAACACATGAAATTTAGCTCTGGTGCCTCCCATTTCTCTTGATTGTTGCTGACATGTTTCTACACCCTGAATGGAGTCGTCCTGTGGTAAATTAAATTGATTGGACATGATTTGGAAAAGCACTCGCACCTCTACAGAAGGTGTTGTTGTGGCCCGCCGGCAGCCGGCAGAGCTGGCAGCAGAATCGGCCAGTAGTGAGGAGGTTGGGGAGGGCCAGTCCTGGAGGCTGAAGAAGGCTTGGATGAGGGTTCTGCATCAGAGGCAGAGATGGGGCCAGGGCAGGCTGGCAGTCATCAGCTGCCTTCAGGCTCAGACAACAGTGAGACAGGGGAACGTCTGGAACTGGTTCCCAGCCTGTGCATGTGCAAAGCTGCCAAAAGGAAGGCACAATTAAGAACTCAGGGTCGATGTGGGAGTAAGGGCACAGGTGGATGATGAATGGCCCCTGCCATCAGGATTCAAAAGCAAAAGGGGAGGGGGCTTTTGCAGGAAACAACTCACTCGTTTATTCCTTCGTTCATTCGTTCGTTCCAGCCTCATGGAGATTTGTCTGTATAACCCAGCCCTTCCCTCTCAGCACTGAGTGTGGAACTATTTACCGGGCACCGTTCCAGGATTGATAAAGGTGTGAGCTAATTAGTATACCTTTGTAAGACTGTTTGCCAAGCCGTTGGCTGACTGTGAATGAAATAATATTCACATTAATGTAATAAAAGAGTTTTTTGCCGGGAGTCAGAATTGACTTAGTGCTTTTTGGGAAGGTCTAGGACAGAACAGGTGTCACAGCCGACAATGCATCCTGTAGCCGAGCAAAAACCACAAAGAAATTGCCTGCAGATCTCAAAGATAGGTTTATTGCAAAGACGCAGATCTGGGTAAGGCTACAATACAATTTCTGATGCGCTGAAGGTTCTATAATTCTCAAATGGAAGAAGTTTGGCTCAGCCAGGATTCTTCCAAGAGCTGGCCACCCAGTCAAGCTGCGCAATCGAGGGAGAAGGGCCTTAGTAAGAGAGGGGACCAAGAATCTGTGTCCCAGATGGGACAGCGTTTCGGAAGGACAATCATTACTGCATCCTCCATTGATCTGGGCTTTATGGCAGAGTGGCTAAGATGGAATGCAAAACACATGAAAGCCCACTTTGTTCCTCATAGTCTGAGAGTCCTTCAAGTGCTTTTTTTTTGCAAACTTAACGCTGTTGCTAATATTGTTGCTTTTTAATAAATTTCATATTGCATTTCATGCGACTGTTCGCTGTGTTTTTGGACTTTTTTTTTTTTTTTGCAAACCACAGAACTAAACCCAAGAAATCATAACTTAATTTGACCTGATAATTGATTTATGTTGGATGTTGCTGAACTGTGTTAGTGGGACTGCTTTCCATTAAGGAATCATTTGTTTCCTGATTACAATTGTTGTGAATGGTTATTCTTGGTGATTTATGGGGCTGATAGAAAGGTGGTGTGTGGATTAATTAAACAATGCTGGCTAAAGGACTTTGGAAACAAGAGTCCTTGTTTAAATAATGAAGAGTGTAATTAATGGAGCTTCATTTCCACAAAAGCTCTAAGTAGTCAATTGATCATAGTTAAAGTAATTTGCGCAGATACATGGTGTGTATTCCCATTTTAAAAAAGCCAATAATTCAGGAGAGCTCTCCGCCGAATATCCGCAGACTTTGATAGAAGAATTCAGTGGGCAATTAATAAAATAAATTCCTGTGATGTTTTCTCTGTCAGATCATAATTGTTAGCCTGTTTTTTTTTTTAAATTTATTCAGTACACCTCATTACACATACTCCAGGAAAAGAGTTTAAATTAAAGCATAAGGTTCCACTGTGTTTTCACTTTCATCAAGATTGATTCCCCTATTGTGCATACCCAGCGAACTACTTTTTAATAGTAGGGCGATTAAATGCAATTCAGTCGGAGTAAATAACTAGGTGTCTTCTCGGTCATCTAGTCCAACCCCCCGCCCAAGCGGGAGATCTTACACCATTTCTGACAGATGGGAGTCCAATCTCTTTTTGAAAGTCTCAAGTGATGGCGCTCCCACAACTTCCGAGGGCAACTTCTGTTCCGTGGGTTGATTGTTCTCACTGTCAGAAAGTTTCTCCTTATTTCCAGGTTGAATCTCTCCTTCTTCAGTTTCCATCCATTATTCCTTGTCTGGCCTACAGGTGCTTTAGAAAATAGCTTGACCCCTTCCTCTCTATGGCAGCCCCTCAAATATTGGAAGACTGCTATCATGTCTCCCCTGGTCCTTCTCTTTACTAGACTAGCCAAGCCCAGTTCCTGTAACTGTTCTTCATATGTTTTAGTCTCCAGTCCCCTAATCATCCTTGTTGGTCTTCTCTGTACTTTTTCTAGAGTCTCAACACCTTTTTTATAATGTGGTGAACAAACCTGGATGCAGTACTCTTAAGTGTGGTCTTCCTAAGGCTTTATAGAGTGGTATACTTGATCTTGATTGTATCCCTCTGTTAATGCAACTTAAGATTGCATTGGCTTT
The DNA here is from genome assembly GCF_900518735.1 of Pseudonaja textilis. Next base: position 46,144,159 of record NW_020769308.1, on the reverse strand, counting down.
TACAGCTGCCGCCGCACGCTGCTGGCTCATATTTAGCTGGTTGTCCACTAAGACTCCAAGATCCCTCTCACAATTCCTGCTATTGAGCCTGGTTTCACCAGTCTATATATGTACTTTTGGTTTTTCTTGCCTAAGTGTAGGACTTTAGTTTTCTCTACATTGAATTTCATTTTGTTAGATATGTGTTCTAGTCTGTCAAGGTCCACCTGGATCTTGAGCCTGTCTTCTTGGGTGTTAGCTATTCTTAGTATCATCTGCAAATTTGGTAAGTTCCTCTTCTATTCCCTCATCTGTCATTAATGAAGGTATTGAAGAGTGCTGACCCCAGTTAAGACTTAGAACAGTTGTATCAAACTAGATTCCATTGAGAGTCGCATCAGGGTTGCGTTTGACCTCAGGAGGTCTGGGGGTGGGCATGGCCAGCTTGATGTCATTCATGTCACCAGGAGTGGGGGCACCTGTGGTGACCTGAGCACTCTGCTAGTGAAAACGGGCTCCAGACCTTCATTTTCGGCTGTTACAGAAATGTGGAAGTCTTGCTAGAAATACTTTGAGACTTCCTCCCAGAGGGGAGCAAAAGAAACGGACCATGAAGTGGGTGTGTGGGGGTCTCTAACAATGCTTTGAGCTCTAAGCACATAGCACTTATAACCAGTATCGTGAATGACAGGAAGCAAGCTTCTGCTAATCTTCTTGGTTGTCCTCACCACTCTCTGTAGGAACTTTCTATCTGAGGCACTGCAGCCACCAAACCAAACAGGGATGCAGTTTGTTAAAACGCTCTCAATCGTGCCTCTGTAAAAAGGGGCCAGGACAGAAGGAGAGAGCTATGATCTCCTCACCCAACGCAGGAAATGTGGACCTTAGTTTGCACACCTCACTAAGGATGACATGTGGAGAGACCAGTTCGATTGTTAGTTATCTGCACTCCAGATACTGGTGAAATATGGCCCCAAACAATTGGGTGGATCCAGTTGTTATAATTCTTGTACTTGGAAAAGAGATGTATTATCATAACCTTCACAAACCAGAGAGGAACAAGTTGTGAAGTTACAGCTTGCCAGGTTTGCATTCCTAAGCTGAAATATTTTTTGGGTCATTCCCATACCCAGCTCAATGCACAAGAGTCACATTGTTCACAATCTGTCCCTAAAATTGTACAGTTGATAGTGCAGCATCGAAGATTCTCGAAAAGCTACTTGAATGCTTTTTCTTAAGAAGACAACAAACGTATGTCCTACATAGAGCTCTGAAAGAGCAAGAAAAAAAATACATTTCATCAAGCTGATAGCAATCCATTTTAATTTGCTTATGCAAATTAAATTATCCCTGCGAAAACCTGCACCATTGGGGGTGGTACTTCATATTACTAATGAAGGGAGGGAGGGAAGGAGGGAGAAAGAGAGAGAGAGAAAGAAAAAAGAAAGAGAAGGAAGGAAGGAAGGAAGGAAAGAAAGAAAGAAAGAAAGAAAGAAAGAAAGAAAGAAAGAAAGAA
>NW_020769308.1:46131239-46142654 GCF_900518735.1 Pseudonaja textilis | reverse complement strand
AAAGAAAGAAAGAAAGAAAGAAAGAAAGAAAGAAAGAAAGAAAGAAAAGAAGGAAAGAAAGAAAAAGAAAGAAAGAATCTTGAGTCCTCATTTTACCAACCTCGGAAGGATGGAAGGCTGAGTCAACCTTGAGCCAATCAGGATTGAACTCCAGACTGTGGGAAGGAAGGAAGGAAGGAAGGAAGGAAGGAAAGAAGGAAGGAAAATTTGTTGTTCCAGCCTTGTGGGCTGCTAGAATGTTCCTTCTATTTCAGTTCCTTCAGAGTTGCTTTCAGAAGATATGAGCAGACTTATGCTTGCCCCTTTAATTTTAATGTAGTGTGGGTTGCCGCATATAAATGCCGACCTTTTCAAATAGTCATTTATTAAAATTAATATGAAGCATTGGGTGGTTAAAATCAATTTGTCGGTAGTTTATAGAATGCCTTTGAAGAACTAGCTTACATATATATAATATAATAAAACATACGATGAAGGGGTCCAGGAACTGGGTATGTCTAATCTAACAACAAGAAGGACTGGGGGTGAGATGATAGCAGTGTTCCAATATTTGAGGAGCTGCCCCAGAGAAGAGGGAGTCCAGCTATTCTCCAAAGCACCAGAAGGCCGGTCTAGAAGCAATGGAGGGAAACTAACCAAGGAGAGAAGCAACCTAGAACTAAGGAGAGATTTCCTGACAGTGAGAACAATCAATCAGTGGAACAACTTGCCACTAGAAGTTGTGAATGCTCCAACACTGGAGGTTTTTAAGAAGAAACTGATCAGCTATTTTTCTGAAATGGTATAGAGCAGGGATGTCAAACTTACATCGTCACGGCATCGTCACGTGACATACCGCGACGCTAAACCGGGCGTGTGCATGGCCAGTGTGTGATACATCCGGACCACAGGCTGCAAGTTTGACACCCCTGGTATAGAGTCTCCTGCTAGAGTAGTGGGTTTGGCTAGAAGATCTCTAAGGTCCCTTTCACCTCTGTTATTCTATAATTCTATAAACCCCAAAGCCTCAATTAAAATATTAAAACCTATAGTTCAACTACTGTAAATATTGATGTAGCAGTCACTAAAATAATCTATTTGCTATTCATAATAATTATCTTACGGCATTCGTGGGATAAATCAGAGGCTATACGCTGTTTTCCTCAATCGGGGGAAAAATGTACTTTTAAATGAAACCATGTCAGGGCTCACTTACACACATTTCTGTATAACGTGTACTTAGCCTCACATAGATTGTTTGGGCCGATAAATTACAGGTTGTGTTAAATAATTGATATGATTTAAATAGGCTTAGTAAGAATGCAGCTGAAGCACCACAATGGTGCTATTTTAAAGGGTTATTTTAAGACCTTAGATTGCTGCCACAAATATGCCTTTTAATCTTTAGCCGTACAAGTAGAATCATTTTCCAAGACAGTCATTTATTTGTCTAGCTGTAAACAGTAATTTACAATGCCCTCTATTGGTTCATATTTACAGCCTTCCAACTCTTTGGCAGTGATATGAAGCTGCTTTGTCGCCTTTATTGAAAAGGTTGTGTAATTACTATCTACACTGGGGAGTCAGAAAATACTCCTGGTATGTAAGAAAACAGGTTTGGAAATTGATGGCAATCTAGAATTTGTGGCTCCAAAAATATTATTTTCTAAAGTCCAGGGAAAAAGGATCTTTCTTTCTTTCTTTCTTTCTTTCTTTCTTTCTTTCTTTCTTTCTTTTTTTCTTTCTTTCTTTCTTTCTTGTACTTTATCAAGCTGCAGGTGGGATCCTTCAAATTTGAAAAGCCAGCAGTGGATTTCTTTTTTAACCACAATGTTGTCGTCTATATTTTCCCCATGTTGGACTGAGATTCATTCTAGGAAAAGTGCTACCTGATTTTATTGGCTTCATATCTGAAGAAAAAGATCTATTTTCTTAGTAGATTGTGGGAATGCTGCAGATATAATATATCTTGATTTCCACAACGCATTTGAACAAAACCTCACCATAGCATTCTAATTTGCAAACTAGTTAAGTGTTGGATGGATGGCATGGGAATTAAGTAAATAGATAACTGATTCAATTCAATCATTGTGCTCAAGAGAGCTCCACAGAGGTTTTACATCAAACTAGAGTAAGTTGTTTCATTCTCATCTTTGTTTTTTAAACATTTTTATTAATAACTTGGAGATAAAAGAATGCTTATCAAATTTGCAGAAAACACAAAAATGAGGACGAGAGCTGATATGCTAGAAGAAAAAAATAATATTCAAAACAATATTATTGAGGGGGGGAAGTTCCTTCCTATGAGAATGGATTTTCCAGTCTTAGATTGATGATGTGATTAAGATGCTTTTAATATTCAGGAAGAGTGGAACTAGCTTCAATATTATTCTTGTGCAATTCCTTCTTGTCCCAATATCCTGTTACCACAAGATAGCATTTAGCAATAACACTTAGACTTATATACTGTTTTTTTCCAGTCATCTCTAAGAAGTTTACAGAGTCAGCATATTGCCTCCAACAATCTGGGTCTTCATTTTACTGACCCTGGAAGGATGGAAGGCTGAATCAATTTTGAGCCGGTGAGGATCGAACTTCTGGCAGTGAGCAGAGTTCACCTGCAATACTGCATTCTAACCACTGCACCACCACAGTGCCTCAAGATAATTGATTTTGTGTATAATTCATCTGCAATCATTAAAGACGCCTTCGAAGTGGAGTTTTAGCCAAAACATTTATTCTGATTTTACTAAAGAGGTTGCCAAAGAAAGTTATTTGCAGAAAAGCTTGAAGTCTTGCCAGATCAATATAAGTTCAATATTTTGTATGTTTTCCAGCTGCATTCTGTGTTAATTGTCAAGTTCAGATTGACAGATTCAATAATCCTTTGAATGCAGAGGCCTCTCTACGTTATCTTGAAAATCTGCTGATGGATAAGCCTGACTGTATTTTATTTCCTTCCATGGAATCTGTTGTGGGAAAAGTTTGAATCTGCCTACAGATGCCTTTTAAAAAGTCTTATATTAAAAGCCTCTGTATTCATATTCTTTTTCGTTATTCTTTTTAGTTTATTTCAAGATAGAAAGTCTGGGCATATGGCCAACTCATACTGTCTTGTTTTAAAGGCCTTTAAATTTGTATGGTTTTTTTTTCCTGTGGTCTTTTATATTTATGGATTACAAATGTTTCATGTGGACTCTAAATGGAGCCAATGCTCCTCAAAAGAGGGTGGGAAAACCATTATTTGAAAGAAATTAAAACAAGATCTAATTTGCCTGCAAGAGACACCTATCAGAAAAAAAGACATCAAATATTTTATTTACAAAAATGAAGAATTTATTTCAGCAGAAACACACAAAAAGTGGGCTTGTTCTATCTGCAAATCTTCAATTAAAATCAGAGCTCATATTGAAGGATAAGCATGGGAGATTTGTTGGGTTGGAATTTAATCTGCATGGGACTTCGATGCTGGCAATTCATGCCCAAATAAGGATAAAGAATTCTTTTATAAATCACTTACAAAGAGATCAGTAGATTTCTCTTACGAAAATTGGTGTTTAATGGAGGGTTGAAATGGAGTGATCTCCTCAAAACTGGATCAAACTTCTGTGAATAATATTAAAATCATTTAGGATAAACAAAAGTTTTCTTTGATTTGATGGACAATTTAGGGCTGATTTGAAAGAAAGAAGAAGAATTAAATTTCCAGAGAAGATAAGTACGTATTCCTCAATAAAGTAAGCTTTTACAATGACAATTATCTGAATATTGAAAGAAATGGAAATAAAACTGGATTATGTAAAGCCAAAAAAGAAAAAAAGAATTGGCAAATAAACCAGGGAAGTGGCTAGCATATAAATTACAAAAAGAAAAAGGAAATTATATTGAAATTAGAAAAAGGAGAAGGACTCTCTTTTAGCACGGATGACGTTACCTAGTTGGGTAATGAAATGTCTATAAGAAAACAATTAAGCTCAGAGAGCACCAAAGAACCCACTGATAGCCTTCAAAATTGTTGGAGCTACAACTTAGTAGTGGTTCTACAACTCTGAACCTTGTGGTTCCCCACTGCTTACTTCCCTCCATGTAGATGTTGTTCCATTAAGGACTACACTTTGAGAATGATTTGTCAGCCAGTTACAAACCCACATGATGGCGGTGCTGTCTATCCCACATTTTACTACTGTAGCTTGCCAACTTTATCAATTGTTTTACTTCCCCAATACCTTTGTAGCTGGACCAACAGCTGAACTAGCTGGGAATTCAAGAGGCATCATCTCCAGTGGTGGAATTCCAAAATTTTTACTACTGGTTCTGGGGGCATGGCTTGGTAGGCATGGTGTGGCTAGGTGGGTGTGGCTTGGTGGGCATGGCAGGGGAAGGATACTGTAAAATCTCCATTCCCTCCCAACCCCACTAACCTGCTTTTCAGCTCTGTTCTCCTGTGCAGGGCAACCAGCTGGGACTTGGAGCCAGAGAATAGATGGAGGGGCAGTTAGAAATGGTATTTGCTAGTTCTCTGAATGACTCAAAATTTCCGCTACCGGTTCTGCAGAACTGGTCAGAACCTGCTGAATACCGCCTCTGGTCAGTTTCATATATCCAAGCAGAAGGGCATTGATAAAGGCTGAGACCCATCCAGATCCAATGAGCGTTCTTGTCTGTTTGTTTTCAGAAGGCCATGGGAGAAGAACCGCTTAAATTGCTTGCAATCCAAAGACACCCATGAATTTAGCGAACCGTGCACTACAATATTATAATTTGATGCTTTGACTGTTTTAACGTCCCTGTTTTTCTTTCAAGGGCTCCTTGGCTCAGTAAATCCAAGGAGCATTTTATGGAACAGCTAAAGAGGAAATGTTATAACTTGTGATTCACGTAAAGCAGCCATAAAACCATGTTTTATCATGAGCTGTAGACTACCTGGTAACAAAATTCAAAGGATGCTTAATTTGCCTGTAGCTAGTCTTTACTAATACACCAGTGACTTGTATACTATCACAATTGTGAAAAGACTGGTTTTCTTTCTTTACCAGCTACTGAACATTTTTCAGACTGGGTTTTGTAAGGTCATTAGATTTATAAAATCCTTTTTTATAAAGTCATTCAGTATGTATGGAGTTTTACTTCTGTATTTAGATAGGTGACTGACCCTGATGATTTGCCTTGCTGGTTAGTTTCTGTTGGTTACAAGAGTACAAAATTTCACTTTAAAAACCCTAGGAAATAGGATGAGAAATTTTAGAACAGGATGTTCCCGGTGTCATGTGGAAGGGAGATGTTTATTTTCACGTTTAGCTTTAAGTTTGCATCGGATGATTTTTAACTAAATATGCACATTTAAAAGAAGCTGCAATAATTTAAACAGAAATAGAATGCCTCCAGCGTAATAATCAGGGAGGCTGTGATTAAGGAGGCAACATGAATATTCAGTCTTGCAAGATTAAGCACCTTTTTACATTCCAAATGGAAGGAAATTCAACAATCTCACAATCAAATCGGTTGCAGAGAGGTAGCTCTTGACTTAGAACCAACCTTCTAATGAAGGTTCAAAATGATAACAGTTGCTTTATGTGAATTAGAACACCCCACATTTCCAAATTACGCACTTAAATTTTGGTGCCAGTTCATGGACGATTTGTGCGTCATCATCGAAAGAAACACACTGAAAGACTTCCATATCTACTGAACTTCAGACATACAATTCACAATGGAGGAAGAAATGGCTAGACAATTCTGATTTTTAGAAGACGGAAGCCTCGAAACCACAGTTTATGGTAAGGTCACTAACACTCCACACATTGTTAGTTTCAACTGTAACCATCCAAATAGTGTGTGTCAAAACACCATGTGGCAGGATGAGAACTCGCTTTAGTACCCAGCCAGCTAAACAATTGGAGAGAAGGTACCTACGTGGACAATTCAGGCGGAATGGGTACTACTGACAAACCAGAGGTTGTATTCAGCAGGTTCTGACCAGTTCTGGAGAACCGGTAGCGGAAATGTTGAATAGTTCAGAGAACCGGCAAATCCCACCTCTGGCTGGCCCCGCCCCCATCAATTCTCTGCCTCCCATTGAGTCCCAGCTGATTGGCTGGATCTTCTTTGGTTGCCCTGCTCAGGAGAACGGAGCTGGAAAGCAGGTTAGTGGGGTGGGGAGGGAATGGGGATTTTGCAGTATCCTTCCCAAGCCATCCCCACCAAGCCACGCCCACAGAACTGGTCATAAAAATAAATTTGAATCCCACCACTACCACAAACATTTATTACAAGATGCCTGCATGCAACACACAAAGGAGAGAAAGGAAAAAAGAAGGTAAAAGACCAACTATATGGTACATTCGTCATACGTCAAAAACATTTCGGAAACGAAGTGGAATGCAGCATGTTGCCCGGTGGACAAATCATGCATTACAAAGATTGTTTGGGAGTGGGAGATACTTCTAATGTAATCGAGGGGATCCAGAGGAGGTATTCAGCTGGTTCTGACCAGTTCTGGAGAATCGGTAGCAGACATTTTGAGTCATTCGGAGAACCAGCAAATCCCACCTCTGACTGGCCCCCCTGCCCCCATCTCATCTCTGCCTCCCATTGAGTCCCAGCTGATCGTCTGGGTCTTCTTTGGTTGACCTGCACAGGAGAACAGAGCTGGAAAGCAGGTTAGTGGGGTCGGGAGGAAATGGAGATTTTACAGCATCCTTCCTAAGGATGGGATTCTACTAGTTCGCGCCTATTCGCTAGAACTGGTTGTTAACATTCTAAGCAGTTCGGAGAACCAGTTGTTAGAAGAAATTACTGGCCTAATCCTGTAAGGAAGGCAGGAAGGAAACATTCTGGGGTTGCTTACAGAAACTGCCTTTCCTTTAACCCTTATTACATTCTTGGCAGGACTAGACTTCCTTTTCTCAGGAAGGTCTCTGGAGTTATTTTTCCCTCCTTTGCTGGTACTTTGCTTGTGTGGAGTGACCATTCAAAGTTACAATCGCACTGAAAAAAGTGACTTATGAGCATTTTTCACACTTACGACTGTTGCAGCATCCCCACAGTCATGAGAGGCCAGGTGAGAAGATGCGTGCCTCGATGTGAGTGATATTGAGTTGGCCACGCCCAGCCAATAACATGATCATCAAGCCATGCCCACCACCTAAGCCACGCCCACAGAACCAGCTGTTAAAAATTTGAATCCCACCCCTGAGCCTTCCCCTGTCACGCCCACCAAGCCATGTTAGTTTTATTCTTGGTTGAAGCATTAATTAAAAAGTGGGGGGGGAATTATTGTGTAGGACAGACACTCCTCAACCAGGAGTGGGATTTGGGGGTTTTCTGAACTGCACAGAATCTTAACTATGGGCTCTCCTGAACCCCTGTGAATCCCCAGCAGAAAACCCCTTTTTCAGGAGTGCCTGTACTACACAATAAATTTTTTCTTCCTTTTTAACTAATGCTTCAACCAAGAATAAAACAAGCTTTTATTTTACCACTTCAAAGCAAGCTGAGAACAAGATCCTCTTTAGGATTACAGTTTAGCTTTAAGTTCTCTTTAATGCTCAAAGCAAGTTGGTTTCTGGTAATTTATACTGTGGGTTAGTTGTACCTGTAGGCTGTTAATCTTTGCCTCTCTCTCAGCAATATATCTCAGTTCCAGAACCTTTCATTCTGTCAGTTGGAAGATTTGCTTAGGCTAGGACTCAAGACTCTGAATTTCTCTCAGACCCATCCATCTCCTTCCCTAGGCCTGTTCTTCGGAGTCTTAAGTTTGGACAGGCCATCTTCAATTTATTGGTTAGACTGCAACCTGAAAGGAAGGCAGCTTACTCACAGGCCTATCGAACTTTGAGGAGTTTGGTTGTATTCTTGTAGACGTTTCATTACCCAACTAGATAACATCATCAGTGAGCATGGTGATGTTATCTGGTTTGGGTGATGAAACATCCGGAAGAATACAACCACCTTAGAGAGCACCAAGGCCCCCTCATTTGACACATGAAGTGTTAATACCACTTTATAATGCCTTGGTAAGGCCACACTTGGAATACTGTATCCAGTTTTGGTCGCCAAGATGTAAAAAAGATGTTGAGACTCTAGAAAAAGTTCTTGCTTGACCCAAACCTTGTTCCAAGGAAACAAACACCAAACGGAGGTAACAGCAAAACCTTTTAATGATTCTTTACGAATTCTGTTCCTTCCCGGTTAAAAGGCTGTTTCAAACTAATTGTCTCTGATAAGAATGAGGTTGGGCTTATATTGGGTGCATATGTAAAAATCAAGCTAGGACTTACTTTCAGGATAGATTGTATTTTTGGGGAAACAGGGTACTAACACAAGATATCATTGTATCAGAATTTTCAAATTGTTTGTAGCAATCACACAGAGAACAGCCCATTCCATTCATTTAAGAGTCTAATTCAGCCAATTAGGTGCCAAAACTTTCATCTGCTCCTGGTGCTGATTAAACCATATTCAACCAGGAGATTGGATCTTTGTTATTTGCATTAAAAGCAATCTCTTTTCGAAAATTGCTATTTCAAATGCATTAAGCACATATTCTGACATGCACCCAATATAAGCCCTACCCCCCAAATAAGCCCTAATTAAGATCTCACCCACTCCAGAGTTCACGGGTAAAAATTAAGCTAGGGTGGGGATTGGGGGGTGGAGCTGCCCTACTATTTACCTTTGGACAGTTGTCACCAGGCCTCGCACACCCCAACATCTGCCTTGCCAGCCCATTTCTTCTGCAGCTGGCAAGGCTGGCAAGACTTTTCTGAAGGCCTCTGTAACTGATAACAAAGCCGGATCAATCCAGAGCTCTGTTATCATCTGCAGAGGCCTTCAGGAAAGCCTTGCTGGCCACAGAAGAAGAAGTTCCTGATGGCCTCTGACAGTGAAAAGGAGGCCGGGGGTGACACATGCAAATGAGGTTAGCCAGTGGATGACATCCCCCGAAAATAAGACCTGGTGCCTTTTTTTTTGGTGGCAAAAAAAAGACAGGGTCCTATTTTCGGAGAAACACGGTAATGGTTGTAACTCAAAGGCTAGTATACAAGTTGTTGGAGATGGTTTATCAGTTGAATTAGCCCTGTCCCCTTCTTTTTTTCCAACCTCACTGTGCTTTGTGAAAATGAAACATCAGGGTTGTGCCATGAAAAGTTGTTATTGCTGGTTGATGTTAAAGGGTGTTAAAGAGCAAGCTGTTTGTTATTCCGGGGAAACCATTTTCAAGCGTTGTTTCTAAAGCTTCAAAAATAACTTGAAATCCTTCCAGGAACTTTGGTTTGGTTTTATTTTTTTTCACCTGGCTCTCCAAGGACCGAATTTATCTTTCAAATCTGGTTTGCTGCAAAGCATTGATAATGCCCAAATTCCGTGAGGCATTAAATATCCATCTATCCCAGCTTATGAAATTAATCAAATTACCTTTAAAAAAAAAAAAAAAAGTTAATGCAGTCAGTGAGAAGAGTTTAATGATATTCAAACTCTTCATGGAAATAATCACAGTTGAAGAGGGTCAGACGGTGGAGAATTAATGTAAAAAGTGCTGAGAATGATAATTGGAATTGATATATTGTACTGTGCGTAAAGGTTTTGGGAAAAGTTAGTTGGTGAAAAAAACTAAATTTAAAAATCACATCTTTCTTTTTCAACACCGGCAAAGAAAGAACCCCCCCCCCCCCCCCAAGATTATTAGGTCTTTGATTGGGAAATCAAGTTAAAGGTGGATGCTTCTGAAATTAGAATGGAGAAAATTTGCTATGGAGGTTGGGCACCTGGCTTTTGATGTATCGGAATAGATTGTCTAGTGAAATTAGCCCTGTACCTCTTGAGGTTTCAGATTCATGTATTTAAATGTGAAGCATTTCCCTAGATTTTAGGATTAATAATACAATTTATGATTGAACAGAATAATAGAGTTGGAAAGGGATCTTTTTAATAGATTTAACAGGGTTGGAAGGGACCTTGTAGGTCATCTAGTCCAACCCCCTGCTTGGGGAGGAAACCTTATAGCAATAGCACTTAGGTAGTCCTCGTCTTATGACCACAACTGAGCCCCAAATATATGTTGTTAAGTGAGGCATTTGTTCAGTGGGTTTTGCCCCATTTTACGGCCTTTCTTGCCACAGTTGTTAAGTGAATCACTGCAGTTGTTAAATTATGGACACAGTTGTCCAGGTCATGGTTGTCCCAGAGGTGCTTTTTTCAGAAGGCAACTGGACTTTCTTGTTTTTACTTTTGAAGATGTTTCACTTCTCCTCCAAGAAGCTTCTTCAGCTCTGACTGGAGGGTGAGGAAATGGAAGGATTTATATTCCTTGCAGACAGCTGGTCATTTGCATCCTTTTTAGAGAGTCCTTGAGGCCACTTGGAGGTTTCTCTGTGTCCTCAGAGTCACCTGAGTGGCACAAATGGTTCATGTAGTCTTCAATCTTTTCTCTGGAAATCTGTTCCTACTCCCACATCATCCAAAATTGTATAGCTAAAAGTCTGTAGAGATTCTCAGTCATCCAGGTCATGGTTGTCCCAAAGGTGCTTTTTCAGGAAGCAACTGGACTTTCCCGTTTTTTCTTTTGAAGACGTTTCAAAAGAAAAGACATTTATCCAAGAAGCTTCTTCACCTCTGACTGGGTGGTGGGGAATGGAAGGATTTGTACTCTTTGCAGACAGCTGGTCATTTGCATCCTTTGAGAGAATCGTTGAGGCCACCTGGAGGTTTATCTGTGTCCTCAGAGTCATCTGAGTAGTGCAAATGGTTCCTGTAGTCTGCAATTTTTCCTCTGGAAATCCATTCCTACCTCCCCCACCATTCCAAGGGTGTTCATCCCAAATTGTACAGCTAAAAGTCTGTAGATCCAGTGCTTCTTTGTCCTGCCTTCAGGCGCTTTGGAGAATAGGTTGACCCGGTGGTGGGATTCAAAAAAGTTTACTATCAGTTCTGTGAGTGTAGCTTGTTGGCATGGCATGGCTTGGTGGATGTGGCAGGGGGAGAATACCATAAAATCCCCATTCCCTCCCCACACCATTAACCTGCTTTCCAGCTCCGTTCTCCTGTGCAGGGCAACAAAAGGAGATCCAGCTGATCAGCTGGGATTCAATGTCTGTCTGTCTGTCTGTTTGTCTCTCTGTTCCCCCTCTCTCTGTCTGTCTCTCTGTGTGTGTGTGTCTCTCTGTCTCTCTGTTTCTCTCTTTGTCTCTCTGTCTGTGTGTCTCTCTCTGTGAGTCTCTTCTGTCTCTCTCGTTCTATCTCCCTCTCTCTATGTGTCTCTTTCTCTGTCTCTCTGTCTCCCTCTGTCTGTCTATCTCTCTCTGTTCCCCCGTCTCTCTCTGTCTCTCTCTGTGTGTGTATGTCTCTGTCTCTCTCTGTCTCCCTCTCTGTCACTCTCCCTCTCTCTATGTGTCTCTCTCTGTGTCCCTCTGTCTGTCTCTCCCTCTCTGTTCCCCC
>NW_020769308.1:46113370-46131139 GCF_900518735.1 Pseudonaja textilis | reverse complement strand
GTGTGTGTGTGTGTGTGTGTGTTCTTTCTTAGGGAAACAAAAACAATTTTAAATTGTTACTGGAAAGACTATAATGGAAGCTCCTTTAGCATCTGCAGAGGGAACATTTGCTGGCTGTCACTGCCAACAAAACTCCTAATTGTTGTCACACAGACTGGAATCACACACTTGCCAGTCTGAGGCTAACATAGCGTTGGCTCATGTGCCATTCAGCATGTTATGGGATTCCAGCCATCCACCTAGCATATTGTGAAAACTAGGCTATCGTGTTCAGCGATAATTTGCTTTGTTGATTTGAGGGAATATGACACGGCGTTATTATGCAAGCGCAAGAATGTGTGGCTTCAGAATTTGTACTTTACAGTGTTGTGTCATTGAGCAGTGAGAGCTGGAACAGTTAGTTTGATAGCTGCAGATACGGAGAATCATGAGCCGCATCGAAAAGATAAAATGTCAGCTTACAGATAATCAGAGATGGAAGGGACCTTGTAAGTCATCTAGTTCAACCTCCCCACCCAAGCAGGAGACCCTACACCTTTTCTGAAAAATGACAGTCCAGTCTCTTCTTGAAAGTCTCAAGTGATGAAGCTCCCACAACTTCCAAGGGCAACTTCTGTTCCATGGGTTGATTGTTCTCACTGTCAGAAAGTTTCTCCTTATTTCCAGGTTGAGTCTCTCCTTCTTCAGTTTCCATCCATTACTCCTTATCTGGCCTTTGGGTGTTTTGGAGAATAGCTTGTCCCCTTCTTCCACTCTGTGGTAGCCCCTCAAATATTGGAAGGCTGCTATCATATCTCCTCTGGTCCTTCTCTTCAGTAGACTAGCCTTGCCCAGTTCCTGCAACCATTCATCATATGTTTTAGTCTCCAGTCCCCTCATCATCCTGGTTGCTTTTCTCTGCACTTTTTCTAGAGTCTCAGCATCTTTTTTATAGTATAGGGACCAAAACTGGATGCAGTACTCTAGGTGTGGTCTTATTAAGGCTTTATAGAGTGGTATTAGTACCTCACTTGATCTCGATTGTATCCCTCTGTTAATGCATCTTAGGATTGCATTGGCTTTTTTGGCTGCTACTGCACACTGCTGGCTCCTATTTAGCTGGTTGTCCACAAAGACTCCAAGATCCCTCTCCCAGTTACTGCTGTTGAGCCTGGTTTCACCCAGTCTATATATGCACTTTTGGTTTTTCTTGCCTAAGTGCAGGACTTTACTTTTTTTAAAAAACAAAAACCTCTTTTTCCTGGTCAAAGAAAATAATGGACTCCCTCCCACATGGTACCCCTGCGAGCAAGCAAATGGCAAACAAATAAGAAAAGAGAATATTTGTAGCTCGGGGTTGAACTGTGGAGTCCTTGGTGCTCTCTGCGGTTGTAACACTGATGATGTTACCTAGTTGGTTAATGAAACGTCTGCAAGAAAAAAAAAATCAAACTCCAAGGCTTTTCATCAACCAAATGAGACTTCTTTACAGGATATAGGTGAGCAGTACACACTTTTATGATGGTTGCAGTGTCCCTGGGGTCATGTGATCCCCTTTTGCGACCTTCTGACAAGCAAAGTCAGTTGGGAAAACCAGGTTCACTTAACAACCGTGTTAGTAATTTACGAACTGTAGTGATTCACTTAACGAATGTTGAGAGAAAAGTTGCAAAACTTACTTAACAAATTTACATATAAATTCTGGGCTCAGTTGTGGTCGTAAGCTGAGGGCCAGAGGTGGTATTCAGCAGGTTCTGACCAGTTCTGGAGAACCAGTAGCAGAAATTTTGAGTCGTTTGGAGAACTGGCAAATACCACCTCTGACTGGCCCCGCCCCCATGTATTATCTGCCTCCTGAGTCCCAGCTAAACGGCTGGCTCTTCTTTGGTTGCCCTGCACAGGAGAACGGAGCTGGAAAGCAGATTAGTGGGGTGGAGAGAGAACAGAGATTTTGCAGTATCCTTCCCTTGCCACACCCACCAAGCCATGCCATGCCCACCAAGCCACGCCCACAGAACCAGTAGTAAAAAAATTTGAATCCCACCACTGCTGAGGACTACCTGTCTGTCTGGAGATAGTAAAACCTTGAGAACAGGACTGTAGTAATTGACTGAATGCTCTACGGTTCCACCTTGTTTGCCCAGAAAGTATTTCACAACGAGCTTCATACAATGTGAATTGGCTTTACTAGAATCAGTTCTTAGCTTCTAGGATCTGGGTGACCAGATTATTTTCTTCAATCCGTCTCAACTCTCCATCCTTGGTGCTGGTTGCCCCTTAAATGAGGGAGGTTGTAAGTCTTCTCCTGCAATTTTCTTGGAATTAACGAGAGTAGCAAACCCATCTTCCCTGCCTTCCATGGATCTATTTTCCATCTTTTTATGTCTTTTGACTTTGCTGAACTGGGTTGAAAAGGTCTGCAGTCTTTTTTGGCTAATTTGAATGTGAGTAGAAGCCTTCA
Organism: Pseudonaja textilis; assembly: GCF_900518735.1. Next base: position 46,128,699 of record NW_020769308.1, on the reverse strand, counting down.
GTAAGGGGGTGTGATGTCAGTAGTTAAAGACATTGAGCTTGTTTGCTGGAAAGCTGACAGCCCGGGTTCGAGACCCTGAGCGCTGCACAATGGGATGGGCTCCCGTTCCTTGCTGCAGCTCCTGCCCATCTAGCAGTTCGAAAGCACGCAAATGTGAGTAGATAAATAGGTACCATTTCGGTAGGAAGGTAATAGCATTCTCTGCGCCTTGGCGTATAATCATGGTGGCTACAGGACCACAGAAGTGTCTTTGGACAGTGCTAACTCTTTCGGCTAAGAAATGGAGATGAGAACCACCCTGTAGAGTCTGACAAGATTGGTCAGGATAAACCTTTACCTCTAAAAGCCTTCTGTGAAGCAGGAGCTGCTACTATTTCTTACACACACACACACACACACACACACACACACACACACATACACACACACACACCAATCATTATTAATGGTGGCCAGGTCCACATGAAGGTCCAGTTAAACTGATTTATTGCTAATCATGCCTATACACGGGAGTCTTCTCAACTAATGATGGGCACCTGCTTGGAGTTAGATAAGATCAATGGATTTCAAGGGAAATTGTACTTAGTTTGCTTGTGACTATGTAAGGATTCTAGGCTTCTTCTTTTAACTCCACCCTTCCAGATTCTGCCATCCTTTCTCCTACATAAAGAGAGTGAAAACAGACTCTTACAAGACAGGAGTTACATGGTTTTCTCAGAGATGATAGCAGGCTCATGAGTTTGATTATATGTCACTGTTATTTTTAATCTTATATAATACACTATATTTATCTTGACACCGTTAAAACATTTTGGGCTACACCGTTACTTCTGTTCTGTGCAATCTTCTTGTAACTTTTCAAGCATGAGGTTTTTGCACCTTTTTTGAGTCTATAGCACTAAGTATATATTTTGACACTTTCCATATAAGAAGCTGCTCTAAAGAACTGATGGTTGCCATAGAAGAGAGGAAAGTTTGCTCTTTCTCAGAATTGCTCATTCCTCCTTGATGTGGTTCGACAGCATAAGTTCAGAAATCTTGCAATTGGCAAATTTTAATAGAGACAGGCTTCTGATTAGGGATACACAAATAAGGCCAGATTCAGATTTAATGTTCAAAGATGACAAGACTTTTGTTATTGTGTAGATTTTAGATTCAAGGGAACAAGATCCTATTTGGGCAAAATTTGGTAACAGATTAAACCGTAAATTATAATAGGGAAACATCCAAACACTTCGAATTTCTCTAGCTTCCAAGTTAGCTTACAGATAGTCCTGGATTGACAACCTTTCATTTAGTTACCATTCAAAGTTACAACGGCACTGGAAAAAAGTGATTTATGACCTTAGAATTGTAGCAATGGTCATGTGATCAAAATTCAGGCTTATATTTAAAACGGTTGCAGAATCCCAGGGATCACGTGATCCTCTTTTGCGACCGATGGTCACATGACCGCATTTGGGGTGCCTGGCAACCGGCTCACCTTTAAGGCCTGCTACATCGTTTATCGGTCTCGTGATTCCAATTTATGACTTTTTTTGTGTGTATTTCTGGTCAAAAAAAAAAGCCCTTAGGAACACATTGATTTGCTGAACGACCCCACAGCATTCCCTTAATTCATTTAACGACTTCAGCTTTCACGTGATGATTGCTGCAAAAATGTCATAAAATTGAATTCAGATGCCTTCAGGGGTGGGCTTCAAAAAATTTAGCAACTGGTTCTCTGCCCGGTTGCTGGGTAGGCATGGGCATGGCCTGATTGGCCTCTTGCACCATAGCTGGGGGCCATTTTTGCCCTCCCCAGGCTCCCGAGGCTTTCCTCGAGCTTCCGGGAGGGTGAAAACAGCCACCCTGGGCTCTGGAGGCCCTCCGGTGGTCGGAAACGGGGCCCCTTCTGGAACTTCTGCGAGGCCCGTTTTCAGCCTTCCTGGGCTTTGGAGGCTTTCCTCAAGCCTCCGGGAGGCCCATTTTTCCCCTCTCTGGGCTCCGGAGGCTTTCTGCAGGCTGGAAACAGGAAAGGAGCTTCCAGAAGTCCCATTTCTCACCATCCCCAAGCCTCTGCGTGGGCTGTGCACTCACCTGGGATCCACATGGAGACTCCTGCGAGGGGCAGGGTGGGGTGGGCAGAACAGCCAGCTGGCCGAACTACCCGTTCAGCGAACCAGATGTAAAATTAACATCCTGTTCACCCAAACCGGTGAGAACTGGTAGCATCCCATCCCCTGGATGCCTTGAGTTACGATTGTCAGGATTTACAACATAAATTCTGGGCTCTGTTAATGTTCACATGTTGAGGGATTAATGTACCAGCATTTTTCCAGCAAGAGTATGGATCACTTACAGTTGTCTGGCAGAATTTTTTTTACCTCAGTTAGGAAATTCTAAGCAAGCCTGGAAAGATACTGTCTATAAATTTCACATCTTACTTCTTGGCTCAAGCAAAATATTAACTAAAGGACTTGTTTTTATCGGCAAAAAGGGAGTAGATTGTTGTAATTATCCTCAAAATGCTCTTGGAGCAAGAGAGATGGTTTTAATATAGCAAAACATGTTAGGAAGAGTTAAGCCATTGAGAATATTTTTTTTATTTGTTGCAAAAAATGACAGTAAATTTCCAGTGGTTTTTCAGACTCGTCTTCACAATAATAACATTAAATGTATATTTTTGGGTTAGTAGTGGCATCCTAGAGCTGTTTTATCCAATTAAGCTTGCGTTCCGTGGATGGTTAAAATGGTTCAAATTTCGCTGTTTGATATTTATGTCAAAATTTCTCCTCATGGATCGTTTTGGCAATATCTCATTGCGTTCACCTCTTAAGACTGGAATGACCTGTTTTCAACCTTCATTCTAAACATTTAAGACTTGTGTCTTTGGGAAAAAGAAGCTAATAATTGCATATGGTTACATCCTTACAAAATGCAGGTTACAACCCTACATTTTGCCAAGCTGGAATTAAATATTTATAAATATGGTATTTTATTACAGGTAGTTCCCCACCTACAACCATTCATTTAGTGTCCATTCAAAGTTACAACGGCACTGAAAAATGTGACTTACAATGGGTCCTCACTCTTATGACAGAAACAGCATCCTCAGGGTCACATGAGCAAAATTGGGGCTCTTGGAAAGTGTCACGTACACCTAGTTCTCAATTTACGACTACCATTGAGCCCAAAGTTTCTGTGGTGAAGTGAGGCAGTGAAGTGAATTTTGATGCATTTTTATGACCTTTCTTGCCACCGTTGTTAAGTGAAGCACTTCAGTTGTTAAATGAGTTACAAGGTTGTTAAGTGAATCCAGCTTCCTCATTGGCTTTGCTTGTCCGAAGGTGGCAAAAGGGGACCACATGACTCCCCCCCCCCGCAAGACATGGAGGCCATCATAAATATGAGTCATCTGTGAAGCATCTGAATTTTTAATCATGTGACTGTTGGGATGCAGCAACGGTCGTAAGTGTGAACAACGGTCTTAAGTCCGGTTTTTCAGGGCTGTTGTAGCTTTGAATGGTCACTAAATGAACTGTTATAAGACAAGAACTGCCTGTACTTATGACGGTTACAACGACATCATCACCATTTGTGACTTTCCTAGCAGGGTTCCGGCAAGTAAAGTCAATGGGCGGGGACAGCCAGATTCACTTAACAACCATGTGATTCACTTAACAACCATGTGTGATTCACTTAACAACTGTGTGATTCACTTAACAACCATGGTGATTTGCTTTAGCTATCAAGGTCAAAAATTGGGTGCCACTCACTTATGAAGTCCCTCACTTAGCAATGGAAGTTCCGCTGCCAATTGTAGTCGTAAGTTGAGGACTGTCTGTCTTCCAGAGAATTGCTTCCTAGCTCCATTCAAATGTAGCCGGATTGTTTATATTTTCATCTTTCATGCTTGGGAAAACTCAAGCAGTTAACACATAATGATCTGTTCAATATGGTAGCCACCCAAGCATGGCTTGTAGAATATGATTTTAGTAAATATGTCACCAAATCTTCTCACTCCAGATCCAATATAGTAACATATTCCGTGTAGTTAGGATAAGGAAGGATGTACAGGTGCGGTCACAATTCAGCCTAACATTTTTGTTGCTATGAGAGATAGTAGTTAAGGCCATTTTGCCCCATTCTACAACCAGTCTTGCCGCAGGTGCAGGGGTTGGCTGCTACCGGTTCGCACCTGTCCAGGTGAACCGGTTGTTAATTTTACATCTGGTTTGCTGAACTGGTAGTTGCAATGACTGGTTGGACCCGCCCACCTTGACCCTCCCCTCCCAGGAGTCTCCACACAGCCCATTTTAGATCCCAGGTAAGTGCAGTGTCAGGACTCCAACAAATCCACCCCCATTCAAATCATAAGTCTCTAGCCGCATCTCAGAGAAAATTGATTTATTAGAAGTAGCCATGTTGGTGTTGGCTGCATGCAACCGATAGTAAAATACATCATTCATTTCCCCCTTGATCCTGGTCTTCCCCCCAGCCCCTGGATGTGTATTTTCCAATGGGACATATCCATCCCCAAGAGTCAACAGTCATGCTCTCCAGTAATATCCTTGTGCTCTGACAACTTTGGGCTGCCAGGGTGATTATCTAGGCACTTAAGGAATGCACTGTTTCCCCCCTACTCCCTTTTTCTGGCAGCTAAAAAGATGAAAGAAGTATCTTTTTAGTTGACATTAAAGGCCCGTGCAGAGGCTTGGAGAAGATGAAAAACAGGCCTCCTGGAGTCTCCAGAAGGCCAAAAACAGGCCCATTTCCAGCTGCCACACAGCCTCTGGATTCCAAGGAGGCTGTTTTTGCCACTCCAGAGGCTCAAGGAAAGCCTCCGGAGCCTGGGGAGGGCAAAAATGTTAAACCATGGCCACAATGGCCACACCCACCCAGCAACCGGGCAGAGAACCGGCTGCTAAATTTTTTGAAGCCTACCCCTGCGCAGCTGTTAAGCAAATCAGTGCTGTTGTGGATATAAAGAGCCCTGTATGCCTCTCTTGGCACGTTGCCTTCGCTTTCAGAATATATCTGAGTCCAATTCCCTTTCTTCTTTTAAATTGGGTGCCCTTGGGCAACGTGCATCCCAAATTTCAAGGCTCCAGCTCAGTAGAGAGAATCCAAACTGTTTCTGAGATTTATACCACCCTGGTAGGTTTGGCCTCCAGCTCATTTAAATGAATTGATTAAGTTGGATAGTCTGAAGCAGAATAATGTTCTTAATGAGCTGCTTTAATTAATGCCAGCCTTCGCTTTTCAGGCTCCGGAGACCAGACAGGCTCAGCATTTTTTGTCTTGGCAAAACAAATAACTCTTTCACCGACGTATTTATGCAGATGCATCACTGATAATGAGAAGGCTGCGTATAAATAATGTGAGCCTCCAGAAGTGCCATTTGCAGTGATCTCATTTCTTCTTCTTTTTTTTCAAAATGCTAAAAAAAATCCCAAAAACACCAATGAGAGGAAAAACATTTGCAATTAGAAGACTTCTTTGCCATTACAGGGGTCTCTTTGGTCACAGATCAGCTTTCTCTAAAATTTAATTTAAACACTGTTTATTTAAAACCTCGCTATTGGTAATCCTCGCATTGCGATCACAACCGAGTCCAAAATTTCTGTTGCTAGGGGAAATGTGGGTTACTTGAGCTTTGTTCCATTTTGCCAAAGTGGGTAAGTGGATCACCCAGGGCGTGGCACAAAGGCAACACATTCAGATAAGCAATAAGAGTCCCTTTTATTATCTCTAACTTTGCCTCCAATGTCCTGGTTACCTTCGGGCTGGAGAAGAATTCTCCCAGGAACAGCCTTTGATTGCAGAAAATTAAGTCCAAAGCATGAGCAACACAAACTGTAACTTAAAGTCCAAACAAGCCAAACTGAAGTAATTAGTTTGGCAGGGCAGGAGCAAGAATTTCATGTTTGAAGGCACAGCAAAACTCACATGGTTGGGAAGACACCAGGAACACAGATAAGCCACGATAACACAGGATAAAGTCATGTTTGCTCCCAACAGCCTGCGCACGCAGCCTGCCTTTCTTATCCACTTTCTTCCAGGTGTGGCTAATGAAGGGAATCAGGGCCCTTTCCTCCCCTGTAAACCACGCAACCCACGTCGCTCCCTTCTCCATTCCTCCCTGCGTACCCTAGGATGAAGAAGGGGTGGGCTGGTTCTTCCTCTGAACTCCCTTTCCCTTCTTCCATCTCTTCCCTGCTCTGCCCAGCCGGACATTGCCCTTCCCCAGTTTCCTCCACAGCCAATGGAGCCACACTCCCATTTCCTGTTAGCTGTCTGGCTTCCTCAGATTCAGACTCCGACAGGGGCATGACTACAGTTGTTAAGGTAGCAACATGAATCTGCCTTTTTCTCATCAGAAGGTCCCAAAAAGTCAATCATATGACCCCAGGACATTGCAATGGTCATAAATATGAGTCAGTTTCCATGGCGTCTAAATTTTGGTCACGTCATAATGCTGCAACCTCATAAGTGTGAAAAACAGTCATAAGTCACTCTTTTCTGTGCCGTTGTGACTTTGAACAGTCACTAAATGAATTATTGTGCTTGTGATGGAAAGAAAATGAAACGTTGGTTTTATCGATTAGATAGATTTGTTGTTATAGAAATGGCTAGTTATATACTAATGTGTCAAAGCAAAAAAAAATGAGGCTGGAGCGTTTTTATTTCATGCTGTGCTAAAAAGACTTGGAAATCAATGCTTGTTTTTTCCTTTTTTCCCCTTCACACTTTCTTACCACTTCTCTTTTTTCCTTCCCCTAATTTCCTATTTCTGGTTTTCTTTATATTTTATACATTAAATCAGGGGTCTTCAAACTTGACAGCTTGAAGACTTGTGGACTACAACTCCCAGAATTCTTCCTCTGGTCATGTTCGCTCAGGAATTCTGGGAGTTGAAGTCCACACGTCTTAAACTTGTGAAATTTGAAGACCCTTGCATTAAATAAACATATTTATTTATGTATTCCTTTTGCTCCTAGCTCAGAATCTTTATCATCATGCGCAGTGGATCTGTAATTGATCCTAATCTCTCTGAAATAGTTCTATTTTTATTATATTTTTTGTCATTATGGGGTGGAGTCAGGGCAACTAAATGGAGCTGGGTGTTTACTGGCCGGATGCCCTTCCTGTCACCAGTGTGGAGTTTGCAGCAAATATATTCTTATTGTGCCCAGAGAAAGAAATATCTGCCTCCACCTAGGATCAAACTCACAGCCTCCTGATTGTGAGGTGAGAGCTTCACCTCGAGGCCACGCACCACTCTCTCCCAAATAGTTCTGTGCTTCACAAAAAATACACCCCTGCCCCCTCCATTTTTTCCTTCCTGGGCCCCAGAGAAGCTTCCTGGAAGCAAAAATGTCCCCCAGAGGCTTCCTTGAGGCCCAGAAGGCCCCAAAATGGAGTGTGGGTGGTGGTGCTGCGTGACTCCTTCAGACTCCATTTTTTTTTCCTTCCTGAGCCCCAGGGGAGCCTCCTGGGAGCAAAAATGCCCCCCCAGGAGGCTTCCTGAGGCCCAGAATGCCCCCAAAATTGGGGGGGGTGGTTGCTGCCAAAAAAAGAAGCCACACCGACCCATTCACATGATCACGCCCAACTACCATGCCCATTCTAGCCATGCCCACAGAACTGGTTGTTACAAAATTTGAATCCTATCCCCGCCCAGATTCCACCTTAAGGAATCAGCTCTGTAGCGGACAAAAAAGCTCTACAGAGAATCATTAAAACTGCGCAAAATATCACCGGGCTCCAGCTACCAGCCCTGGATGACATCTTCGCATCTCGCTGTTTGAGGAAGTCGCACAACATTCTCAGAGACTCTTCCCATCCTGCTCTCAATCTTTGTGGAACTGTTGCCTTCTGGCAGAAGATACAGAACCATTAAAACTCGGACCACATTTTTTTCTGAGCAGTTTTTATCCCAGAGCTATAATTTGCACTTAACAATGAACTTAAGGACCACCATCAGTGAGAGGTTGGACAGTATTACTTGGTCTGTTGTGTGGATGCTTGTGTGTTTTGGTGGGTGGGGAGGTGTTTGGGATTGTCATGTGTGTGTGCATGTTGAGTCTGGTCTCTGGGTGTCATGTGAATTTCGTTGTATGTATACTGTGTAGATACATACAACGACAATAAAGAATTCAATTCAATTCAAGGAACCATTGATTGGATATCCAACGTTATAATCACCTCATAACTGATGAATGCCACCTTTGCCGAGATTGGATTAGAACAATTTGTCTCCTAGGGTTCCCGCTGAATTTTTTCAATCGCCTCATTCATCTTGGATTCTCTTCAAATAAGCTGATGAAAAATGGCCTGTGACAGCTAGAAAATAATGTTGGATTACTCCACTGTTGTTGTTTGATAGCTCATTGTTATGGGAAAGTCTGACCTAGCACCTACCTCACCATAGCGATGTCAGCAAATTTGGGCCCAACAAGAAACTAGCTGAGCCTCGATCGGGAAATTCTATGGTTGTATAGAGGTAGGCCTCAAGTTACAATGGTTTGCTTAGGGACCGTTTGAAGTTACAATGGCACTGAAAAAAAGTGACTTATGACCGTTTCTCACACTTGCAGCATCCCCATGGTCACGTGATTTACATTCCGGCGCCTGACAACTGACGTACATTTATGACGGTTGTAGCGTGCCGGTGTCCTGCAATTCCCATTTGCGACCTTCCGATAACAGTCAGTGGGGAAGCCAGATTCTAACTATCATCATCTTTCTATGTCTATCTATCTGTCTGCTTGCCTATCTATCTATCATCTATCTGTGTCATCTATCAGCTAGCTAGCTACATAGATAATGATAGATAGATGATAAGCTAGCTAGCTAACTAGCTAGCTATCATCTATCTATCATTATCTATCTATGTATATCTATCTATTATCTATCATTATCTATGTATATGTGTATCTATCTATCTTTATCCATCCATCCATCCATCCATCCATCCATCCATCATCTATCAATGTATCTATCTCCATCCATCCATCTTTCTCCATCCATCCATCCATCTCTATCATCTATCTATCTATCTATCTATCTATCTATCTATCTATCTATCTATCTAATCTATCGTCTTCCCCAAAAACAAAATTCAAAAGTGCTATTCATACTCTTTCTATCCTGCTTCTTCAAAGTCTTAGATTGTTTTCATAAAATAACCCAGAAAAAAATATTTGCATGATTCTGATCTTTGAAGATCTAGACACACTACACCCTCTAAATATTTCTTTTCCAAGACCATCGTTGCTTCAGTGGCTTTTGTGAGCTTTATATTAGAAATAAGAAATTGTATATTTATCAACCTCTCTCCATTTTTTAATCGAAACAGTCAGAACCCCCAAAATTGGGGGTTTCGTTGCTGACTGGGAATATTTGATGACCTTGGATTTAAGCATTCAGGGTTTGAGAAATCTGGAGCTTGGGAAAAAAAATATATTTTATGGTGGTTGTTTTTGTAAAAAGTTTTTATTGTTTTTTTATATACAACAAATCCATTCATTTCAACCGTGCATCAGTTAGGTACATATTTCAATTATTTAACCACTATTAACAATGTTCTTCATATCAACCCTAACAATACAACAATAATCACATTTGCATGTAAATAATAATATCAGGTATATCTATTACATTAATTTCTCTAATTGCTCTATAAATACATCCAACTCCTTTTAATTCAGAAAAAATATATTTTATGTTGATGCTTCTGTCTGAAATGATCTGGGTTTATCAGGCTTGTGGGTTAGGGCAAGATTAATTAAAATCCATGCAGCAGAGCAAATTAAGCCCTTAGAAGGGCTTGAAGGCGACGGAGAATACCTGATTGAAAATGAAACCGCACATTCAAATTTGTGAAGCTTGTTAACAGCGTTTCATCCATTTGCCCAGTCATGCACGTTCTGCCAAGCCATCTGCCTTGCTATTTCCTGCACGTTCTATGGGTAGTCCTTGACTTACAACCCTTTTGCAACCATCCGAAGTTAAAACGGCACTGGAAAAAAAAGTGATTTATGTCCATGTTTCAACATTTACAACTATTAGAACTTCCCCAGGGTGACATCATCAAAATTCAGGCATTTGTTAACTGACTTGTATTCGGAGGTGGTATTCAGCTGGTTCGGAATGGTTCTGGCGTACTGGTCGTGGAAATTTGGACTAGTTCGGAAAACTGGCAAATACCACCTCTCACTGGCCCCGCCCATTCACCCCTACCATTGGTTCTCTTATATGTTGTGGTTCGCCGGCAGCCGGTGCAGATGGCAGCGGAATCGGACAATGAGGAAGAAAGGGAACCAGTCCAGGAGTCTGGGGAGGACTCAGATGAGGGTCCTGCGTCCGATGCAGAGATGGGGCCAGGACCATCTGGGAGTGGGGTGCTGCCGTCAGAGCCTTCAGAGTCTGGCAGCCGTGAGGCAGAGGACCCAGGAGAGCCTGTTGCCCATGCGCGTGTGTGCAGAGCTGCTAGAAGACGAGAGCAGCTGAAACAAAGGGGGTGATTCAGGAGTAAGGCTGGGAGGTGATTGCCCCTTCCATAAGGCATAAAAGTCAGACCTAAATGATGAAATCTTTGCAGGAAGCAAAGTCGTTCGATCGGTTCCGAGTCCTCCTTGAAGCTCTGTGTACTTTAGTTGTTTTTTTCTTGTACTTTGGTTGCTTTCTTTTATAGTTAATGGGATACTTCTGTTTTTGGCAGCACTCCACAGAATTGGAAGGTGAGTGCTTATCTTGGGGGTCTGTTTAAGATTAGTTCTGGCTGGGAATGAAAACAATTCCCAGCGTTGCAATAAAATAGGTTTTGCTTTTAACACAAGTTTGTGATTAATTGCGATTGACGAAGCCTGGGTCAGAGCACTATATTCCCTTGTTTTTTAGCTCAAGCTGATTCGCATGGCAGCGATTCGTGATTGCCGTGCCTCAGCTGAGCTAAAAAACAGCTCAGCTCACTCACCAGCGTTCAGACAGAGGTCGGTCTTTCAGCCCTGTGCGTGCGCATAGAACTGCTCGTAGAACCAGTAGCAACAAGCAAAGTCAAAGGGGGGGGGACCAGATTCACTTAACAACTGCATGATTTACTTAACAACTGCAGCAATCTGCTTAACGACCATGACAAAAATGTCATAAAATGAGGCACAGCCCATTTAACATCTTTCTTGCTTGGCAACAGAAATTGTGATCTTAAGTTCAGAACTATCTCTACATGATGTTGGATGTTTATTTGAACCTAATTGGGAACTGGAATTATGTTATCACCAAAAGTTGTTGTTCGGCGACATAACACATGTCCACATTCCGTGATGGCATTGCTTAGTGAAGTCAGTTCCAGTAATTCCAGGTCACAAAAAGAGATCACATGGACCAGAAACACTGCAATGGTCATAAATGTGAGTCAGTTCTCAAGCATCTTAATTTTGATCATGTGACCATGGGGCAATGGTCATAAGTGTGAAAAATGTCACTTTTTTCAGTGCCGTTGTAACTTTGAACATCATTAAATGAACTGTTGTAAGTTGATGGCTGTCTGTATTGCCACCCCATAGCACTTTACAGCACTCTCTGGGTGCTTTACAGAGTCAGCATAGTGCCCCCAACAATCTGGGTCCTCAATTTATTGACCTTGGAAAGATGGAAGGCTGAGTCAACCTCGAACCGTCAGCCTCAAACTTCAGATTGTGGGCAGAGTTTGCCTGTAATATTACACTCTATGCACTGTGGTGTCACTGTTTAGATAGCAATAATACTTAGACTTATATACCACTTTATAGTGCTTCACAGCCATCTCTAAGCAATTTACAGAGTCAGTCTATTGCCCCAACTATCTGGCTCCTCATTTTGCTGACCTCAGAAAGGATGGAAGGCTGAGTCAACCTTCAGCCAGTCAGGATCGAACTCCTGGCAGTGGGCAGAGTTTGCCTGCAGTACTGCATTCTAACCACTGCGCCATCATGGCTTAGATAGCAATGGCAATAGTACTTAGAGTTACATACTGCTTCATAGTGCTTTAAAGCCCTCTCTAAGTGGTTTACAGAGTTGGTGTATTGCCACCAACAATCTGGGTCCTCATTTTATCAACCTCAGAAGTCTGAGTCAACCTTGGGCCCCATCAGGATCGAACTATTGACAGTGGGCAGAAATTGCCTGCAATACTGCAGATTTACCACTGGGCCACCAGAGCTCTTTTGAAAACAGACTCTTGGTTTTAAATTGATTTTATGGAGGCTGAATTGATAAATTGGTTTATTGTTGCTTTGCGAGGTGAGTCTTGCAAGAAAGGGCCATAGATGTAATATAAAACTAATAAGCAGCAATTCTCATGGAGTCAGAGAAAAAGGCCCGTATTTACTCCGGCTGCCTTCAGAACCCCACAGAAGAAAGGAACACACGCGTTCTAACACTAGAGCCGTGCAAGTTGTAGCAGAAAGTCACTTTGTTGCCAAGGAAACTGGACAGCGGTATAATGCGTTTTACTTAAACTGTAAACAAGAGAGAAAAGATATCGTTGTAATATGAAGTGTCAAAAAAGTCAGTGTAACTTTGGCTGGGGAAACACACATGCGTTATAGATTCCTGTTAGATTTAGTTACCTGGTGCTTCCCTACAATCTTTCTGTGTAAGCATACGCAAGGCATATATCAGTTCTGTGACCAGGAAGACTCTGTGGGCATGTGTGCACAGATGTGCAAAAAGAGAGCACAAGAGAGAGAGGGAGGCATTAATTTTGCTTTGTGAAAACATGATTGCAAAATATCCAACACGATATAGAGTTAAGGTCAAGGAGGCTCCGTGGATTTTACTCTGCTAGTTGGTGCTCATCTCTGTTTCAAGACCATGGAGCCAGTGCTGTCTGAAGACCAGGGGTGGGATTCTACCGATTCAGACTGGTTCTGTAGAACCGGTTGTTATGATTCTGTGCAGTTCAGAGAACTGGCAAATTGTGCCCCTGGCTGGCCCCGCCCCTTCTGCCCACCCCTCCCCTCCTCGCCCAGTCACTGTTTGTTTTTTTTTGTAAATTTTATTTGAGTTTTCACAAAAAGAAAAAAAATACAAATAAAACATCTTAATCCCGGGTTACATTTCTTCGTACAGACACAAATTCAAGTTCATGCTCATTTTTATATTCTATTCCATATCTTATTACTATTTTACATTTTCTGCATAGCTTCTCCCCTCTTTTAATTTTCTCAATTTTATTTTAATTATCTCATCTCAATTCAGATCATTATATTTGTATTTTTTGTCTGTCCTGTTTCAATTATCTATTATCTTTTCCCATTAAACAAAATTTCTCCTGTAGTTACTGATTGGAGTATGACGTCTTTATATCTTTTAAGTTTATCCATTTAACTCTTATTTAGGCTTCAATATATACCCTAAAGTTATAACATTCAGTATAACTTCCATTCGGATTCTGCTTGGTACATTCTTAAAATACACACTATATCCTTAAAAAAAGAAAAAATTATAAATGTATGTAATTAAAACAACACATTCCATTCCAATTCAATTCTATCATTAATATTAATATTCATTAAAATCTTAACTTCTTTAACATTACTTTTCAATTAAATATCATACTTCTATGGGAACAATTATAAGCTTTCCATAATTAATCCCCCCCTTCACTTATATTTTATAAAACATTAACTAATTAAAATGTTCCCGTTCCTTCCTAATTCAATTTTCTCATTTATTTTATTTCACTTATTTTATTAATAAACATTTCACTAAATTACACTGACTATTTTATCCCTCATTTTAATCATACATTGTTTCCAATTTTCTAAAGTTATTTCTATTACTAATATAACTATATCTTATGTACCTTTACAGAATCCCTTTTTCAGTTAGATTTTCACCCATTATCTCTAAATAGGTCCTGTTTCTCTATATCTTGCTCCAGTCCTTTGTAACTTCTTTTCCTTTCCTTCTTCCCTTTCTTCTTCTCTCTTCCCTTTTTACCCCCTTGTCTCTCTACCTCTATTTTCTCTTCTGTATTCCCCTTTTCTGTTGCTTTCCAGTATTATACTTATTTTTCGAATTATTTTTCTTTTTTTTGGTTGTTTTTTTAAATCTTAAATTCTCCATTCTCTTTCCCCCCTTTCCTTTTTCTTCCCCACCTAAAATTACTTGTTCATTAAAGATGGCTTCTTCTTTGTGCCAGTCTTCTTGTTTTGCAGACGTTTCTTGTTGTTTCTCATAGTTCCAAATCTCCATTTCTAAGAATTGAAAAACGAAGCCAAAAGAACCCTTCCCTTCTTGTGCATCTTCTTTGTACTTTTTAAGTTCCATTTTCAATTCATCCAGAAGTGATGCCATTGTATAAATTTTTAAACAACCACCCGATTAATTTTAGTCATTCAAATGTAATAACCAAGAATGCAAAGATCACCAAATAATCCAAATACACGCAAGCTGTTTCTTTTTGCTCTTTTTTTTTTCACTTTCTCTTCTTGGGGTTACTGTTTAGTTACAAAGTTTCAGTTAAAATGTATCTTTTTAGAAGTCTTGTTGAAGTTTTACTGTAGATTCTTTTTAATTCCAGGCAGTTAATTCCAGGATCTTCCAGATCCTGCCCTTATTATTTTCTCTCCCTTCCTTCTTATGAAAAAAAAAAATTTAGTGTCCAGAAATCTTTATTATCCCTTTGGCATTTTATTTTATTTTCAGCTTAATTGCCTATTGATGTTAGTTGTTGCTTTTACAATTTAACCCAGTCAGCCAAAACTTTTACTTCTTATCTTCCTCCTGCACATTCTTTTCTGGTCAAGTTCTCCTTTGTGGTGGCTATTTCTGACCACTGCTGCAATCGCCTTCGGGAAAGGGAGTAATGGCCAGCTGAGGAGGAGAGATGTGGCTCTCCTCAACCCTGCTGGTGGTCTCCCCCCTCTTCACCACCTCTACGGGGTGGCTTAGTCCCAAAACCAGCCAGCTCGGGGCACTCCAGTGGCGAGCCCAGACCAAAACCACGCACGATCGCGGATTTCTGTCTGTCACTGAAGAGACTTCAAACCGGAAGCACCCCGTCACTTCTTATGGTATTTCTTTTTTTTTCCTCCCAACGATCAGCTGTTCCAACCATCAGCTGTACCAGGATCCCCCTCGCTGTCTTACTGCTTTGCCCAGGAGGCTTCCCTGAGGCCCAGGAGGCCAAAAAACAGAGCATGGGGATGGGTGCTGCGCAGCCCCCTCCCCCCCACTCCATTTTCTGCCATTCTGGGCCTCAGGGAAGCCTCCTGGGAGCAAAAAACACCCACCCAGGAGGCTTCCCTGAGGTCCAGGAGGCAAAAAAAATGGAGCAGTGGGGTGAAATTTACCAT
>NW_020769308.1:46096746-46112970 GCF_900518735.1 Pseudonaja textilis | reverse complement strand
ATCCAACAGAATGTAAACAGTTGAATGACGGAGTTTATTCCAGTTATACATTTCAATCAGTAAGGCCGCAGGAAATGGCTGGGGAAAAAATCCTCTTAAATTCAGGGAACCATCCCTAATATGTCCAAATGTTCTCTTATTCTGATTATAGATGGAAAAAAGGTTCCATAAAAGCAAGGAGTTTTGCCCCCAATACTGTAACTGTATGATGAAAGCTTAAACAATAATTATGCTATTATTTGCCTCCTATTTCTTCCTTAAAATTGGCATTTCGAAGGTTCTACCCCAGTGGTGGGATTCAAAAATTCTTACTAACGGTTTTGTGGGCGTGGCTTTGTGGGCATGGCAGGGGAAGGATACTGCAACATCTCCATTCCCTCCCCACCCCACTAACCTGCTTTCCAGCTCCGTTCTCCTGTGCAGGGCAACAAAAGAAGACCCAGCCAATCAGCTGGGGCTCAATGGGAGGTGGAGAATAGAGGGGGCGGGGCCAGTCAGAGGTGGGATTTTCCGGTTCTCCGAATGACTCAAAACTTCCACTACCGGTTCTCCAGAACTGGTCAGAACCGGCTGAATACCACCTCTGCGCTACCCACAACTGAATCTAATGCTAAGTCTAGAAAACTTTTAAACCCTTTCATTGAGTTGACTTCCATGGATGTATCGCCTTGTTTGAAAAGGACCAAGTTGGTAGCCATCAGTATGTCTCATGGAATTTAACAACTTAATTATGAGAGGGAGAAAGAGAGAGAAGAGAAAAAAATAAAAGAAAAGAAAAGAAAAGAAAAGAGATATTTTGCCTTTTGAATCATAAGAGCTTCAGGCAACATACTCACTGACTGGGGAAATCTGGGAGTTGAAGTGTCTATGGAAATTCTCAGTCTTCCAGGCCATGGTTGCCCCCAAATAGAGGTTGTATTCAGCAGATTCTGACCAGTTGTGGAGAACCAGTAGCAGAAATTTTGAATAGTTTGGAGAACCAGCCAAAACCACCTGTGACTGGCCCCGCCCCATCTATTCTCCACCTCCTGTTGTGTCCCAGCTGATTGGCTGGGTCTTCTTTAGTTGCCCTGCACAGGAGAACGGAGCTGGAAAGCAGGTTAGTGGGGTGGGAAGGGAATGGGGATTTTACAGTATCCTTCCCCTGCCATGCCCACCAAGCCATGCCACACCCACCAAACCATGCCCACAGAACCAGTAGTAAAAATATTTTGAATTCCACCACTGTAAAAAGGGGCTTTTTCAAAAGGCAACTGAACTTCATTTTTCTTTGAAGACATTTTGCTTCTCATCCAAGAACCTTCTTCAGTTCAACCACATGAGAAAGGGATCCGTTCACTGAAGAAGAACTGAAGGAGCTTCTTGGATGAGAAGCAAAATGTCTTCAAAGAAAAACAAAGTCAGGTTGCCTTTTGAAAAAGCACCTTTGGAAGTTGACCCAAAGGTGCTATTTTTTTTCCAAGAGACAATCAAACTTCCTGTTGTTGTTTTTTGAAGATGTTTCGCTTCTCATCCAAGAAGCTTCTTCAGTTCTTCAGTTAAAACAGAAGAAACTTCTTGGATGGGAAGCGAAACATCTTCAAAGAAAAACAAGAAAGTCCAGTTACCTCTTGGGGGAAAAAAGCATCTTTGGAATAAAAATGACCTGGATGTCTGAGAATCTCCATAGACTTTGGAAGCTGAGGTCTTAAAGTGGTTGTCATGCCCCTGTTGGAGTCTGACTCCGAGGGAGGGGAGGAATAGCCAACAGGGAATGGAAGTGTGGCTCCGGAGGTTGTGGAGGAAACTGGGGAAGGGAGGCTGGGCAGTCAGAGGAAGACCCAGGCACAACCCCTCTTCATCCTAGGACACGCAGAGAGGAATGGAGAAGGGAGCAATGTGAGATGCGTGGTTTACGGGGGAGGAAACAGCCCTGATCCCCTTCATTGGCTGAAGCTGTGAGGACTATTTATAAGGACAAACTGCGCATGGCCCAGTGCTGGAAGCAAAGTGTGAAATAATTCTAGTCTTTCAAATCTTATCTGAGTTCTGGCATCCTTCCCAATGTGTGTATTTTGATATCTCTGGACATCTTCAAGCCCTTATCCTGCCTTGTCTTATTAATTGCTTCAGTGCGGTTCATGTTGTTGTTTTCCTATTTATAATTTACATGTATTTTGAGTTTGAATGGAAGTTCTTCCTTTTCACAACTGTTTGTGGGGGAGTTTTTTCTCCAGTCAATGATAATTGGAGCTCTGAAGCCAAGCTGAAGGAATTAAAGGGACTTCACCTGTTTTTGTGACTTTGTTGCTTTTGTTTCCCACCCTGGGTCATCACATTGGCCAAGGTTGGACAAGGTTAGCCGAGAAGATGCTGTGGTCCAGCTAGCATGAGAAAGAGATCAATCTACAGGCTTTTTGGAATTTCTGTCTGCGGAAAAGACATTTAGGTATATCTCCTATTGCAATTCATATCACTTCGTTAAAAATTTGGGCTCTTTTCTTGGTGAGTCTACTTGTTGTCTTGAATCCAGAAAGGACTTACTAGCTTCCAACTGGTCTTTGGATAGAACATGGCGAAGCAGTAAAGATAAAGTAAGCATTTAGGGATGTTTTTCTTCCATACCAACAATACTCCTCTATTGCTCACGACAACACATGATAACTGTTCCAAACACAACATTTTGAAACAGCTGGCTTTTTGGATTCATCCCATTTGGAGAAGAAACCTGGAATGTAAGAATATTTTCTTTTTAAAAAAATCACGGCCGTGGTTTTTTTGTTTATGCACCTGCTTCAGTTGAGAAATGTTTTTTAAATAAACAGAAACCCCCAGCAATTATTTTAACCCGGGAGAGCATTTTGAATTTAAAGTGTCATCAATATTTGCTTCCTCCACTAAGCTGAGACTCAGCCAGAAGGTCTCGCTTGTAAATCTGAGTTAATGACCGTATTTTGGCATTTTTCCCCCTCTGTCTGTTCATGCATAGCCACAGCAAAATGAAACATAACCCAGAGCATGTTCTCAACTCAAGATATCTCCAGATTTAAGAGGTCCCTTCATTTATTCTGACAAGCTTCCTTGGCCAATGTTTGGGTGCAAAATTTCCATTTTTTTCTTTCTTTGAACGAACAACTCTCTCAGCTCTGTTACAGCCATTTTGAATGGTTGATTTGTTGAAGCCAAAAATCTAGCGAAGGTATTGACCACGTTTGTTAAAGCGCAGGAATCACTGGGGAGGTTTGCAAATGGCGATCAAAGGACGGTGGGATATTGCAATAATTGTAATTGTGAGGATGAGCCGGCACTGGAGCCGATGGAGATCGAGGGGGTGGCTTCATTGGCTTTGGAGGCATATGGGGAGAAGCAGGCCGAGGCAGCCCAGGGCCCCTCAGGATTGAGGGGCCAAGATGACTGAGAGAGGGCACAGTGGACATGAGGAGCGATGGAGCTCAGGCGATGAGCAGGGACCGCCCCCTCCTGATCCCTGAGTATGGAGAGTGGAGAGAAGGTGGGAACAGCGCAGGTCAACCCAACTACTCAGGAGGAGAGCACCCCACCCCTCTTCACAAGGCACACCTGGGGACTGAGATTGAAGGAGATGCTGTGAGGAGGGGCGTTTATCGGGAACAAACACTGAATTGGTAGAGTTTGGTGTGCCGGTACAGACAGTTGGAGTTTGCAGGATTGCTTGTTTCTTCCTGACTTCGTGGATTCAGTACCTTGTTCCCTGCTTCGTGGACTCATTTCCCTGTTCCTTTGCTTTGCTGAACTCCGCCCAGCCAGAGGCTGTGTGCGCGCACGCTTTGCTTTGGGACTTGCCAAGAATGTGGCAACGTTTGGGGGAACATTTGGAGCATTAAAGGGGATTTTGAGCGCTTCTGGCTGTGTGGCCTTCGCGCCTTATCGTGGGTCATCACAGTGACCCAGATCCCAAGTTCCCAAATCACAACCACAGGGGTGGGCTTCAGAGGTGATATTCAGCAGGTTCTGACCAGTTCTGGAGAACCGGTGGCAGAAATTTTGAGTAGTTCGGAGAACCGGCAAATACCACTACCTCTGATTGGAGATTTCGCAGTATCCTTCCCCTGCCACGCCCACCAAGCCACGCCCACAGAACCGATAGTAAAAATATTTGAATCCCACCACTGGTGGGCTTCATAAATTTTAGCAAACCAGTTGCTGGGTGGGCGTGGCCATGGTGGGCGTGGCCTAGTCAGCCTCCTTCACCACAGTGCAAAAGTACCTTCTGAAGTCTTCTAAAAGGAGGAATATTTATTAGTTTTAGATTTATATTCCATCTTTTTCTTTATTTTGTTTTCCCCTCAATCACAATCCTGCAAGGCAAGTTGACCAGACAGAAAATAGCTGTCTTTCATGGCTAAGAGAGAACTAGAACTCACAATCTCCCTCTTTCTACTCCAATACTTTAACCACTGCACTGCACAGCCTCTCCGATAAAGTTAGAGAGATCTCTTTTTGCCTTAATGCGATGGTTATAAAAGACCAGGAAGGATTGTATGTAACAGATATTTAGCAAGGGGAAAAAAAACAGGTAAAGACTAGAGACGAAGCGACAGGTGAGACAAAATGCCTCTCCATGGATAATTATTGTGGCTAAACAGATTTCTGACTCCAAGGGATGGAATTAATTTGACAATTCTTTTCAAACTGAAGTGCTTGTTGAAAAAAAAAACATATTTAGTGGTAGGCTTTGAATAATGTTGTGTTTTCCTACATAAACATCAATTAATCTCTTTGCCTCTCTTGTGTCTTGGGACATACCAGGTAAATGCTTGTTGCTAGGATACAAACCCTTTTGTTAAGAAATAGTTTGGGAGAGAAGATAATTCTCTGTAGCCCATCTTTAAAAAAATCAATGTGTCATTCAGAGCAGCTCCCCAGTCTGATTTTATGTATTGGGATATTGATGATGATAGTAGAAATAGGATAGGATAGAAGTAGAGTAGAGTAGAGTAGAGTAGAGTAGAGTAGAGTAGAGTAGAAACTGGAAGGGACCTTGGAGGTCTTCTAGTCCAGCCCCTGCTCAAGCACTGTACCATTTCAGACAAGTAGCTGTCCAATCCCTTCTTAAAAACCTCCAGTGATGGAGCACCCACAACTTCTGAAGACAAACTGTTCCACTGATTAATTGTCCTGACTGTTAGGAGGCTTCTCCTTAACTTCAGGTTGCTTCTCTCCTTGATTAGTTTCCATCCGTTACTTCTTGTCCTGCCTTCAGATGCTTTGGAGAACAGTTTGACCCCCTTCTTCTTTGTGGCAACCTCTGAGATATTGGAACACTGCTCTCATGTCTCCCCTAGTCCTTCTTTTCTCCAGACTCGCCAGACCCAAATCCTGCACATGATTTTAGTCTCCAGGCCCTTAATCATCTCAGTTGTTCTTCTTTGCACTTTTGCCAAAATCTCAACATCTTTTTTGTAGTGTGTTGAGCAAAACTGGATGCAGTATTTCAGGTATGGTCTTACCAAAGTTGAAATACTGCATGATTACATGTCATTGGGTTGTTAGCGACCGCCCTGATAATTGTTTTCGATGATGATCTAATTTGATCCTTCAGCTCTTCAATCATGCACTCATCCCTGCTGTCCCTGAGTTTATTCACCCTGCTGCTGGGGTCTTCTCCTTCTTCCTTTTCAGCATTCTCCAGAGAGTATATTATGTATTTATTTGCTCCACTCTGTTTAGCTCTTTTAAAATTTGCTGATTTTGCAGAAGTGTATAAAAGTCTCCAACATGCCATTGGGAGGGGTCTCCTATCTCTCTCTCATTTGAGGGAGAAGGGGTCCCAGCCTTTGCAAATGCTAAATAAACAAGCTTTTATTGTACCTGGTCTTCTGTCGCTTTTTGATTATTATCACACTGATCGTTGACCAAATAAATATTATTGATTGAGCATTCTGCAGAGAGCTAGGTCTTCTCACAATGTGTCCAAAACAGGATAATTTGAGGCTGGTTATTTGTGCCTTAAGTGATGAGGTTGGTGGGAAAAGCCAGCCACGCAAGGGCCAGATACATTGTGTCAGTGGACTGTATCTGTGGGCCGGAGGATCAGACAGTGAAGTAGTGGCAGGGCGGGACAGGGCAAGGCCAGCTAGAACTTTTACTACCAGTTCGTGTGAACCAGCCCGAACCAGCTGAATCCCACCACTGCTTAGAGAAGTCCAGGCTTCTGAAATTTTGCCATTTCAGCCAACTCCATCAGCTTCTGCAACCATTCGTCCATGGTAGGAATCAAAGTGTCCTTTCATTTTTGTGTGTACAGTCGTCTTGCTGCCGTCAACATATATAGTAAAAAGGGACCAATTTTAAGGCCCCTTGAGGGATAAGGAGATGGCAGCCTAAGGTTCCACATCCGTTTTGTCGATCAGTAAAAACAAATCAAATGGTAAAGATGTTTATAAAGTAGAAGCTGCAACCCGCCCCATCTTTGTTCTTTCATTTTGTCCCTCCTGTTGACCTTTCAATTAATTATCCAGAAAATTCTCCCTTCCCTCTCTTTTGCAAACAAGTTTGTTTTCAAACATCTCTTCACAACCTTCCTATGTTACTGATTAACATGACACATCCAATTCGTTGTTCTCAGGCAAAGATTCCCCCCAATTGTCTTTTCCCATCAACATCAACAGAAAATACCTATCTTTCCGAGCGATCGCCGTTAGTGGAAGCAGTCTATAGGTTTTCTATCCTTATTTACAGCAGGTTTGGGCACCAGCTGGGGTGTTGGTTTATTTTCCCGACATGTCAGCCAAAATACATTGAGTTTCAAGGAAAGGTCATATTTTTCATTTAAATTGTGTAAAGAACAAGGTAGGCTAAAGAAACAAATAACTTGTGTTGGGAAAAATCAATATTTCTATATACCCCAGAATAACTTTGAATGTAAGTGCTCAAGTATAAGAGTAAATTTTACTTGGTTGCCAACAATTATCTATTAAGGTTATGTATTGCTTTTCTTTAAGGAATTTAAGGTTTGATAGGCAGAGAGAGAGTTAACTAATCGGAAAGCCATATCATCTATTTATCTTCCATGATTGAAGTTAGCCTAGAACAGAGGTCAGCAACCTTAAACACTCAAAGAGCCACAAAGGTCCTAATCGGAAGCCCCCCCATTCAATTCTGGAGCCAACCAGAAGTCTGGTTCTCCCACCATAGAGTCTCCTCCTAGCACTGCATCCTTTTTTGTCTGCCAACCAGAAGTCTGGTTCCCCCACCATAGAATCTCCTCCTAACATGACATCCTTTTTCCTCTCCTTGTCCTAACCGAAAGCCCTATCAATTGGGGAGGCGACCGGTGACAGCGAGCCATAGCGGAGGGATGAAAGAGTCACATGCAGCTCCAGAGTTGCGGGTTGCCTACCCCTGGGCCAGAACTTCAATCTCTTTCTTCCATGTCCAAAACCTTCACCAGTGGATGATACTGGTTCTTTTAAATGTTAATCAGAATACAGTAGTCCCCGACTTATGGCCACAATTGGGCTCCGAATTTATGTTGTTAAGTGAGACAACTGCTCAGTGAGTTCCCCCCCCATTTTATGACCTTCCTTGCCAGAGTTGTTAAGCGAATCACTGTAGCTGTTAAGTTAGTAACATGGTGGTTAAGTGAAGTTGGCTTCCCTGTTGATTTTGCTTATCAGAAGGTCTCAAAAGAGGGGGATCCCATGACTTTGGGAGACAGGAATGGTCATAAATATGGACCGGTTGCCAAGCATCTGAATTTTGATCACATAATTAGGGAGATGCTACAAAATGGTCATAGTTGGAAGATAATAAAATGACAAGGAAAGAAGGAGGGAGGGAGGAAGGAAGGAAGATAATAGAATGACAGGAAGGAAGGACGGAAGGAAGGAAGGAAGGAAGGAAGATAATAGAATGACAAGGAAGGATGATAATAGAATGACAGGAAGGAAGAGAGGGGGGAGGGAGGAAAAGAGGAAGGGAGGAGAGAAAGGAGCAGTGATGGTATTCAAAAAAATTTTACGACCGGTTCTGTGGGTGTGGTTGGGTGGGTGTTGCTTGGTGGGTGTGGTGTGGCTTGGTGGGCATGGCAGGGGAAGCATACTGTAAAATACCCATTTCCACCCCACTCCAGGCAACGGATATACTGCAAAATCCCCATTCCCTCCCCACCCCACTAACCTGCTTTCCAGCTCCATTCTCCTGCGCAGGGCAACCAAAGAAGACCCAGCCAATCAGCTGGGACTCATGGGAGGCAGAGAAGAGAGGGGGCGGGATTTTGAACTACTTAAAATTTCCACTACCGGTTCTCCAGAACTGGTCAGAACCTGCTGAATACCCACCTCTGGAGAGGAGGGAAGGAGGCAGGAAAGGATTGTAGAGGGAGGGAGGAGAGAAGGAAGGGAGGGAGGAAGAAAGGAGGGAAGGGGGTGGGAGGGAAGGAGGGAAGGAAGGAAGATAGGTATGTATTTTCAGTTAAGACAGGTTAATTTTTTCTCTTGTTCAAGTACTTTAGGTAATGTGGCCACATGAAAATCATGGGCATCTGTCAGATCGTGCCAAAGCCTTTCTCCCCGATTTATTCTTGGCCTGAATTGTTCCCTCATTGTAAAACTGAAGCCATGGTATAACATCTAGCATCTGGTTGCCCTTAAGGTATTGCAGAACTCAAGCTATATGTAGTAAGTCATTGGAAAAAAAAGTTTTATACTTGAAATGATAGGCTGATAAACCAGCCTGCATCTCTAGACGTTCTGCTTTCAGGCATCGATAAGAGAATCCAAGAATGAATACCGCCTTGTACTTTGGATTATTTTGTGGGATGTGAAGATTGCTAATTACAGTAGAATTTAGTAAAATTATACAGCACAGTGAAGAGAATAGCTTTTTTCTGTTTTCTGAATGTGACATGTGTCAAGATATTTCATCTGACAGTCAACCGAGCTGAAATTCAATTAAAATATTGCATAAATCAGTTTTAAATGTTTAAAGAAGATGGACAAGTTTTTGTATTTTTTTTGGTAACTATTTTAATTGAATTTCATCCCCATTCCTGCATAGTTTAAAGTGGATCATTAAAAATAGCTGCATTATACACGTTGAACTAGCTTATTTCATGCTAGATATTTTTCTGGAGCCTCTGACTCTTTCAAGCAAACCAAATGAAAATTTAAAATAAAATGTATGCATGTGTGTGTGTGTTCACTCCTACTGACTGTGACAAATCTGGACAAAAGCTAATTTTGGCATTTTAAAAAATCAGATCAGTGAGCAGAGAAATAAATATAGAAGTCCTCCTGCTTCAGGCTCTTGGTGTAGGCACAAGATCCATGAAAGTACTATTTGCTAGAGAGAAATTTTTTTATATATAAAAACTTGTGGGAACTTCCTGCTATGTCAAAAACAGATGAGGAAGATTGTGGTTTTTAAGAAAGAAAATTATTTTGTTATATTTAGGGGTCTATTGCGTAGCTGGCTGGAGAATTCTGGGAGTTAAAGTCCACAAGTCTTAAAGTTGCCAGGTTTGGAGACAAGAATCTGGTCAAGTAATGGTAAAATCGGCAATAGTTAAGAGTCAACAGAATTCAGGGGGTTGGACTCAGATCGCTTGTGGGAATGCAATGATTCCAGACTGAAACGTCTCTTGACTCCATCCATCAGTATTCATCTGGCTAGCATCCAGTCAGTGTGTGAGAGAGTTGAGGGCTGTTTGGAAACTGAAAGAGTATTTGCTGTGTGAGCAAGAAGGAGACAGCAAGGAGCCTGGGCGTGGCTTAGCTCAGCTGTTCTGTACTAAAGCTGCTTAGCTGCTCTGAAACTGAAACGGCTTGTGTTCTCTGGTTGTGTTTTGCATTTGGAACAGATTTCTTTTCAGGTGGGGAGGGGGGAGTACAACTCCTTAGCATCAAAGCGTGTTAATAATAATAACATACAAAATACTAATAGCTCTGATGGTTATTTCAAAAAATCCTTTCTTAGTGAGCACCTAGAAGCCAAGTGGAACATACGTGCCAAATTTCAAGTTTGTAGGCTTTATGGTTCTGGAGATTTTCTGAGTGGTATTTTGCTTTTATATTTATATGATTTAAGCTGTATGTATGTATGTATGCATGCATGCATGCGTGTGTGTGTGTGTGTGTGTGTGTATGATATTAATAATAAAACTATGGATATAATGAAATGCAGCTATTGGCTGGTTAAAGTTTTCATCAGCACTCTCTCTCTTTCTCTTCCTCCTTCCTTCCCTCTCTCTCCTCCTCCTTTCTCCTCCTCCACCTCCTCTTCCTCCTCCCTCCCCCTTACACTTTTTATCCTCCCAGCTGCCTGCCTTATCCTCGGCTGTATGATTTATCCCGACGGCTGGGATGCAAAAGAGGTGAAGCGCATGTGCGGTGAGAAAACGGACAAGTACACGCTGGGAGCTTGTTCGATCCGCTGGGCTTACATCTTAGCCATTATTGGAATCTTGGATGCTATGATCCTCTCCTTTCTGGCATTTGTACTTGGCAATAGGCAGGACAGCTTACTAGCAGAAGAACTGAAGTTGGAAAGCAAAGGTAAGATCATTTATATGGAGATTCTCAGTCATTCAGGCCACGGTTGTCCCAAAGGTGATTTTTTTTCAGGAGGCAGCTGGACTTTCTTGGTTTTTCCTTGAAGACTTTTCACTTCTCAATTCAATTCTGAGTGAAGAAGCTTCTTGGGTGAGAAGGAAAATGTCTTCAAGGAAAAAACAAAACAGTCCAGTTGTTTCTTTTAAAAAAAAAAACCTTTGGCTCATCACTTTGGTCAATGTTGTTCTTCTGAGCTAACTCTTAAGATAAGAACCAAATGGCTCCGTTGACTTTGCTCGTCAAAAGAAGTGTCTACGGAAATTCTCAACCATCTAGGTCAATGGTTGTCCCCAAGGTATTTTTTTTCAAGAGTCCTCTGGACTCTTGGACTTGGTTTACCCTTGAAAACATTTTGCTTCTCCATCCAAGAAGCTTCTTCAATTCTGACTGAAGAAGCTTCTTTGGATGAAAAACGGAATGACTTCAAGGAAAAACACAAAATAATGATGACCTTTGCTTGCCAGAAGGTCGCAAAAAGTGATCACAGCACCCTGGGATACTGCAACCATCAGATCTGGGGTGGTGCAGTGGTTAGAGTGCTGTACTGCAGGCTACTTCTGCTGACTGCTGGCTGCCTGCAATTTGGCAGGTCGAATCCCACCAGGCTCAAGGTTGACTCAGCCTTCCATCCTTCCGAGGTGGGTAAAATGAGGACCCAGATTGTTAGGGACAATAGGATGTCTCTGTAAATCACTTAGAGAGGGCTGGGAAGCACTGAAAAAAGGATATAAGTCTAAGTGCTATTGCTATTCCTTCCTTCCTTCCTTCCTTTTCTCATTCTCCTTCCTGGTGGTTAGAATGCTGTATTGCAGGCTAATTCTGACCACAGCCAGCAGTTCGATCCTCACCCGGGTCAAGGTTGACTCAGCCTTCCCTCTTTCCAAGGTCGATAAAATGAGGACCCAGATTGTTGGGGGCCAGAGGTTGACTGTGTAAACCGCCTAGGGAGGGCTGTAAAGCACTGAAAAGCGGTATATAAATCTAAGTGCTATTGCTATTGCTATCATAAATACAGTTCTCAAGTGCCCAAATTTTGATCATGTGACTGGGGATGCTACAATGGTCATAAGTGTGAAAAATTGTCAGGAGTCACTTTTTTCAGGAGTCAAGAGTCATTAAATGAACGGTTCTAAGTCAAGTCTTCCTCTCTTGCAATCCTTGCTCTAACTTGAATTCACCAGGTAGGCTCTTTGCTTGCTTTTCATAAATATTGTATTTCTAACTTCTGGCTTTTAGTATTAGCTGTTAGAAAGTATAAGGTTTGTTTATTTAGTAATTGTTCTGACCTAGGCTTCCCGAAAGCACAAAGCCGATGCTTCATCCCGATAAAACCCTTTTTATTTAGATTAAAGGGAATTCCTCTCCGGCAAAGTCCCGGCTAACAGTCTTTCAAGAGATTGCACAGCTACAGACTTTTATCAGGCTGGGAGAGTTGCCAGGCCGATATCTTCCAAACGCCACTCTGTAGCAGACAATGCACGGCAAGGAGTCAGGAACAGATCTTTACCCTAATGAATTGAACTAATTGTCTCCGGCAAACACCCCTCACCTTTCGCTCCTCTTTATTCCCTATAGGAGGGGCCATTCACCATCCACCTTTGGCTTTACTCCTGAGTCGACCCTTGTTCCTTAGGTGTTCCCTTTGTCTGGCAGCTCTGTGCATGCTTACGCTGTGAACAGGCTCCAGCTGTTCTTCTGCCCCACTGAACTCTGACTCCAAAGATAGCTGATGACTGTCAGACAGCCCTGGCCCCATCTCTGCCTCTGATGCAGAGCACTTGTTGGAGCCTTCCCCAGACTCCAGGACTGGCCTATGTTCCTCCCCTACCTCCTCAATGTCCGAATCGGCCACCACCTCCACTGGCAGGCCACAACTGTAATGTTATAAGCAACCATGCTGCTTCCTGAGCTAGTAACAGAAATGAATAGGGTTGCTGGTTAATACAATTTAGTCTCGTGCAATAAAACCAGCAGTGATGCTTCCTTCTGCTTCTGAATCTTTTTGATAGCTTGTGACTATAGGCATTCATCTCTGAGTAGCTTTCCAGAAGACATAATGCAGTCTGACATCTAGCACAAAAAGGACACAAGCAGACACGTGCCGTTTTGATGTCGGTTAAAGATGAAACCCCACTGAGGGCTGTTCACAATAGTCACAACTGAGGTGCCAAACTGAACTTGATATTACTATCATTTATACTGTGATTTCTCTATTGTCTGGTGATGAAGGCAAAACCCTGAAGCAAGATCTTTGGAGGAAAATGCAGCATTATTTAAAACCAGGGAATCCTAGTCCAGATTTTGAGAGAGAATTCGGAGTCTTAGTGTATTGAGAGTTTTGTAGAGGTAATTCAGTGCCAGAAAAACAAACACAGATGGCTGATGTATCATTTAACATCTTTATAAACATAAGTAGATTTAACAAACCAGTTGTAGATTTCTCCAACATGGAGCAAACTCAAACAGAAACATGTTGCAAGTTCAGAGCAGAGCTCCAGTCTTCAGCAAGCAAGCAGAGCTCAAACATAGCTGCAGAGTTGCAGAGCTTAATATAGAGCTACGCCTAAGCTACTGAGAGTATTTACACCAAGACAAATTCCTTGTGTGTCCAATCACACTTGGCCAATAAAGTATTCTATTCTATAAAGTATTCTATTCTATTTTAGTTTCAGTTTCCAACCTAGGCTACTTCTAGTTTCAGTTTCCAAACTATCCTCATTGGCTGATTTAATTGCTATGCCTATCCATTGGCTGACCTTGTTACCAAACTCTATTCCAGTTCATGAATATACTCTGACATAGTGGACCATCATTTAAATATGAGCCAGCTGTGTGCTGAAGCTGCCCCAAAAGCCAACACAGTTCTAGGCTGCATTAAGAGAGAGATAGAATCAAGATTGCATGAAGTGTTAATACTGCTTTATAAGGCCTTGGTAAGGCCTCGCTTTAAAACTGCATCCAGTTTTGGCCGCCACTATGTAAAAAAGATGTTGAGACTCTAGAAAGAGTGCAGAGAAGAGCAACCAAGATGATTAGTGGGTCTGAAGGCTAAAACATATAAAGAACAGGAATTGGGTATGTCTAGTTTAATGAAAACAAGGACTAGGGTAGTAGTGTCCCAGTATCTCAGGGGTTGCCACAAAGAAGAGGGAGTCAAGCTATTCTCCAAAGCCCCTGAGGGCAGGACAAGAAGCAATAATTGGAAACTAATCAAGGAGAGAAGCAACTTAGAACTAGGAAGAAATTTCTTGACAGTTAGATCAATTAACCAGTAGAACAACTTACCTCCAGAAGTTGCGAATGCTCCAACACTGGAGGTGAGATTGGACAACCAATTCGTCTGAAATGGTATAGGGTTTCCTGACTGAGCAGGGGATTGGACTAGAAGACCTCCAAGGTCCCTTCCAACTGTTATTCTAAATTCTACATTTTCACCTAAAATACTTCCATTAGATTAGTCCTCGACTTGAGCCCAAAATTTCCATTACTAAGATAACACATGATTTCTATCATGTCCTTCTTTCCATCAGACTAGGTATACTCAGTTCCTGCAATCATTCTTCATATGTTACGGCTTCTAGGCCTCTTATCGTCTTTGTTGCTCTTCTCTGAACTCTTTCCAAAATCTCGACCTCTTTTTTGTATTGGGGTGACCAAAATTGGATGCAGAATTCTACTACCATAGAACTATCATGGATCTATCCAAAGTCAATATGACTTTCTTTCTTCAGTGTGCTCTGGAAAATGACCGAACATAGTTATTATTCTCTCCTTCCAAAGAAACTGGAGTTATTTTGTTTTGAAGCAGCAGTTTGGATGCAATTAAATGTGTTGCAAAGGATGTAATTGGCAATCTTAACTATTAACCAAATACAAATGTTACATGTAGCTGGAAAATAGAGGAAATCCATAATAAATTATATAACCTTGAATAAGCAAGGTATTGAAGTACTTTCTAGAGAATTGGAGTCAACTCTGATCCTTGAAGATTAAAAGAGATTATATGGGGATGAATTATTGTAGAACTATATTATTCAAGATCAGAAACATCCTTAGAATTGTGGGTTTATACATTTTTCATATATTTATGGTTAAAAGAGCAATATTTATTCCTTCAGTATAAGTTCAAATATATATTACAGAATGTATCTTATCTAGCCTGAAAGCTATATCTAATTTATTTTAGAAGTTAAGATAGCGCACCCAAATGAATGGGATTGATAATATATTAATAAGAAATGGCATAAAAATCTGATATCAAGGAAAATGTGGCTTCTTTCATTTCAAAACTTTTTCTATGATAGCTTGTCACACAGCTTTACAGAAAAGCTTGTTTTTCTTCGGCCCTTTTTTGTCCTAAAATTTAGGAGATCTTGGGCCTTTCAATATTTTGATATTTATTCCTTATTTCAGAGATACATCGGTTTGTTTTTTTATGAAATGGGTTGAAGATTCTTTTAATCTGTGAAATATGAACTATAGCAAATTATTTCAGGTGTATGCTTTTACCTTTATTTCCTGCACACTCATTTTTCTAATACCCAGCAGTGTTAGGCTATTTCATTTTATAATTTACAGGGTAGCTGCAAATTAAAAAAAAATAGCATTGTCCTACAATCCAAAAGTGTACTAGCTCATAGCCAATATAGCTCACAGAATTATCATCTTTTAATGACCTCATAATCCCTTGCGGGGTGGAGTCTGAACAACTGAATGGAGCTAGCAGAGTATTTTAATGGCCGGATGCCATCCCTGTCGCCAATGCGGAGTTTTCTTCAGCAGATAGATTCTCATTGTACCCAGAGAGAGAAATATCTGCCGCTACCTGGGATTCGAACTCACAGCCTTCTGATTGTGAGGCAAGAATTCCATCTCTCGGCCACCGTACCACTTCAGAGCTCACAGAATGCTAGGCTATAAAGTTGTGTCTTAAAATACAATCACAATACGTTTACATAATGACATTACTTTAAACACAACATTCAAAGGTAAGATAATATCTATTAATCATTGAGCCAGAGGCGTAATCTAATACATGTAGTTCTTGGCTTATAACCATTTGTTTAGTGACCGTTAGAAGTTACAACGACACTGAAAAAAGTGACTGATGGCAGTTTTGTTGGAATCGTTCAAACGATTCCAACAAACGATCGTTCAAACGATTTCGTTGAAACTGATGCAGTTTTGTTGGAATCATTCAAATATTGGAGCAGTGCTAACATGTCACCCTTAGTCCTTCTTTTCATTAAACTAGACATCCCCAATTCCTGCAACCATGTCAGGATTCTGGCAGTTACTCCAATTAAATCATGAGCCCTCGAGCCACACTCCCAAAACAAAAAAGGATTTATTTGAAGTTAACATTCTACGTCTGGCACTAACCTGGGCGTAGCCAACTCTGAGATACGTAATTTACTGTCACCCTTGATCCTGCTTTCCCCACCCACCACCCCTCTGGGTGTATCATCCAATGAAACACGTCCATAGCCAAAAGTCATCAATCATGCTCTCCAATTAGATTTTTTTCGCAGCAGAAGCTTCAGCCATCTAATCAGTCTTTGAAGAAAATATGAATGGAATGTACTTTCGATTCCACACTGTTGTCTGCTCATTGAAACTACCCCCCCTTCTTTCTGTTGTCAACTATAAAACA
>NW_020769308.1:46089246-46091746 GCF_900518735.1 Pseudonaja textilis | reverse complement strand
GTCCGACCCATTGTGACCCCATGGACAACGTTCTTCCAGGCCTTTCTGTCCTCTACCATCCTCCAGAGTCCATTTAAGGTCACGCCAACTGCTTCAGCGACTCCAGCCAGCCACCTCCTTCTCTGCCATCCCCCTTCTTCTTCTTTGTCCTTCAATCGTTCCCAGCATTAGGCTCTTCTCCAGGGAGTCCTTCCTTCTCATGAGGTGGCCAAAGTCTTTGGGTTTCATCTTCAGGATCTGGCCTTCTAAAGAGCAGTCAGGGTTGATCTCTTCTAGGACTGGCCGGTTGGATGGCCTTGCAGTCCAAGGGACTCGCAGGAGTCTTCTCCAGCACCAGAGTTCAAAGGCCTCCATTCTTTGGTGCTCAGCCTTCCTTGTGGTCTATAATATCTATATGTTATGCAAAAGAGACAGTCAACAAGCCAAAAAGGGAACAAAAGACCAAAACACTTCCTGTGATGACCCAGAGTGTAACACAAATGTAATCAAACCCAAAACTTAAATAAATGTCCCTTAATGCCTCCAATTTGGCCCCACTGTTCAATAATTCTCAGTTGGAGATAAAATGTATTCAAAAATAGTCTTCAAAAGAAATCAATACAGTCCAAACTTAATGAGTAGATAGAGGTGAAATAAAAAACCAAAACAAATTACAGTGAAGGAAATTTCACAATGGACCAAGATAAGTAATTACCAAATTCAAGGAGATAACAAGGCACAGTCTGTTGGAAGGATGCCAACCAAGATAACTTCAGCATAAAATAACACACACTTTGCTTCTGGCAACTCTGTGCTGTAATCGTCTCTCTTATATACTATTATCCCCAGCTGCAACCAATGAGGGGGATCATGGCCGCTTCCTCTCTCGTAAGCCAAGTTGTTTCCTTTTCTGTTCCTCCCTGCTTGTCCTAGGATGCAGAGGGGATGGGCCTGGTTCTTCCTCTGATTGGCCAGCTGGCCTCTGCCCTTCCCCAGCCTCCTCCACAACCTCCGGAGCCACATTTCCACTCCCTGTCGACTGTTCCTCCTTCTCCCTCAGAGTCTGACTCTAACAAGGGCATGACACTTCCCTACCACCAATCAGTACCCAGATGAGCATAGTTTAACTCCACTTAACACCAGACCA
This sequence comes from Pseudonaja textilis, assembly GCF_900518735.1. The sequence continues at coordinate 46,090,620 of NW_020769308.1, read as the reverse complement.
ACAATCAGTAAAAAATAACCCAGTCAAGGAACTGCCAAACAAACTAACAGTAAACAGGGTAACTAACCAAAGAACCTCCAATATAAATTGAGAGCAAACCACTCCTTACTAGCACTTATGATGTTACCTAATTTGGTAAGGAAATGTCTGCATGAAAACATCCAAGCTCAGTGCCCCAAGGACCTCTCATTTCAACCCTGAGCTACAAATATTTTCCTTTGTCAAATAAATGCTTTGCTAGAATAATCTCATTTTCAGATTGAAAGAAAATAATTATACCCGCTGCTTTAGAATAGGACACTCAATGTCACTTCTGAAGTCCTCGAAATAGGTTGTGTTTGCTTCATCCTCTTATAAATATAGATTATTGGTTCAAGAACCTTAATTACTTCCTCCTAAATCTCTCACAGTTTTGTAAAACTTCACAGCAGCAATAACTCTGGGAACAAGTCTTCCACCTAATGGATAACGAAGCTGAACAAACGGCATCCAAACTTTCTTAGATAAGTCAAACTCAATTTTAAGTTCCACAGAAGTTTGGAAGGCAGCCTCTCTCAAAGTAAGCTGGTCCAAAATAATGTTGTGAGAAGGGGACATTTACCCCAAGAAAAGTTTTATCCCATTCTTTTTAAAAATGTGTCGATCTTATTATCTGAATTTTTTATGGGTAAGATGATTGCAATTCTGCCTTACAGCAGGGGTCTCCGACCTTGGCCACTTTAAGACTTGTGGACTTCAACTCCCAGAGTTCAAGGCAGTTCAGAGTTCAGAGCAAGGAACTCTGGGAGTTGAAGTCCACAAGTCTTAAAGTGGCCAAGGATGGAGGTTCCTGGCCTACAACATAGTTCAGTATTTCTCTTACAGGTAGTCCTCGACTTACGGACCAAAATTGAGCCCCAAATCTCTGTTGCTGAACAAGACAGTTGTTAAGTGAACTTTGCCCCATTTTGCGACCTTTCCTGCCACAGTGGTTAAGTGAATCACTGCAGTTGTTCAATTAGTAACCCGGTTGTTAAGTGGAATTTGGCTTCCCCATTGACTTTGCTCAACCGAAGGTTGCAAAAGGGGATCACATGACCCCAGAACACTGCAACCGTCATAAATATGAGCCAGTTGCCAAGCACCTGAATTTTGAACACGTGACCATGGGGATGTGGCAACGGTCGTTAAGTGCAAAAAACGATCATTAGTACTTTTTCTAGTACCATTGTAACTTTGAATGGTCACTAAATGAACTGTTGTAAGTCGAGGACTACCTCTATTTCCATCTATCCCTCCATATCCATCCATCCACCCATCTATCCATCCATCCATATCTATCTATCCATATCTATCTATCTATCTATCTATCTATCTATCTATCTATCTATCTAT
>NW_020769308.1:46055191-46089236 GCF_900518735.1 Pseudonaja textilis | reverse complement strand
ATCTATCTATCTATCTATCTATCTATCTATCTATCTATCTATCTATCATCTATCATCTATCTATCCATCCATATCTATCCATCCATATCTTTCCATCCATATCTATCTATCTATCTATCTATCTATCTATCTATCTATCTATCTATCTATCTATCTATCTATCTATCTATCTCTGTCTCTGTCTCTGTCTCTGTCTGTCTGTCTGTCTGTCTATCTTTCTGCTTATCTATCTATCCATCCATCCATCCATATCATCTATTTATCTATCTGTCTATCTATCCATCCATCCATCTATCAAACTTCTCTGCCACCCATCTACCTTACAAGGTGATTCTGGGCTGCTTACACATTATAAAACCAGTAAAAAACAATTAAAAAGTTAAAAGGTTAAAAACTACAGACATTAAAATATTATTAAAAACTGTATTAAAACCAAACCTAAGAGAACTGAAAACTACATTCAACTTCTATCTATTAAATGGCCTCATAACTATATGCATTGATGCACAGAAAGCATGGGGATCATGAATAATACTACAGATAATTAAAGTCGGAAAATATAAAATTTAGGCTAATATCCATATTTGTCACTCTAGAGTGTACTCTTTATGTTCCTTGTGGTTGTGTTGACCATGGTTTTAAGGAAGTGCTCAAAGATTTAACATAAGAGAAATAAAATCATATGATTTCCTTTACCTTCTAAATCAGATGTCATTAGCGTGTCAGATACCAGGAACACAACAGTCATCAGTAAATAATTCATTAAGAGTTACAACCATAGCTGGTGTAATTAATACTCATGCTGCTTAAGCATGAAGTGATTAATATACAACTGTGAAGTGTATCCATCCATTAAAGCTAGCCTCTAAACCAGTGGTGGGCTGCAAATTTTTTAACAACGGGTTTTCTGGCTGGGTAGGCATGGCCGGTTGGTCATGTGACTGGGTGGGTGACATCACTCATCACACCCAGCCCTGCCTCCTGGCAACTTAGGCTGTTCTCCAGGCCATTTTCGGGCCAAAACTGGCCTGAAAAATGGCCCCCAAAATGGCCTGAAAACACCTCCCAAAAACAGGCTGAAGAATGAGCGGGGGTGGGGCCAGCCAGTAGTGGGATTTGCCAGTTTGCCAAACTGTGCAGAATCTTAACTACCGGTTCGATTGAACCGGTGTGAACAGGCAGCAGCCCACCTCTGGGTTAAACTCTACAAGAAACCACCAAGTACATTTTTATTTTATTCACTTTTATGGTCGTCATCCAGAGACACTCAGCAGATAATAATATCACGGCAATCAAAAATATGATAAAGCTCCATAAAAATGTGCAATAAAATACCCCTTGTATACATTTTAAAATATAGAATGAAATCAAGCAATTATAGCAGCAATATTAAATTAACGGCATTATTTCCTTCTCCATAGGCTGTCTGAAATAATCTTACAGAAAGCCAAATTTGTGAGAACACACGGGGTTTTCAGCAGGAGGCTATTCCATAGTACAGCTATTCCCTGCTGAGAAACTTGAATAATATTAAAACTTTATATGGCAATCTATTAACAGTAATGCAGAAAACAATAATTACACGCCATTGTAAAAGTAATACATAAAATATTCTGTTAAGAGAATAAAAAGATATCTGCGGTATCATCAAGACAAAGGATAGAAAGGGAAGTTGTACAATATTCCACGCTAATAAGCAATAGTAAGAGTTGGTTAAAATAAAGTGAGTGGAAGATTAGACATAGTCGGGGATACAATATTGGTACCCCTTGACTTATGTTCATCGCTTAGTGACTGTTCCAAGTTACAATGGCACTGAAAAAAATGACGTGTGACTGTGTTTCACTCTCATGACCATTGGAGTATCCCCATGTCATGTGATCAGAATTTGGATCCTCAGCAAGTAGTTCATATTTATGACGGTTGCATTTTCCCGGGGTCATGTGATCCCCTTTTGTGACTGTCTGACCAGCAAAGTCAACGGGGAAACCAGATTGACTTAACAACCGTGTTACTAACTTCACTTCTAAGTCAATGTATTGTTGATGAACCCATTGGTACTATGCCAGGCTTTGATAAACACATGTGTCTGATGGGTTTTGGTGTGGCCAATGACTTTGGCTTCATACATTATAAGGTAAAGGTTCCCTTCGCACATACGTGCTAGTAATTTTTGTCTCTAGGGGGCAGTGCTCATCTCTGTTACAAAACCGAAGAGCCAGCACTGTCCAAAAACGTCTCAGTGATCATGTAGCTGGCATGACCAAATGCCAAAGGCGCATGGAGCGCTGTTACTTTTCCACCAAAGGGGGCCCCTATTTTTCTATTTGCATTTTTTTACATGGTTTCGAACTGCTAGGTTGGCAGAAGCTGGGACAAATAACAGGAGCTCATTCCATTATGCAGCGCTAGGGATTCAAACTGCCGACCTTTCAGATTGACAAGCTCAGTGTCTTAGCCACTGAGCCACAGCATCCCTCAATCATACATTATAGCATTAAAAGCATTTTTATGTTTGGGAACTTCTACCTTCCTAAAATAAGCTACTTATAGGTGTAACTACCAATAAAAAGCAAATTGAGAGCTCTATTTTTGTCAGTTTGGCATTCAACATCCTTTATTTGATGCCTCAGAAATTCTCTCCCCGGGAGAAATTCTCTCCCCAGGGGAAGGCGAGAACTCCTACTAAATTCTAGTTTTCAGAAGGGTGATAGCTTCAGTGCAGACTGGAATTCGTCCTACAGGGTGAAAGGCTGCAAAATCTTTTTTTTTTTTTTGAAGTGGTCCAAGTTTTTATTTGTTTTATTATATAAAATACAAAGAAAAGAAAATAGGAAATTAAGGGAAGAGAAAGGAGTGGGGGAAAGAGATGTGAGAAACAAGGGAAGAGAAAGAAAGAAAGAAAGAAAGAAAGAAAGAAAGAAAGAAAGAAAGAAAGAAAGAAAGAAAGAAAGAAAGAAAGAAAGAAAGAAAGAAAGAAAAGGCATTGACTTACAACCCTTCTTAGCAGAGTACAAGATAAAAACACCCCATCCTCAACGTTTTGCTTTTATACATTAATATATAGCTAGCCATTTCTATAACAACAGATCTATCTGATCAACAAAACCAAAGTCAAAGTTTTATATATTTTTTTCATCACAAGCACAAAATCCAGAAGGGATAACCAAATGAAAATACATATCTTTCCTCTTGGAATAAAACAATAATGTAACCCTTCCTGCAAAGGCTGCAAAATCTTAACTAAGGGGTTAAATCCAGGTGGCTGAACTTTGACATCCAATTTCATCAGACCTAGAAATGCTGCTCTTAAAATATTTAGACAGTTGAGTTCCAGGGAATCTGTGGAGTCTTCATCCCCAAGAAGAATGAAATATTTTGGGAAATATTAAAAAGGCCAGAATATGATATTTCCCCGAAAGAGAGAAATGGAGCAACATGCTTTTAAAGACAGTAAGCAGACTCGGTCTTTCTGAATATCTCCCCCAGCAGATATTTGGTGTCCATTAAGAAAGACTGGTCCAGCCTATCTATAAAACAAAGGTCCGTCAGCTTCAGGATGAATGGGATTAAGAAGAACAGGACACAACCCTTCAGGGGATAACAGGATTAATCTACTACCATTTAGCAGAAAACATGGAGCTCACTACATTGCACCATAAGGGAATTTCAGAGACTGCACAACCTCCTCAGCAGCATCTCTGAGACTTATAAAAATCCATGGACTCATAAAACAATGGGCCAGAACCAGAAAACCCTGGTGATACCGCTTCATCAATAAATGGATTTTTCTTTCCTGGAGGTCGGAGCTGGCATCGCAACGATATGGCATGCGATCTTGGAGGTCTGAGATCGCTGCCGATATCTTTGCTCCTGGACGGTCCTATCGGATCCAAACCGTCCCGAAGAGACGGTGAAAGTGAAGAGCACATCCTGTCGATCCCAGGGATACCGCAAAGTCCCTGGTAGATCCAGGATAAGCTCTTCTTGCCAGCGGCAAAGAGGCAGCCATTAAAGCTGCTTAAGTTGGGACAGCTCCGAAACGGAAGAGAGCAGAAAGAGAGAGTGTGCCGGTTTGGTGAGAACTTTTTCTTTATTCTAAGATCTGAAAGGACACCCTAAGGAAAAGAAAGAATCTGTAAAAGTTTTGACAGAAGTGATTAAGTGGCGATTTTAAACAGGAATGTCAAAGTAATGGGTTTGTTTGTTTTTTCTCATTGCTGGATTTTCTATATATGATCTTTTTTTTTATTAATCCTTATTATATCCTGCTCAGAAAAGGAGGGGGAAAGTGAGAGCAAAGAAACTTTGTAACACTGCCAACTAGAGGCTTGAAAATGTTCTATTTCTCTGTGACCAGACAAAGCTGAGAAAGAAAGAACTGAGACTCTTTTTCAAGGACATTGCCTGTTTGATAAGATAGAGGGAAGATCATGAGAAAGTATTATTGCAGGTGCTCTTCTGGGTTTCTATCAACAGCTGGAGTCTGGTGTTGAAACGTAGGGGGAAAAAGGTGATAAGTTTTTGGAGAAGAGAGTTATAATAAGAGCCTTGGATAATTAAACAAAGTGCAGTGTGCCCTTTTTACTTTTCCTAAGTTGTGCTATCCCTCCTCACCAGATTTATTGTATTTCTTTTTATCTTTTTTTTTTTGGTAATAACTATATGGGTTTTTGGCTTTGTTGGAGCTTGTCTTTGTTTTTCTTTTTTTCTTTGGATGTCCAATCTCTATGTTTGCTTTTTATTTTAAAGGGAAAGCCTTAAAAGCCTTTTTTTTTCCTTTCCTGGTATTTTTGTTTTTTCATCTGCCTTTCTGGTTTATTTTTATGCACTTTTTTCTATTTGAGACCTTTCAATTGGATTAAGGTGTTGAAGAACCTGAAGAATTTTTCCTCTTCCTTTTTTTTTCCTTTTTTTTTTCTTAAGTCTTTTTCTTCATCTAACTATTGATTGGATTAAGGTATACAAGAACCTGAAGAAATTTTGTCCTCCCTTTTTTTCTTTCTCTTTATTATTATTATTATTGGGCTTCTTTTTTCTACTATTTTTATTTTGAACTATAATTGGTTACTTCACAATTGGATTAAGGTTTAAAAGAACCTGAAGATTTTGAATTGCTTAAAATGAGTAGGAAATTTATAGCTCCTGGTTCTTCAACTTCTACTTCTTCCTCTCCACCATCTGGAGAACAACGTTCAATACAGACAATGTTAAAGCAAGAAAAAGAACAAGAAAAAGTGACTCTGCAGATGATTATGCAAGGAATTCAAAATATTCAAGCAAGATCAGAGAATATTGAAAAGAGAATAGAGAACATCGAACAAAGAACAGAGAACATTGAACAAAGAACAGAAAACATTTAACAAAGAACAGGGAAAACCGATGAAAAAGTGGAGAACATCCACCAAATGATGTTGAAGTATGATGAGAGATTCCAAAAAATTGAAGAAGATAAACAAAGAGACAAGAAGATTGGAGATATTGATAATAGATTAACGGTGGTTGAACAAAATAAAAGTGGTAGGTTGAGATGGGAGATGGATAGATCAGAATTCTATCTTAGATTCCAAAACATAGAGGAAGAAAAAGGACAAAACCTAGCTGAGACAATGATAGAAATACTGGCTGAAGCTTTGGAAATAACTCAAGAGAAGATGATGGAGGGAATAGATGAGGTTTATCGAGTTTTCACAAGATATGCGATGAGAATAATCAAAATGGACTATGCTAATATAGTTATGATGGGAGATTTTAATGGAATTGTAGACAATAAATTGGACTATACAGCATAGAAAACAATAAAGCAAAACAGAAAGACTCTCCCTAAATCTTTTTTTAAAATGGTAGATGAAATAAATTTAAAAGATACATGGAGAAAAAGAAATGCTAAAACTAAACAATACACCTTCTATTCAAATAGACACTTATCATGGTCCAGAATAGATATGATATGGATGTCAACAGAATTAATAACTAACATTCAAGAAATGAATATTGAAACAAGTACTTGGGCAGACCACAATCCAATGACAATTAAATGGAAAGGACAAAAAAGAAGATCTAGATGGATGTTAAATAATACTATTTTAAAGGGAAAAGACTTCACACAGTGGATGGAGAAACAATTGGTTTTTTTCTTTAGAGAAAACAAAAAAGAAGATACATCAATTCAGAATGTATGGGATACAGTGAAGGCATATGTTAGAGGCTTGATAATAGACTATACAAGGAAAAGGAATACTATGAAAAGACTAGCCTCTAAGGCCCTAGAGGATGAGCATAAAAGGCTTGAAAAAGAGCTACAGAAAATGCCACAGAAAAAGGACGTCAAGTTAAAAATGGATATAATTAAACACAAAATGGGTCAAATAGAAAAAGAAGAATTAGCACAGAAAATTAGAGGTGCTAAACAGAACTACTTTGAAGACTCAAACAAACCAGGTAGATGGTTAGCATACAAATTGAGAAAGGAGAAAGAATCAAGGAAAATATTGCAATTAATAGATGACCAAGGCCAAGTTTGTCATGGTAGCAAGAAGAAGAAGGAAATCATTCGAGACTTCTATGGGAAATTATATATGCAAAAGAATATTGATGAGGAAAGAGTTAAACAGTACTTACAGAATGCTAATTTACTTCAGATACCTAAAGAGACTGAAAAAATGTTAGAAAGCAATATAACGATGATGGAGTTAACTGAAGCACTCAAGAAGCAAAATAATGGAAAGGCACCAGGCCCAGATGGACTTCCGGCAGAATTTTATAAAATATTACAAGAATCGTTGAATCTTCCATTGCTAGAAGTTATGAATGAAGTTATGTTAAAGAAGAAGATACCTAAATCATGGTCAGAAGCCTATATTACATTTATTCCAAAAGAGGAAGCCAACCCATTACAAATTAAGAACTATAGACCCATTTCTCTACTAAATGCAGATTATAAAATATTTGCTTCAATATTGGCAGAAAGTCTTAAAAAATATTTAAATAATTTTATCCATCCTGACCAAAATGGATTTTTGCCAAAGAGACAAATTAAAGACAATATGAGAGTAATCTTGGACACCTTGGAATACTACGAGGCACATCCTGAAAAACAAATGGCTTTGATATTTCTAGATGCACAGAAGGCATTTGATAATGTGAATTGGCGATTCATATTATTACTGTTGGAACAGATGGGTTTTGCTAGAAAATTTATTCAAGCAATAGAAGCTATATACTATAAGCAAACGGCAAAGGTAATGATAGAGGGAGAGCTGTCAGACTCTATCAATATAAGAAAAGGAACAAGACAAGGGTGCCCACTATCACCTTTGTTGCTTGTGTTAACTTTGGAAGTGCTAATCAGAAATATTAGAGATGAAAAGAAAATAAAAGGAATGAAAATCAAAAAGGAAGAATTTAAGCTGCAAGCATTTGCAGATGATCTGGTTTTCATCTTAGAAGACCCTTTAGAAACAGCATCAAAATTGATAGAAAAGATAGAGACATATGGAAAGGTGGCTGGTTTGAAAATAAATAAAGATAAGACAAAGATTTTGACAAAGAATATGCTATTAAGACAAAAAGAAGAACTGGCAGACCTATTGAAAATTCAGGTCACGAATAAGATTAAGTACTTGGGGATATATTTGACAGCAAGATGTAGTACATTAAAAGAGAATAATTATATTAAACTTAAACAGCAGATAGTGCTAGATTTGGCGAAATGGGAAAATTTACAACTGTCACTAATAGGGAGAATTTCAACAATCAAGATGAATATATTACCTAGAATTTTATATTTGTTTCAAACAATTCCAATTAGGCTTGGAAAAGACTACTTTGAAGATTTCAATAAAATTGTGTTGAAATATATATGGCAAGGTAAGAAAGCAAGAATAAAGTTAAAACTTTTGCAAGATGCTAAAATTAGAGGAGGATTTGGTTTGCCTAATTGGGAGTTATACTACCAAGCTACAAATCTGATATGGGTTAAGGAATGGATAACACTAAGAAATATTAGATTGTTGATATTAGAAGGACATGATTTGTTGTTGGGGTGGCATGCTTTTTTATGGTATAAAGGAACTAAAACACAGGGGTATTTTAGAAGATATTATATACGGGAGTCTCTGTGGTTAAACTGGGAGAAGATTAAAAGACAATGTTATCTGAAAATTCCAGTCTGGTTATCGACTATTGAAGCATTTTCTTATCCTATAATATACAAAAAGGAACAAACAGTTAGATATGGTGAATTATTGAATGAAAAGGGTGAACTTAAATCTATCCAAAAACTAGAGGAACAAGGTATAAAGATGAATTGGTTTTCATATGCGCAAATGCATTCAAGGTATGATAAAGATTCTAAAACAGAAGGTTTCTATGATAAATTGACTGACTTAGATAAGATTTTGACAGGTACTGATGAAAAGGCGATTAAAAAATTGTATGGATATTTATTAGAAATTAAACTAGAAGAAGAACAAATTAAAGAAACTATGATTGATTGGGGGAAGAATTTTGGATATGGGATCCATTTAGAGAAATGGCAAAAATTGTGGTCTCAAAATTATAAAATGACAATGTCAACAGCATATAAAGAAAATTTGAATAAGATGTTTTACAGCTGGTATTTTCCCCCGACAAGAATAGCAAGAATGTTCAAGAATAAATCTGAAAAATGTTGGAAATGTCATCAGACACCTGGCTCATATTACCATATGTGGTGGACTTGTGCAGATGCTAAAAAATACTGGACTAAAATCCACCTGTGGTTGGAAAAAAATGACAAAAAACATATAGACTTGAAACCAGAGATATTTTTATTGGGAATTTTACCTGAAATATATAGTAAAGACTTGAAATACCTGATTGTAAATGTATTAACAGTGGCTAGGATTGTATTTGCTAAAAACTGGAAAAATGAGAAAATACCATCACAGGATGAAATCATTAAGAAAATATTGGAATGTGCTGAAATGAGTAAATTGACATTTGAAATTAGAGAACAAGAGGATAAATAATTTTATAAAATTTGGGATCTATTCTATCAATGGTTAGACAATAAAATACAGTAATGAAATATGTAGACTTTTAGAAAATAATAAATATATAAATGTACTTATTATATCTACAAAATGATTTTAGGATAGATTTGGGATGATAATATGAACTGTTATAAAATAAACTAAGTAAATTAGGATTATCTTGTAAAACATGAATGAATAAAAGTATAGTCAAATGATTGATTAATAATGATATTAAGGTATTTAATTTTTGATTGACAATATGAGATCATATGCAATGTAATTGTAATTGAAGACTACGAAATGGAAGCGCAAAACAATTTGTAAACCAACCGGCACACTGTATGTATACATATGGAAGATAGCTTGATGTTTTTGTGTTTTGTTTGTTTATGTTTGTTTTTAAAAACCAATAAAAAAATTAAAAATGGATTTTTCTTTCCAATCAGCCTCCATTTTATTTCCAGCATTTTTCTCCCAGCTCAGAACTGAACCAGATGGATTTTTCTTCCAACAAGACCAAGTGAGGAAAAAAAAATTTACAATCATTCCAGATCTACATGTTCCTTCAATTAAACCATGTACTTCTACCCACTGCCCCCCAAAATAATACCAATAAAGAGAACTTAAGCCCACGGAGGGCTATCTTGATTTCTCTGCAACTGTTCAGGTCCTGTTTGATCAGTTATAGTGATTTAAGAGGTCTCTGTAGCAATGGTGGTATGCTACTGGTTCAACCTGGTTCAGCTGAACTGATAGCAGAAATTGCTACTGGTTCAGCCAAACCAGTAGTAAAAAAGAAGCCTCCAATCAGCTGAGAGGAGAAAGAAGAGAAAAATACAGGATCTCACCCAGGGGTGGGATTCAAATTTTTTAATAAATTTTTTTAATAAAAGTTCTGTGGGTGTGGCTTATTTGGTGGGTGTGGCTTGGTGGTCATGTTATTGGCTGGGCATGGCCAACTCTATCACTCACATTGAGGCACGCATCTCCTTGCCTGGCCTCTCATGACTGTGGGGATGCTGCAACAGTCGTAAGTGTGAAAAATGGTCATAAGTCACTTCTTTCAGTGCCTTTGTAACTTTGAATGGTCACTTCACACAAGCAAAGTACCAGCAAAGGAGGGGGAAAAAACTCAAGAGAAGTTCTTGAGACAGGAAGTCCAGTCCTGCCAAGAATGTAACAAGGGTTAACGGAGAGGCAGTTTCTGTAAGCAACACCAGAATGTTTCCTTCCTGCCTTCCTTACAGGATTAGACCAGTAATTTCTTCTAACAACTGGCTCTCCGAACTGCTTAGAATGTTCGCAACTGGTTCTAGCGAATTGGTGCAAACTGGTAGAATCCCACCCCTGATTGCACCCCCAACCCATCTTTTCTTTATCCTCTCAGCTGATTGTCACTGAAGGCCTCAGCTGGTATATGGAAAGCTGTGTGCATGTGTTAGATGCATTAGGTGTGCACGCACACACACATGGACTGTCACCAAATTGGTAGTGGAACAGGTAGGATCCCACTGCTGCTCTGTAGCTACCATCTCTTCATGGGAAGGATTAACTTTGGATTGAATTTCAGAACTTAACTTTTCCTTGAAAATTATTAAGCATGGGAGCAGTGGTGGGATTCAAGAAGTTTTACTATCGGTTCTGTGGGCATGGCTTGGTGGGCGTGGTGTGGCTTGATGGGCGTGGCAGGGGAAGGATATACTGCAAAATCCCCATTCTCTCCCCACCCTGCTAACCTGCTTTCCAGCTCCATTCTCCTGTGCAGGGCAACAAAAGAAGATCAGCTGGGACTCAATGGGAGGCAGAGAAGAGATGGGGGCGGGGCCAGTCAGAGGTGGGATTTGCTGGTTCTCCAAACTACTCAAAATTTCCGCTACCGGTTCTCCAGAACTGGTCAGAACCTGCTGAATACCACCTCTGGAAGTGAGGCTCTGTAGGCAATCACATGTAACCCTGAGAAGACCCTTTGAAGACAGCTCTTATTTCACAGTTCAAAAAGACAAGCCACAATCTCAAATGCTCAAGCTGTTGTTTATTAAATTAAATGAGCAGCAGAAATTGGATGGATGAAATGTGTTAAGAAAATGATTTGTCTCTACTAGACCGAAGACCTGTTTTCTTCCTTTTATTTAAAATAAAAAGAAAGCAAATGAACAGCTGATGACTCATAACGATGAGAATCTTTGAAGCTCTGTTGTGATCCTTTGAAGAAAAAGTGAGAAATGAGTTACAGCCTGGAGAAGTTAAAATAACTCACTGCCGCAGCTTCTTCTGCCCTCTGGATCTTTTTTGATCTCAATATATAATAGGAATTCAGGAATCCATGCCATGAAAATATCACAGCCGCAGCTGTCTTGACTTGCAAACTCTTATGTATCTTGAAGAACTTCCATCTTTCCAGAAGTCTAGGCAAACCTTAATCGTTCTAACAGGAGAAAAGTGAGATGAAAGAGTGCAAACTGAGGAGGAAAGTCTATCTGGTTCAGAAATTTTTGCAGATTTTGCTGAAGATGAAGTTGAAGCTGAAGATCTGCTGAGGAAGACAACATTTTGAATTGGTCCACCTCTATGGGACTCCTTCAAAAAGAACTTTGGCTGGGCAGGGGAACAACTGCAGCTTCATAGCTGGACCTTCAAACTGAAGCTTCTCGGTCCATGAGCTACATCCAATTCAGGAGCTGAGGGAGGAGTAACTTCAGGGCATACCTGACCTGGATGATGGAGAATCTCCATAGACATAAGCTGTTTGATGATAGATTGCTGAAGAAGGAGCAGAGAAAATAAGAGGAAGTATGGCCCCATGGGAGTCTGACAACAGCCAATAGAACACATGTTCTTGCAGAGGAACAGGAAGCTCAAGTGCAAAGCCCAGGAAAAGGTAAAAATACCCCCACGCTCTCAATTCCATATGGTCAGCTGCCTAGAATCGTCGTTCTACTTCATCATTAAACTATCATTCCAATCAGACTCCAGTCTCCATTTTTTCTCCAGTACCTTTTTCCCGGCTTGGAACTGAACCAGGTGGATATTTCTTCCAACAGGGTCTTACAGGAGAGCTGGATGAAAGAAGCTATATATGTGGATAGTTATTATTAAATTTTGCTGGAGGAGTCAGGGATACCCAGCGAGTCTTGGTAGAATTATCTTTTTTTCAAACTGTGTGCTGCATCCAACGCTATATCAGACTCCTTCTGCAGGGTTGCAGCAGTGATGCTTGTCAAACTTGCAGTTAACGTCAATAAAATAACACTTATGCATAGTGCATCACTTAGCAAGGTGCCTAACAACCATTTAAAAGACAATTAAGCATCTGAATGTCAACAGCAACAGTAATGAGAAATCTTTGCACAAGAAAATGACAAAGGTAAAGCAATCTAATTTTTTTTTAAAAAAAATATTACCATCACTAAAAAACAGCAAAATCAATTAAAATATAAACAATCCCACCACTTACCGAAATTGCAGGTTAAAAAAAATTCAATTAACGCAACATAAAGCGATGTTCTCTGCAGAAGCATCGCATTTTATCCGACCCAGTTAAGAAATTGTTAATCTGTGGAATGGATTAGAAAAGGATACAGTTCAAAGTGACTGCCTGTGACCTCTAATTCGGAACATTTTAGGGAGAATTTTCAATCAGGTTATGTCCCCAAAACACCTGAAATTTCATCGATCCGTCCTGAGAATTATATAAGAGCTGTTTTGGGATGTGTGCCATTTCAAAGTTGAAAAATTGAATTTTGTAGCTGTTATTTCCTGGTGAAATAATTTCCTCTCAGTATTTTAGCAATAGCAATAGCACTTAGACTTATATACTGCTTCATAGGACTTTACAGCCCTCTCTAAGCAGTTTACAGAATAAGCATATTGCTCCCAACAATCTGGATCCTCATTTTAACCACCTTGGAAGGCTGGAAGGCTGAGTCAACCTTGAGCCAGTGAGAATCGAACTGCTGGCAGTCCAACCCAATACTCAAGCAGGAAGCCCTATACCATTTCAAACAAAGATTTGTCCAGTCTCTTCTTAAAAGTTTCCAATGATGGCGCACCCATAACTTCTGAAGTCAAGTCATTCCACTGGTTCATTGCTCTCACTGTCAGGAAATGTCTCCTTAGTTCTAAGTTGCTTTTCTCCTTGATGAGTTTCCACCCGTTGTTTCTTGTCCTGCCTTCAGGTGCTTTGGAGACCAGAATAGAATAGAATAGAATAGAATAGAATAGAATAGAATAGAATAGAATAGAATAGAATAGAATAGAATTCTTTATTGGCCAAGTGTGATTGGACACACAAGGAATTTGTCTTGGTGCATAAGCTCTCACTGTACATAAAAGAAAAGATACATTTGTCAAGAGTCAAGAATCATAAGATACAACACTTAATAATAGTCATAGGGTACAAATAAGCAATCAAATCATACTTGGAAACAGTCAGTATAAACCATAAGGATACAAGCAAGAAAGTTACAGTCATACAGTCACAAGTGGGAGGGGATGGGCGATAAGGAGTGATGAGAAGGTTAATAGTAATAGTAGTGCAGACTTTGTAAATAGTTGGACAGTGTGGAGGGAATTATTTGTTTAGCAGAGTGATGGCATTTGGAAAAAAAACTTACTTTGTGTTGAGTTGTTCTGGGGTGCAGAGCTCTATAGAGTCATTTTGAGGGTAGGAGTTGAAACAGTTTGTGTCTGGGATGTGAGGGGTCTGTAGATATTTTCACAGCTTGACTTCCTCTTCTTTAGGGCAGCCCCTGAGATATTGGAAGACTGCTATCATGTCAGCCCTGGTCCTTCTTTTCATTAAATTAGGCATACCCAATTCCATTCCTTGTATGTTTTAGCCTCCAGTCCCCTAAACATCTTTGTTGCTCTTCTCTACACTCTTTCCAGAGTCTCAACATCTTTTTTACATCGTGGCGACCAAAACTGGATGCAGGATTCCAGGTGTGGCCCTACCAAGGCATCATAAAGTGTCATTAACACTTCACGCTGTCCTGATTCTGTCCTTCTGTTAATGCAGCCTAGGACTGCGTTGGCTTTTTTTATTTTTTTTTGGCAACTGCAGCACACAGCTGTCTCATGTTTAACCTGGCTGGTTCAAGTATTCTGGGAGTTGAAGTCCAGATCATAAAAGGGACCATAAATGACCACCCCTGACTGACTTGAAGGCAGCCCTCCAAAAAAAAGCACTGCAAAACTTTATTACCACTTTTAAAAGACAACGTGCAGCAAATTATACAGCTGCAAGAGCCAGCCCATTTTCATTTAGCGATTTATAGCACTGGGAAAAACTCTCTAATCATCGGATTATGTTCCAGCAGCAATTTGTTAGGATCAGGTCTGAAGGGCACTATGCTGGGTAAAGCTTGCTTGGAGTTGGGCATGGAACAGATGCCTGACTGGCCACCAGTCAAGGCTGAGGATCAGAAATCAAATTAGGCAACGGAAATTCAGAAAGTCCTCCGGGCAGGTGAGTCCCCGAGGGGTGGCAGGATGTCAAAATCTGCAAGAGAGCAGGAAGAGTTGGATTGCAAGGTGGGGAATTTGAGTGTGACACCGTAAACTCTTTCTCTTGTAGATGTTGTCCCCTGGAAGGATGTTAATCAGGGGTGGGATTCAGAAAATTTAATAACCGGTTTTGTGGGTGTGGCTTAGCTTGGTGGGTGTGGCTTGTTGGTCGTGTGACTGGGTGGACCTGGCTTGGTGGTCATGTTATTGGCTGGGTGTGGCCAACTCAATATCACTCACATCGAGGCACACATCTCCTCGCCCGGCCTCTCGTGACTGTGGGGATGCTGCAACAGTTGTAAGTGTGGAAAATGGTCATAAGTCAGTTTTTTCAGTGCCATTGTAACTTTGAATGGTCACTTCACACAAGCAAAGTACCAGCAAAGGAGGGGAAAAAAACTCCAGAGAAGTTCCTGAGACAGGAAGTCTAGTCTTGCCAAGAATGTAATAAGGGTTAACGGAGAGGCAGTTTCTGTAAGCAACACCAGAATGTTTCCTTCCTGCCTTCCTTACAGGATTAGGCCAGTAATTTCTTCTAACAACCGGTTCTCCGAACTGCTTAGAATGTTAACAACCGGTTCTAGCAAATAGGTGCGAACTGGTAGAATCCCATGTCTGATTTTAATCCCTTTCAAACAAAAATAGAGCCATTCTAATTAATTCGCACCCTTCATGAAGACAACCTTCATTCTTCAAGCACATTGCTAAGTTGTTGTTGTCCAGTCACTAAGTCATATATCTGACTCTTCGTGACCCCACAGCATGCCAGGCTCCCTTGTCCTCCACTGTCCAACAATCTGGGTCTTCATTTTACTGACCTCAGAAGGATGGAAGGCTGAGTCAACTTTGAGCCAGTCAGGATTGAACTCCAGACTGTGGGCAGAGTCAGCCTGCAATGCAGCATTCTAACTACTGAACCATCATGGTGGAAGGAAGAAAAGGAGGGAGGGTGAAGAAAGGAAGGAAGGAGAGACAAGGAAAGAAGGGAGGAAGGAAGGAAGGAAGGAAGGAAGGAAGGAAGGAAGGAAGGAAGGAAGGAAGGAAAGACTAACCTCTCTTATACAACTGCAAAATAGATAGCAGTAAGTTGACAGTGACAGTGGTAAAAGCACCATAGTGTGCTATGGCTGCTTGCCTCACTTGAGTTCTACAGTGGGCAGGAAGTCATCCTGGGGGATTTCCATTCATTATAAAATAATTATTTCAGATATCTTCAGAGATGTTGATTAATAAGGAGAGTTGGCTTGCTGTCAGGGTTCCGGTGATTGCCCTAATTAAATCATGAGCCTCGAGCCAAGCTTCAAAAGAATCCAAAAGATTTATTAGGAGCAACATGTCAGCACTGACTCGTATTAAGCCAACTCTGACACACGTGATTTACGGCCACCTGTGACCCTGTTTCCCCCCTCCCCCTGGGTGTGTCATAAATCAGATTCTTCAATGAAGCACGTTCACGGACTTTTCATGGGCAGAAGATCTGGTAGCCTAGCTACAATCTTTGAAAGATAAGCATGGAATGTACTTCTGGTTTTAATTTCGGTACTGCTCCTTCAGGCTTTCCCCCTCCTCCTGCTTATGGCAACTCGAAAACAAGCATAGGAATGCTTTACGAGTTGACAGTTACTAAGTTCCAAATATGCCTTGGGTTGGAACAGAATGTAACTATTAAAAAAACACTTTACAGCTCCATCTCTGAAGAGAAATGATTTTTTATTTCCTACCCCAGAAGGGATTGGTTAAAAAAAAATACCTTGATGCTGCCTTCAGAAACCTTGGCTGTATTTGAGGTGTATGCAATTTGTTTCCTTCTCAAGACATTGTAGCAGAGGTGGTATTCAGCAGATTCTGACAAGTTCTGGAGAACTGGAAGTGGAAATTTTGAGAGAACTGGCAAACTAGAGAACTAGTTTGGAGAACTGGCAAATACCACCTCTGACTGGCTCTGCCCCCATCTTTTCTCTGCCTCAATGAGTCCCAGCTGATTGGCTGGGTCTTCTTTGGTTGCCCTGCACAGGAGAACGGAGCTGGAAAGCAGGTTAGTGGGATGGGAATGGGATTTTACAGTAACCCTCCTCCTGGAGTGGGGTGGGAATGGAGATATTACAGTATCCTTCCCCTGCCATGCCCGCCAAGCCACACCCACAGAACCAGTAGTAAAAAGATTTGAATCCCACCACTGCATTGTAGGTGTTCACTACAGTATTCAGTTAATATGATGGATATTTAGAAGCTTTGCAGGAGAAGAAAAGATTAGAACATAGAGCAGGGGTGTCAAACTCGATTTCACTGAGGGTGGTATCAGCATTGTGTTTGACCTCGGGGGGGCGTGGCCAGCTTAATGTCACTCATGTCAGGGGTGCCTGTGGCAGCCCGAGTGCCTTGCCAGTGAAAACGGGCTCCTGAGCTCCATTTTCAGCTGAGATGGCCTCCTGCAACCCTCTGCCAGCGAAAACAGAGTTCCGTTTTTGCAGGCAGAGGCACTGTGAGCAGGTCCTTCGCTATTTCCAGGGCGGTCCCACGGGCCAGTTCTAAGCACCCCATGAGCAAGATCCGGTCCTCAGGCCTTGAGTTTGAGAGTCCTGACATAGAGCAAGATTCGAGTTATTGTCAAAAAAATTGTTTTTTTAATTAAGACAAAGGCTAATGTTAATATTGCATCTTCGGTCAACTCATAAAACATTCCTATGATTGTTTTAGTAGTTGCCATTTAAAAAAAGGGGGGGGGAGGAAAAAAATCTGGAAGAGCAGTGAGCAGTTTGAAAGCAAAAGTACATTCCAAGTCTTATCTTTAACAGATTGTAACTAAAATACCAGAGCTTTTGTCCACAAATATATTTAATTGGAGAACATGACACCCAGGCCGTGAAGGTGCTCAATTGGAGAATCTGCTTTATGACACACTCAGGGGGGAGAACAGATAACAGATAATCAGAGTTGGAAGGGACCTTGTAGGTCATCTAGTCCAGCTGTTTCACCTCTCCCTCAGAACCAGATTCCAACTGGGGCATGACATTGAAGTTTTTTGAAGTTTGGCTCGAGAATCATGATTTAATTAGAGTGATTGCTGGAATCCTGATGCCTTCTACCTCTAAGCCTCATTCAAATTGCTCCACTTAAAAATCATCATTAGAAGAACTGCGCAGAATCTGCCAAAGAGTTGCCCTGCAATTATTTATACATTTACAGCTCGGCCAGATTGAAATTCTCAATTCAGATGCTACCTTTGAACCTGTTTTCACAAGTCAGGATATCTCTGGAGTTCCTTTTTTGGTTACCTTTGTTGTTTCTTGTTTACAAAGGTTTTGGACGTGGCATCAGAACCGTAGATGTTTAAGCAGTCCAGCTACCTGTGGTTGTTTGGAGTGGCAGCAAACCTGTTTTTTTTTTAACATGTCTTCAGAGTAATTAATAATCAGTGCCCTATATTTTTTCCTTCTTCATTTCCCCTTCCCTCCTTCCCCTCTTCGTATTTAAACTGTAGTCTTTAGTAGGGAAGGTTCTCTGAATAGCAACAGCATCAAAATGAGTTGTTTGGGTCAAAGAATCAGGGTCACACATTAAGTTCCAGTTCAGAAGACTTATTGCTTACATCTTATACATAAGAATCTAGTCAACTAACACTTACCGTTAAATTGGTTCTACATAGGAATCAATGGAATTCAAGAGAGGCTTAGACTGTTTGTGGCAATATTATGATTCTAGGCTGGTTCCTCTCTTGATTCCACCACCAGGCTCTGCTTGCTCTTCTCCTAAAAACTCTTATCTTGGGCATTATAGTAAAAGAAGCCAGGATCCTGAAAGAAAAGGGAAAAGTTAAAAATCAGGAATCCTTAAACATTATTTATTTGAAGGGTCTTCGGTGTTCTCTGAACTTGCTCGTTTTCTTGTAGAAGTTTCATGACCCAAACTAGGTAATATCGTCAGCACTGATGGATGATGTTACCTAGTTTTGTGTCATGAAACATTCGCAAAAAAACAAGCAAGCTCAGAGAGCACCAAGGACCTCTCATTTCAACCCTGAGCTACAAATATTCTCCTTTACTAGCTTGATACCCGTGCTTTTTTATGAAACTACGTGGTCGGGTTTAGTTTTGGGGGAGGGAAATAAGGGGGAAAAATTCTGCCTCTGCCTATCAGCATCCATCAGTATTCATCTGGCATTGTGTGAGAGAGTTGAGGGCTGTTTGAAAACTGAAAGGGTATTTGCTATGTGAGCAAGAAGGAGACAGCAAGGAGGCTGGGCGTAGCTTAGCTCAACTGTTCTGTACTAAAGCTGCTTGGTGCTCGAAACTGAAACTGAAACTGAAAGTCCTCTCCTCTGCTTGTGTTTTGCATTTGGAACAGATTTCTTTTCAGGTGGGGAGAGGGAGTAGAACTCCTTAGCATAGAGCGTGTTAATAATAATACAGGAAATACTAATGTAATACTAATGAGCCAATGGTCATTTCAAAAAAAAAATCCTTTCTTAGTGAGCACCTAGAAGCCAAGAGGAACATACGTGCCAAATTTCAAGTTTGTAGGCTTTACGGTTCTGGAGATTTTGTGATGATGTGTGAGTGGTATTTCGCTTATATATATATATATATAGATTGGCATTTATTTATTTAAATCCTTAAACATTATTTTTTATTTATTTTATCTTGGGACATGTATATGTGCCTTCATTCATTCATTCATTCATATGTTATTTATTTATAGTTCATATTTCCTAACCCCTCCTCCTCGTCAGAGAGGGTCCCTAGGCAGTGTACAAATTATTTTAATTATCGTCCCTTGTTTATTCATTACATTTCTATCCAGCTGCTTCTCCAAAAACTGCAGGTGGCTTATGCAAAGGTTTCCCCTCGTTTTATCTCCATGGCACCTTCTTGTTGGTGGCTTGGGTGGGGTTGATAATGGTGGGGGGGGGGTCTGTCAAAGATGCTCTTGTGTACCCAGTAGTGAGCAGGCGGTTGGACCAAAGGCTGGGTAGGAGTTTGCATCTGGATGATTCTGTGAGACACATTTAACATGGGGAGTTCTTTGGTTAAAGAAGGTCTTGAAGGAGGTTCTTCCCAGGCAAAGCTGAAGGACATCATACTGCTTCTGTTGGCTCCCTGAGATACAGCGGGATCTTCAGGGAAACCCTGATTTCATCATGGTCTCTGCTCGCACCCAGAGTTCTAGTGAGCCATCTCACCACTCATCCTGACGGTCTCTTGGGATGGATTGAGAAGTTGGCCAGGGGGTAGCATGGTTTTCAGAGGTGACGATTCCTTCTTCTGCTACTTCATTGGGCATCTCAAATGTGTTCTATTTGTCTATTTTATGTTGAGGTCTCCGGGATTATAGATTGTAGTTAGGTTTCAACAATTTTGTCAGAGCGTTTGCAGTGTGACTACCATTATGAGGCAACACAGGAGTAAAACACAGCACACAGAGACTTAGACATTCAACTGTGGTTTATATACAACAGTTATATACAGACATATACGTGGCAGGCAAAATACCTTACAAGCAATCTTTCTTCTTCTTAACTCTACATGGAGACTTCTACAATGAATACTGGACACAAGGAGAGAGAACACGCCCTCTAATGGCTGCCTTTATATAAACACCTCTTAAAGGGATAGAACCCATCCCCAGTCTTAAAGGGAAAATACCCATGCTATGCTGATTCCTTCTTATTGCATCAGCCTATATTACATCAGCTTCACTGCTGGTTGGCTCTTAAATCCTAAGACCTTAACAAATTTCACATCCGCAGTAGTTCCTGTTTCATTCCCTCGTCTCCATCCATTGGTTTTCTTCTTACAGGAACAATGAAACTGGAGACCTTTTGTCCGTTTTAGAATATGGGATTATTTCTTCCAGATTTAGAGGGAAACACGCAGTTTATATGAAGTTGGTTTCCAAATTAATCTGTTAGGAGTTAAGAACTTATTAAACTGATATGAAAAAAACCCTCTGTCCTAGATACTGAAAGGAGAATCATTATAAATGAATCACTGTATGTTATCTTTGGATAGAGGATTTATATTTAAATATAGCTCACATTTTCTTTGTTTAAAATCCCTTCAGCATCAAAGCAATCTGAGCCATTGCAGAAATTATACACAAAAGTGCTAAAAGCTTTCAGGTTACTTTTTTGTCTTTTTACTATTTGTCCATGTGCCTGGCTTTTAATTCACGGCATTCCTGAATAAAGGCTAAAATGTAAACAATGCAACATAGAACATAAATTGCTAGTCGAATGAAAAGAAGGGACAATTATTTTGGGCTTCCTTTAAAAGGCAAGGTTTCTAAGAAACCAGCTATGTTTATTCTGATCTACCAAATTTCCTTCTGGCTAAAGTGAAATGAAATCCATGCCTTTGATTTAAAAAGGAAAAAAAAAAACCCAGAAGGAACAGCTTTCATGATAAATCAGGGAGAACTCATTTTAATTTAATTTCACGGGCTGCCCAAATAAAGTCCAGATAAGTGGATAGCAATATTGCCAATTCAGATATGAAATAGTACATGTTATATTAATAAAGAGCAGGTGTTGATGTTGGCAAAAAAGTAAAATATGATCTAAAAAGGAAGCAGTTGCTGACTAAAGGCATTAACTAGTGAGTAGGACTTCTGTGAAAGACAGTTGGTCTACTGCAGTTGGTCTACAGTTGGTCTACTTTCTCAACCTTGGCAATTTTAAGAAGTGTGGGCTTCAGTTCCCAGAATTCACCAGTCAGCTGGCTGAGGAATTCTGGGAATGGAAGTCCGTATGTCTCAAAATTGCCAAGGTTGCGAAACACCGGTCCACTGTTTAAGATGTTGGACCACAAGCATCTCAGGCAGGTAGACTTGAGATGAGATTCTCCCTTAGATACGGAAGCCAGCTGTATACAGGTAGTTCTTGACTTACAACTGTACATTAGTGACCATTTGAAGTTACTCCTTGCGACTTCGTGGACCACAGTATGCCAGGCCCGCTGTCCAGGGGTGGTATTCAGCAAGTTCTGACAAGTTCTGGAGAACCGGTAGTGGAAATTTTGAGTAGTTCAGAGAACCGACAAATCCCACCTCTAACTGCCCCTGGTCCCATCTCTTCTCTGCCTCCCGAGTCCCAGCTAATTGGCAGGGTCTTCTATGGTTGCCCTGCACAGGAGAACAGAGCTGGAAAGCAGGTTAGTGGGTTGGGGAGGGAATGGGATTTTGCAGTATCCTTCCCCTGGAGTGGGGTGGAAATGGAGATTTTACAGTATCCTTCCTCTTTCACACCCACCAAGCCATGCCCACCAAACTACACCCACAGAACCGGTAGTAAAAAAAATTGAATCCTACCACTGCCGCTGCTTCCCAAACTTTGCCCAAATTCATGTTCATTGTGTCCATGACACCATCTAACCATCTCGTCCTCTGCCGTCCGTTTCTGCTTCTGCCTTCCATTTTTCTCAACATCAGGTCTTTTCCAAGGAGTCCTCTCTTCTCATGAGGTGGCCAAAGTGTTTGACAAATGAGGGCAAATATATGAGTCCCAGGATAATGTTGCAAGATCCAATCTGGGTTTGGTCACTGGAACCAGTGGTTTCTTCTGCCAAGTTTTCAGACTTTCACTGCAGTGAACAAGGACATACATTCAATTTTGCAGCTACTAAAATTGTTGGCCGAGCAGGTACAATAATAGCCAGAGAAATAATTGAAGCCTGGGAAACTGGCCTCTTGTCAGTCAACGGGAGTGCTGATTTACCCTCAGCTTATCAGATATTTGGGAGCAGAGGACTCGGCACCACAAGGAAACAATAGCCAATGACTTAATAGCTGGCCATCAACACCCCAATCAACAATTAAAAAGACAACTAAAAAACACAACCAGGCACTACATAAATACTACGCATTGAGTAGCCAAAAGCAAACATTCTGGTCAAAGAGAAGTTCCTTGAGGATGGGTTGCAGCACATGTCCAAAAACTCAGAAGTCTAATAAACCTGTGGTCCCGGAATCTGAGCCAGATTGGATCCTGCAAAGTATTTGAGCTTCATTATTGTATCTGTCCTTCTGAAAGAACAGTCAGCATTGATTTCCTTTAGCATTGACTGTCAATCAAAGGCCATGATTAATCTGTCTTTATGCTGGTATTTGTCTCCGTTGTTAATTTGTTCTTTAGCTAAGGAAATATTACAGTGCTGTCCTTTTGTCAATCTGAGTGGTTTATGTCTTCCTTATGAGTTTTTAGCTGAGGGAAGTAGAGTTGTTACTATCCAATGATCTCATTCGTGGAAAGTTTATGATCTCATTCTGCAGTGCCAGGGACAATTTCAGTGTAAACTCCTATAAATTGTCTGTATATATCCTACAGTTTTAGTAGCGGCCAAGCAATATGTAAAACCACAAGAACCAGTTACTCAGGTAGGGGAGAGAATGTGATATGGCATCTACCCATTTCTGTGTAATTGAAAACTTCTGTGAGGTAAATCCTTTCCACAGCTTGTTTTTTGATTATTCCAGCCACAGTTTAATACAGCCTCAACTCTGTTTTGTGACCCCCCTCAACGGTTGCAGCAATTGCCCTGCTGAAATTTGACAGCAGAAAACAAAACAATTTTCAGCAGAAAATGAAGCAAAATTGGTCTGTAAGTCACTGAAAAGATGAAATGTGCCTAATTCAGAACATCCAGGGAAAATAACAGCAAACTGAAAAGTGAATTTTTAGCAGAGCTGACCAATGCAGCATAATGAAAAACCCCAGCAAGCGGATAGACTCTTCGTGATGCCTCTCTGGATACGGAGAAGACATGAGATTACCCACTAGTGCTCCATACAGTTGTTCCTTAGATAGAAACCACAAGATAATGGTCTCCCATGGGTTTAGATCCAGGGGTGGACTTCAAACATTTTAGCAAAGGGTTTTCTGCCTGGTTGCTGGGTGGGCGTGGCCATGGTGGGCGTGGCCTAGTTGGCCTCCTGCACCACAGCGGGGAGGGGCATTTTTGCCCTCCCCAGGCTCTGGAGGCTCTCTGGAAGCCAGAAACAGACCCATTTCCGGCCTTCCCAAACTTCTGGGAGGCCCATTTTTCATCCTCCCTGAACCTATGCACAAGCCCTGCACTTACCTGCATCCAAAACGGGCAGCATGAGGATTCCTGGGAGAGGCAGGGTAGGGTGGGTGGGGCCAGCCAGCAGTGGGATTTGGGGGTTCTCCAAACTGCACAAAATCTTATTTAGGGGCTCTCCCGAACCTCTGCAAACCTCCACCCCTGTTTAGATCTCTGGGAGACAAGAGAATAGCCATCTTGCTCAAACTACAGTTAGTCTTTTAAGGACACTAGTTTTGCATATTGCTTTTACTAATCACTTTCAGAAATTGCTTGTTATCTGCTTTTCAGCTATTAGAAATCTTTGAATTAACAAGTTTTATAGCGTCGGGTGAGTTTCCTCCAATCATTAGTGAAACAAGTTTTAAATACACATTTGACTTTTTTAAAAAAAAAGAAACAGCAAAGGGATGATTAAAACTTTGATTTTGGAAAGTAACGAACAGACTAAGGATCCAGATAAATTTGAAGAAAAAAAGATTTTGGAATTAATTGTGATAACCCTTCCCACGGGAAAGTGCCTTTGCTTTGAATTCATTTCTTTTAAATCACAGGATGGGACTTTGAAGATTAGATACAAGAGGGAACTAGAAAGAACTAAAGTTTACAATTAAAGGAAAAGAACATTTATATTTGACTTACTAATACAGAATGGAAAAAAAATTGAAACATTGGACACATTGAATGATATTTTTGAACAATGGGCTGAAAAGTTAATTTTAAGCATGTCTGCCTCTGCAGATAAATTATGTTTAAAAGGTTTTATGAAAGAAAAGTACATTTTACCAGACTTACAGTTAATTTAAAAATATATGACATTGGACATACAAAAGAAACTGATTGGTGTTTTAATAATTAGCAGGGATGTAGAAATCACAAATGAACAGAGTGACCTGGGTAATTTTCCTACATTGGATTTATAAAAGAAGCTTGTTGAATTTTTTGTAATTTTGTGAGAAGAGATGAAGAAGAAAATGAAAAGAAAAAAAATTAGGACATCATTTGAAGGGATTAAAGATCAAGATTATTAAAAGTAAAAGGAAGGAATGTAAAGTTGGTTTATTTGACCCAGGTTAAAATAAACAGCTTGCCTCCAGAAGTGGTAAATGCTCCCATCACTGGAGGTTTTTAAGAAGAGATCAGACAACCATTTGTTCAAAATGGCGGAGGGTTTCCCGCTTGAACAGGAGGTTGATCTAGATTCTAGAAAATCCCTTCCAACTGCTATTCTGTTCTTTGAAGCCAAGGTTGGAAATGGTGGTTTGATAATGGATTCTTCTAGAAAGCCTCTCTCTTCCACATCCTCTTCTACCAGATGGATCCTGAATTTTTCATCACCTCCGAGTATCAGTCCTTCTGGGAGAGAAGAATCTCTATTCCTTGAAGTCTTCCTTGCAGCTTTCCTAGGCTATTAAACCCATGATCTCTGCTTGCTTTGTGCAGGAAGGGAAGTCCATGGCTTTTCCACTTCCACAAGTGATATCTAGGGAATTCTGGGAGTTGAAATCCACACATCTTCAAGTTGACAAGGTTGAGAAACTTTGTTCTACTGTAGTGGCCACAAGCCTCTTTCCACCTTCAATAAACCTTAAAGAAATCTCTAGAGATAACCACATACCCTTGGAAGTTGAATGTAGGTATATCTGTCATTCTGGGCAATTTCACCTGACATTTTGAGGTCTTAATACCCTGTTTCCCCAAAAATACACCCTACCCTGAAAGTAAGTCCTAGCTTGATTTTTATGTGTGTACCCAATATAAGCCCTACTCCCCCAAAATAAGCCCTAATTAAGATCCCACCCACTCCAGAGTGCATGGGTAAAAATTAAGCTAGGGTGGGGATGTGGGGGTGGAGCTGCCCTACTATTTACCTTTGGACAGTTGTAGCCAGGCCTCACACACCCCAACACCTGCCTTGCTGGCCCATTTCTTCTGCAGCCAGCAAGGCTGGCAAGGCTTTCCTGAAGGCCTCTGTAGCTGATAACAAAGCTCAGGATCGATCCAGAGCTCTGTTATCGGCTGCAGAGGCCTTCAGGAAAGCCTTGCTGGTCACAGAAGAAATTCCTGAAGGCCTCTGACAGCGAAAAGGAGGCTGGGGGCAATGCGTAAAAGTGAGGTTAGTCAGTGGGTGACATGCCCCCAAAATAAGACCTGGTGCCTTCTTTTTAGTGGCAAAAAATATATATAAGACAAGGTCTTATTTTGCGGGAAACACGATATGAAAGTAATTACTTTCTCCTCTTGTGTTTTCCTTCCACTTTGTCTGGAGAGAGGTCTCATTTCCTCTCCAGCAAGTTGTGATTGTGATTTTAAAGAGCTGGGTGACAAGGTAGAAATTCAACCAATGCAATTTTTTGGGGGTGAGTACAGATATTGAATATTGGGTAGTCATACAACTACGAGGTGTTCTCTTTTGTTAAAGTCAACTTGTGAAGAAAAGCAAAATAATAAAAAGGAAAAGGAAAGGGAAAAAAAAGCTTTACTGACATACATATTTTTGTATGGTGCGTAGTCTTCCCGCTCTGAAGAACAAACACTGGGCATTCATCAAAAATGACATTTTTGGACCTTTTACACTCAGATTGGCCATTGTTCAATGAAGATTCTTCCTTAAACCTGAAAAAATAAATCTGTCCAAGGAAGGCACTTTTTCGCATGAATTTTCAACATTTATTAGGACAGAGGGACATGTGACAGTTTCTAGAAGTCAGTAGATTTAGTATCTTTCCATTATAAGTATCTTTCTGCATTCTATCTGTAAGACAGTACTGTTTTATGTCTAAGGATATTTACCCAGGTAGTATGACTGTATTACTATTATCATTTTTTTCCTACTAACTTCTCTTATTGGTATAAATAT
Source organism: Pseudonaja textilis (assembly GCF_900518735.1). Next base: position 46,062,798 of record NW_020769308.1, on the reverse strand, counting down.
TATGATTATTATTACTTTGTTGTTTTGCATGTACATTGAGAGCTTCTTCACCAGAGACAAATTCCTTCCGTATCTAATCACATTTGGCCAAATACAGATCTGTTCTGTTCCTTTCCATTCCATTCTATCCCATTCCACCTGTTCTGTTTCATCCCATTCCACCTGTTCTGTTCCGTCCCGTACTATCCCATCCCATTCTACCTATTCTGTTCTGTTTAGTTCTGTTCTATTATCTAGAACATGGCGCAGTGCATTGATGAGGCTAGTCCATGCAACTCCAAAGTTATTCAGAGCAATTATAAAGTATAACATATACCTCTCTACTAGTTTGCACCCCATACCATCACTAGCTTTCCCCCACATAATGTGGGATATCTATGCAATAAAAGATGCTGTAGATTTGAGAGGCGTAATTTAGATTTTTATTTCTCGCCATTGCTCTTAAGATTAGTCTCTTCACATCTCATTGAATTTGACATAAGCTTTTGAGTGTTATGTTCTGCTACAGAGAATGCATCAAGGAGCTACAGGCAATCGTCCATGAATTTGCTGAGAAGATTGCTCAGCTATGAAGTTGGTGCTCTGTACGTATTAAAATGGCATCAGCAAACACTCCCAAATAGTTCATATAGACTCAGTTTGCAACCTCAGAATATTTAAGTAATCCTTCCAACCTGAGATCCTTTGCAAATGTATTCATTTATTCAAATTCTATAGCTGCCTATCTCAATCCATGAGTCTGGGCAGCTTACAGTTAAAAAAAAAATACAATTAAAAATGCTAAAAACACATTTAAAACACTAAAGGCATCTGGTTTAAATGTACATAGGAGGAAGACACTTGGTCAGTTAGCAATATAAGCAGTCCTCGACTTATGACTGCAATGAAGAACTGCTGCTAACTGCTGCTAACTGTTTTCAGCTGCTAAGCAAGACAGCTGTTAAGTAAGTTTTACCACCATTTTCCGACCTTTCTGGCCACTGTTGTTGAGTGAATCACTGCAGGTTTTAAGTTACTCATGTGGGTGTTAAGTGAATCTGGTTTCCCGACTGACTTTGCTTGTCAGGGTTGTGGCCCGCCAGCAGCCGGCAGAGCTGCCAGCAGAATCGGGCAGTGAGGAGGTTGGGGAGGAACATGGGCCAGTCTTGGAGTCTGGGGAAGGCTCTGATGAGGGCTCTGCGTCGGAGGCAGAGATGGGGCCAGGGCCGTCTGACAATTATCAGCTGCCTTTGGAGTTGGAGATCTGTGGGGCAGAAGAACAGCTGGAGCCTGTTCCCAGTGTGCGCATGCACAGAGCTGTCAGGAGAAGGAACAGTTAAGGAACAAGGGTTGACTTGGGAGTAAAGCCACAGGTGGATGTAAATGGCCCCTCCCATAGGGAATAAACAGGAGCAAAGGGGGATTGGTGTTTGCAGGAGACAATTAGTTTGTTTAATTAGTATGAAGATTTGTTTGTGACTCTCAGAGACTCCTTGCCAAGTATTTTCTTGTACAGCGTTACACTTGGAAGGTATCAGCCTGGCAACTCTCCAGGTCTGATAAAAGTCTGTAATTGTGGAATATCTTGAAAGACTGTTGGCCAGGACTTTGCTGGAGAGGAATTCACTGTAAACTAAATAAAAAGGGGTTTATCAGGACAAGGAGTCAGCTTCGTGCTGTTGGGGAAGCCTAGATCAGAAGGTTGCAAAGGGGATCATGTGACCCTGGGACCCAACAGCCATTATAAATACATGCCGGTAGACAAGCCTCTGAATTTTGATCACATTGGATGCTGCAGTGGCCATAACTGTGAAAAATGGCCATTCACCTTTTGCTGCCATTTTGTAGTTTTCTGGATTTTTCCAGTTCAAATGTATTCTGACCTAGGCTTCCCAAAAGCACGAAGCCAATGCCTCGTCCTAATAAAACCCCTTTTATTTAGTTTAAAGTAAATTCCTCTCCAGCAAAGTCCCGGCCAACAGTCTTTCAAGAGATTGCACAACTACAGACCTTCATCAGGCTTGGAGAGCTGCCAGGCCGATATATTCCAAATGCCATGCTGTAGCAGCAATTACTTGGAAAGAGTCAGGAACAGATCTTCACCCTAATCAATTGAACCTAATTGTCTCCTGCAAACATCACTCCCATTTTGCCACTCTTTATTCCCTATGGGAGGGGACATTCACCTGTGCCCTTACTCCCGAGTCGACCCTTGTTCCTTAACTGTTCCCTTCTCCTGGCAGCTCTGTGCATACGCATACTGGGAACAGGCTCCAGCTGTTCTTCTTCCCCACAGATCTCCAACTCTGAAGGCAGCTGATAACTGTTGGACGACCCTGGCCCCATCTCTGCCTCTGACGCAGAGCCCTCGTCAGAGCCTTCCCCAGACTCCAGGACTGGCCCATGTTCCTCCCCAGCCTTCTCACTGTCCAAATCTGCCAGCTCTGCTGGCGGGCCACAACAAAATGTAAACTCCCCTTTGGGGGTAGGAAAGTACATGATCCTAGACTCAAGTTAGGTCAGAAAACTCTGGGGCTTCAGATGTGGTCAAACTATAATTCTTAGCAGTAGCTGTACGCGTTGGGTCTGCTAGCAGTCATAATGTAACGAAATCTGGCAGCATCCTTACCTTTGATTTAGACCCCAAAGGGATAACACTGGTTCTTTGAAGCCAAGCAGCTGATGCAGAATTCGTCTCGTGTTTAACATGTTCCAGATGCTTTCCCCACCATCTTTTTAAGACTGCCCCATATAAAGCTTTTAGACTCGCTTGCCTAGATTTAAGCAGGCTATGAATAAACAATGCTGATATTTCAGCAAATCCATTTGTTTTACTGAAACAAGGTATAAACCATGTTCTTCTATGGGTATGCCCTGAGAATCTTGCTTTGGTAAACCAGTTTCCTAAGTAATGGTTTTAACAATCCAGATAACAGATAATCAGAGTTGGAAGAGACCTTGTAGGTCATCTAGTCCAATGCCCTGGCCAAGCGGAAGACCCTACACCATTTCTGAAAAATGATAGTCCAATCTCTTCTTGAAGGTCTCAAGTGATGGCGCTCCCACAACTTCCGAAGGCAAGTTCTGTTCCATGGGTTGATTGTTCTCACTGTCAGAAAGTTTCTCCTTATTCCCAGGTTAAATCTCTCCTTCTTCACTTCCCATCCATTACTCCTTGTCTGGCCTTCGGGTGTTTTGGAGAATAGATTGACCCCTTCCTCTCTGTGGCAGCCCCTCAAATATTGGAACACTGCTATCCTGTCTCCCCTGGTCATTCTCTTCTCTAGACTAGCCTTGCCCAGTTCCTGCAATCATTCTTCATATATTTTAGTCTCCAGTTCCCTAATCATCCTGGTTGCTCTTCTTTATACTTTTTCTAGAGTCTCAACATCTTTTTTACAATGTCTAAATCCGTCTAAAGTCCTGGTTTTACACAGAATGCCCCTATTTGTCGGAAGCTTTTAAACAATTTTTCTGATAAGATTCATCAAACCAGAATGTTTATTCTCAAGTTCAGTGCAAAAGGAGGAAATGCTTAAATTTAAAGCTTTTCGTGGAACAAATCAAAGTTTCAAACTCGAGTCTGGGTCAGTCACAGGGAGCAAAGGTTTATTCCCAGGGACAGACCCAGACTGGAGTTTACTACATTATTCTGGGACACATAGCAATAGCACTGATATACTGCTTCACAGTGCTTTACAGCCCTCTCTAAGTGGTTTACAGAATCAGCCTCTTGCCCCCAACAATCTGAGTCCTCATTTTACCCATCTCGGAAGGATGAGTCAACCTTGAGCCTGGTGGGATTTGAACTGCCAAATTGCAGGCAATGGGCAGTCAGCAGAAGTAGCCTGCCCTACTGCACTCTAACCACTGTGCCACCGAGGCACAGCACAGATATTTATTTTCATTCTCAAATGAAAGTTTCTTCGAAGCACAGCGTTCATTCTGAACTAAGCATCGAGCCCCAGAAATTAGCAATCTTTTGCTTCCTCTGAATAATATTTTCCAAATGTTTAAAGAAAAATTAGGCATCGATAAATCTCTATGGCACAAGGAACTGTTTCAGAGTTTTAATCCTGGTCTGCAGAGCACTGAATAGCCAAAGTTTATAAAATTTAATAGTTGAAGGAAATCTTGGGGAAAGAGTTACGGGCTGATATAAAACATTTACTTGCTTTGTGATTTAAAAAGAACCGTGAAAGACAAAAGGATAAAGAATGCTCTTTTAGAATATAGTAATTTAGTAAATTTACCAGTCAGTGACTACTTCAGCTTCAACTGCAACAATACAAGAGCACACAACAGATACAAACTCATGGGACACATCCATAGCCAAGAGTCATAAATCATGCTCTCCAGTTAGAATTGTGCATGGCAGAAACTTCAGTCACCTAGTTACTATCTTTAAAAACTATTTATGGAATTCACTTTTGATTTCCAAGCTTCCGCACTGCTCTTTCAAACCCCTTTCCCCCCTCCCTTTCTGTTGGCAACTCTAAAAAGACCATATAAATATTTTATCAGTTGACATTCGGCTCCCCACACTTCTTGAAGGTGACCTGTACAACACAAAAAGAAAACAAATTTATTGCAGGAATAGGACTTAGAGTTGCGAAACACACACACACCCTGGTCTTGGTTGGATTTTCTGCATGGAACCTCGTCACAAGGCAATTGGCTTGGACGTTCCTACTCTTTACCCAAGATGCCTCTGATAAGGGGTAGCCCTTCCACTTGATTAAATATTGGAGTTGTCTCCTGTGCCACCTCGAATTGAGGATTCGCTGCACCTCATAATGGGTTTGGCCTCCTATGACCATGGGGTCTGGGGGCTCACAAGGTAGGGGGCTCAGGGTCGATACCGAGCCAATACCGTAACTCAGTGGTGGGATTCAACCGGCGCAACAACTGGTTTGGTGAGCACGTGTTGCACACTGCGTTTCATTTTTCAGCTCTAAAGCTTACCTTCTACTGCAGCCCCGGTGAGTAAAACAGCTGAGGCATGGCAAAACACTGTGCTCACGAATCAGCTAAGCTGCAAAACACGGAAATAAAGGACAGACTAGCGCAAGGGCAGGTGGGCAGGGCCAACTGGTTGCTGGAACTACCGGTTTGCTCGAACCGGTCCAAACCGGCTGAATCCCACCCCTGCAGTAACTCCTCAAATTACAAGCACAATTTCTGTTGCTAAGGGAGAGATTTGTTGTGAGTTTTGCTCCATTTCCAGACCTTTCCTTGCCAAATTGTTAAGGGAATCACTGCAGGTGTTCAGTGAGTAACATGGTTGTTAAATGAACCCGGTACACTGCAGCCATCCTAAATAGGAGCCAGTGGGCAAACGTCTGAATTTTGATCACAGGACTGCTGCAAGAGTCATAAGTGTTGGTCATACGTTCGCTTTTTTTTTTTAGTGCCGTTGTAATTTTGAAGGATCCTTAAACGAATTGTAAGCTAAGGATTACCTGTATACAAATTGGTAACTTATTGGAAAATGAATTTTCTACCCTGTGCATGTGGGTCAGATTTCCTTTCTTGTTTTTTTTTTTCCTTTCCTGTGCAGACGATGGAAATGCTTAAGGCAAAGGTGACTAGGACACTAATGTAAGTGTAAGCATGAACTTCTGCACTGTGTGGTGGAGTTTCTGTGTGCTTCTGGCAAATAGAAAAAACTTTTGCATGGCTTCTGCTGTGGTTTTGTGGCCCGAGCAGCATGCTTGATACTTTGCTTGGCTCCACCGATGTTCGTTTTCCCAAGGTCGTACTAAAAGTTGTCGTTTGTGTGTTTGTTAAAGTGCTCTGCAACCCTTTGCGTTAGCACAGCATAGGTAGCTTAATTTTTTGTCCCCATCTAGTGCTTTCTCTCCCTCCCTCCCTCCCTCCCTCCCTCTCTCTTTCTTTCTTTCTTTCTTCTTTCTGTCTCTTCCTTCCTTCCTTCCTTTATTTATTGCAACAGCTGGAGAGCTTGTTGTTTCTTTATTGATTAGCCCTTGGGCTTTATCAAAGTGCAGAAGTCCAGAAACAAATTATTACTATAATTTGATAAAAGCAGTTTAAAACAGAATTGGAATAAAATACGATTTCAAATGGACTTGGAAGAAAATATGATTTTAAATGAAATTGGAAGAAAATACAGTTTAAAATTTAATTTAGAAAACAGGTTATCCACCACATAACTAATTTTTCTTCCCCTGTATCTAGCTAAATTAAATTATTTATTGAGTTTAGAAAACGGATTGTCCATCGCGTAAAAGTAACAGGATAACCGAGTTGGCAGGGACCTTGGAGACCATCTAGTATGACCCCCTGCTCAAGCAGGAACCCCTTATATATTATGCAGTTCTTTTTAAAAAGACACCTAATTGTTATAGTAAAACAAAACAACATGATAAAGAAACAGAGGAGGGGGAAAAAGCTTCCCTGTATTAAATTGCCTAGGAAAAAAAGATTCTTATTATTCAAGCAACATAAAGAGGAATTTAAACTATCCACTTCTTGTGCTGTAAAAGTCATGGAGATTAGGAGATTGCTTTGCCTATAGCTCCCTCACCTTTTTTTTTTTAAAAAAGCAGAATTTTTTTTGTTTAATAATGCATTGAATGCTATATTGATCCTGCAGTGGTAAAGTTTTCCCTGGATTATATTGCTTCAGGCTGTAATTAAAGAGCTGCACATTTGAAGAGTTTGTACTCTGTGGTACAAGAAAACAGCACACTTGGGAGACATTTGTCAGAACTTAGGGGATCCAGAAGCCGGCAGTAAGACACTATCTTGAGATGTAATTTGCAGCTCCCTGGAGCTACCAGAAGGAATAGTCACATAAAACTGTTATTAATGGGTGTCCCCCACTATAATCTGTTATTTATTCATTTGATTCTATCCGCATAACTAGAGGTGGTATTCAGCAGGTTCTGACCAGTTCTGAAGAACCGGTAGTGGAAATTTTCAGTAGTTCGGAGAACCGGCAAATCCCACCTCTGACTGGCCCCGCCCCCATCTCTTCTCTGCCTCCCATTGAGTCCCAGCTGATTGGCTGGGTCTTCTTTGGTTGCCCTGCACAGGAGAACGGAGCTGGAAAGCAGGTTAGTGGGGTGGGGAGGGAATTGGGGATTTTGCAGTAACCTTCCCCTGCCATGCCCACCAAGCCACACCCCACCAAGCCACGCCCAAAGAACCAGTAGTAAAAACTGCAAGGGAGTGCAGAGTGGTGAGGACAGCAGAAAAGATTATTGGTAGGTCACTCCCTTCTATCCAGGACATGGCATACAAGGGACGCTTGAAGAGGGTCTGCAGGATTGTCTGGGATGCTACACATCCTGTTTACAACCTGTTTTCCTTGCTACCTTCTGGGAGGGGGCTTCATGGTATCCAATACAGAAAACATCTAGATTCAGCCATAGTTTTGTTCCATACAGCATCAGCCTTATGAACCTCTCAGATTACCTCTTTCTGCTACATATTCAAGAGAGAGAGAGAGAGATTAGATAAATAGATAGATATGATGGATGGATGGATAGGTAGATAGGTAGATAGATAGATAGATAGATAGATAGATAGATAGATAGATAGATAGATAGATAGAGGTACGATAGAGAGAGAAATGAGAGAGATGATAGATAATAGATAAAAGG
>NW_020769308.1:46032109-46055181 GCF_900518735.1 Pseudonaja textilis | reverse complement strand
TAGATAGATAGATAGATAGATAGATAGATAGATAGATAGATAGATAGGATAGAGAGAGAAAGAGAGAGAGATGAGAGAGAGATGATAAATAAAATTGCTTTTTTCCTTGAAGACGTTTTGCTTCTCATCCCAGAAGCTTCATCAGTTCTGACTGAATGCAGATTTCAAGTCATCCCCCATTGTTCAGTTAGAATGGAAGGAGCTTCTTGGATGAGAAGCGAAACGTTTTCAAGGGAAAACAAAGGACATCCAGTTGCCTCCTGAAAAAACAAACAAACCCACCTTTGGGACTTCCTGGGGTTAATTTTTATCTAGTGCCAAATTATTGCTGACCATTAATTAGATTCTCATGTATTTATTTATGTATTTGTTGGCTCAAGCAATAAATCTTTTTCCTGGAAATTACGGTAATCCTGATTTTGGGGGCGTGACAGAAGACCTTATCTTCTGGTTGAGAGGGTTGAGTTTCCAGCAGTAGGAAAGATCTTCAAAAGAATTTGTCTTCTGCTCATCTGAGAAATTGAGCAGGTTCCTTAATCAACATTATCTTAGCCGGATATCTTAGTTAACTAAGGACAGTACCTTTTTAATCATCACATTTTTTTTCTGCCCTTCAAACAGTTCTGCCGGGGGGAAAAAAATAAAGGAAAAAAAAAAAAACAGAACCCTCTGAGCTATTAAACAGAAGTTGCAAGATCAAAGAGGTTTCGTGCAACCCGTCGCTCTTTTCCCTTGACAATAGTTTATCTTAGATCTAAACATTTCAGGAATTGCTCCAAACCGGCAACAGCAACCTCTTAAATTGTTTCTAATTAATAAGCGAGCCCTGATATTTCTTTTTAAAAAAAGGTGCACTCCCAGCAGATTAGACGGGTGAGAGATGTTCCTGAAATAAAAGGTGAAATGTTAACTGTGGTGTTCAAAATTTCCACCTATACAGCAAAGAGTATTTCTGGAGGATGTGTCGAAAAACAACCTACGTGTAGGTAGCTCTCAGGGCATCTTTTTTTAATCTAGAGATGTGGGAGTATTTTTTAAAGTCATTTCCCTATCGGGTGTGAATTCGGGACTGCAGGGTGGGAGGGAAATTCCCGGAATTCAATAATTGAAACCTCAATATAGGATTTGATATTCAGCATGAAGGCAAGAAAACCTCCTACACTTCTTAGCCAGTGTTGTTCAGTCGCTAAGTCACGTCCGACTCTTTGTGACTCCATGGACTGTAGCACGCCAAGCCGCCTCCGTCCTCCACCGTCTCCCAGAGATAGCCAAAATGTTCGTTGTAACTATGATTAATGATCGATGACCTATCACTTTGTGGTTGTATGTGTGTACGCTGAGAGCTTAGGCACTGGAAATAAATTCCTTGTGTGTCCAATCACACTTGACCAATAAAGAATTCTATTCTATCCAATCCTATCCTAGTCTATTCTATTTTATCTTACGTTCTGTTCTATTCTATTCTATTCTATTCTATTCTACATTCTATCCTACATTCTATCCTATCCTGTCCTATTCTCTATTCTATCCCATCCTATCCTCTATTCTATCCCATCCCATCCTATCCTATATTCTATTCTATTCTGTTCTGTTCTGTTCTGTTCTGTTCTATTCTATTCTATTCTAATTCTACTCTACTCTGCTCTACTCTACTCTACTCTATTCTACATTCTATCCTACATTCTATTCTATCCTGTCCTATTCTCTATTCTATCCCATCCTATCTATTCTATTCTATTCTATTCTATCCTATCCTATCCTATCCTATCCTATCTTATCCTATCCTACATTCTATTTTGCATTCTATTCTATTACATTCTATCCTGTTCTCTATTCTATTCTGTTCTATTCTCTACTTTATCCTATCCTACATTATATTCTGCATTCTACCCTATCCTATTCTGGCCTATTTTCTATTCTATTCTATTCTCTATTCTCTTCTTATTTTTTCTTTTCTTATTTTATTCTGTCCTGCCCTATCCTATCCTATGTCCTATTCTGTTCTGTTCTAATTCTACTCTACTCCACTCCATTCCGTCAATGACCCTATCTGACCATTCCTTCCTCTGCTGTCCCCTTCTCCTTTTGCCTTCCACCTTTCCCAACATCTGGGTCTTTTCCAAGGAATTTTCTCTTCTCCTTTGGTAGCCAAAGTCTTTGAGCTTCAGCATCAGTTTCCATCCTCCCACAGAGCTGTTAGGGTTGATTACCTTCAGGATTGACTGATTTGGTCTCCTTGCAGTCCAAGGAACTCTCCAGAGTCTTCCCCAACACCACAGTGAATGCATCAATTCTTCATCACTCAGCCTCCCTTAGGGTCCAACTCTCCCAGCCATACATTACTACTGAATAACAGAACAATAGAGTTGGAAGGGACCTTGGAGGTCTTTTACTCCAACTCCTCCTCAAGCAGGAAATCCTATAGCATTCCAGACAAGTGACTGTCCAGTCTCTTCTTGAATCCTCCAGTGGTGGAGCATCCAGAAGTTCTCAAGGCAAGACATTCAACTGGCTAACTGTTCTCACTGCTAGGAAATCCCTCCTTAGTTCTAGGTTGCTTCTCTCCTTGAGTACCCTGTTTCCCCCAAAATACAACCTACCCTGAAAGTAAGTCCTAGCTTGATTTTTACATGTGCACCCAATATAAGCCCTACCCCCAAAATAAGCCCTAATGAAGATTCCACCCATTCCAGAATGCCTGGGTAAAAATTAAGCTAGGGTGAGGATGGAGGGGGTGGAGCTGCCCTACTACTTACCTTTGGACAGTTGTAGCCAAGCCTCACACACCCCAACACCTGCCTTTTCAGCCCATTTCTTCCACAGCCGGCAAGGCTTTCCTGAAGTCCTCTGTAGATGATAACAAAGCTCCAGATCGATCCAGAACTCTGTTATTGGCTGCAGAGGCCTTCAAGAAAGTCTTGCCAGCAGCAGAAGAAGAAGTTCCTGAAGGCCTCTGACAGGAAAAGGAGGCCGGGGGCGACTCGCGCAAGTGAGGTTAGTCAGTGGATGACATCCCCTGAAAATAAGACCTGGTGCCTTTTTTGGTGGCAAAATATTTATAAGACAAGAGTCTTATTTTGGGGGGAACATGATAGTTTCCATCCATGGCTTCTTCTCCTGTCTTCAGGTGTTTTGGAGAATAGCTTGATCCCCTCTTCTTTGTGGCAGCCCCTCAAATATTGGAACTCTGCTATCATACTGGGGGAAACCATAGCTTTGACTATACGGATTTTTGTTAGCAATTTGATGTCTCTGCATTTTTACATGCTGTCTAGCCAATGAGGAGGAAACGAATGTGTCAATTCAAGGACCTCAGAATTTCGGACAATGTAAGATAATGAAAACCCTCTTACATCCGTGATAATGGTTATTATTCGCAGCATGAGGGCGCGCTGCCAAATTGGCAGAAAAATTAATTTGCCTTGGTTAGGAGTTGAGTCGGTTGAGCATGTTATATGGCTCGCAATCCATTCATCATCTTTTCATTCCTTCGCATCAGGTCTCTTTCCAGCATCAGACTATCAAAATGGGATTTTATTTTATTTTTAATAGAATTCATGGAATTGAATTCCATGTCGCTTGAAGCTGGTAGAACTCTAGCCTCAAGTTCTTAGCACAAAGCATGGATGACTTAAAATGTTTCTCATCAAGATATCTCTCGTGGTAGATCAACTTGTGTCTGTGTTGAATTAGACCTACTAGGGTTCATGAGGACTATCGGATAGCAGAATAACAGAGTTGGAAGGTCTTCTAATCCACTGTTAGGATTAGCAGTGAGACCATTTCAGACAAGTGGCTGTCCAATCTCTTCTTTAAAAAACTCCAGTGACGGAAGTCTACAAACGTTCTCAGTCATCCAGGTCGTGGTTGTCCCAAAGGTGCTTTGTTTTCAGGAGGCAACTGGGCTTTCTGGTTTTACTTTTAAGGTGTTTCACTTCTCATCCAAGAAGCTTCTTCAACTCTGACAGGATAGTGGGGCATGGAAGGATTTATATTCCTTGCAGGCAGCTGGTCATTTGCATCCTTTTAGAGGGTCATTGAGGCCACTTGGAGGTTTATCTGTGTCCTCAGGGTCTACCTAAGTAGTGCAAATGGTTCCTATGGTTTGCAGTTTTTTCCCTCTGGAAATCCATTGCTGCTCCCACACCAGTCCAAAGGTATTCATCCCAAATTGTGTAGCTAAAAGTCTTGTAGAGATTCTCAATCATCCAGGTCAGGGTTGTCCCAAAGGTGCTTTTTTTTCAGGAGGCAACTAAACTTTCCTGTTTATGTTTTCTTTTGAAGATGTTTCGCTTCTCATCCAAGAAGTTTCTTCAGCTTTGACTGGATGGTAGGGAATGGAAGGATTTCTATTCCTTGCAGACAGCTGGTCATTTGCATCCTTTTTAGAGTGTCCTTGAAGCACATGCAACCCCCCCCAACAGCACTTCACCTCCCAATGACCCTCACCTGATGTAACCTCCCCATCACAAGACCCATTGCAAGACTTCCACTGATGACTCACACCTGACCCATCACAAGACCCTCACTTGACACACTCACAGCTGGAGCTCTAATAAACAGAAGAACACCGGCACTGACAACCCCTAAACATCGCTGAAGGTGCTACTTAGCCTGGCCCTCCACAAGCAATCCCATCAACAGACACCTTGGCCTACAACCAGCCTACGAACCCCTCGGAATCCATATCAACCCCACAGCCAACCACAGGTAGCACCAAATCTCAACCAATCCACACAACACTCCCCCTAACCAGCACTCCACCTCCCAATGACGCTCACCTGATGTGATCGCCTTATCACAAGACTCATCACAAGTCTCACTGATGACTCACACCTCAACCATCACAAGACCCTCGTTGACCCACCCACAGAATCCAAATCAACAACACAGCCAACCAGAGAAAGCGCTGACCCTCAATTAACCCACCCAAGTCCCCTGCCAACCAGTGCTTCACCCAATGACCCTCATCTGATTTAACTTCCCCATCACAAGATCCATCAAAAGAGTCACTGATGACTCCACAAACATACCTGAAACCCTTATAAACAGAAGAACAACCACATCCCCTAAACTCTACTGAAGATGTTACTTAGCCTGGTTCTCCACAAGCAATCCCATCAACAGACACTTTGACCCACAACCAGCCTATGAACCCCTCAGAATCCACATCAACCACACAACCTACCAGAGACAGCACCGACCCTCAACCAACCCACCCAAGCCCCCCTACCATCCATTCATCCTGATCTGGTGGAACCTCCCTATCACAAGAACCTCACCTGATCTGCCCACCTGTGATGACCCATGGTGTGGCACAAAGACAACCCAGCCAGATAATAAGTAGGGATCCCTTTATTAGCTACAACTTTGCCCCCAATGTGCCAGTTACCTTCCGGTTTGGAGAAAAACTCTCCCAAGAACCTGCAACAGCCTTTGGCTGCAGATATTCTGGTCCAAAACATTGTAAACAGAAAAGTTAAAACTATAAATCTGACAAAGCAAGATAAGGCAATAAATCCGGCAGGGCACGATAAGACAAGGGTCTTCAAACTTGGCAAGTTTAAAACTTGTGGAGTTCAGCTCCCAGAATTCCTGAGCTAATATTACTGGAGTAGGAATTCTGAGAGTTGAAGTCCACAAGTCTTAAAGCTGTCAAGTTTGAAGACCCCTGCGATAAGGAGTTCCAGAAGTGAAGTAAATCAAACCAGTTGGGAGGATTCCAGGAATGCAGATAACAGCAGCCAATTCAATATTTATTCCCAGGAAATGCCTCATTTGTTCCCAGGAAATGCCCCTCCCAACTGCCTCTCTTTTGAACTCCTTCCCCAGGTGTGCCTTGTGAAGGGAATCAGGGCCCTTTCCTCCCTCTGAAGCCATGCAACCCACGTTGCTCTCTTCTCCGTTCTTCCCTGCATGCCCTAGGATGAAGAAGGGGTGGGCCTGGGTCTTCCTCTGAACTCCCTCTCCCTTTTTCTACCTCTTCCCTGCTCTGCCCAGCCGGACTTTGCCCATCCCCAGTTTCCTCCACAGCCAATGGAGCCTCTCCCCTGCTCCCTGACAGCTGTTCATCTTCCTCCTCTGAGTCAGACTCTGACAGGGGCATGACACCACCTCTGAAGACCTTACAAGCAGAAGAACACCAACCCTGAATCCCCTAAACTCTGCTGAAGATGTTACCTAGCCAGGTAACAAAATGTTCAGAAACCAATCCACAAGCTCGGAGAACGAACCTCCACCCTCAAATCTACAATTCCCCAATTTCCAGAGTGAGGCACGCACAATTTCTAACGCTTCTTTTTTTCTCTCACTTTAGAACCATCCGTTCTGTTCACACGCACACATGAAACACCTCCAGTTATATATGCCAAAGACACGAAATAGTTTGCCAGTGACCTTTTTCATCGTTGTTGTTGACGCCTCGGAAACTTGCCGCATACCTGATGCCAGAAAGCTCCCCCTGCCCTCCCCCCGCGATGCTCAGTTTGCATCTCCGGATTCGCACCACGCCACACGCACATTTCAAAGGAGCATCAGGGTTGCCATTTATAGGAAACGCGATGCGCTAATTGCCTGTCAGTGAGTATATTAAGCCGAGAAGCTAAGATGCTAAAATTGACTTTGGAGGGCTGTAAAAGTTTATAGCCTCATCTGGGCCAGGAAAGTTTCCACATAGAGAATCCCACTTTTGCTTCTTTTTGTGAAAGCAGTTTAAATTAGACTGATTCCTCATTTATAGTACATTGCCACTTCTTCCCTGCTTGCATTTAATAATAGTGGTCGTTCTCAACATATGACCAACAATTGAGCCTCAATATTTACGTTGCCAAGTGAGTTGTTGGCTAAGTGAGTTTTGGGGCCTGTTTTAGGACTTTCCCTCTCCACAATCGTGAAGTGAATCCCTGCTGTTCTTCAATCTGTCACACGGTCGTTAAGTGAATCTGGCTTCCCCATTGACTTTGCTTGTCCAAAGGATGAGAAAAGAGGGGATCACGTGATGTCTCCCCAGGACATGGCAACAGTCATACATGTGAGTCAGTTGCCAAGCATCCAAAATGTAAATCATAAGGCTGCACTTGGAATATTGCAGCCAGTTTTGGTCACCAGAATATAAAAAAAGATGTTGAGACTCGGAAAGAGTGCAGAGAAGAGCAATGAAGAGGACTAGGGGACTGGAGGCTAAAAGAGGAACTGGGTATGTCTAGTTCCGTGATGGCGAACCTATGGCATGCGTGCCACAGGTGGCACGCAGAGCCATTTGTGCCGGCACGTGAGCTGCAGGCAAACCTACCTCACTGCGCATGCGCGTGCCTCACAGCTGATTTTTCGGCTGGTTTGAGGTCTTTGTCGGCATCCCAGAGGCTTGAAAAAAGCTTCTGCAGGCTTTGCAGGGCGAATAATAGGCCCATTTCATCACTTCCTGTAATACCAGAAGTGACGAAACGGGCCTATTATTCATCCTGCAAAGCCTGCAGAAGCTTTTTTCAAGCCTCTGGGAGGCCGAAAAAGGCCTCAAACCATCCGAAAAATCAACTGTGAGGCGTAGTGCAGGTAAGGGGGTGGTGGCGGGAGGGTTGCACGCACATGCGCAGGGGGCATGGGGGAGCACGCACATTGTCTTCTGGGTGCTGGCACATGAGCGCAAGCGCATGCACAATTTTTGGCACATGAGCCCAAAAAGGTTAACCACCATTGGTCTAGTTTGATGAAAAGAAGGACTAGGGTTGGCAATGATAGCAGTGTTCCAATATCTCAGGGGCTGCCCCAAAGAAAAGGGAGTCAAGCTATTCTCCAAAGTACCTGAAGGCAGGACAAGAAGCCATGGATGGAAACAAATCAAGGGCAGAAGCAACCTAGAACTAAGGAGAAATTTCCTGACAGTGAAAACAATCAGTAGAACAACTTGCCTTCAGAAGTGGTGAATCCTCCAACACTGGAGGTTTTTAAGAAGAGATTGGACAATCATTTGTCTGAAGGGGTGTAGGATTTCCTGCCTAAGCAGGGGGTTGGACTAGAAGACCTCCAAGGTCCCTTCCAACTCTGTTATTCTATTCTAAATCACGTGACCCTGGGGAGGCTGCAACGGTCATAAGTGTGAAAAATGGTCACAAATCCCTTTTCTCGATGCCATTGTAACTTCGAACAGCAAAAAAATTATAAGACAGGGTCTTATTTTTGGGGAAACACAGTAGTCCTTGACTTACAACAGTTTATTTAGTGGCCATTCAAAGTCACAACAGGACTGAAAAAAGGGACTTATGATTTATTGCTGAAGGATGCAACAAAAGTGACTAAAAACATTGAAGATGTAAGTAGTCTTTGTTTAGCAACCATTTAGAATTACGTCAACAGCGCTAAAAAAAAAGTGACTTATGTCTGGTCCTCACCCTTATGACCATCACAGCAGCTCCAGGATCACCAGTGATCCAAATTTGGACCCACACTTGTGACCTTTGTGGAATGACAACAGTTGTAGGAACCCTGGGAGCATGCGACCGCCATTTGCAATCTTCCCAGCTGGCTTCCAACACGCATTCGAATGTAAATCACGTGAAGCTGCAATGGTTGTAAGTGTGAAAAATGACCATAAATCACTTTTTTACAGTGCCGTTATAACTTTGCACAGTCCCTGAGTAAACTGTCGTAAGTCGAGGAATGCCCCATAAATTCTGCTGAGGTCTAGAATTCTCTGGATTCTGCAGGGATAGCAGAGAAAGTTTTTTTTAAAAAAAAAAACTGCGAATAAAAGAGAGAGAATTTCTGAAATATGCAGAGGGGTCAGCTGAGAACATCAGATATCAGCCACGATGAGTCATTAGTCAAATGGAAAGAAGGAGAAATGAGAAGAAGAAGCAAAATGGAATTAACCTCCAAAGGCTGGGACAAAAATAGGCTGGTGTGAACTAGGACACAAGAGATTTAAACAACAACAACTCTGAGATAACAATCAAGACAAAAGAACAGAGGTGTGAAAATACCAGTCAGGGTTTTGGTATTTGAAAGCCAGACAACCGGTCCAGGATCAAACTTAGAAACTTGTTTAATAATGAAGTGTTTAGATTCCAGATCTGAGACCGTGATGGGAATCGGCGCCATTTGAAATGTTTCTAAGTGGAAACCATGGAAGACCTCAGAGATTCTAGCTATGAAAGGAGCAATAAAATAAGGGGTCCTTGGTGCTCTCAGAGCTTGGTTGTTTTCTTGCAGATGTTTCATGACCCAACTATGCCTGGAATGCACTACCTGACTCTGTTGTTACATCCTCTAACCCCCACTCCTTTAATCTCAAACTATCCACTATTGACCTCACCCCATTCCTAAGGGGTCTGTGTAAGGGGTGGGCATAAGCGCACCATCGTGCCTGCCGTCCCTGGCCTATTGTCCCCATTTATTCATACTTATTTCCTGTATTCTTACTCATGCTTATACTTGTACCTGTTATCTTGTAAGCGATTGACAAATAAAATCAATAAATAGAATCAATAAATAAAATAGACTAGGTAATATCATCAGTGCTAGAAGGGAGTAGAGCTTGTGGCGAGGAGGAGGAGGAGGAGGAGGAAGAGTGGGGCCAGTTGGTAACAATATTTAGGGTTCCACCAAAAGAAACAATTGGAAATACTCTAATTTTGGGGAGAGAATATCTTGCAGGACTCTTAAGTCCCCATTCCAGTAACAACCAGTTGTGTGTCATCACACCCATAAATATTTACACACAGTCTATTGTTCCCCTGCCCACCAATTTAAAGCCTCTGTGATATATTATTGTAGAGAGAAGGTTCCCCTGCCACACCCACCAAGCCACGCCCACAGAACCGGTAGTAGTGTTCCCACCACTGGAACATAGATACCAAAACATCACCCTGCCAGCCACACGCAGATGAGCATAGGTTAATTCCAAGATTAACAACAGAGCAACCATCAAATACACACTACCCCACACTATCACAATCAAGGACTTGCCAAACAAGCCAAGAGTAAACCAGCCCAGCCAAAGAACATCTAAGACCACCTCCCACCAACACTGATAGGACAAACCACTACAGTATAATGTAAACTGAGTGCGAACCAGCGCTGATGATGTTACCTAGCTGGGTAATGAAACGTCTACAAGAAAACAACCAAGCTCAGAAGGCACCAAGGACCCCACATTTCCAACCCTGAGCTACAAATGTTCTTCTTTATTGGAATCTAACGTTGTGTTCTATAAACTGGGCAATGTTTAGATGATGGTCATACCTCTTAACATTGCCCAGTTTATAGAACACAACGTTAGATTCCCCCTTAAGCCAGCATGTTTCCAAGTTTGAAAAAGGAAACTATAGATCTGTTTACAGGCAGGTCTATCTATGTAAACATGTTCTCTAATTTCTTTTGCTTCTTGGGGACATTTCAAGTTATTTATTTAACTACCTGTCTCAGTTCTTGAAACACGCTTGATCTGTTTAATTGAAGCCCAAAGCTGCATCCACACAGCACATTGAACTTGGTTAGTTGTAACCTTGGTTTGTTTCTTGGGAGGCTTAGTGTTTTATGCCCTTAGAGCCTTTCTGTCTGTTTTCTAGGTCTTTGATCTTATCTTTTTTTGTTGTTGTTGTTTAGATTAAAGCAAGCAATTCCAGAATTCTTACTAAGTAATTAAGAGGATTGTGTTGACTCTTAATGCTTCGTTTGTGATCCTCATTATGATTAATTTGCTTTTTAAATTCCTGTCTGTCTGGCTTAAGTTACATAAACGTGTCTCTTTTTTTCCCTCCCCCTCTGAACAAGCGAATGTAATATATATATTTATGCATCCGTTTTGTAATGCAGAGGAAAAGGGGAGGAATTCTGCAAAAGTCTTTCCTTTAAAAAAAAATAAAAATTAAAATGTATTCTGTTCTGTCCAAAGAAATTCACTGAAGTTCTTTCAGCCTTTCTTTCCTGCAACTGACATTTTATATTTCACCGGCCTACAATGCAGAACTTTATATTACACGGTTTAAGGGAGTTTAACAAGCAAGCATGCATTTTGGACAGGGCTGTTTGCAATTTTAAAAGAACATTACTTGCTTTGTGAGAGTTCTAATATATGTCGGGGGGGGGGGAGGAAGTTCTACCTTGTTTAGGCTGAAATTCTGGCATGCTTCTGCAAAATTTTGCATTTTGCTGTAACTCACAGACAGAATTTGTTTATTAAATTTATATGCTGCCTGTGTCGAAGCCACTGGGGCAGGGGAGGGATTCAATTTTTTTTAACAACCGTTTCTGTAGGCGTGGCTAGATGGGCATGGCTAGGTGGGCATGGCCATGTGACTGAATAGGTGTGGCTTTATTAAATTGCAGCGCGCACACACTTTTTTTTTTTTGGCCTTCTGGGCCTCAGGGGAGCCTCGGGGGGGGGGGCGTTTTTGCTCCCAGAAGCTGTCATGCCCCTGTTGGAATCTGATTCCTAGGGGGAGATTGAGCAGCTGATAGGGAGTGGGAGTGTGGCTCCGGTGGCTGTGTAAGAAATGGGGGAGGGGCACAGTCCAGCTGGGCATTCAGAGGAAGACCCAGGCCCACCCCCTCTTCATCCTAGGATATGCAGGGAAGAACGGAGAAGGGAGCAACTTGGGTTACAGGGGAGAAAAAGGCCCTGATTCCCTTCATTAGCTGCAGCTGGGGAAACAGGATAAAAAGGGCGTTTCCACACAGCACCTTGCTGGAAGCAAAGCGTGCACTTTATTTGTTTGTTGAGGCATATCTGGGTTCTGGCATCCTCCCAACTGTGTGTGTTCTGTTATCTTTTGGAAGTCTGCAATTCCTTATCCTGCCCTGTCTCATTAATTGCTGCAGCATGGTTTGTGTTGGTTTTTATTTATAATTTATATGTACTTTGAGTTCGGGCTGAATTTCTTCCCTTTAAAGACTGTTCTTGGGAGAGTTTTCTTTTCTCCAGCCGATGATAATTGGACACTGGGGGCCAAGTTGGAGGAATTAAAGGGACTTTACCTACTTTTGTGACTTTGTTGCTTTTGTGCCACGTCCCGGGTCATCACAGAAGGCTTCCCAGGGGCTCAGGAAGGAAAAAAATGGAGTCTGGTGGGGCGCGCAGCCCCCCACTCCCCCCATGCACTCCATTCTACCTTCCATTCCATATTTTCTTCTCTCCTCTCCTCCACCCTTCCCTGATGCACCCTATCCCCTTGATTATGGCACTTGCTAGTGAGCTTCAAAGAAGGTGAAGATAGGCATCTGATACTGCTATTTTGATTTTTTAAAACCATTTCCCCTAGATACCCCTTCAGAAGGTTGCTTGACTTCTCCCCAGTGCCAAATGACGTACAGAAGGGATACCAGGGAGGGGGTGGGTTGATCAGCAGGGATGAACCGAAAACGTACGGATGCCCCACTATTCCCAAACTAAGCCCCTCCCGGAAATGAAGCTTCTGTGCAGGAGCCAAGATGCTCAATTACTTGGGGAGAATCAAAAGTCCAACCTAGGCACCTTCCTTATAATTCATCACAATCCACTTTTCCATAGGCTGGGTAAAATTTCATCAATCAAAGCTGCATTTCCGATCCGTGGAAGATATGAATTAAATATAGAAGTGGCAGCCATAAGGCTGGAAAGCCTGATTGCCTAAAATCGAAGAGGCTCGGCATAATTGCACGCTTCTTTTCAACAGACAGTATCTGTAAGCACTATTGAATGTTGTGCCGGAGATGCGGAAATGTGAAATTATAAAAATACAAGCGCCAGTGGCCAAAAACTCATTCTTTGACTCTTTAGTAAACTTTTGGAGAAAGGCGTCATCTGGTGGTAACGAGTGGTACTGCGGCCTTTATTTGCCATCTGTGGTTGAGATCTTACTTTTAAAGGCTTTGTTAGATCACAGAATAAAATACAAAAATACAAAAGCGAAATAGGAAGACCCATTATACAAGCCTTGGTGGTTATTCTGACCCAAACCTGGTTCCAGGGAAGCAAACATGAGACAAAGGTAACAGTACAACCTTTTAATGATTCTTTACAAATCCTGTTCTTTCACGGGTAAAAGGCTGCTTCAAACCAATTAGCTCCGATAAGAAAGAGCCTTGCCAAGGTTTTGCAAGGCTGCCAAGAACAGCAGATAACCTTACTAAACAATAATTCCAACACAAAGTGTCTCCAAACACCAACTCGGATATTCCTAACGTCCACCAGGCTTGAATGTAAAACTTATTTG
This sequence comes from Pseudonaja textilis, assembly GCF_900518735.1. Next base: position 46,041,991 of record NW_020769308.1, on the reverse strand, counting down.
CCTTCTGCAAAGAACTCTGGTTTCTCAGCTGGCTTTTATCTCCTCACTGAGGGGCCATTACCTTGCAGCCTTACTCCCAAGTCGCTCGTGCTACTACAGCTGCTCCTTCCTTCGAGCAGCCCTGAGTGTATGCACACTGGGCACAGGCTCCTCAGGGACCTCTTCATCACTGCTGCCAGCCATCCACACCAGTTGCTGGCGAACCACAGCAGTTGTATAAACAGAGGCACAGGTTGAAAAGCATGTGAAGTATTTAGTACTGCTTTATAAATCCTTCAGGGGGACACGGTGGCTCAGTGGCTAAGACACTGAGCTTGACAATCAGAAAGGTTGGCAGTTCAGCAGTTCGAATCCCTAGTGCCACGTAACGGAGTGAGCTCCTATTCCTTGTCCCAGCTTCTGCCAACCTAGCAGTTCGAAAGCACATTAAAAATGCAAGTAGAAAAATAGGGACCCCTTTGGTGGGAAGGTAACAGCATTCCACGCACCTTTGGCGCTTAGTCATGCCGGCCACATGACCACGGAGACGTCTTCTGACAGTGCTGGCTCTTCGTCTTTGTAATGGAGATGAGCACTGCCCCCCAGAGCCGGAAACGACTAGCACGTATGTGCAAGGGAACCTTTACCTTTATCTATAAATTCTTCGTAAGACCGCACTTGGAATATGCAGTTTTGCTCATCACATTACAGAAAAGATGGTGAGACTTCGGGAAAAAGTGCAAAGAAGAGAGGTTTAAGATCCTGGAGACAAAAACATATGCAAAATTGGGTGTGGCCAGCCTAGAGGAAAAAAAGGACTAGGAGGGACATGATAGCAGTCTTCCAATATTTGAGAGGTTGCCAGAAAGAAAAGGGGGTTCAACCTGCTTTCCAAAGCATTTAAAGGCAGGACAAGAAGCAACGGATGGAAACTAATCAAGGAGAGAAGCAACCTGGAATTAAGGAGAAACTTCTTAACTGGGAGGACAATTAACCAATGGAACTGCTTTCCACCAGAAGTTGTGGGTGCTTAATGCCTGGAGATATTTAAGAAGAGACTGGACAGCCATTTGTCCAGAATGGTATATGGCCATGATGGCGAACCTATGGCATTTGTGTGGGCATGCGAGCCCCAGGTAAACTTTCCTCACTGCGCATGCACATGCGCATGGCTCCCAGCTGATTTTCAGGCCTTTTTCATCCTGCCAGAGGCTTTAGAAGCCTCTTCAGGCTTTGCAGGCCGAAAAATAAGCCCATTTTGTCACTTTCTGTATTTCCGGAAATACCGGAAGTGACTAGATGGGTCCATTTTTCGGCCTGCAGAGGCTTCCCTCAAGGGCTGAAAATCAGCAGGGGCGCAGTGCAGGTAAAGGGGGGAAATCGCATGCACACGCGCAGAGGGTGTGTGGGGCGCACACATTGCCTTCTGGGTGCTGGCACGTGAGTGCGCAAGCACAATTTTTGGCACAGGAGGTTGGACTAGAACACCTCCAAGGTTCTTTCCAGCTCTATTGTGATGGATTGATCCGCTGGAAAATCTTCACGCCCTTGAAAACACAGTTGATGTAGCAACTGCAACATTGCGGGGTGACTACGGCAAGTGGGTTTTTTTATTTTTGCATAAAACAATTTGCCTTTTAAAACGCCTTCTCCTTAACCGAGGGCAACAAATTAAGATGTTGATGCCGTGCACTCTTGTAATGAACTACATATGAATGATGCTTATTTTTAGCAAATAAATGCTCATGCAATCTTTTGCTGTCATAAAAATAGAAGGCGGTATGGGTCAAGGAAGGAAATCAGGAATATTTCCCACCACCACCACCCCGGTTACTTTCAGGTAGTCCTCCTCGACTTACGACCATAATGGAGCTCAAGATTTCTGTCGCTAAGGGAGACTTTTGTTCAGTGAGCTTCACCCTCCCCCATTTTACGGGCTTTCTTGCCATAGCTGCTAAGTGAATAACTGCATGGGGTTACGTCAGCAACACGGTTGTTAAGTGAACCTGGCTTTCCCATTGACTTTGCTTGTCATTTAGTCACCGTTCAAAGTTCAAAAAGTGACTTAAACCATTTTTCACTCTTATGACCATTCCACACCTCCCCAGGGTCACGTTGATTTACATCTCGGATACTTGACATCTGACTCGCATTTGTGACGGTTGCAGCGTCCTCTGGGATCACATGATTCCCCCTCTTGTGACCAACCATCTGATGAGCAAAATCTCCAGGGGAAACCAGATTCGCTTAACAAGTGCAGGGATTCACTTAATGGACGTGACGAGAAAGATCGTCAAATGGGCCAAAACTCACTTAACAAATGTCTCGCTTAGCCACAGAAATTTTAGGCTCAATTGCGGTCGTTAAGTCCAGAACTACCTGTAATTCTCCGTTTGGAGAGAGAAAGTGCAACATGGAAGGATGTTATCTCCCAAACGTTTGCAGGTGTGGGTTTCCTTATACTGCACATCCTTATAGTTTTGTTGTTGTTGAGTCGCTAAGTTGTGTCCATCTCTTCCAAAGGTGCTTTTTTTGAAGCAATTGGACTGTTTTTTCTCTTGAAGACATTTCGCTTCTCATCCAAGAAGCTTCTTCACCTCTGACTGGATGGTGGGGAAGTGGAAGGGTTTATACTCCTTGCAGGCAGCTGGTCGTTTGCATCCTTTTTAGAGGGTCGTTGAGGCCACTTGGAGGTTTCTCTATGTCCTCAGGGTCACCTGAGTGGTGCAAATGGTTCCTGTAGTCTGCAATTTTTTCACTTTGGAAATTCTTTCGTACTCCCACACCATTCCAAGGGTGTTCATCCCAAATTGTGTAGCTCACAGATGGCTAACCTTTCTGTCCTGCCATGCCAAAAGTGTGTACGTGCACATGTGACAGCACCCATAAGACAATGCACATGGGGGGGACCTATGCCTCCTGCACATGCCACCCCCCCATGCATGTCACGTGTTTGTGCATGCGTGCACATCTCCTGCGTGCGCCCTGTTCCCCGCACATATGCGGCAACTACCTGACAATCAACTGGTGGGTGGACAGTGCATGCACCTGCGCAGTGCACTTGCTCTGGAGCGATGGCTCACGTGCCGGCGGAGATGGCTCTGCGTGCCACTTCCTGCAAACATGCCATAAGTTCGCTATCATGGGTATAGCTAAAAGTCTGTTGAGATTCTCAGTCATCCAGAGATACACAGAGAAACCTCCAAGTGGCCTCAGCAACCCCCTAAAAGGATGCAAATGACCAGCTGTCTGCAAGGAATATAAATCCTTCCGTTCCTCACCATCCTGTCAGAACTGAAGAAGCTTCTTGGATGAGAAGCGAAACATCTTCAAAGAAAAACTAGAAAGTCCAATTGCCTCCTGAAGAAAGCATCTTTGGGACAACCATGACCTGGAGGTCAAAATCTCTACACTTTTAGTTATGCAATTTGGGATGAACACCCTTGGAATGGTGTGGGAGTAGGAATAGATTTCCAGAGGGGAAAAAAATTGCAGACTCCATGAACCAGGAGTACCACTCAGGTGACCCTGAGGACACAGAGAAACCTCCAAGTGGCCTCAACGACCGTCTAAAAGGATGCAAATGACCAGCTGTCTGCAAGGAACATGAATCTTTCTATTCCCTACCGTCCAGTCGAAGCTGAAGAAGCTTCTTGAGGAGAAGCGAAACATCTTCAAAAGAAAAAAAAAAGTCCAGTTGCCTCCCCCTCAAAAAAGCACCTTTGGGACAACCACGAAACTGGATGATGGAGAATATCTACAGACTTTTGTCTGACTCTTCGCGACCCCTTGGACCTTAGCACATCACGGCCCCCTCCTTCTCTGTCTCCTGGACTTTGTCCAAATTCATCTTCGTTGCATTGATGGCCCTACCCAACCATCTCATCCTCTGTCGTCCCCTTCTTCTTTTGTCTCCCATTTTTCCCAACATCCAGAGCAAGGGTGGGCTGCTACTGGTTCGCACCTGGTTCGGGCAAACCAGATGTTAATTTTACACCTGGTTACGTGAACTGGTAGTTCTGATGACTGGCTGGCCCCTCCCAGGAGTAACCACATGGGCCATTTTGGATCGTAGGAAAGTTCAAGTTCCATGCGGAGGCTCGGAGAGTGTGAAAAATGGGCCTCCGGAACATTCCAGAAGAGAGAGAGGGAGCCTCCAGAGCCCCGGGAGGCCATTTTCGCTCTCCCAGAGGCTCGAAGAAGGCCTCCAGAGCCTGTGGAGGGCAAAAACTCCCCGTCTGAGGCCCGTTTTTGCTCCCAGGGTGGTGCAGGAGGCCGACTAGGCCACACACACCCATGGCCATGCCCACCCAGCAACCGGGCAAGGAATCTGTTGCTAAATTACTTGAAGCCCATTTTCTGTGGAAGAAAACAGAACAGTCCAGGGATTTGCTCCAGTAGAATGTGCTATCCTTCTGAATGCCAGGTTCATTTAGCTTTGATTTATCTGACAAGGAAAGAAAGCTAAAAAAAAAAGAAAGAAAGAAAGATACCTTATTTGGGGCAACTGGTATGAAACCAACTTTCTAGGACGTGTGGCAGATGTGATCAATTACAAGGCCAGAAGATGGATGGAAAGAACAATTTGATTGTGCTGTGGTTGTTCCTCTTAGCGTTCCCACTCCCAGCCTACCCACATTTATAAATCTCTTTCATTGATGTCACTCAAATAGGTGAGAAACTTTGCAAGCAAGCAACTTTGTTCCATGTGTTTTGCAAACACACACACTGGAATGGCATTTCAGCCTCTTCTCTCTACAATAACACATCACAAAGGCTTTAAATTGGAGGGTGAGGAGTAGCAGTAGACTGTGTGCAAATATTTATGGGTGTGATGACACACAACTGGTTGTTACTGGAATGGGGACTTTAAGAGTCCTGCAAGATATTCTCTCCCATTTAAACAAAAATTAGACCATTTGCAATTGTTTTTATTTGGTAGAACCCTAAATAATGTTGTCAACTGGCCCCACATTGTTCCTGGAAGTATTTCTATCCCAGGTAACCAGTGGTTGGATTCAATTTTTTTTACTACTGGTTCTGTGGGCGTGGCATGGTGGGCATGGTGTGGTGGGTGTGGCAGGGGAGGGATACTGTACAATTTTCCATTTCTTCCCCATTCCTGGGGGAAGGTTACTACAAAATCTCCATTCCCTGGATGGTGACTTAACCTGCTTTCCAGCTCCATTCTCCTGTGCAGGGCAACCAAAGAAGATCCAGCCAATCAGCTGGGACTCAATGGGAGGCAGAGAATAGATGGGGGCGGGGCCAGTCAGAGGTGGTATTTGCTGGTTCTCCGAACTACTCCAAATTTCTGCTATCAATTCTCCAGAACTGGTCAGAACCTGTAGAAGACCACTTCTGGAGAAGAGGGAATGAGGAAGGAAAGGATTGTAGAGGGAGAGAGGAGAGGAGAGGACAGGAGAGGACAGGAGAGGAGGAAGGAAGGAAGGAAGGAAGGAAGGAAGGAAGGAAGGAAGGAAGGGATTTTCAATTATGACAGGTTACTTTTTTCTCTTGTTGAAGTATCTCCAGAACTGATCAGAACCTGCTGAAGACCATACCTCTGCAGGTAACCATGTTCAGAATCCAATTTCTTCTTATCTTCACATCTCCTGGGCTGGATCCAAGGTAGCATTTTGTGGAATTCTGGTTGGACTGGAGGAGGGAAGAAATTAGCAGCGGGCCCTTCCTTTCCTATTATGGTGGTCTAGAACATTGTTTCTCAACTTGGACAACTTTAAGATTGGGTGAAGATCAACTGTTGAGTTGAAGACAACCCACCTTGTTGCCAAGGTTGAGAAATTGTAGAGGAAGTACGAACAGACCCTAGGGGCAGAATGGGACAACTCATCACAGCCAACTCACTGTGGGACAATTTAACAATTCTGTTTAATTATTTAAAATAAATTAAAAAAATATTTTAACTTTTGTCATTCACATTTCATTCTGTCCCTCCTATTACATCCTTTCTTTAATGATTCTATTCTGCCATTTCTTTGATATTAGTGTAACTCTAGTCTCTGCAGCGAGTTGTGGATGGTGGGTTAGCTATGGCGAATTGGCCAGAGTGAGTTGGCTGTGGTGAGTTGATGGTGGTGAGTTGGCTGTGGTGAGTTGATGTTGGAGAGTTGGCCATGGTGAGTTGGCCATAGTCAGTTGGTGGTGGTGGGTAGGCTATGGTGAGTTGACGGTGGTGAGTTGGCCATGGTGAGTTGGCAGAGGTGGGTGGGCTATGGTGAGTTGGCTGTGGTGAGTTGATGTTGGAAAGTTGGCCATGGTGAGCTGGTGGTGGTGGGTTGGCTGTGGTGAGTTGGCCATGATAAGTTGGCCATGGTGAGTTGGCAGAGGTGGGTAAGCTATGGTGAGTTGGCTGTGGTGAATTGATGGTAGAGTGTTGGCAGTGGAGAATTGGCTATGGTATGTTGGCTGTGGCAAATTGTCATAGACACGCCTGGGGGTCGAATCAAGAGAGGAATTAGCTTAAAGTCATTATGTTGGAAGAAATGGTCTAACTCCAGCCCCCTTATGTTCCATTAATACAGTTTAATATTGACAGTTAGTTGACTAGATTCTTGTGTAATAACTGGAACTTAATGTGTGGTCCTGATTCTTATTGCCTGACAGAAATTTTGGTTTAGAAAATCTTTTAAACAGCAGGGAAGGAAATGTAGGAAGCTGTAAAGGAATGGAGACTTGGTCCTGGTTACTTCCATATTTGGTTCCTAAACTTAACATATAACTAAACTGTTCTAATGTAACACAACTTCCAGTGCACAGCCTTGAGCTGATGGTCATCTGCCAATCATCAGGAACAGAAACCCCGAAATATGTGCTGTTGAGCTTGTCTCTTTGGATTTCTGTTACTTGCCTTTTTAATTTTAGCACCATTGAAAATGATGTTGGAGCAGGATGGATGGAAAAGAGGAAGGAAACAGTTCTAAAAATATAGAAAAACTTCAATTTAACCAATAAGTCAAAAGAGAATTGCAGTATTGGTTTGGTTCTGCAACCCAACAAGACAGACACAGACTTCAGAGAGAAATTAGGATTGCAGAAAAAACAGTGGCTACCAACCTGCCCTCCATCAAGGACTTGTATACTGCATGAGTCCAAAGGGGGGCTATGGAAATATCTACAGACCCCTCACATCCTGGACATAAACGGTTTCAACTCCTTCCCCCAAAATGACGCTATAGAGCCCTGCACACCAGAACAACTAGACACAAGGACAGTTTTTCCCCAAATGCCATCACTCTATTAAACAAATAATTCCCTCAACACTGTCGAACTATTTACAAAGTCTGCACTACTATTACTATTAGTCTTCTCGTCACTCCTCATCACCCATCCCCTCCCACTTGTGACTGTAGGACAGTAACTTTGATGCTTTTATCCTTACAATTTATATTGACTGTTTCCTAGTACGATTTGATTGCTTATTTGTACCCTGTGACTGTTATTAAGGGTTGTACTTGATGATTCTTGACTCTTAACTAAAGTATCCTTTCTTTTATGTATACTGAGAGCATTTGCACCAAGACAAATTTCTTGTGGGTCCAATCACACTTGGCCAATAAAGAATTCTAATTCTATTCTATTCTATTCTATTCTATTCTATTCTATTCTATTCTATTCTATTCTATTCTATTCTATTCTACTCTATTCTATTCTATTCTACTCTATTCCATTCTATTCCATTCCATTGCATTGCATTCCATTTCGTTCTATTCTGTTCCTATTTCTATTTCGACTTCTATTTCTAATCTATTCCATTGTTCTGTTCTGTTTTCTTCTCTATTCTATTTTCTTCTCTATTCTATTCTATTTTCTTCTCTATTCTATTCTATTCTACTCTACTCTATTCCATTCTATTCCATTCCATTCCACTTCGTTCTATTCTGTTCCTATTTCTATTTCGACTTCTATTTCTAATCTATTCCATTGTTCTGTTCTGTTTTCTTCTCTATTCTATTTTCTTCTCTATTCTATTCTATTCTATTCTATTCTACTCTATTCCATTCTATTCCCTTCCATTCCATTGCATTCCACTTCGTTCTATTCTGTTCCTATTTCTATTTCTGTTTCTACTTCTACTTCTATTTCTAATCTATTCAATTGTTCTGTTTTCTTCTCTATTCCATTTTCTTCTCTATTCTATTCTATTTTCTTCTCTAGTCTATTCTATTCTATTCCATTCCATTTTGTTCTCTTCTGTTCCTATTTCTATTTCTGTTTCTACTTCTACTTCTATTTCTATTCTACTCCATTGTTCTATTCTATTCTATTCTATTCTATTCTATTCTATTCCATTTTGTTCTATTCTGTTCCTATTTCTATTTCTATTTCTGTTTCTACTTCTATTTCTATTCTATTCCATTGTTCTGTTCTGTTCTATTCTATTCTGTTCTATTCCGTTTTGTTCTATTCTGTTCCTATTTCTATTTCTATTTCTGCTTCTATTTCTATTCTATTCCATTGTTCTGTTCTATTCTGTTCTGTTCTGTTCTGTTCTATTCTATTCTATTCCTATTCCTGTTCTGTTCTTTTTCTGTCCCAGAAACATGTTCAACTTAAAAATACGAACTTGAGTTTCTTGAGTGATAACCCTGTTTCCTCTCTGTCTGTTTTGCTTTGCAGTTTTGTTAAGTGAATCTTCACTAGAATGAGCACAAACAATACCGAGTAACAGCTTTTGTACATCAACATTAATGGAGGAAAAGCCTGAGAAAGAAAGAATGCTGGGATGGAGAGAACATGGACGAATGAATGAGTGAATGAATGAATGCACGAATGGAAAAGCTGCCTTCTGAATGTAGCTCAGCCAGACATGGAAGAATTCTCCGGTGAGACGATTCAAAACATGAATTTGGCCATCAGCTGATTAGAAACCGCGGCTCTCGAACAACATCCAAGAAACGTGCACACTTTTTAAAAGAAATGCTCCGAAGGGCAGGAAACACGTCAAGAGGCAGGAAGTTGATTGAAGAGAATTCCTTCGCTAAATGCCTGGAAGAAAGTGGGATTATCGCTTGCCGCTGTCTTACCACAACCAAAACAGATGCCCTTGTTTTGTGAGGGCCATAAAATTGTTGTTTTTCTTTCATCCGCCATTTGCACACGCTCCATTCTGGCCTCCATGGTTCACTCTTCATCCTTTCTTAGGGTGGGGAGGATAGGACACCTGCAACAAAAAGGGTGGGGGAGGGCTGTCTGACGTGGTTCTTGGTGTGTCGCTGAGATGATGGTTTCCAGGGTGAAATTTGCACCGGGGTGCAGTTATGGATGGGGGTTGGAGGGACGGGACGGGGTGGGGCGGTCTTTTATGGGAAAACCAGTGGAAGGAGAGCTAACACACCTTCTTCCGCCATTTCTGTCACTGGTGGGAGCTGGAATCAGTGGTGGGATTCAAATTTTTTTACTACCGGTTCTGTGGGTGTGGCTTGGTGGGCGTGGCATGACTTGTTGGGCATGGCAAGGGAAGGATCTACTGCAAAATCCCCATTCCCTCCCCACCCCACTAACCTGCTTTCCAGTTCTGTTCTCCTGGGCAGGGCAACAAAAGAAGACCCAGCTGATCAGCTGTGGGCGTGGTGTTCTGTGGGCATGGCTAGGTGGGCGTGGCTTGAAGGGCGTGGCAGGGGAAGGATATACTGTAAAATCTCCATTCCCACCCCACCCCCACTAACCTGCTTTCCAGTTCTCCTGTGCAGGGCAACCAAAGAAGAGCCAGCCTCTGGAGGTAGAGAAGAGATGGGGGCGGGGCCAGTCAGAGGTGGGATTTGCCGTTTCTCCAAACTACTCAAAATTTCTGCTACTGGTTCTCCAGAACTGGTCAGAATCTGCTGAATTACCACACCTGGCTGGAATAGCCATTTAAATGTCTGTCTTGTGTGGTGTTTG
>NW_020769308.1:45990737-46021664 GCF_900518735.1 Pseudonaja textilis | reverse complement strand
AGAATAGAATAGAATAGAATAGAATAGAATAGAATAGAATAGAATAGAATAGAATTCTTCATTGGCCAAGTGTGATTGGACACACAAGGAATTTGTCTTAGTGCAAATGCTCTCAGTGTACAGAAAAAAGATGCATTCGTCAAGAATCATCAGGTACAACACTTAATGATGGTCATAGGCTACAATAAACAATCAAATCATACTAGGAAACAGTCAATATAAATCGTAAGGATACAAGCAACAAAGTTACAATCCTACAGTCACAAGTGGGAGGGGATGAGTGATAAGGAGTGACAAGAAGACTAATAGTAATAGTAGTGTAGACTTTGTAACTAGTTGGACAATGTTGAGCTAATTATTCGTTTAGCAGAGGGATGACATTCGGGGAAAAACTGTCCTTGTGTCTAGTTGTTCTGGTGTGTAGGGCTCTATAGCGTCATTTTGAAGCATTGTAAATCTCAGGGGCTGCCCCAAAGAAGAGGGAGTCAAGCTATTCTCCAAAGCCCCTGAGGGCAGGACAAGAAACAATGGATGGAAACTAATCAAGGAGAGAAGCAACTTAGAACTAAGGAGAAATTTCCAGACAGTTAGAACAATTAAATCAGTGGAACAACTTGCCTCCAGAAGTTGTGAATGCTACAACACTGGAAGTTTTTATAGAGATGTTGGATAACCCTTTGTCTGAAGTGGTGTAGGGTTTCCTGCCTAGGCAGGAGGTTGGACTAGAAGACCTCCAAGGTCCCTTCCAACTCTGTTAATCTATTCTGTTCTTAAATAGAGGACTCAGAGAATTTAAAAAAAATCAGGGGGAAAAATGTTTCCTTTAAAACGGGCACTTTGGGGGGGGGGGGCAAAAAAGAAAAAAAATGGAACTATTCCGCCATTTTGAATATTCTATGCCCGCACCCATTTGTGACTGCCAAACATTCAGGGAGTCGCCATGGCAACGAAATTCATAAGGCTCACCTAAACCAACAAGCTTTGTTGTGGGGCAAGAATTAATAGATTGGAAAACCCTCTTGGCTGAAGGGCATGTCACATATTAACCTTAAAAGTATGCTTTAATTGAAGCACCACCATTTTCAACCAGGTAGACTTACGAAAGGGAAATCTACTGAGGGTAGCAGAAATCTTAAAAATCAGTTTTCACTTTTTCAATGAAGGAAAAATGGTTGCAGGAACTGGCCCTGGCTAGTCTAGTGAAGAGAAGGATTAGGGGAGACATGATAGCAGTCTTCCAATATTTGAAGAGCTGCCACAGAGAGGAGGAAGGGTCAATCTATTCTCCAAAACACCCAAAGGCCAGACAAGGAGTAATGGATGGAAACTGAAGATTCAACCTGGAAATAAGGAGAAACTTTCTGACAGTGAGAACAATCAACCCATGGAACAGAAGTTGCCTTCGGAAGTTGTGGGTGCTTCATCACTGGAGGCTTTCAAGAAGAGACTGGACTGTCATTTGTCAGAAATGGTGAAGGATCTCCTGCTTGGGTGGGGGGTTGGACTAGATGTCCTACAAGGTCCCTTCCAACTCTGTTTATCTGGTTATTTTTTCTGAATGCAGTTTATTTCCTTTGCTAGTTTTGAATAGGGGTTAAAGAGTGTTCAAATGAAAACCAAACCCAATATGGGGGCTGGCCATTTAACGGAAAGACACAAATGTGGTGGAAACCTTTAGAAAACCAATGACCACCGCCATTAGAATGACGGGGAAATGAAACACAGTTGTTAAGTGAATCTGGTTTCTGTTGGGCAGAACTGGTAGTACAAAAAAAGCCTCCAATCAGCTGAGAGGATAAAAGACCAAAAAGTGCATGGGGGGATGGGAGGGTCACTCCTAGCCTTTCGTTTCTTCATTCTCTCAGAGGATTGGCTTGTTAGGTGTCTGCGTGTGCGCACATGCGCCCCCTGCAATCACCCATCAAACCGGTAGCGACTAAGGTAGGATCCCACTACAGAATAGAATAGAATAGAATAGAATAGAATAGAATAGAATAGAATAGAATAGAATAGAATAGAACTAGAGAGCTGGAAGCGACCTTGGAGGTCTTTTAGTCCAGCCCTTGCTAAGCAGGAGAACCTATACCATTTCAGACAAATGACTGTCCAGTTTCTTCTTAAAAACCACCACTGGTTAACTATCCTCACTGTTAGGAAGTTTCTCCTTAATTCCAAATTGCTTCTCTCCTTGATTAGTTTCCATCCATTGTTTCTTGTCCTGCCCTCCTCTGCTTTGGAAAATAATTTGACCCCGATTTTCTTTGGGGCAGCCCTTCAAATACTGGAATAATACTGCTTGATCGATAACAGATCCCACCTCTGTCCTCCATATGTGTCCGTTATTTTAATGTTTGATTTTAGCCTTTTACGTTTTAGTTTGAGGTAACTGTAAAGCTGCCCAGAGTTGCCCTATGGTAAGATGGGTGGCCGATACGTTCTATCAATAAAATAAAATAAAATAAAATAAAATAAAGAGACAAATTCCCTTCCTCTCAGCTCTGGTTGGTCGGAGAGACGTAACTGGGAAGAGACAGTCCTTCAGATAACCTGGTTCCAAGCCATGTAGGGTTTGAAGGTAGCCACCAAGTTCCTTGAATTGCACCTGGAAGCAAATTGGCGGCCAATGCAGCTCCCGCAGGAGAGAAACTACCCAAGGAGCTGCTGATTCAGTTCCACCGAGGAATTATTGAGTCCATCATCTGCACCTCTATAACTGTCTGCTTTGGTTCTGCAACCCAACAGGACAGACACAGATTCCAGAGGGTAATCAGGACTGCAGAAAAAACAATTGTTACCAATCTGCCTTCCATGGAGGACCTGTATACTGCACCGAGTCAAAAAGAGGGCTGTGAAAATATCTACAGACCCCTCACATCCCGGACATAAACTGTTTCAAATCCTTCCTTCAAAACGACGCTATACAGCACTGCATACCAGAACAACTAAACACAAGGACAGTTTTTCCCCAAACACCATCACTCTGCTAAATAAATAATTCCCTCATCACTGTCCAAATATTTACAAAGTCTGCATTATTATTTCTATTAATCTTCTCATCACTCCTTATCACCCATCCCCTCCCACTTGTGACTGTAGAACTGTAACTTTGTCGCTTGTCTCCTTATGATTTATATTGACTGTTTCCTAGTATTTGATCGCTTATGTACCCTATGACTATTAAGTGTTGTACCTGATGATTCTTGACTCTTGACTAACGTATCCCTTCTTTTATGTACACTGAGAGCCTTTGCACCAAGACAAATTCCTTGTGTGTCCAATCACACTTGGCCAATAAAAGAATTCTAAATTGCACAAAATGATCACTGCCTTTTGAACCCATTTTGGGAGTCTCTTCTGTACCGCTGGAGAAGTCAACCACCTCAAGAGGATACTGGTAGCCTACTGCTAGGAAAAACGCACAAATTGCATATTTATTCCCTATAGGGCATACGTTCAGCCTTTGCAAATCCCGGGGTGGTTGGTTGGGAGTTTGTAACCACATCCGACACCGGAAATCTCAGAGCAGACAAGAAGGTTCATTCAGCAGAAAAAGCTGATGGGATCTTCTGATTCAAGTAGCAGTCAGATGTTCCTCGTAGCAACCAGAAATAATATTTTCCCCGAAGGCTCGGCTTCAGAGTTTTCAACGCAATAGCTTCTCACCTGAACCTCAGCTGGGGGGTGCAAACAGGTCGGTCTGCTTTGTTATGAAACGCAAATCTGAATATGTTTTTTTTTCCCGGTCCTTCCTTTTTTTTTTTTATATAGCAATGCAATTCCTTGGAAACAAAGCTTGTGACCCTTTAGCCGTCAACTAAGAGGCCCCTTCAGAAGATAAAACCGCATTTAAACATTTCCCGTTTTGCATTGTTTTTACATGCTTCAGGACAAAAGAGGAAGCAAACATCTGTCGAAATTGAAACTCGCTTGTTAAGACTCTCAAGGAAAAACAAAGATAGTTTGCATTGAGCATTAATGGCAATTCAAGGGCTTAACACTAGAGAGATAAAAATCAATGGCTACAGGTAGTCCTCGACTTACAACAGCGACCACTCACAGCTACAACAGCACTGGGAAAAGCCACATGGGAACGTTTCTCACAATTACCACCTTTGCAGCATCCCCAAAAATCTTATGATCAAAATTCAAATGCTTGGCAACTGGTTCGTATTTATGACGGTCGTTGTGGTCCCCTTTTGTGATTTTCTGACAAGCAAAGTCCAATGGGGAAGCCGGATTCACTTAACAGCCGGGTTAGTAACTTATCAGCTGCAGTTGTTAAGCGAATCACTGCAGTGGCTAAGTTAGTAGCACAGTTGTAAAGTGACTCTGGCTTCCCCATGGACGTTGCTTGTCAGAAGGTCGCAAAAGGGGAACCCGGGGACACCGCAAGCATCATAAATGTGAGTCGGTTGCCAAACGTCCGAATTTTGATCATGTAGAGATGCTGTAGTGGTCATAAGTGTGAAAAACAGTCATAAGTCACTTTTTTCACTGTGCCGTTGTATCTTTGAACTACTGTACCACTGATGGGCCATCTGCTAAACTAAAGCCAGGTCATGGCACACACTTCAAAGTAAATCGGGAAGTCTGTAATTGTGGAGTCTGTCTGGCAAGAACAAAGAATGCTTATCCACAGGAGATATGCTTGTGTAAATCTTGAAACTATCCTGGCTAATTGGAAAGCTGATAAAAGTAACAAGAGTTAGCCAACTTGCAGACCTCAGCTCAAAGTTAGGCCTGAAGCAAATCAAATGTGTATTAGATAATTCCTAGGGCATTCATGAGCCAAGGCTTGGGGAAAGGGACAGCTAGAGACCAAAAGAACAAATTGTAGAATTATTACTAAAATGTTTATTAGATGATATGTCTTATTATCACGCTTTGTCCCGCCTTTTCTTATAGTGAAAATGTATAAAACTTGCTCAATCCTTTGTTCTTGGCTCTTGGCATTTTGACCAAGAGCCCCTTTTCCTTGGAGTACTCCAATAAAAAGCAATCAGAAAACCTGCACCTCGTGTCTGGAGTCTATCATTGGCTTTGGCACCAGGCTCAGACCCAAATTAGAGACAACAACACCCATGTACTTAGATTTCATCCTTAGTTCAGTTTAATTTAATTTAATTTTCTTTGACTTTCCATAGTCCTAAATAATCCGTAACCCCCGGGCTTTTATTAACTCAAAACTGAGACGAGGCAGGGATGAAAATCGAGAAGTCGGCCGGCTGGTAATTCTGCATTGGAACAGAGCGTCATTCCAATTATTTTCTTAAAATAATTTTAATTCTGCAGCTCCAAAGAGCCTTTCTTTGCTGATTATCCTTATCCATGGAGTTTGTTCACAATTCTTACCTTTTTGTGTACAAAACAGGAGCGACTCCGCTGCGCAGCTAGCAGCTTTCAAAATTAGTCCTTTAATTGCTTGTCCTTTTAAACATTTCCAAGACTGAATTGTAAGAATTCCATCCAAACATATCATTAGTGAAGGCGACGTTGTTTTAATTCGGTCCCACTAATGGAGAAGACTCAGATTGTTCAGTATCAGCTACATCTAATATTTTTTTTTGCTGTCTACAGGATTGTAATTTAAATTGTCATACTCAATGTCTACACTAGGTATAGTTATAAACACATAATTGAGTGCTGCTACTACCTATCATTACAAAAGCACCTTCAAATAATGGTAACTAGAGATAGAAACTTAAATTACAGAGTTCCAACAATTGCAACGATCTTGGATAAAGCAACAAAACTCTCCATTTTTTTTAAAAAAAGAAATCCTTATTTGCCAACACTAGATGCAAACATCAAGTCTACATAAATTAGAGGGAGGGAATTTTAAGATAAAACAAACCCCATAAATATGAAGGGGGTCTATTCCGAATAAAATTAATTCCATCTCTAGTTCAATGAATCGCAATTCATGAATACACAACATCCCATTGCAAGGAACAGATTTGGGGCAGGCAAAGTTGTGCTGGGTCTTGCCAAAAGCTAACATACAATGGTGGTCACTGGTTTCAAAATTTGGTAACTGAAACATTTGGTTGGGAAGTTGCCTTCTGTCTACTTGCTTGTTCTGACTTACCCAATGGGACATACGTAATAATGACAGGGAAAAACAGACCCATTCTCTCACAATCTAGTGCACTGGTGGCTAACCTTTTTGAGCTCCTGTGCCAAAAATTGTGCACGTGCTCGTATGCTCGCACTCGCGTGCCAGCACCCAGAAGGCAATGCGCCCCCTACGCATGCGCGCACAATCCCCACCCACCCCCGCCACCCCCTTACCTGCACTGTGCCTCATAGCTGATTTTCAGCCAGTTTGAGGCCTTTTTCGGCCTGCCAAGGCTTGAGGAAGGCTTCTGCAGGCTTTGCAGGAAGAAAACTAGGCCCGTTTCATCACTTCTGGTATTTCTGCAAAAACAGGAAGTGATGAAACGGGCCAAGTTTTCGGTCTGAAAAGCCTGCAGAAGCCTTCCTCAAACCTCTGGGAGTCCAAAAAAGGCCTCAAACTGGCCGAAAATCAGCTGTGAGGAGCACACATGGAGTGAGGCAAGTTTTCCTGCAGCTTGCGTGCGGCACAAATGGCTCTGTCTGCCACCTGTGGCACACGTGCCAGGTTTGCCATCACGGATCTAGTGAATGTAAACCTCATACGATTTTTCTCTAAGTTTAATCATCATCGTTTAATGACCCCCATAATCCCTTGCAGGGTGGAGTCTGGGCAACGGAATGGCACTAGCAGAGCGGTTTAATGGTCGGATGGGCCTTCCTGTCACCAATGTGGAGCTTTGTTTAGCAGATTATAAAGCTCCTAGTTTCTGCATGTTTAATGGCCTTTAGATTATTTGGATTGCAACCAACAGAACCTTTCCAACAGCTCAATCCTTGATTATGGCAGGGTTGAAGACAAGAGGCACTTACTGGAACCATAACAATTCTTGGATGCTGAAGCTGATCTCTTTTTTTTATGACGCTAAAAGAAGCCCTTAAAACTGGAATTATTTTGGGACAGCTGGGGCCTGTTTTATAAACCCACAAATAAAGTATCTAAAAAAAGAGGAGAGAAGGGTTGTTGTTTCTTTTTTTAAGTCAGTGAATCACGACTCTGACATAACAGATTCTATTTTGGGTGGCTTATAAAAAAGGGCACACCTGAGTACGAAGGCTTGAAGTCCTTAAGTTCACATCTGGTAGCAACCTGGGTTAACCAACAAGCGATTGTGAGTGCCAAATTGCTGGTAGCACAGGACAATCTTCCATTTAGGACACTCTAGCTTCTTCTACAGGTGATCCTCGACTTACAATTCACTTAGTGACCATTTGTAAAGTTACAACAGCACTGAAAAATGTGACTTACAGGCATGATCCCCACGATCAAAATTCAGATGCTTGGCAAACCGACTCATATTTATGACCTTAGGCTGTGTCCTAAAGTCACCCGATGCCCCTTTGCGACGTTCTGACAAGCAAAATCAATAGTGAAGCCAGAATCCACCGGGTTACTAACTTACCAACTGCAGTGATTCACTTAACAACCGTGGCAAGATAGGTGGTGAAATGGGCCTTAGCAATCATCTCACTTGGGTATGTCTGTCATGCCCCTTTTGGAATCTGATTCTGAGGGGGAGATTGAGCAGCTGACAGGGAGTGGGAGTGTGGCTCCAGTGGCTGTGGAAGAAACTGGGCAAGGACACAATCTGGCTGGGCATTCAGAGGAAGACCCAGGCCCACCCCCCCTCTTCATCTTAGGGCACGCAGGGAGGAACAGAGAAGGGAGCAACGTGGCTTATGGGGGAGAAAAAGGCCCTGATTCCCTTCATTGGCGGCAGCTGAAAAAACAGAATTTAAAAAGGGTGTTTGTGCACAGCACCTTGCTGGAAGCAAAGCGTGAATTATCTTTGTTTGTCAAGTCTTATCTGGGTTCTGGCGTCTTCCCAACTGTGTGTGTTTCATTATCTTTTGAAGTCTGCAATTCCTTATCCTGCCCTGTCTCCTTAATTGCTGCAGCGTAGTTTGTGTTGGTTTTTATTTATAATTTAGATGTACTTTGGATTTGAACTGAATTTCTTCTTCCCTTTAAAAACTGTTCTTGGGAGTTTTCTCTCCAGCTGATATATAACTGGACATTGGGGGCCAAGTTGGAGGAATTAAAGGGACTTTACCTACTTTGATGACTTTTGTTGCTTTTGTGACCTTTTGTGCCACGCCCCGGTCACCACAGTCCCATTTATGGGAGTGGCAGCAGCATGCTGGGGTCACGTGGTCTCTATTTGGGACCTTGCCAGTTGGCTTCTGACAAAAATCACTGGGGAAGACGACAGGAAAAGTTGCAGATTGCAATCGTAACAATATCAGCAAAAAGGTTATAAACTCAGTGTGCCTTGCTTAAAGACTGCCCTGCTTAACAGTGAATCTTCCAGTCCCAATTGTAAGTTGCAGATTACCTGCATACCAAGGGGTAGGAGGTAATAGTCGTTCCTTTTAGCCATCTAAAATACTTAGGATAAGACTAGAGGGAGGCAACCTGGTACCCTCCCAGTTGCAGGGGGTCTCAAGTTAGGACCCCAGTTAAGTCCATAATTTATGTTGCTATGTTGTTAGGTGAATTGTCTCCTTTTATGACTTTTCTTGCCAGAGTTGTTACAGGAATCCATGCAGGCTGTTAAGTGAAGGTCGCAAAAGGAGATCACACAACTCTGAGACACTGCAACTGGCCTGAATATGAACCAAGCATCTGAATTTTGAGCTTGTGACCATGGGGATGCCGCAACATTTGTGCGAAAGAGTTGCAAGTCACCTTTTCCAGTGCTGTTGTAGCTTTGAACTGTCAAATGAACTGTTGTAAGTTGAGGACTACCTGTATTTCCAATTTCAACATTCAACCTTCAACCTATCTTCCTGCCAGCAAGGAAATTTGGGACTTGCAAACCAAGACATATGTAGGGGCATTGAGCTTGGCATCTTATGTAAACACGAACAATGGGTGGGAATTAATAGAACTGAAAGTGCGAAACAGGAAGACTCTCTTTAAATGTTTTTCCTCACACCTTGTGCTGCCAGCAAAAGCTGTCCTCTCAAATTTGCAAGTTGCTCCTGTGTAGAATGTCTTCCTTTTTCAACAGAGGTCTAAAACTGCATTTGTTTTTGAGCCCCATTCCTAAATAGCCTCTGGCAAGTTTTATTAAAATACATGAGGTTGCAAGAATTCTACCAACGGTACCGTTTTCAAATCCGAACCAATATTTTTTATTGTATGCGATATATACATCCACTAGCTGGATACCCTTGCTTCGCTATGAAACTATGTGGTCGGGCTTAGTTTTGGGGGAGGAAAATAAGGAAAAAAAATTCTGCCTGTCAGTGAGTTGAGGGCTGTTTGGAAACTGAAACAGTATTCACTGTATAAGCAAGAAGGAGACAGCAAAGAGCCTGGGTGTGGCTTAGCTCAGCTGTTTTGTACTAAAGCTGCTTGGTGCTCTGAAACTGAAACCGAAACTCCTCTGCTTGTGTTTTGCATTTGGAAGAGATTTCTTTTCAGGTGGGGAGGGGGAGTAGAACTCCTTAGCATCAGAGCGTGTTAATAATAATAATATAGGAAATACTTTAAATGCTCTGATGGTCTTTTCAAAAAATCCTTTCTTAGTGAACACCTAGAAGCCAAGAGGAACATACGTGCCAAATTTCAAGTTTGTAGGTTTTATGGTTCTGGAGATTTTGTGATGTGTGAATGGTATTTTGATTTTATAGAGAAAGAGCATTGAGATACAGAATGCAGATTTTTAACATGATATTTGATGTGCATTGAAACCGTTAATGGCATAACCGTAACTCTTAAAACAAGGTTAAAAGGACACAAAATGGAGGTAAATGAGGGCTGATCATATTTTAACTCCCAACTAAATATAAGCTCCAAGTTTCATTATACAAAGGTGGGAAACTATGGCCTTTATGACTTGTGGACTTCAACTCCCAGAATTCCTGGAATTCTGGGAGTTGAAGTGCACAAGTCATAAAAGGGCTGTAGTTCCCTACCACTGCTTTAGTATCTTAAAATTCCTTTTACTGCCTTGCTACCCAGAATTCCAGCAGACTGTTTTGTCTTTGGTGGGGTATATACATTTCTGTTAATAAATTTATTTTTCAACAATCTAATTATTCACTTTCAGGAGCTTTAAAAGGGCACCTGCCCTGATCTGTTTGCTAATATACACTTGCAACACCCCAAATTAAAACATTTGCCAACATTTAATGGGATAAAAAATATATTTGTTCTCTCCCAAAGCGTTAAGAACAGTTTGTTTGCTTTTCTAAGAGAAAAATGATACAGTCTCTGAATCAGAAAAGACCACTAGAGGGCATCAAACATTTTCAGCATCAAAAAATTAAATCTGTGCCCATCTATGAATTTCACTCGCAAACACGCTCTTTTGGATAAATTGCCCTGCCACATCAAGCTTCCGGAATATTTTCTTTTCCATCTTATTAGCTTCCACAAAACAGCATTATCCTTGCTTGTGTTATTCTGCTGTGACTAGTGTTGGCAGGAGATCCTCACCTCATTCCTCAGTGTAGAACACGGAAAATATTATACAGGTAATTTTCAATTAACCACCAAAATCGATCCCAAAACCACAAATCAAACCCTTTGTGGCAAAGTCAGACGGTTGAATGAATTTTGCCCCGTTTTACGACTTCTTTTGTTAAGTGAATCACTGCAGTTGTTGAGTTAGGACAGCTGGTCCTTGACTTACGACAATTCAGCCCAGAATTTATGTTGCCAAGTGAGATTTGTTAAGTGAGTTTTTGCCCTATTTTATGACTTTTCTTGCCACATTTAAGTGAATCACTGCCACTGTCCACTTAGTAACACTGTTGTTAAGTGAATCTGGCTTCCCCCCATTGACTTTGCTCGTCAGGGGGTCGCAAAAGGAGATCCCAAAAGGGCCATGGCAGCCATCACAAAGACAAGTCAGTTGGCAAGTATCTGGATTTTTTAAAACGTTTTATTTTTTCACATTTGAAAAACATCTTTTTTAGTGAACAGCATGATTCCAGGTTTTCCCATTTCCATACAAACATGACCTTGATTGCATACTCCTCTTTCACATTTAGTTTCATATCTTATCATTACTTCACATATTTTCTATTAATTTTCTCAAGTACTTTCCTCAAACTTATATATTTTCAGTTCATTTCTTAACCTATTTCAATTTTAAATAATTCTCCTATCTGCATTGTGCATTATGCTTTTTTATCTGTCAGGTTTGCCAATTTCATCGCATATTCTTATTTCATCATTTCAAAAACTCCATCTCAATTTGAACATTTCAAAAAAGTCCCCCCCTCCCCCATTGCCAATTAGATGCAAGCATCTGAATTTTGATCACATGACCGCAGGGATGCTGCAACGGTCATTAAAGTGTGAAAAATGGCAGGAAGTCCCTTTTCCCGGTGGCTGTTGTAACTCTGAATGGTCACTAAATGAGCTGTTTCTAAATCGAGGACAAGTTGTACAGCTTTCAGGATTGTGAGCTGTCAGTTTGAGCCAGAATTCTCTTGCGCCAACTTCGTAGGTTGGACAGCTGGCATCACTAAACAGAGACTTTAAGAGATGCAAGTGAGGAGGCCGGAAATTTGACTCCCCTTTTGCTCGCCTGGCACAGGGAAAATTTTAAAAAGGGGTGGATCCAATAACGCTAAGTGAGGAAAGGAGAAATTATTCAGAGTTTGGCAATCTGTAAACACGGCTGAATGGAGGTAATACATTCAAAAACCATGAATCAGACAGCTGGGATGAGAGGGAGCAAGTCTCCTTTTGAATCTGTGTTATGATTCAGACTGGAAAGTTTAAAATGAGAAAGAAAAAACATTGGATCAAAGGGAATTTTACAGCTTTTCTTGCCACCTTTGCCAAGTTGTGAAATTAGTTAAACGGTTGGTTCAACCTATCTGGCTTCCCCGAAGGCCGCAAAAGGGGATTGCGTGACCCTGGGACACAGCAAGGGCCGTACGTATGAACCGGTTGGCAAGCGCCTGAATTTTGATCACGTGACCACGGTCATAAATGTGAAGAATGGCCACACGTCACTTTTTTTCAGGGCTAACTTGAATCGGTCACTAAATGAACTGTTAAGTTGAGGAGTACCTGTACTTCAAGGGGGCAGATTGTGAATAGAATTCCCCATTAATGTCTGGATCGTTCGTTTCCACGTTTCTAAAACAAAGCAAAACATGTTTTTTTTAAAAATGGAAACGGGTTTATGGCAGGGTTTTTTTATGATCTTTTTATTTGCCCTGACGTAAATATTGTTGAATTAGTTACTAATAGTCACCACTTCCTGCTTGGCAAGAGAATCATTAACCCCGTGAAAGTCACAATTCTGCCTTAGAATTGCAGAGGAAGCATTCATGGCCTTGAGGAGGATTGGATCAGGAGTCCCATCATCCCCGGTCAATCCAGCCAATTGTTATCGTAACCTTGGAATAAATAAATGTATACTCCCGGCGTGTGGAGAGAACAACTGGTTGAAAATTAACTTGTCTGAATGCTGTGTTTTTTTTCTGCTTTGATGAAACTCTCTGGTTTTCATCCATTTTCTAAAGAAAGAAACGTTAAGATTTTGCAGAAAATCAAAGTGGTCTGCCTATCAGAGAAAGAAAGAAAGAAAGAATTCACCAAGGACATTCTGTTGTCCAATTTTAGGAAATTTTCAATAATTTGAGGAAGATGCATGCCAGATTTTTTGCTGCACTATCTCCTCTCTTCCTGCGAGTTAAGAGTACAGCAAAGAAGTGTTTTATCAAAACTACCACCAAAGCTAATTTAGAAAGAGGACCGTGCTTTGGAAGGAATACAGTGTAGGAATAATAAGCCTCATTATCATATTTATTTATGAATTCATCTTTAAATTATGCTGGATAGGCATACCTAAAAGCCTGTAGTCCTATCAAAAGCATACACCTAAACTGTGTGCTTGTCAAAAAAAAAATTGTTTAAAAAAAGTCAGCTAAGTCTTTCAATTTTACTAGCAGTTATTTGCAGTTTGTTTTCTCTTATGTAGATCTGCATCTTTAAGCTGTAAAATGCTCTGTTTGTTCACACAGGGCTGTTCCCCTCCAGGAAGTGCCAAAATGCCTTTTCAATTATTACATTTTCCACCCAGCCTTTTGAGAAATCAGATTAGAAGGCAGCAAAGCAGACCAGAACAATAGGTATTCCTGTCAGCTGTTTTGGTGGCAGGCTATCTCAAGAGCTTGTGTAACCTGTCTCAAAACCTCTCTTCAATGAATAGCCAGTATATACACAATTTTAATCAGTTTTATGGCATACAAAGGGAAAACACATGTCTACATGTATTTAGTTCAAGCAAGTCCATATTTAATTAATAGTGTGGAAAACCAGTTACACGAAGGACAAGATTTTGGGGTTTTAATGGAAGCAGAATATTTCCGTGGCTCCAATTGTTCTGTTTTTTTTTAAAAGCAGATGTTATGTCAAATCACTCTTATTTTTTTTAGTAAAGTTTTTATTTTTATCTCCAAAGTTAAAATACAAAATAGACAGAAAAAAAATCAATTACAAACAAAACATCAAAACAAAAAAAAAACCCAGTAATAAAAATGCGCATAAAATATAATATGAACATTAAACATAAAATGACCGCCTTGGTTGAATGCTGAAAAATATATCTGATACATCCTCCCCAGCCTTGTGTAACAGGTCTACAAATAGTTAAACTTTCCCATTTATATTTACCCAAAATATTATCTAGCATTAAAAGATGTCACCAATATGGAAATCTATTGTCTATGCATCTAGTCAACCTACTCTCTATTCACTTAAAAATAAAAAGTGGAACAGGTAACCCCAATCTTCAAAATCCTGTCAACAGTCTGTTATTGCATTTAACAGAGAGAAAGTCTGCAAACACCTTCCAAATCTCTTATAAATGTATTTAATCCATTGTCTCTAATAAAAAAAAGAATGCAGATCAAATAAATCACTCCAAAAGTCCATCGTTCAGAAACAGCACATTAAGAAAGGACAACAACCGAGCAATATCTGCTGGCCGTTAGTGGTAAGATCTGGCCAACTTAAATCAACCTCAGGAGATAAACAGGGTTGGGCCTGATTTACTATTCGGAGGGTGGACACTTCCACAGAATGCCAGAAGTGTAGGTCAGTAATTAAGGGGGGGGGGGAATCACATGAAGGTGATGACAAACCACTTAAATCTCACTTCCAAAGAAATTACATGTAATTCAAGTTCATGTAATTACATGTAATTCAAGTTACATGAGTTCAAGTTCAAAGAGACATTTTTTTTTTAAAAAAGCAGCAACTTGCACAGTAATAATTGTAACAGAGTGAAGAGGTTCTGGGGTAAAGAGAGCCGTGTTTGGCATTTTTACACAAGATTAGCATATAATTCATTCCATTATTTTAATAACCATATACAGGTAAGCCCTCGACTTACAATTCATTTAGTGACCATTCAAAGCCATGGTAGCGCAATGGTTAAGAGTGCAGTACTGCAAGCTACTTCTGCTGACTGCCGGCTGACTGCAATTAGGCAGTTTGAATGTCACCAGGCTCAAGGTTGACTCAGCCTTCCATCCTTCCCAGGTGGGTAAAATGAGGACTGTTGGGGGCAAGAGGCGGACTCTGTAAACCGCTTAGATAGGGCTGCAAAGCACGGTGAAGTGGTATGTGAGTCCAAGTGATATTTGCTAATGTTACAGTGGCACTGAAAAAATGACTTGTGAGCCCTTTCCGTATTTCCTGCAGCAGGAACTCTAGCTTACATCGAAGGAAATTGATCTGGATGAATGGACAGGAAAGCGGCAAGATCCTGCATGCAGAGAGAGTGGCAAGGAACAGAAGATCAATACTGCAAATCAATTGGCAATTCCCTCCCAATACAACACTGTGATACTACAAGCTTAAGTGCAGGGCTGTTTATAAAGACTTTCAGCTACAAAGGGGCTACTTTCAATAAAATGTTTTGAAAATATTATAATGTATATTCCAGCTTTCTAAACCCAGGACGAGATAAATCATGAAAGCGTTAACAGAATAGTAGGCACTGAGGCACTGGTCTGAATTAAGATGAAGTCAAAGAATTAACTAATCAAGTAGGAATTTTATACATCTTTCCGGATTGTAAGTGAAGTAGCTTTTCCACCACTTGCCAATGACGTCAGTAGCCTCAGTGTCTCAAAGTCCAGATGTCAACGCTAACCAGTAACCACTGTCATTTGTTTCCTGCTTTACAGAAAGGAAATTAATACTACAGGTAGTCCTGGACTTACAACCACAATTGAGCCCAAAATCCCTGTTGCTGAGTGAGACACAGAGTCCCCCCACCCCACCACATTTTATGCCACGGGTGTTAAGTGAACCACTGCAGCTCTTAAGTTAGTTTTTATTTTATTTATTTATTGAATTTATATTGCCGCCTATTCGCCCATGGCGACTCAAGGTGGCTTACAGAATGCAAAACCTTATTTAAAATGTAAAAAAAAAAAAGCCCAATAAAAATTAACAAAAAGAATGAAATAAATTAATAAAGTACAATAATAGTCACAGTTAAGTGAATCTGGCTTTCGTATTGACTCTGCTTGGATCCCATAACCCTGGGACACGGCAATTGTTGTAAAGAAGTCAGTTGCCAAGCACCCAAATTTTGATCACGTGACGATGGGGATGCTTCAAGTGTGAAAAGCGATCATAAGTCACTTTTTTCAGTGCTGTTGACTTTGAGAGGTCACTAAAGGAACCAAGGTAAGTTGAGGACTACCTGTATAGGTTAACGAGCCAATGGAATGTAATAGAATGAGCAACTTTCATTACCTACAGCAACTTGTAATGAAAGCTGTTCATTACAAGTTTCAATTAGGATAATTGAGCCCAACATTTCCACGGCTGAGCAAGACCATTATTAGGTAAGTTGTGCCCCATTTTATGCCCTGTTAAAAGCAAATCGCTGCAGTTCCTAAGTGAACTGCCGGCAGAGAAGCCTGCAAAATGGTGACCACATGACCCTGTCGTAAAGACATGCTGGTTGCCAAGTGCCAAATGTCAATCATGTGACCATGGGGATGTGGCGACGGCCGTAAGAATGAGAACCGGTCGTAAGTCACTTTTTCAGTGCATTGTAACTTCGAACGGTGACCAAAATGAAACAGAGGTTGTAAGTCGAGGATTACCTGCCATTTGCTTTCACAAAAACGGCAACTCACTTGCTTAATTCACTTCCTTATTTCACAAAAGGAAGCAAAAACATAAATTTCTGCGTTAAATTCTCCCTGCTTTCTTCTCCTTTTGTGGCTTTTGTTGCCATTTTATGTAAACTTGGGACTACCTCGCCCGGGTGATTTACTTCAGAGCAATTTGTTTAAGGTCATGCAAAGATACATCATTGCTTTAAGGGCCCCAACTTGCTGGCGGAAAATAAAATAAACAAATCTAACAACAGTTTTGTTTTGTTTTCTCTTCCCCCAAGAGGACGTCTGGGTAACAATGAGTAAAAAGTTGGGACCGAAAAAGTCTTTTTTTCTCTCTCTCTGGCCAAAATCTGTTATACAGACCAGGAAGAATTTCCCAATTACATCTTGACAAACAGCCATTTTTAGAATAATAGCTCATTGCGCACTTGTGAAGAAACCAAGCAAGAGATAGGAAGTTAGCAGGATATAGTATTGCCTACTAATATCACATAGTTGTGGTCTTCACTGGCAAAGGACTATTTTAAAAACCCCGTCAGCTGCTCTATAGCTTCCCCAACTGAAGCTTTGCTTCTGTTTGTTGTCAAGACTCTTGTCGCTATGGAGATACTTCTACTGCTTTAAGTCATGCTGTTACTTTTTTTTTTTTTTGCTGGGGATGATCAACTGGATTTAGCAAGGAACTTGATCTATGGAAAAGCTTTTTCAACCTTGCACCAAATACCCCAAATCTAACCCCACTTTAATCTAGGAAAAGGTAAGGAGTCCTTGTGGATTTTTACTCCACTTGTTGCCGACTTTAGGGGTTGGTGCTCATCGCCCTTTCAAGACCATTGATCCAACGTTGTCCGAAGAATTTTCCAGAGTCATGTGGTCAGTATGACATCACAGAACAAGATTACCTTCCCACCAAAGTGGTACCTATTTGTCCACTTGCATCTGCACACTTTTGAACTGCTACTGTGTTTCCCAGAAAATAAGACCGGGTCTTAGTATTATTTTTTTGCTCCAAAATACGCATTTGGCATTAAAGTTCCGGTTAGGTCTTACGGGTACTAAATGCATGCATCTGGCTGATGATCTTAACTGGGGGTTTATTTTGGGGGTAGTGCTTATATTATGAACATCCTGAAAAAAATCATGCTGGGGCTTATTTTCCATTTGGGTCTTATTTTCAGGGAAAGGCAACAGGTTGGCAGGAAACAGAGCGAGGATGTTGCACGATTCCTGGTTTTTGATCCTGGGCTGCTGACTTTCCAGCTGGCAAGCCCAGCGTTTTAGCCGCTAAGCCAGTGGTCACCAACCAGTGGGCCGGGGACCAATGGTGTTCCGCGAGAAATGTCACCCTCAAAAGCAATTAATCCAGGCTGCGCGGGAACACAAGGCTGTGCTGCCCACATGGCTCACTAGAACACGAGGCTTGCATGTCTTGTATTGTGAACAACATGAGGTAGTGACGGGAGGGGGGGAC
Organism: Pseudonaja textilis; assembly: GCF_900518735.1. Next base: position 46,003,960 of record NW_020769308.1, on the reverse strand, counting down.
TTGCCCCACTGGCCCCTGGGCTGCTTCTTTCTGCTTCTTTCTTCCTCTGCTTTTGGCTGCACACAAGGAAAGCAGCAAAAGTCTTTCTTTCTCTCCTCCAAACTCTGCCAGAAATGAGTCTTTGGGACTCTGCAAGGCCTCCTGCTCCAAGAGGCTGCACCAGTGCGACAAGTCTCACAAAGACTCATCTCTGGCGGAGTTTGGGGAAGAGAAAGACCGACTTCTGTTGTTTCTGCTGCTTTCCTTGCATGAAGCCAAAAGTCTCTCCCTCCGAGAATGGAGCTGGAAATGGCATCCTGCGATTCCAAATAAAGAACGATGGATTGGTAGGAAAATGGGACGAGAAGATTTTCCTGCAGATTTTTTGGGGGATTTTCCTAGGGTCTCTGGTCTGCGGGATTTAAAATTATGAGTTTGGTGGTCTCTGAGGTCCAAAAGGTTGGTAACTCCTGTGCTAAGCTACCGTGCTGCCCCGATTTTAATCTACACTTAGTTTTAAATAGGGGTTTGGCAATCTTATCAAGGCCGATCATGCCTCAACAATACATCAATTTAGATCTGCAGGTTGGAATATCCTGTGAATTAAAGCGACACCTCCCTAGCTACTGAGAAATTAACAGCTTCCCACAGAACTTAAGCACCAAACATAACACATTAAAATGGCTGAAATCCTAAGGAGTCATCGTATCACTATTTTCCTCTGAAATCTTACAAGTCTTTGGATTTTATGGGAGATTGACATTTGTTTTAAAATAGGAGGCCTACACATTGCATAGGTGAGGGTTAGATGTGAGTCTTGCATGGCCCATGTAGCCATTTCCTGGGTTCAGAGGTGATACTGAGAAGCTTACTTTACTGATAATTGCAAATAGTCTTTAACCTACAAACATTCGTTTAATGACCATTCAAAGTTATGGCATTGAAAAAAGTAACTTACGATCACTTCTCAGACACTACGAAAGAGGAAATGCTGAAATTCAGATCAAGCCTTTATTAGAAAGACCAGAGAAATCGCAAACCTTCATTTGCATGAGAAAATACACTTCCAGCTGCTTTTTTAAACCAATTTGTCAGAAACATGATACCCAGAAGGCCAAAATAAAATGTCATTCGTCTTTACACGAAGTTATTTGTTCAAGACAAGCTATCAGAACTGTGGCAGCTTCACGTTGAGCTGTCATGTCACACCTCCCCCTCCTTATCCCCTACGAATCAATGACCTACCTTTAAGATTGAAGGAAATCATACAGAATAACAACCCAGTGACAGTCAATTAAGAATTTGGCAACAGAGAGATGCAGCTGAATTTTAATATCCAGAAAAAAGCGGAAAGCTTCCCAGATCTTTAGAAAAAAGAAGAAAAAAAAATGACACAAAATGGGAAAACAGGTACATATTTTACAGGGCTACAAACTCTGTATTATTTCTCCCTGGAGTTCTATGATGGCAAAGCAGAAGGAGAATCGTTTATTTCAAGAAACAAGATAATTCTTTATTCTATATGAAATTGGGAGCCCGTATAACGAAGAACAGGAACCAGAGCTATTTTGAAACTGACAAAACTGGATCTGCCTCTTCCCAATTTACAAAAAAATCCTCTTTTTACAACATTCTCTGTGTTGCCAAACATTGTTCGCCATCACGAGGCATGTCAAATTCTGAATCCAACAACTGATGTTAAATCTTCTCAATTGCCAATTGAAGCAAAACTAAGGAAACGGTAATAATGCCACTTGTGCCCACTGAAGTTAAATGAATTAAAAATGAGTTTTTAAAAACGCAGTTGATAAGACTGTGTATTACACACAAATCTTGGATTCTTCATGCAACCAGGAAGTCCCGCCCAATTTATCAACTATTAAATAAGCAGCAACTGCAGTATCAGGCATCCATGATTTCTGCTCAAGCTAAGTGCATTGATCATGTTATCTAGTTTGGTAATGAAACGTCTGCAAGAAAGCAATGAAGCTCAGAGAGCTCTGGGATCTCACATTTCAACTCTGAACTACAAATATTCTTCTTTAACAACAATCTTTTGCCCGCCATTCCCTATAGCTGTTTTTATTTACTTATGACACTCAATTCTGAAGGAACACACATATGTGCAAAAATGGCCAATACAATTATACCAATGACTCGTTAGCTGTGCTAGCTCTCAAGGTATTTCCTCCGAAAATTCATGGAATTCAGGTTCAGTTTAAACTTGGTTTTGAAACCAGCGTATCATCTCTCCCCTCCCCTTAATTTTTAAAAGTGGGAAGGTGGCCTGATGAAAAAACTGTTTAATAAACACCAGTTTCACAGCCTTCCTGATAGGGATAGGATTCAGTACATAACCTGCTTGGGTTTATCCAAACTATTTGGGTAAATCCAGTGTTAAATAAGATTGCTGCATGTGTTCTTGACCAATAGCCAACGTTTGGAAAGAATAAATATCCAGAATTACACGTATAACACTGATAAATCAAATCTGCCCTCGATCTCTAGACTGAGATTGCTGACATATGTTGCCAATTATTTTTTAAAGAGGATTTTCAGACCACTTGGACTACATTTCTGGAAACATTTTGTTTTTGTATAATTTTCCGAGATCCTCTCTCCCTCCATTTTAAAACTGATGGAAGAATGTTTTTCTGCAGAAATCTGAGTGCTAGTAAGACTAGGGATGAACAGTTCTGTAACCCAATGAAATGCCTTTTATAAATATTGGCAGTGTTTTCTATTCACACATTTCTTCTGGGGTTGCTTGTGTGTGATCACAGCTCTACTCAGCACTGTAAAGCTTTCTAAATTTTAGTCTGGATGTTGCTGCTTGTATTATCACTTGAACGCTTCAGTGAATCACTAGTTTACAATTTTTTTGGGGGGGGAGGCAAACAGCTGCTCCAAGTGAATCCAAAGAGGCGCAGTGCACTGCAGTTTTGAGAACCACTGTTCTTGCCTGGCTCTGGACTATAAACGAAAAATCTTTTTCCGATTACTACTTTACTCACCAATTTGTAGTTTTCCTCAAAGTATGGATCACTACAAGGGATACGCCTCATCTGCAACTGTATAGTCGATTTATCGAAAGAACGAGAAGCTGGAAATTTTCCACCAGTCTCCATATTCTCCAAGGTAGAGAATATTCCAGGTCCCTCCACTATTTTAAAATTCTGTTAAGGCAGAACTCTAGAATCTGTTTTAGTCCCGTGTTATAAAATAGTCGAGAAGAAAAGTATTCACACCATCTGGCAAATATGCAGTTCATTCAACATGCCTTTTTCTTGTCACCAGTTCTAAGCCAAAAGACAATCATGCACAACAGTCTGTTTGCTGGCTGTTCTAAGCAATCAAGTTAACTCTGGGCCATGACTGTAGGAAGAAACTGTGACTTCCTTCAGAGGGATAGGCAGAATTTCACTGACTTGGGAATGAAATATTTTGGAAAATTCCAGAACGTTCTGCTAATCATGCAGTTCCCAGGACAGTTCCAATTGAAAGTAAATCCTGTGAACCAGAATCAGTCGTGAACCTCCAACAGGTGGGTTTCATCCAGAGCGCTGTGTCTCCTTTGGAGGATTTACTTCCAGAAATTGTCAAAATACAGCCATGTGAATGACGAAATGCTCTAGAAAACTCCAGAACATTCCATGTCTTCATCAGCGAGTTTCACATCTCCTACTGCGTTGCATGATATTCCTTACCTTCAAAGTCACTAACAATGTTATACATGCAAAACGGTTTGAAACCAAAAGCCTGGCACATTTATGTCTCTCTCTGTGTGTGTGTGTGGAGAGAGAGAGAGAGAGAGAGAGAGAAAGAGAGAGAATCATAGTTAATTCTGTGCCTTATAGAACGAAGCATAAATGTTTTAGCCAGCATTTCACAAAAGCACGTAGCATACTCAATTGTGGCTTTGTTCATAGTTAAATTTCATTAGTTAATTCTGCCTCTCCTCTCTATATTTACCGTTTGTCTCTCTAAACAACCAAGTGCCTATGTATTTATATTTTCTTTCTGCCTATATTCCAGACTTCTGATGCAATGGACTGTGACCTCTAAAAGTTACGCAATACTCCTTTTGTGTTAGTTTTCAAGGAGGCACTAGGCTTTTTTAAATTGGTTTTGCCAGAGCCCCAGATTTAGTATTTCAAAGTCAACATAGCACTTCTGAAGAGTTCTACTATACATCTCACCCGACTGCTACAGATGAGGAACATCTGGAAAGAATTTCCATATAATCTCCTTGGGTGGTTCGGTGTGCCTCCAAATCCATAGTATGGTCCTTATAAAAAAGTATGTGTATGTAAGTAAGAAACAAACTGAACTTTATCAAACTTTTAATAAGGTGGCTATAAAAATGCAGCAGTAACTGTTAGAAACCCATGTAAACTGATTACTATTACAGGGTCAAGTTATTATTGTATTATTGCACCTGACAATGCGGACAAAGGACTATTACAAATAGTTTAAAGATCCTAGTTGGGGGTAGGATTTCCATTGCCAGGGGAAGCGATGGTTAGGAAAAACAACCTAGCTAGCAACATTAGTCCTGCTTGTAGTCATTAAGCAAGGACCTCACATTTCTCCTGCCCTGCTACGCTAGCTTATGCTTCAACTGCCCCCCCCCCGCCCCGCCACTCTTTATCTACCTGTCTCTGCCCTTTTGGCTGCCCTGAACTCCACTACTGCTAATCCTCAAACTACAACCACAACTGAGTCCAAAATTTCTGTTGCGAAGCAAGACAGTCATTAAGTGAAGCACTGCAGTTATTAAATTACCAACACGGTTGTTAAGTGAATCTAGCTTCCCCATTGATTTTGCTCATCAGAAGGTCGCAAAAGGGGATCACGTGACCCCAGGAACCAGTTGCCAAGCATCTACAATTTTGATCACATGACCTTGGAGATGATGCCAACAGTAGTTAACTGTGAAAAGCGGTTATAAGTCACTTTTTTTTCCTGTGCTGTTGTAAGTTTGGATGGCTACTAAAAGAACTGCGGTTAGGTCAAGGGACTATCGGTACCACTGCCTATGCCTCCTGCACCCTGCTTGCCCACAACTGACCTATGCGATCTGCTTCCTCCCACTGACAAAAACATGCCCAATCAACGGCCCCTCCATAGGGATAGGCAGGTGACAAGTGGAATGCAGGACAGCCAAAAGGGCAGATATGGGTAGATAGGCAGTTGTTACAAAGGTTTTATAAAGGGCCAGGATCTGCCCTGGCTGGAAAAATCTCAACAAAAAAAAATATGGGGCATTAGGCCTTCCATAAGCCTCTGTGGTGCAGTGGTTAGAGTGCAGTACTACAAGGTACTTCTGTAGCCTGCTGCCTACAATTTGGCAGTTCAAATCCCACCAGGCTCAAGGTTGACTCCGCCTTCCATCCTTCCGAGGTGTGTCAAATGAGGACCCAGACTGCTGGGGAAAAGAGGCCGACTCTGTAAATCACTTAGAGAGAGCTGTAAAGCACTATAAAGCAGTCTATAAGTATAAGTGCTATTGCCATACCAGAGCAACAAAACAATCCCAACACCACTTCTGGAAACATAACATTGCCCATTGTACAGGTGATCCTCGACTTAACTGAGGCCCAAAATTTGTTGCAGATGTTAAGTGCATTTTGCCCCCATTTTAGAACCTTTCTTGCCCCAGCTGCTAAGCAAATCACTGCTGAAAAGGTTAGCAACCTGGCTGTTCACTGAATCCCGCTTCCCCATTGTCTCTGCTTGTCAGATGGCCAAGTGTGATCACATGATTCCAGAGACGCTGCAACCATCGGAAAGACGAGTCACTCGCCAAGCCTCCAAATTCTGGTCAGCTGACTGTGGGGGATGCTGCAGTGGCCATGTGAAAAACGGCCATCAGTCACTTTTTTCAGCGCCTTTGTAACTTTGAACCGGTGTTAAAAATGTAGTCATAAGTTGAGAACTGCACTGGTCCTACTGCAGGATTTGGGCCATTGCTGGTAAAAACCAAACTGGGCCAACGAAGTAATACATAAAAATGTTTTAGCAATACGGGAGGCTGCTATTCCTAAAAGCAGTCCTTACCCCTACACCAGGGGTGTCAAACTCAAGGCCTGGGAGGGCTGGATCCTACCCACGGGGTGCTTAGATGTGGCCTAGGGCCACCCTGGAAACAGCAAAGGCCTGGCCCATGGTGCCTCTGCCAGTGGAAATGGTGCTCGGGAGGGCTGTTTTCTGACAGAGCGCTCAGGCGCCCCCCCCGCCCCCTGCGACATCCAGCTGGCCATGCCCACCCCGCTAAGGTCAACACAATGCTGATGCGGCCCTCAAGGAAATAGTTTGACACCACTGACCTACACCAAACAAATGCACTTCAGAAACTAGAGAGATACCTGTTAAGAATTAACAATGGCATGATAGCAAGAGCCCTTAGACTTATGTTTTGCTTCACAGTGCTTTACGGCCCTTAGTGATTCACAGCCAGCCTCTTGCCCCCAACTATCTCGGTCAGTGATGGCGAACCTTTTTGTTGTGGTGTGCTGAAAGAGTGCACGCTGGCACCCACAACGCAATGCACCCCGCCCCCTTACCTGCACTGTGCATGCGTGTACCTCCCAGCTGATTTTTGCCCTGTTTAAGGCAATTTTCACCCTCCTGAAGGCTCAAGGAAAGCCTCTGCAGCCTTGGGAGGCCGAAAAACAGGCCTTCCGGAAATAACAGAAGTGCTGATTTTCAGCCTCTAGAGCCTGGGGGATGCCATTTTCACCCTCCCAGAGGCTTGAGGGAAACCTCTGGAGCCTGAAAACGGGCCCGTTTCAGCACTTCCAGAAGGCCCGTTTTTCAGCCCCCTATGGCTGAAGAGAGGCACACGCATGGGCAGGTAAGTTTGGCTGGGGCTCACGTGCCTACACAAATGGCTCTGCCTGCCACCTGTGGCACACGTGTCATAGGTTCACCATCATGGATCTATGTCCTTGTTTTACCGACCTCTGAAGGATGGAAGGCCAACCTTGAGCCATTCAGTATCGGAACTCCTGGAGTATCATGAATGTTATCCATCAGACATATTCAATATGTTAATCATAGCAAAAACTCTCCTACACCAAAACAAACAGCTAGGTAGGCAAGCGTCTTTATCTTTTTACTTTAGATTATCTTTTCGGTCTATAAGGGAGTAACAGACTAATTTCAGGAACCTTATAAAGGTAACTGTTTCAACACAAACACATAGCAAGCTTAGATCTAGTAGTTTGTTTTGATGCGGTACTCTGAAGTCCATGAATTGTATATTTTGTAGTTTTGCTTTAAAAGCAAACTGTCTGTTGTTATTGAAGCTTCAGAGATCATGAAACAAAACAAGTTTACTATGTTTTTTTTTAATGAATTGCCATAGGTCAGCTCAAGCTATTGTGTATTTTGGGGTACAAAAGGGTGAAATGATTTTAACTCGATTGTTTTTCCCTCTTGGCTGACTAGCAGAATAACTGATAGCCAATACAACCCTGGCCTACCTGTATTTTTTTTTCCATGCAAGCTTATTTTCCACAAACATGACTTTATGGAAAGCATTTCTATAATGCAATATAAATAACATTTTATTGATTAGCCATTAGGCCGTATCATCAATATATTAATAAAAGCAACAGCAGGACTATGGCTAGTGATCTTGTCAAATATCAAAGTATACAAATTTGATAGGTTCAAAACAACCAAATGGAAGCTACTAATTGGACAAGAAGCTTGTTTGCACGGGGAGTTATGCAGCTCAACCATGCACTTTCTATTTCCTATAATACAGTAGAATGAAAGTCCAGTTAACCAACTGCTGTTCCAATTTTTTATATATATTTTAATTTATGATAACAGCAACAATTAAACTAAAAGTTAAGATGGAGATTAAACAGAATTTTAAGTCACCAGCCTCTAATATTGGTCATAATGTGCATAATGGTCATTTGCTTAATATTTTTTAATGTTTAGATGCCATTTAATTAGTTTTTTAAAAAGATTAAGTGTTCCTGTAGAGTTAGGCTAAGTAGGAAAGATTAACCATAAGGCTAAAAACAAGTGTACTTCAACAGTCAAACGCCACACACCACCAGCTACTTTCGATATTACATAAAGCTTGCTACTTTTAGACCCTTCAAAAGATTCCTCCAAAAACAAGTTAGTCAAAACCAAACTCTTCTTTCTGCATACAGTCATACAAGTTGGAAAAGCAAATCCACGAAGCACGACTTTCACAACAACAAAGGAAACCAATTTCTCCATCCTACAACCAGGCAACACAAAATTGGATTTTGTTTTGTTCTGCAGCCAATTTCCTTTCGGGTCCTCTTGCAAAACCACCAAAGGCCCTTTGGTACACGCACAGGTCTGAGATGGGAGCTACTGATTTCTTGCTTCAATCTCCGACCCGAGCTGTGGCATGGCCTGTTTTTCCGATGCAACGAATTCATTAAAAACGGGAGAGGGGAAAATATAGATTTCCCCCCCTTTTTCCTGAGCGAAAACGGACCAAGATCGGAGAATGCAATTCCCAGCATTAACAGAAAGGGCACCATCTTTGACCCGCTTTTTTCTTTCCAAAGACCTCTTTCAACGATAAAATTGCTCCTACGACCCTTTGCAACAGCCTCCCACCAACCCAGGCTTTGGCTCTTCCAGCCGGCAACTCCCTTCCAGCCGGGCGGGCTGTCACGAAGGTGGATCGCTCCTCCCGCCGCGGAATTTTCCCTCGCAGAAGGGCTCGAGCGGACGCACGGGGGGGAGGGGAGGAGCAGCCGTTTCCTCGACGCACCGTAGCGACGCTCAGCAGAGGGGGAGGCGGCGGTTGCTCGGCACAGACGCGCACGCTAAAAAGGGCCGGGGAGGAAGGTGGGGGGAGGACGACGACAAAGGCTCTGTCGCTCCACCGCCTTGAAAGGGGAGAGCCCAGCCAAGCTCTCCGCCGGCGCCGCCTTTTCCGGAGCGAGCTGGGGCGCCGCCAGCCAGAGCCGTCGGAAGAATGCAACCTCCTCGTCACATGACCTCCGGCCGACGTGCAGCAGCGCCCCTCCAGGGAGGCGCTCCGCCATCTTGAATTGACGCAGTTACAGCTAACTGCTCGAAAAGCCGCCGCTGCACAGACGCCCCTCCGTTCTCCTTCCCCACCCGCAAAAGGAACGGAATTGGTGTGGGGAAAGTGGGGGAATGAAAACCGTCCGCGGCCGACCTAGCCGCTTCTGCCCCGGCACCGCTCCGCTTCCCCTCCCTGCTGTCATGGCGCCCGTTTTCTTCTTTCCCTTTGCGCCAGCCAAACCCCCCCCAGCCCCGCCCCTTCTTCCCCCTCAGCCTTACTCAAGCGGAGGCGTCTGCCCCTGCTGCAGGATGATGTCAGTATTTGCCAATCGGGACGCGCCTCTTCGGGGCGTCCTTACAGCCGATTGGCTCCCGCTCTTCCTGCTACCCCCCCCCTCTTTCTCGGGCCCCGCCCCTTGACTGAGGGTTGCTCGCCGCGGTTCGCTGCGGAGAAAAAGCCCGGCAGGAAAGAGGCGGCGGGAAGGGCAGGGAGGAAAGTTACAAACGCCACACGCTCCCCCGACGCTGTCGCCGCACAAGACGCCATTTCGTGCTGAGAAAGACACGCTCCCCCCTCCCCGCCAGACAAACGAAGAAAAAAAGAAAAAAAAATAACCAGCGGGACCAGACAAAGGGGGCCAAAAAACATCCATATATACACTTACAAGACATTTAGTCGCCCGCCCTTCTTTCACCCCCCTCTTGCGTACCCAGCGCCCTATTACAGCCGCCGCCTCTGGGTCCCGGCCGGGCAGCCAGCAAAGCCTCTCCCGCCGCTTCCTCCTGTTTCTGCTGCTCCGACGGGGAAATGAGCTACTCTAGCCTGCCCTTCTCCTTCCTCCCCTCGGTTCTCCCGGCTCCATCAAAGCAGCAGCGGAGCCGCCAGCTCCGGCTTTTATCTGGCGCCCCGAGTTTGCGCACTGAAAGGAGGCTCACTCAGCCCCTGGTGGGCGTCGAATGAAACCCCAGCCCGCCTCCCCTCCCGAGCTCCGCAGCCGCAAAGACGGAGGCTCCTTCTGGGCCGGACGCCGAGAGGTGTCAGGCTCCGAGCCTAGCCCCGCGTCGTATGCCCCAAAGGAGCTCTTTCTGTCTGTTGCTCTCTCCCCTCCCCCAATAACCCCTTGAAGAGAAGCTCGGTGCGTCTTCCTCGATCCCGACAGTTTGCCCTCCCCCGCCCGCCTGACTCAGAGGGAGCGGGACGCAAAGTCCCCGGCGCCTTGCAAGAGCGAGCGGTCCCCGGTTTGAGGAAGAAAGGCGCTCAGCGAGGGTCGGGGATCGGCGCGTTCTCGGCTCCTCCAGTGACACTTTCGCCAGCCAATCAGGCCTCCTTCCATCCCTCACCCGGGATTCACGCCGGCTGAGCGAAGCTAAAGATAGCGCTGTCGCCCCGTTCCTCCCCCCACCCCACCGACCACCAACGCAACCCAAACAAAGCGGCTCTTTACAATAAATAGTCTGCCCCTCCGTTTCCTCTTCTACTCCCCCCCCCCCATTTTCTCTCCCCTCCGGCTTCTGCCTCTTTGCTTTTCAGATAGCGAGCGTGGGGGGGAGCTCTTCCCTCAACACACACAAACGCACACACACCGGCGAGACTCTCGTCGCCCCCCACCCCCCTTTTCCTTCTCCACGGACCCATCCACAGCCCGGCCGGGGCTCGCCTTCAAAGGGCAGCCCCTGCCAGCCGCAGCCCACAAGGAAAATGGCGGCTGTTTGGCTTCGCCCTGGTAACCCTGCCCCTGCCAGGCGGGGTGGGCGAACCCGTGCGGCGGGGGGGGGGAGAGGCGACGCCATTTTCCCGGAGAGAGAGAGAGAGAGAGAGAGAGCGAGCAAGAGAGAGAGAGAGAGAGAGAGAGGCAGTGACATCGGAAGGAGCGTAGGCGGCTGCGAGGAGGGAGACACGGGAGCCAGAGCAGCAGCGGCGGCGGAGGCGGCACGGGGGGCAACCAAGGGGTGGTCCAGAGGTCCGAAGCGGTTCGCAGCGGGGCCCTGTGCAGCCAAGCCAGCCAGCCCGTTCGGGGGGTAGTTGCCTTCGACCCTCCTCCTCCTTTCCCCGCAGCCTCGCTCGCTAGCTCTCTCTTACCCGCGGGAACTCCGCAGCGGGACGGTTGCATTGTGGTGGCGGGGCCAAGCCAGGGGCTCGGGTCGGGGTGCCGCTGCCTGGCCGGTGATCATTCCAGGTGAGTTCGGGGCCACCGCCGCTATTTGTTATGGTGCGGTTGTCATGCCCGGGGATGCGGGGGGAGGGTTGAGAGAGGCAGAGGGAGCGCCTCTTCTTTCCCCGAAGGGCAGCAGCAGCGGCGGAGTATCGCCGCCCTCCGGGGGTGGGGGGCGCGTCCGTCTGTGGGACCCTTTATGTTATTTTTATAATTAAACTGGCTTTTGCCTCCTCGTAAAGTGTGTGTGTGTGTGTGAGAGAGAGAGAGAGAAAGGGCGGGGGGGGGGAGACGGTGTCACCTTTTAAACAGCCGAGGGGGGAGTCGCTCCCGTCTTGTGAATATGGCGCGTTTTATTGTAAAGCGGCGGAGGGTTTGTCCTTCATGGCAGTTTTATCACACCGGGCTTCATCTTCATATTTTGGGGAGGGGGGAAGGAAAGAGGCTGACGGCGGGGCCGCAGGGGGAACCCCCCCCCTCTCCGAGGGATTAAGCGGGGGGGGGTCTTTTCTGACAGGCTCGGAAACAACCCCTGAACGCCGACTTTTGTGAGGGGAAGGGCGGCTGTTCTTCGTCGTCCGTCCGTCTCCCCCTCAAACCTGCCCCTTTTTCTCCGGTCCGGACAGAGGGGGCCTAACGAATCATCCTCCGCTCTCTGGGCCAAACAGTTCTCGGGACTTGGCTTGGCAAGGCGAGCCCGTCTTCGCTTCGTTAAAGAGGCGGGCGGACGGGCGGACGAGCCTTTTTTTTATTTATAGCCGCCTCCGGGCGCGGGCGAAGGACCGCTCTTCCCTTTCTGGAGGAAGGGCGCGGGGGAGAAGAAAGAGGACGACGGGGAGGATGAGAAGAAGCCTCTTGCCCGGGGAAGTGCTGAGGGGAGAGGGGTCGCTCCTGCTGCAGACCCGGGGTGGGGTGTGGGGGGAGAGAAGCAAACGGTCGCCCGAAGTCCCGGTCTCCTCAAGAGTCCTTCGCCCGGAAGGGTGGGGGGGTGTCTCCCGAGCAAGCGGTTGCTGCAAACCCCCGACTGCCTCTTCACCTCAGTTTGTTTCGGTTGCCCGTCATAGACCGGAGCGGCCCCCCCCCCCCCTTAACGGGGGGAGAGAAGCCCCCCCCCCCCCCCGGGGACCGGGGGGGAAAAGGGGGGCCCCCCAAAAGGGGGGGGGGGGAGGGGGGGGGGGGGAAGAAGGGTCGGAGGGCGCGCTTCTCAGCGACTCGGGGTTAAAATAAATAACGACCATCACCACCACCATCACCACGAAATAATAATAATAAATAAAAACGGCGTCAATAATTGTACGTTTTTTTCAACCCACCCCCCCTCTTTTGTCCTTTTAAGAGATTCTAAAAATGGCGGCCCCAAGGCTGATGTTGTGGTAATCTAATCAGCTCGGGTCCCTCCACACCCCATGCAGCGCGTTTTGTCTGCAGCAACGTTTTATAAGGGCTGCTTCGTTGTGGTGCCTGGATTAAATAAATTAAAAATCTTTAAAAACGGATTTAAAGGGGGGAGGAGGGGCTTCCGTCAGATCGTGGACAAGAAAAATAATAACCCCTCACTGGGTCGCCTTTTTATTATTATTATTACTTACTACGGTGGGAAAAGATGCTGCTGCTGCTGTTCCGCTTGATTAATTTTATTGGCTATTTTGTGGGAAAGGCGAATGAGCCCAGAACAATCTTCCTCAGAGAAGGAAGGACGGGAAAGAAGGGTCCCTTGAAGCCGCTTGCGGTTTTCCTGTGTGTTTGTGTGAGAGAGAGCAAGAGAAAGAGAGAGAGAGAATGTGTGTGGGTGCGTGTGTGTGAACTGAGTTCAGATGTATTGCCATATTAATCTTTCCACTTTTTATTTTTAAAATGGTGGACAAGTTGCTAGATTCGTGTGGGGCCCGTCTCCTCTCCACACGTCGAAAAAATAAGGCTGAGGGGAGAGCCAATTATTTTAACTTGGTGCTCCTATTGAAATGAGGATGGGACTCTCTGTGTGTGTGTGCGCGCGCGCGCGCGCGCGCACACACACACACACACACACACACACACACACACACACACACACAC
>NW_020769308.1:45973223-45990727 GCF_900518735.1 Pseudonaja textilis | reverse complement strand
CACACACACACACACACACACACACACACACACACACACACACACACTACAAATCTATTAATAGTATCTTATTACAGGACAAAATATTCCAGTGTTCCCTGTTTCCCTCCCTCTGGTTAATTACATAGATTTAAACTGGTGCTACTCTCCTTTTGGATTTAAATATATTTAATATTTCCAGTTTCTCCCCCCCCTTCTGAAATTCATTTTTTGTGTGACAATTATACTTAAGTTATTAATTAACATTGACCAATTAGTGATTAATGCAAAAGACAAATAATTAGCAAGCTGCTTAGCTTCTCTCCATCATCCCTATCAGAAAGATATTTTCCTAATCTTTTGAAGGACTTATGAAGAAAAGTATAGGGAACTTTGAGTTCCCTTTATTCTTCTTTTATTGTGCTATTTAAATTCATTGTAGTTTGAGGTTTAAACTGGAAGTTGAAATCTCTTGAAATTAGTAGCGAAATACAGTACTACTTTAGGAAAACATTTTATCCAGTTTACTAATATAATGCTAATACTACTTAATATTAATGCTTGCTTTTTTTCTAGGCAAATGACAAAGAAAAGGGTATTTAGAAGGCTGATCATGTATGCTTCAGTATATTTTGAGGCCTATAGCATGTAATGTATTGTCCATAAATACTAATTTTTACAGATGAAAATTTCATATTTTAATTATTTATTTTTGCATCCTTCGGAACATACATAATTTCGGAACATTATTCCCAAGAATCGTGTAAAGATTGTGACAGTTTCTTAATAAAAGTATTGATTTGGTAACGATATCTTCATTTTGGTCATAATTTATAATTAGTGAATTTTATTCATGCCTAAAAATTGATTGTCTTAATTTCATTGCTAATATTTGGTCCAAATGTGATTGCAAAAGAAAATTTATAGTGACTTTCTGGTTTGAGCTCATTGGCTTCTGACAGCAACTCTATGATTTCTGTTTAATTTGCTTAAGGAAGCTATGAGTAGAATTCTAGATTGTACAGAAACCCATCTGTCAGTTCAGTCTTTTATATAGAAATGAAACCATCTTAAAGCCTTTGTTCTACATTGCTCTCTTCTGACAATCTTGCATTCCCTAGTAATAGGCTTTAAACTGCCAAAATAATTTCTGAAAAATTATTAATCCAGCATCCCAAACCTATGTATCCTTAGTTTGAAATAAGACACTTCCTTCTACAGGATATTCTCTGTTCATAGAATTGTAAACAACAAGTATGACCCTGTGTATGTTTATTAAGGAATAAGCATCTTGAATTTCCTGGACTTGCTTTAAAATAAATAGAATTGCAATGTAAATGACAATTTTGCTATAGATTCAGCAAATTCAAAATACTGTCTTAAAAATACTGTTCTTGCCCTTCCATTTCACTGATTGCATGGCAATCATCTGTTCTTAGTGGAGATGCTCTGTAGGCAGATCTTGACAATTATGATGGTGAGTAATACATCATAGTAACATTATTTTTCAAGAAGAAAACAAAATAAAGGATAATGGAGTGCTTTTCCTAATGTATGAAGATAAACAATGAGGCCTAAAATAAGAATGTTTATAAAATAATTTCTGAAATTATTTGGCTATATATATAGGGCAAAAATTAAGAAACTAAAACTCTTGAATAATAACAGTCATCCTGAAATATGATTGATTCCTTGGATCTTGTTGTATTTTTAACACAATGTAGGACATAATGGGATTTAATAAATTATTACATGGTACACATTATTTCCATATATGGATATTCAGGAATAGTCCTAATTTCCAGAGTCTATTCAAAACCAAGTCCTGTACTGTTCAGTGAAGCTTATTACCAGGTATAGAACTGTAAAATTATAATAATAGTCCATCATAAAATATTTAATTTTTTTTCAAACTGTGGAAATGAAAATATAAGAATACGGCCCAGATCTCACCAAAAACTTGCATTTAAAGGAATTATGTCTTTATTCCGGCTAGACTAAAGACTGTATATATAATTATTTGAATTGCGACACATTTTAGTACCCCAAATTACATTAAAGTATGTGGTAAGCCCCAAAATATTCAAGTGCTTGAGCCTAGTTTAAATTCTAGAATTCAAGTACTGAGCCAAAGAATTAGGAAATACAGGAATGAATAAGTTTAAATCAGTAGTATGCTTTCTAATACACTAATTGGAAAGTAATAGATTATATTAGAAGGTTTTCTGATACTAATTATAGGATACAAAATGCCTTGGGATGTACTGGTAGATCTCTAGGTAATTTAGAGTGGATTGGCAAGGGCTTCCAATTCCCCATTGTTTGACAATAAGAACAACATAAAGGTTCACCCCTTCCCCAAATAGGTTACTGAAACTATTTTGTAGGAAAATAAAGTGGATTTATAATGTGTAACTACTACTCTGATTTTAATTCTGGTAGTGAAAATACCCAGAGGTCTCCTGTTTTGGATTAATGCCAATTGTTTTCCCCTGTAGAGTTTAGTTTTTTTTTTTTAATATTGATCTTCAAGATTGAAATTTGTCTACTCCTACACCAGAATAAATCTAAGCTATACCAAATGAATTTTTGTAGTTCAAGGTAAGAAAAAAAATACAGAATAGTGATATTTCAGATGCTATATTCCATTCTGTTCTGTTAATGAAAAGAGCCATAGAATGGAACATAACAAAACATCCCAATAGAATTTCTGTATAATTTATAATATAGTTAATGCACAATAATTTTTGCTCTGGCTACCAAATATGTAATAGAAAACATAGTTTATTGTGCTATGCAACACTGGCAGTTTTCACAAGGTACCTTCTCAGTAGGGTGTCAACTTCAATTAGTTGTGAGTCCCAATATCTTTGAGACTGATCACTTTTAAGGATTTTGATTTAATTGATTTTAAAATTAATCTCATTTGCAGATTTTTCTATCAATCCTTTTTATATGTTCAAAGCATCAGAGAATTTACTTGTGAAACAGTTACTATTTTGAAATACTACATTAAAGAGAATTAGATTTTGCATGTAGAATTGGAGATAGGTAATTCCTATTCTCAATTGAAATGAAATGTATTTTTTCATGTGGAATGTTAAATAATCGACAACTTTAACAGGAGTGATCTGTCAATTAATCAAAGCTTAGTCTCAAAAACATAATTTGGACTAGTTTCCTTTCTCTTTGATATTATGATATAAACCATTTTGATTCCTAGGCTTCCATTCTAAGAGTAAACTTTGGGATCTGTAGTAATGATAGCATGTGTTATATACCCATTATGAAACCAAATAATTGAAGATCTAAAAATATGCTTATTTCACACTGGAAGACAACTGTCCTGTCATTTATTATATTTAAGAGAGTCAGTTTGGTCTAGTGGTTAAGGTGTTGTTCGTAGCAGGGAAACCTGAATTCTAATCCTGCCTTAGGCAAGGGAACCAACTGCATAACTTCAGGGCAGTTACTCTCAACCTAAAGCAAAAGACAGTGCCAAACCTTTTTTCAAAAATGTTGCCTGCATGTTCTTCACTCAGTCTCTTGGAATCAAGATTCTCAAGGGGAAAAAAAAAACTTTGGCAAACATTGATGTGCATGTCTTCTATTTAAAAAAAACAAACCCTGCAGTGTTTTTATTCTGTGTCAAACAATATAACTCCAGTAATGCTGTCTTTCAAATATGTAGCTCACATTGATAAAAATTTTTCCTTATAACATTTGTAACATTGAAAACCAAACATTTTTCTGTTTTCCTGTTGCAGTTTCTTTAATAGAGATGGAAAAGGTTCTCGGTATTTAATTTTTATACATAGCATCTTGAATGGTCAAGGAATAGCTACTTCTGCCACATGACAATACTGTGCATTCCTTTCAAAATGGCATTCTATCCTTTAAAAAAAAGCATTATTCTATTGATCATTCCAAAACTGTTTTGCCATTTTTACATATTTGGGGTGACTGCTGTGTCAGGAGTATTAATCTGTTCAGATCAGTTTCTCTGAAAAATGAAGAAAGATATTATAAATTCTGGTTAATTTTGGAATGGTACTACTATTGTCTTTCCTGTTATTATGGTATGTGTTATTATGGCTATAGGAAAAAAAAATCAAAATTCTGTGCTGAATTTTGAAATACGTCTGTGAAAATAAACATTTAAATACTGAAGATTGATTCATCTTAAGGACTAGGAGACAAATTCTTTGGATAACTGTTCCTGGCATTCTGTCTCACTCTATAGGATATACAATTCAGAAAGCCCTGGTTCCTTCATCCTGGACTGGAAAGGATGTAAACAGCGTGAGAGTCAACATACTGTACAGATAGGATTGTCAAGAGAACAAGGTTGTAGATGTGAACTAAGATGCCCATAAAGATAGGTTGGAGAAAGTTGATTGAAGAGAGCTAGCTGGCTTATATCCCAGTCGGTCTACGGATATTTACCATAGCAGCTTACAGGCTTAGTAAATTGCTGACCTGTTCTATCTGTTACAGTGCTACCACTGCTGCAAACTGCTAAACTGCTCTTCTGCAGCTTTCAGTCTAGTAAGAATGAGATGAAATGAGCAATTGTCCTTTTTGACCTTTGAAAGCTGCTGATTCTGGCCTAGATCTTCAATCAAAACAGCTCTTTGTTCATAGACTACTACTCTGCTAAGCCACCTGTCTGCTTCTGGATGCCCAGGTTTAGCGTATATGTAGTGTGATAGGAGGGAAGGAGAGGATGATATTAGAAAGTGAAAGGAGAAGCAAACATTGTAAATAAGAAAAAAGCTGAAATTAAAAGCCATGGTTGTTTTTTATTTTCTAATAACATTTTCTATTCTTGGTGACATGTGGAATACAAAATTCCCAGCTGGAAATATTTAGAATTCTTTGTACATAAATTATAAGTTACCTGGTACTGCAGAGAGAGAGGGAGAGAATGAAAGGCAGAAAAGGAGAGTGAGGAAGAGAGAATTAAATAACATGAGTTAGTATACATATATATTTATAAAAGCAGATCAGTAAATCAGAATTTTTTGTGATTTTAGTCATAATTAGTTGCACTTATTTTGCTTTGAAGATGTTAGGATCAGATTGTCTTCTCAAGCATTACAAATTAATATTGGAATGTTAACTTAGATGTAACTTAGAATTCATTTAAGTTGTCATTGATTTATCTTTCTACTTTGATTATATTTATGGTTTTATACTCTGGAGCCTTATGGCAATGCATATGAAGGTCTCCCCTCAGTTTATCCTTTTAGCAACCCTGTGTGTTGTATTAGGTTGAGAGATGGCAACTGGCCTCAAATTATCCAAGTAAGCCTATTATCTTACATGGTCTGACTTAGGTGCTGGCTTTTGGGGTTTTATTCTTTGTTTTATTTGGTTCTTATCACAGCAGGTGGCACTATCAAGGTGATCTTAGCTGATCATTTAAAAAACAAAACCAAGCTGGGGTAAATATAGTTAGTACTTGGATGCTAACAAAACAAGAGCTATAGGCTAATCTGAAAAGTACAATGGCGAACTTTGATAGCCTTGTCAAGAAAACAACTTGAATGCATTCATGTCATCACCAGGAATTGAGTCTGACTAAAAAGACTCTTTACCTCCACCTTTACATAGTTCCTAGCATGATTTTGCATATTATATATAGTAGATTAGTAGCTTTTGAAATCCTGAGCTTCTTTAATAGTATTACTGAAACTGCCAGTTGTAAAAAAATATTGGACTACATAATAAAGGATACTCTACATTTATGTGTGGAAATATACATTTGTAATCAACCTGATTAATTGCTGTGTTTTTGGCATATTTATTTATATTCCACCTTTATTATTTTTACAAATAGCGCAAAGAAGCGAACATATCTAATACAGCATTCTCCTCTAACAACAACCCTGTGAGGTGAGTTGGGCTCATCTCACACACAGGGACTCCCATAATCAATTTAACATGTTTTTCTGTCAGTAATTTTCTAACATGCCGTGTTGCAAAGTTTTGGGCAGCGGCATGTAAGATATGCAGGGTGTTGTTATATAATATTCTCCATGTTGGCTTGTGCCAAAAGTGGAAATGTATATGAATTTTGCCCCAAAAGGACTGCACCTCAGTGTTCTAAGTTACTACCTATCTTTCCTCACTTGATTGCCTCTCTTTCCTTTGGGAAAATCCTCTTTTGCTTGAAACAAAGAGGGCTGTGTCTGCTACCTTGGCTCTCCATTGCAAAATACTTCTGTAGGTCTGATCCATCAGCAAATTTTGTTCCAAAACTATACTTTTGTCACTACTGTGTGGTAAATCCATATGTTTGAAATATTTGGGTTGACTTTGAGAGCACAATGCGTTTAAAATAGCGCCTGCTACTAAATGAAGTTGTATGGACAAGTTTTAATCTTTTAGAACATTGATATTAACAACATGGTTATAAGATGCCTATTGCTTTCAGGTAATAAAGATGGGTTACAGCAGTTGGTTGAACAACTTCATCCAGACAGTAGTAATGAATGGAACAACATCAGACTGCAAAGAGGTATCTAGTGAGAATTCCATAAAAAAAACAGTTCTGAATGTAGTGTAGTTATCTTCATTTAACTACTTAACTGAACACCCAGAGTTTATGTCTTAACCAATTGGAAAATAGTTTGAAAATTTTTCCAGTTGCAGACAGTGGGCCAGCAATTCCATTCCGGGCTATATTTAAAGAAGTAAATTATTTAATAAATTTTAAGTAGGAGAACTGACTGTTCTTAATGTCCCTTAAGTTCTCTTGATATGCAAGATTTGGCATTTTTAAAAGACTCAGGAAGACAAGCACACATATAAAAAACCCTTTTGATCTTCTGGCTAACAGGACATTTTTGGTTTTCAACTAAGTTCTGAAAGAATATTTTATGCATATTAAGGCTACAGTCTTGGAGTTATCTGTTTGCCTATTAGCTCCTCTTAAGTAGTGGTTAGAGCCACAGGTAATGCTTTCCCCTTATATAAATGTTAAAAGGGGGCAAGCATAATTGGGATGTGGAAGGCTTTATAACGTATTATATTTGATACATTAATTAAATTTAACTTTACTGATCCAAAGAGAATTTTTTAACTGAATAGGATGCTGTATTTCTGAAATATTTACATTATTATAGCTAGACAATATCTTAGCTAAAATATGTGGGTATTCTTGCATTTTATGTTCCTGATGAGTAGAGTGGAACATAGAAACAACTCCTTTTTTAACAATTTGGAGTGCTCACTTTAAAAATATCATTATTCAAAATACTGATTTAGATTTAGTCATAGCGAAGAATGGTAATTGCTAACTTGTCCATTTGATTTCATTTGGGCCTATTCTAGGTATGACTAAGTTCAAATCCAATCATTAATTTAAAAATTATAATTGTTGCATACACACATAAGTAGTAACTCCTATTCAGTGATACTTTTTCTACTTAGAAACCAATTTTTTTTATTCTGCATTTTTCTGGCAGATGTGTCAGTTTCATTCCTGCTGAGGCAGTCAGAACAGATGGTAAGCAATGTAGTTCAGACAAATTAGGTGTGCTTGGTGTGTCCTGTTCCATGCATATTTTGAGTTAGTAAATGTTTTCTAATAGGGAGAGTGATACAATGAATGTAAACTTTACAGCTCAATTGATTAAGTAAGGCTTTTTTAAAAAAAACTGGGTAAAATAACTATATTTGAATGATCATCTTCATTAAAAAATAGTTCATTGCAGAGGCAGAAGTTTAAGGAAGACAAAAACTACATTTCCATGAGATCTAAGCATCACAATAAGACCGAAATGCTATTTTGTCAATATTATGTTTTCAAATACTAATAATAGCAATGAAAGTAAATTTCTTTTGGTTTTCTGGAACTATAAATCCATCTTGCTCACAGTATTAGGATTGTCAAAAGATAGCATGTAGATTCAAAGGAATGTAAATAAATGAGAACACAAACAATAAAGGTACATAATATTCTTCAGAAATATCATGCAGATAGAGATTTCATATTGAATAGTATTTGGGATAGATGGCCATCAGTTGAATCTTCATGAGCAAAATCCTAAAGCATTTCCCTTGTTTATAGAAATTTCTATAGGTGTTTACACTTCTTTGACATCAGAAGAGAAAGATGTGAGGGATATTGTGAGGGGACTGGGGAAGATCTCAGAACTCTAGGACTTCAACAGATTTCACTAAAAAGGGGGAAAGCAGGGCATCTTTCTGTCCTTCACAGCAGGACTACTATTTTTGGCTCCAACTCCAAACATACTTAACTGGATTTTAAGTTGTGTTAAAGATCACATTTGACTAGAATCCCGACAGCTGCAGTGGAAGCCAGAGTTTGCCAGATTGTCAAACCTGACACTTGGAGGGCAAAAGGTGCATGAGAATCTGGCTTCCTCTGGCTGCTATGTGGTAGGCAGAGGAATTAATTGCAGAGGACTAATGCAGGCAGGCCTTCCGTGAGCCACTTGCGTGATGAGTGTTCACGATAAATTATCAGATTTTCTAATAGGTCACATTTATTTACTGAGAAATCTCCAGTTGTCTCTGTTGGGATATAAATATTAGAGCAGAATAATGCAATTGAATCTATAGCTGGTAATTTACAAATTTTGATGTCTAAGAATTCTGCAGCTATACAGAATTACTAATCCAAATAAATAAGTTTATTTTGACATACTTAACAAATGTGTATCAGATTAGAAAAACTGGCCAGAGCAGCTTCAAACTGAGATGGGTGGCACATAATTTAATTAAGAAAAATAAATGTACTGGTATATTAGACTGCAATACTAAACACAGTCAAGAATGTATAATTGAACTCAGTAGGATTATGTTTGAATATAATTATACCACAAATCAATATTTTCATTTTTAATGTTAAGATTCATTATGGAAAAACATGTGACTTTTCAACTTCTGTTGTTCTTGTTGTTGAACAGAGTTTGTGGATGCACTTAGATGTTTGCAATGAGCACTGTGGCTGGCATGCCCCAGTGTTTTGGATACCAATGCATAGAAATCCCTAGTAAACGAATTTATCAGAAACGAACGTCATGAGCATAGTGGTCCCGTTGGGGGTTGACACAGCAGAACCATCTTATTTGGAAATGGCTGCAGGCTCAGAGTAAGTATTGTAGCATTATAGCAACTTTGTTTTCCTGTGGTGTTACATTGTTTTCATTGTTAGTATGCAGTATTTGTTACCAAATTTCAGTAGATTTATTTTCTGCACAAAGTCAGTGTGCAGAAGGATTAATTAATATTCATTGATAAAATAGATAAATCAGAGTTTTTAAAAAATACCTTCTTAAAAGTTTCAACTTGGTAATTTAAATATGTTCAGGTATAATTATAAGAATAGATTCTTAAAAATGTTAACCTTTCAACTTTTAAAACAAGTTGGTTAATTATATTTTTCATGAAGAAACTATATTTTATTTCTGGGTTATTTGGGCTGCCCAGAATTAATATCTTCTGGTAGAAACTGGGAGAAGCTGCATTTCTGGATGCTGGTACATCCAAATGGATGGCTCATAAGATCTTTTCACTGAGTTTCTGTTAGAATAAACATGTAAAAATCAACTTCTGTGGGGACTTGTGGAACTACTCTTTTGCTACCACTAGATGTCACTGATGGAAATTACTGGGGTTTCAGACACTGTTAGCAACATATGGGATGACTCCTACGTCTCATATGTGATCACAGAAACAATAAGGATTATTGATGCTAATGTACTCTCTGCCTTGCAATCATTTTTGTGCAGCTGTGTTGTGTTGTACAACATTGTCTGCGTTATTAAAATTCATACAGTGTTCACTTGCTAGTATGTGTGCTTCAGTGGCAATTTGGCATGAGTGACAAGCAACATTTTCCCCCAGTTTCTTCAGTAGGTTCTTTCAGAATGCTTCTCTGTGTTGTATTGTATACATTTTCACAGTTGTTATATATGCAGCATTAATAAGTAAGAGAGAAACACACTCAGGAGCCATTGAATGTGAAATTGTAATGTTTAACCACCTTTCTTGTTTTTCAGACCTGAATCTGTAGAAGCTAGCCCTGTGGTAGTTGAGAAGTCAAACAGTTATCCACACCAACTATATAATAACAGCTCTCATCATTCACACAGTTACATTGGTTTGCCTTATGCGGTATGTTCTTTTTAAAAAGCCTTTATTTTAGGCCCTTGTTAAGTTTCCAGACATTTAATTGTGTTTTGGCTGGTTAGTTTTGCTTGATATGAAAATAGCTCACTGACAACTCTCAGAATTATAAAAGAAGCTGGTTTCAATGGTTCTTTACAATTTTTATCTCAGATTCTTCTATTATTGCTGTCATTTTTCTTTCTTAAATGGCATTGCTTTTATTACCATTTTTACTAAATTTTCTTGAATAATAGAATTGGACATAAATAAACTTTAAGCTAAAGTTATGATAGTATTGTCCTTGGCTAACCTGATCTTATAAACCTAGTCTTACAGCAATTAAAGCAGGAGCTCTGGCCAGTAGAAAAAAGCCAGCTCTGCCTTATTTGACATGCCCTTAAACAATCTGCACAAGTTACACTTTTCCTTAAAGTGTCTTCATGCAGCAAAGCTTTCCTACAGCAAAGTCTTCAGTTGCATGTAAAAGAACCAGCAAGTCAGAGCACCGAGAGTAATAACATCCAATCAAGTGCCTTTTAAACATATATCACTGCTATGTCTTTGGCTTAAATAGAATTTGGTGCAATTTTCTTGGCTGCTTTATCATTACACAATCATCTGATCATATCACTACTTGCTTTAATATAGCATCTTATAAAATGGTTGCTTGCAGTGAAGAATTGATAAAGTAGATCTTTTCCTTCTCTAAGTAAATACTTCCCTAAACCAAGTATTATAACTATGTAGAAAAGATAGACATTTTAATCCTGCGTTGAAGGACTTATCTTCTGCTTAAATGAAATTGGTGTTTAGAAGATGTGCTTTCTCTGATACTCTTTAACATTCGGCCTGACTAAGTATCTTTGTTGTATAATAATTGAAGAACCCTGGTTTATATTTAGTCTTAACCAGCAACATGCTTTGTGATGCCTAACTATTTCCCTCCATGTAAATACTAATGATAATCAGATTTTGTTTATTCAAGATGGGTAAGAAATGATTATAAAACCCCTATCAGTAGTGTCAGAGTGGATAATATGCATTCAATTTTTAAAAAGAATAGTAAATCTTAGTGCTAATTTGCTTCAGAGCAAGATATATTTGTTTACATGATTGTGAGTGAGGTTGAGTTGGTGGGAGAAATGCTGAAAAGGCCAGGTTTATAATTCTATGCATGAATTCCCCCCCCCCCCCAAAAAAAGGTCTTCTGAAAAGATGGATGATTTTATGTAACTAATTTTTCAGGACCATAATTATGGCGCTCGTCCTCCTCCAACACCCCCAGCATCACCGCCTCCTTCAGTTCTTATAAGCAAGAATGAAGTAGGCATATACACTGCTCCAAATTTTGATGAGACATCCAGTGCTACTACTATCAGCACATCTGAGGATGGAAGCTACGGCACTGATATAACTCGGTGCATTTGTGGATTCACCCATGATGATGGCTATATGATCTGTTGTGACAAATGCAGGTAAAATAGTCCGTACGCACAAGCGTTTTGAAATGCTCATAGCCAGTATTACTACAAGCTCTGCTGGTCCTCTGGTTGCTCAGTGAGATTTCCCTCCTTAACAAAGTATGTAGGCTATGAGGCAAACATGGCAATTATGGAAGCCATCACCATTTTGTCACTATGTTGGTCACCCTTTTGCTCACAGGATGGATAGATGAGGTGACAGGCCATCAAGTCAGCAGAGACACTCTGCAAATGCGGATCGTACTGAGGATCATAGCTCAGATCTCATTGTTAACCCCACAGTAGAGTGACCAGGAGGCACTGGGTGATTAGTAGCTAGGAGCCGTGGCAGGTAAGTTGTTTGAATGGAGTATTGCCGGCTAACTCTGCCCATTGCCAGGTGTTCGATCCTAACCAGTTTAAGATTGACTTACCCTTCCATCTTTCCAAAGTCAGTAAAATGAGGACCCAGATTGTTGGGGGCAATATGCTGACTCTGCTTAGAGAGGGCTGTAAAGCACTGTGAAGTGGTATATAAGTATAAGTGCTATTACTATTGCTATTGCACAAAGCTCTGTTTTGTGGAATCTTGGTTGTTAGTGTCACTTGTGTAATTCTGAAGGTGGCTGTATGACTTACAGACATGGTCAGAGTTCAATTAAAATCTCAGAGCCCTGTGATGGGAAATCCTGATGGCGATATAGCATGTGTATTAGTAGCAACTTTCTTTTCAACTTTTTTTTAACGTAGTGGTGAAACTTCCAGTGGGAAATGTGGGTTCTATTGGAGAAACTGCTATCCAGAAAAGTATCTGTGCACACTAACTCTTCAGCCAGAATGTAACTTTCTGAATGGTCATATTGTTAAAAATGAAGAATAGGCAAGTGCATAAAAGAAAAATGTTTGTACCTAGCTTGGAATAAAATGATCCCATCAGAACATTCTGTCCAAGCAATGGGAACTTGAAACAAGCTCATTGCTGTTATCTTTTGTCCTAGGGGACCATGCTAAGTGCTACCTTCTATCCCATCTACAGAAGAATTAGCCAACATAAAACAAAGCAAACATTTTAGAAATTACCAGAGCAAACAAAGGAAGCAACAGCTAAGAATGGCTTTTGCAGCCTGATCTGCTTTCACAAGTAGCTATAGAATAAATCTAAAAGGAAGCAGTAGCAATGTATTCACCCTAATATAGTCCATGATCAATAGCAAAATATACTTTTCTGGCAATTGGCTTAATGCTTCTTCCAAACAAACATTCACAATGCATATATGTTGCTTTTGCCAACCTGCCTGTACATTAAACATAATAACAAAGCCATAAATTTTGCATTGACTATCTCCACATTTGAGAATACAGCAACATTTGTTACAATACACATGCAGACTATAAACTCAGATTTGGTATTCTGCCTGAAAATAAAAGCACAGCACAGAGATGGACAGTAACATTGCTACCTTCTTCATAACAAATTATTTAATTAGCCAGGTAAAGTGGAATATATATACTCTTCTAGATATGTATATGTGTGATTCTGCCTCATCCCAGCCCTGTACAATTAGCTTTGGCAGAGGTGTGAAACTTGTGGCTGCTGTTTTATCAGCTAATGCTTTCTTCAAGGCTTTGTGGCTTTAGAGGAATTACAGAACAAATCAAGCCATGTGCAGGATATCCAAACACTCAGAAGAGAGTAATGTAGCACTTGCTACGATGTTTAGAGAGGAGACTATTTGAAACAGCAATAATGGAACACTCCCTACATTTTGCATATCATCATTTCAAATGATAGCAGGTGTTAGGGAAATTAATTTTCTTCAGTCACAAAGAAACTTGAACGAACTATCTAAACATTGAAAAGTATGAAAATAACACTGTATTCTCTCCTTTATTTTAAGTGTTTGGCAGCACATTGATTGCATGGGAATTGATAGGCAGCATATTCCCGACACATACCTTTGTGAGCGTTGCCAGCCTAGGTGAGTGGTAAATAATTGAAAATACATTATTTGTGTTGGAATATGATTTGAAACATGTATAAAATATGAGCAGATGAAGACAAACCTTTCCATTATATTAATACATGTAAACATTATATTAAAGAGTACAATTTACTTTAAAAGGTGGCACTCTTCATTCAGTAAAAGGAGTGACCAGAATACTCCTTTTTCATAATGATACTTGCATTAAAGAAGATTTGATATTTATTACCTTTGAAATGTACCTTTATCATTTACCTTAAAATAATATTTTGTTATTGCTGTTCCCTGGATCAAGATTACTCATAGTTAACACAGGTTATTTTATCTGAGAAATAATCCCCCTCTATGTACTGAGGAAAAATGTGATCCTTTAAAGAAGAAGGTTTGTGTATGTCCTCACTTTCCAGTGGCCAGTCAACCTTTGGAGGAATAAGATCGGATAAAACCAGTTGGAGCACCTTATCAAGTATTGGCAGAAGAATGAGATAGTCAGCCTATAGCAGAGCAATGCCAGGATGTGGCTCGTGTAATCTTGATTTACTGAATATATTTCCTTTGGTTCTGTTCATACAATATTTGCCAGAATTTTTTTTAAAAATACCCTTAGTGTAATATGGGACTCTGTTACTATGCTACAAGAAACAGCCAGTTTGAGGTGGCTTCTAGGTTTTGAATATTGTCAGAATACATATCTTGCTTTAGGGCAGGGGTGTCAAACTCAAGACCCACAGGGCAGTTCCCCCTGCTTACATCTGGCCTGTGGGGTTGCCCTGGAAACAGTAAAGGACCGGCCTGTGGTGACTCTGCCAGCAAAAACAGCCCGGGAGGGCCGCACGCGCCTCTTGCAAGCTCAATTTTTGCTGGCTGAGGGTTGCAGGAGGCCATCCCAACCAAAAATGGAGCTCAGGAGTCTGTTTTCGTTGGCAGAGCACTTGGGCCACCACCAACACGACTGACGTCGAGCTGGCCATGCTCTGGCCACATCCACCCCAGCCCCCTGAGGTCAAATACAACCTTGATGTGGCCTTCATTGAAATCAAGTTTGACACTCCTGCTTTAGGGGTTTGGTCTGTCTCTTTACATATGAAGCTGGAATGCTAAAGTAACAGAGATTTAGATGCCACTGCATTGATAAGTTCTTTGCTTTGAAATTGATACTTTCTACCAAGTGTAAAATTCCCAGAGTGGAGAGCTCCAGGTTAAAAATTTGATACGTTTCCTCTGTTTCTGTTCACACAATATTTGCCAAAAATTTTAAAAAATCAATGTATTCATCAATGTATTCAAACAGCAAAAAATGAATTAATTAGTATGGTGAATGGATACATACATTTTTATTTTAATTGTTTATTACATTTAATACACACACCATTCATTAGAAAAAAAAAACCTTTGATATTCCATCAAAATCTTAATATTTACTTAGTTTCTTTTTTCCTCCTATTTTTAAAAGGAGCTTAGATAAGGAAAGAGCAGTGTTGCTCCAGCGTAGAAAAAGGGAAAATATGTCAGGTAGGTAAAAAAATTTTCATTAAATTCTAAAGTTTGTTCTTGATAATTATGTTGATGCCAAGTACTCTGTTGCTGTTGACATTTCCACCACCACCCTTTTTGGTCTTGCATTTTTGCTAAAAAATAAACATCCTTTAATAGAGTATAAATGGAACACTTTTATTTGCTAATAAAAACCTATTTGTATGCAAATAGTTCACCAGTTTTTATGCAAATAAATTAACAGTATTTGTTTACAAAACAACTTTTGAATATTTTCCTTGCTAAAACAAATTCAAATTGTTAAAATTAACCAAATATTGTTAAAGTATTTCCTGTATTTTTAATTATTATTATGCTTATAATAAAAATAACAACTCAGCAGTAACTTTTGAAGGAAGTTTGAGGGCTGTGCCAAGTCCTTATGTGTTGTTTCTCAGTTTTGCAAAAATGGTTGTCCTACGGTAGATAAGAAGATGCTGGAGTTTATTTATTTTGCAATATTTGTCAACTATCCAGTCATTGATCACTCTGCTACAACACAGAGAAATAAAATACAGAGCAAAAGTAATGACAAAATACAGGAACTAGGAATCAGTTAGAACTAAATAGAATTAAATGGCATTAAGCACCTTGTATAAACCAGGGTGTGTTTTCTTATATAATTTTGCCATAAAATGAAGTATTAGTTTTATATGCAGTTTATCCTGAAATGGGGAATACCAAATCTGCTTATCTGGCAATATCCTCTCTTCGAGGTTGTAACAGTTAGCATGCCTCATCTTACAACTTTCTAGGTCAGATTTGGTTTATTTTTTATTTTATTTTTTTCTCTGAAGATTGTGGTATATTTAAATATGCTCAATGAATGTTGCTGCAATTTTTTTCTGCTTCAGGAAGAAAAAGGCTTGGTTTTTATAATGGATGCTGGGTGATAATTTCTCTTTCAACAGTGGAAGATTATTATTTTTTTTAGAATTATAAAAGATACGATTGACTACAAATAGGTATTTCCAAACTGCAAGCCGCGTATGAATTTAACAGCCTTAAATTTGAGAACTGATTAAGACACATAGGAGATATTTGCATATGCTAAAAGAGACCTTACTTCTTTGCTGATTGTTCTGTTTGACTTCTGCTGACAGTTCCTACAGACAGTGAGGCAGCGAGTAATTAGAAGTTGATGGTGACCTTTTGTTATAAAGATCACCATGTGTGTGATATCATTTCCTGTTTTAAATTACTTTTTGCATTATGAGTTTACAGTGGCATTAGAGAGGCCTTTGGGAAGAAAACACAGATGACCCCCAATGTTTCAAATTTATTTGGAACCTAAAGGAATAAGTCTTAGCTTTAGGAAAAGTTGTTGAATAAGATTAGTTTCCCCATTAGTTGGAAGGACATTGGCTTTATTTTTTTTTATTAGTGTGATTGAAACTATTGTGAAGCATATTTTCCTGTAGTCATTTTTTTTGACTTTGTCTAAAACCTTGCAGCCTTACATTTGGGTTAAAACTTATATAAGTATATGAATTTATAATTGAGATGCAATTTGATATAAACTATGTTCAGTATATGGAAATCTTTCAGCTCTTGGAAAAATTGAAGCTTTATTGAATGTAAAGAAGCTACAAATCTAAACAATGTTTTTTTGTTACTGGAGCCCATAATCTAATTAATGTTAATATTACTAACTCCTTGTTTTCCTTTTTTAATAAATTTGGATAATTGTATATACAGTTAGTAGTTTAAACAATCAATGACTTTAATTCATGGAATAGTTTAGCACTGTGAGATAATTTCCTATTTCATTTGTATTTTAAAGATGGGGATACCAGTGCAACAGAAAGTGGTGATGAAGTTCCTGTAGAATTATATACTGCTTTTCAACATACACCAACTACAATTACGCTAACTGCTACACGAGTTACAAAGGTCACAGATAAGAAAAGAAAAAAAAGTGGAGAGAAAGAGCAAACCATCACAAAATGTAAAAAAGTAAGCTAAAATCTAATGCTGATTTTTATTTATAAATCTTAAAATTCCTATCGCCTTCACGAAGGTGGTTTCATGCAAATGAAGCCGAGAGAGCCCTGTAGCAACCACACAGCAGAGGCCATAAGCTGGACTTCTCACTCCCTATCAACACCAATTGGGACTGGCCTTGCGGGAAGGAGGTCAGCCAGCACACAACTGTGCGACACCCTCCCCCCAAACTCCTTAGGTTAGCACAAAAGAATACCCATGGTATTGGAAGGACTACCAAGAGGTCAAGAAGAGCAAGGATGGGTGCACCATCTCCATCCTTCCATTGTTTTGGTCCCATATGTGGATCTGAAACCTGACTGAAAAGATTAGCCAGGAAATAATACTGCCTTATGAAATTATAGCCTCTTACTGTACTCTAATTTCTATATACATCCCCACTACTTGGTGGAACTCACATTGG
>NW_020769308.1:45940281-45973213 GCF_900518735.1 Pseudonaja textilis | reverse complement strand
CTCTAATTTCTATATACATCCCCACTACTTGGTGGAACTCACATTGGGCTTCAACACATAGAATAATTATATTCTACTACCAGCAAAACATAAGGAGAATTTTATCTGCATTTTATAGGGCCACAGAAGGAATTTGTCTTTCAAGCAAGACGAATCATCGTTCAGAAAATATTTATGCTTAATCTTGTATGCTGATGTGATTTTTTTTTCCAGGCTTTCCGTGAAGGTTCTAGAAAATCTTCAAGAGTTAAGGTAAAACATGTTTATGTTTTTGTTGCTATTTATTTCACTATACTCTTTTGCTCATTGGTTAATGGGTACCAGAGGGTTGGTTGTCAAGCTATGTTTTATACTGTTTAAAATCTTTATACCTTCATATTTCTAAAACTAATGCCTAAGGTGGCCAATAGCATCAAATGTTCATAAAACATTAACACTATTAAAAAATACATGCGATGTAAAGGCTATGTAACACAAAAAACCCACAGAGATGTATGCATATTATCTGTAATGCAACTAAGCTGCTCCAGTAACTTGAAGGACAGCTAATAAACTAATATTCACCATAGTGTGGACTCCATTCCCAGTCTTCTTAATACTGCGCAGGCTGCCTGGGGAATTTGAGGATTTGACGTCCACATATCTGCCAGATGCCAAATATAGGATAGCTGTAAGATGACAGCTTCATCTATAGCACATACTTTCAAAGGCAGCTTTGTATTTCTGAAGGCAGAACACTTGTAGAGATGGAATGAGGTAGGTTGCTGAGAAAAGGATTTCCAGAGCCAAGAAAGAGCCTATTAAAAAAATGTTTAGGCCCATTCCAATTCTGTGAGTTGATAAATACCTTTGGAATTCCTCTCACAGCAAAGTTCATGTAAACACTCTATTGTTGAAGGGGACACAAAGAAATGTGATGGGAGGGAAAACAGACCACATTCAAACAAGCAAATAGGAGATACTAGCACTGCACCTCTTCTTTAAGAAAGACTAGAACCACAATTAAAAAATGTCCCCAGATCTTAATTAAAGAGCTACGGTGGCACAGTGGTTAGAATGCAGTATGAAAGGCTAACTCACTGCTCACTGACCGGCTCAAGGTTGACTCAGCCTTCTGTCCTTCTGAAGTCGGTAAAATGAGGACCCGGATTGTTGGGGATGATATGCTGACTCTGTCAACCGCTTACAGAGGCCTGGAAAGCATTATGAAGCAATATATAAGTCTAAGTGCTGTTGCTATCTAAGCCATGCAGACACAGTGCTTAGACTACAGTATTGAAAGCTAACTCTGCCCACAGCCAGGAGTTCAATCCTGACCAGCTCGAGGTTGACTCAGCTTTCCGTCCTTCCGAGGTTGGTAAAACGAGGCCTCAGGTAGTTGAGGGCAATATGCTGACTCTAAACCGCTTAGTGACAGCTGTAAAGCATTATGAAGCGGTATATAAGTCTAAGCACTATTGCTATTAATCTAATAGAAATGTCTGTATTTTGGCAAGTACAGAAATGCTGTCATTTGTGTACAATTGTACTGGACCATTAGCACTGATCACCTGAATAATGTAGCATTGACAGTGTTGCTTCCATAAGTTAAAACAGTTGGGTTTCGTGGGATTAAGAACCCGTGAACAGGCAGACTGACAAAAAACCTAGGAAAGCGAAGAATATCTTAACTTTGAGGTTTTTATTTCAGTTAAAGATGAGGCGCAGGAGCAGGATTTGATTGAAACTCCAGGGGAAGGTATGGTGAATGTCAAGAGACCATATCATTGAACCTTAATTTTGTAGAAAAGTTGCTCTAAGTTTCATACATCTTGTGCACGAATTAGGTAATTATGTTTTTCACAGATGTTTTGAGTCAGCTGGCTCTGAAAACACACTAATTTTATGTTTATATTTTCACTTAGGGCTCGGCTCCAGAGATTGATCCTTCTGATATTTCAAATTTTGGGTGGGAAACTAAAATCAAGGCATGGATGGATCGATACGAAGAAGCAAACAACAATCAATACAGTGAAGGTGTTCAGAGAGAGGCCCAGCGAATAGTTTTGAGATTAGGAAATGGAGATGAAAAAAAAGAGGTGGTCACCAGCAACTCAATCTTCAAACCTCCAGTAGAGGTATATGAATGCATATTGAAGGAACTTTTAATGTAACATAGTATTAAATTTTTGCATTTTTTTATACATATAGTATTGAAGGTGTGACTTCCCCCTTCCTTATGAGCAGTCATTTATTTATTTGTTTATTTATCTGTCATGTATTTATTTACTTTCTAAAATAGCGAGCTATTGGTGGGAAACAGTGTCCAGTCATGACTTTCAATTATCACAATAAATACATTACCATTTATTTATAGAGTACAATAAATAATAACACTACAAATCAATCTTTTAAGGTATATGAACATTAATAAAGTGTTCACCATTTTATGGAAGATTATATTCTAATTATCCACAGAACTATTACAAGCTACAAAACTGAATAGTCCTATCTCTAACTTGGAAGTAGAAAAATACTGAGTAAAATGGAGAATTAAATCATTGAGACACTATCAGTAGCTGGCAGTCATTTTGTGTCATGCACAGGTTGTTGGAGAAGAAATTGTGAGTCTGGTCAGCCTATGACTCACTGTCAGCTTTGGGGCATCCCATTCACAAATGTTTTCCTTTAATATTACGAACAGTTCAACATAACTTGGAGAAAATAGATGCTTCTTTGATATAAAAGAAAGAACTAGCAAGAAATGTAACAAGATTCTGTTACAAAATGAAGCTTGCACTGTCTTCATTTCCATTATAAACCTCAGTGAAGCTCTCAATCTGTATTCTGATTATATATTTTATGATTAATATTGATAATGAAAATAATGAAATGGGGATGGAAGCAAACAATTTGCATGTATACTATTACATGTGTACATGTATTTGAAAACACTTTAGTTATTTATTGGAGAATTTATGGATCCACTGAAGTAATATTAAAATGTAAAATATCCATGATAATACCTCATTTGGCTTATGTTATCTTGAGATCCAGGAATTTCTGCCTGCCATTTCTTTGGCACAGAAACTTCCCAGTCTTGATTTAAAGTGAGGCACACAATTGTCTGTTGTAATTGGTCCAGACAATTTGTAATTAGAGAATATTAACTCCATCTTCCAAGGTGAGAGATAGGACAATTCAAAAGTATCTGTGTGTCCATCTCAATTTCAGAGAGACAAATAACATTTCAGCCACCCAAGGCTGAGCATTAACATGCCTGGTCTGTCAGCTGTTAATCAAGAAATCAATATATATAAATATGGAAAATGACATTTTTATAGATGAAACATTTGTTTCTCACATTTTATTTATTTGATTTAGAAGTTGTGTTCTTCTTGACACTGAGTAGCTCACGGTATAAAGCATGAATATGAAAAACACATACATAGTCTTAAATTTAAAAGAATGAGACCAAAAGTGAGCAATCCTATGTTTAATTAAAGCATTCTTCAAAAACTTTTTGCTGCTGTATTCATTTTACAGTCATTTCAATTTCATATACCAGTAGTTTTAAACACCATTGATCAAAACAAAGGTACCTTAGCATTTTCCAATCTCTTTCACTAGTAGAACTGAAAAATAATTGAAAGCTAGAAGCTTATTTTTCAGTGGTGCAATGGGGTCATATGGACAATAAACCCGTATTTAAGTATTGAAAAATAATGTTTACTTAACAGATTGTAACAAAAGATAATTTATAAAATATTTTAAACAAAGTTTGGCCCAAAAGTTATTATGTAGATTTTAGCTTCCATGCTAAATGTTTTGAACTTGGGACAAACATTTGCATTCCAAAGGTTTTGCTGAATTGTTTCAGATCAGTCATGGTTTGGCAGAATCAAACCCAGACCTGAATTGCTTAGGTTGTTCCAGGTTTTGGCAAAATCTAGAGGGTGGGGGGGGGACTGACCGTCCACAACATCTAACATAACACACATCCCACTGGCCTACTAAATCCCTGATTTTCTGAATCTCTGATCCTTTCAGTTACCCCTACTGCTCCTGTCCCATCATAGCTGTCTTACCTGCTCCCTTGATTTTCCCAGCATTTTTTCTCCTCCTATCAACACAGTGGGGGTCCTAGTACACTACTTCTGCCACCAAGCTTCCGAATATCGATTTTCTCAAGTCTTCTTCCTAACCCTTTCTATCTGGAATAGAACATGCACCAGTTTTCCCCCGTCCATGGAACAAATCAGCCCAAATGGGCATGTTTTGGTTCAGACACAACTATCTAAAACCAGCTGTTGTGCACAGAATATTTTGCACATCCCAATTATTGGCTCTGGTCGTGTATGCAGGCCTCTGTTTCCACAAAACAATAGACTCAGTGTAACAGAAAAATTGCAATGACAGAAACTTGTCTCCTTTGGAATGCACGTTACTTCCTCTGTGTTGCTATAATTTCTGGGGGGATCATCATTGCCCAAAATTGCCACTGACTTAGAAGGGTTATCAAACTGTTTTGTTCAGAGTAGAAGCAATACATAGGAGCGTTCTTACAAATCTCGGTTGATTTTCTGAATGTTCTCCTATTTCATAGTGGCATATTTCAGGGATAATCAAAATTGTGATATGTAATGCATTTTAAGAGAGTTATCATAAATATAAACAGATAGCCATGTAGTCCTGGAAAGTCCCCATCATTTGGATAGCAACAATGGTAATTTCAAAACAACCAACCAATACATTGGAACTAATCTGTATTGACATGGCTATAAACAGACTTGCCATTTTTCCTGGCTGAAACAGTACATGCACAATATGTTAGTATGCTTCAATAGCATATTGGAATGGGTATAGTACTTAATGTTTTGTCCAGTTTATTGTATGTGATTGATTATAAATGGCCAGGAAGGTGCTAACCATTTGATTTGTACACACTTTTGGAAGTACCAAGCTAATCTACCTTCAAATATTTCTACCTTCAAATATATCAGATATATTTGAAGGTAGATTAGCTTGGTACTTCCAAAAGTATTTCCCTCCTAATGCCAAGTAAAATGCTCCTTGATGAGAAAATAAAGAGTGCAACATTATGCCATCAAAACTACGTGTCATGCGACCTATGGAAGGGATCTGCAAGCTATTTGATAAATTTAATGTCGGTAGAGACTAAACAATAAAAGGAAAAGTTACATTCTCAGCTCTTGTAATAAGAAGCATCTTTGCTTCTTTCTCTCTAGCATCAGCATGGCGCACGTGACGCACCCCTTGGAGGAATGTCCCTGCTTGCAGAGACCTTCGCCTAGATATAGGCCAATTCTCTTTTGATCAGAAGTGACACAATTACAAGAGGTGTGAGTTCCTTAGTTGTTGTGTCAGAGTACAGTAAGACTTTTTCTTAGAAAGGCATATTCCCACCCTAAGGCTATCCAAATGCAGAAGACATCCCCTTTACCTAAGAATCCGCATGTTGGCATTTTTGTTGAAATGTTGAAATATTTGGCACCTGTCCTTTTGCTCTGGTTAGCAAATGTAAGAGACTGCATATTTCATGTGTTTTCATTCCTTCTGCCACCTCAATTCTGGCCTTTTAATAAGATGGAGTGAAGCATCTGTAAGGGAAGAGCTGCCCCCCACCTATTTTGAAAAGTTTGTCTTGATTTTCAGTTTTATAGAATTGATACATGCATTCAAATTGTTGTCCTTTCCAATATGTAAATTAAGATGTTTGTGTAAATATGATAATCAAAGTCCTTCCAGGAATAAAATCAATTAACTTTTTTAAAAAAGAAAACACATTTAAAATTACCAAGCTGTTCTGTTAAAGGGTACATTATATCTGTATCAGTGTGCCAGTTAATAAGATTCTTAAATTTTTCTTTTCTCCTTTTAGAGCTATATTCAAAAAAATAAGAAAATTTTAAAAGCTGCCAAAGACTTGCCTCCAGATGCACTTATTATTGAATATCGTGGAAAATTCATGCTGAGGGAACAATTTGAAGCTAATGGATATTTCTTTAAGAGGTACTTTTTTCTAAACCTCCTTTAGTTATTCTCTTTAACCTTCTTTAGTTACTCTTTCTCCTCCCCCCCCCCCCCCCCCCCCATTAAACATATTACAGTTGTCAAGCAAATTAAATACTTTTTTTATCTGGTCTTTGCCTTGCATCTTAGTCACATTTTCTTTTGAAAACTCAGTAGCTATTGTCATTCACTTTGGTAATAATTAGACAGTGTTGTTCCTTCTCATTTCTACTTTGTATATACAATTTTATCTCCTGCAGCCTTTTAAACCTTTGTCACTCATTTCAATATTTTTATCGCTATGCCTCAGTGTGGTTCCATCATTTGAAGTTGCTTGTTTTGACTGACTTTGATTCTCCGCATTTTGCCTGGCAAATGAAAAGTTAAAAACTGCATCTAGATAGTTATTAGGTTAGCAAAGTAAAATTAAACCTCCTCCTCATGAAAGAACTAGTCAACTTCAAAGAATAGACATTACAGCAGATGTTATACATTGCCTGAATAGATCTCAATACCTTTCTCCTAGATTAAATTAATTAGCAGTGATAATCACAAGGATTGACATGGTCAGTATTATAATTCTGACACAAATTTAGCATATGAGTGTTTTCTTTGAGATGCTTGCATTTGTCTGACATCTTATTTTTTCCCTCTTTCTCCGTTTCTTTGTCAAGAAAAATTTTTTTTTCATTCTCATTAAGCATGCTGAACAAATAAACAGTAGCCGTTTCCTTTCTCTGTTTAAGTTTATAGTTTGGTTTTATTCAAAAATGTCTTAACGGAATGATTGGAAGCTAAGCTGGAAAGCAGACATACAAAATCTGCACTTTGATTTTTTTTTAAAAAAAAACCCTCACCCATCTATAGATACCGAAGCAGCTCTCCCTCCCTCCCTCCCTCCAACATTCTTAAAATATTTTATTTACAGCATTTATATATACTGATTTCACAAGGATTCCTGGCACCTGAAAAAAATGGAAGCATAAAAACGATAACAAAATCACAAAACCTTAAACTCACTTCATAAGCCAGCATCTAAATGTGCAACTGTCTCATTCATTAAAAGCTCTGAGGAACTACTTGGCTTCATTGCCTTTTGGAAAACAGGGCAGTTAAGTTAAGATGCCCACCTTCTGCCCAGATCAAAATAGCCCTAGAATGCCCAGGAAAGTTGTCAGTGAATCTGATCTAAAATAAAAAAAATAAAAAATCTTAGTCTCAATAATAGCAACTGAAGGGCAGGTAAAGCAGGATCGTGCCGATTTTCTTGATGCTGATATGAATCGAAACTATTATCTCACGACACTGCTTTTTAAGTTTACTATCTTATGAAGCCTCAGGACGTAAGTTAACATTTGACTTTTTAAAAATTGAGACTTTAAGAAAAACACCCCCCCACCCCCCAAAAAAGAGGTGGCAAACAACCTCATATTATAAGT
The DNA here is from genome assembly GCF_900518735.1 of Pseudonaja textilis. The sequence continues at coordinate 45,965,762 of NW_020769308.1, read as the reverse complement.
ACCTTGTTAAGAAGTCTGTATGTATGCGCCCCAAAGTTATCAGGAATTAAATTCAGCTCTTATAGTATAAAATGTATCATGAAGTTGTTTAAAAACTACTTTCCAAGTCACATTGTATATGTGCTAAAGCACGGTGTAGGCGTCAGGTTGCCATCACATGATGTTTCGCAATGTTTTTCCTTCGCGGAGCTGGGGTGGGCGTGGCCTGCGTGTGACTCATCCAGGCTGTGGGCCACCAGTTTGACCCCCCCGCCTGTGCTGAAGAGACATTGATACCAACTGATCTTCTGCCTCTAGTGCTCCTCATCACAGATTGTAATCTTGGAAGAAGACAGAGAAAATGCAAGCATGACGAATAGAATTCTTTTTAATTCTTTTCTGGACAGTCCAGGTAGTCCTCAACCTACAACCACAATTGAGCCCAAAATTTATGTTGCTAAGTGAGAAATTTGTTAAGTGTGTTTTGCCCCATTTTACGGCTTTTCTTGCCATATTTGTTAAGCGAAACACTGCAATTCTTAAAGTTAGTAACCCAGTTGTTAAGTGAATCGGGCTTTCCCATTGACTTTTCTTGTCAGAAGGTGGCAAAAGGGAATCATGTGACCCGGGACACTGCAATGGTCATAAATGTGAGTCAGTTGCCAAGCGTCTGAATTTTGATCACATGATCATGCAATGGTCATAAGTGTGAGTCAGTTGCCAAGCGTCTGAATTTTGATCATATGATCATGCAATGGTCATAAGTGTGAGAAATAGCCATTATAACTTCAAATGGTCACTAAACAAACTGTTGTAAAGTCGACGACCGCATGTACTGCTAACAACTGTATAATTATTTTAGTAACTGCTTGGCTGTTAATAAATGAGTGAGTTGTTTCAGCATGCCAGAAAAGTCCCACTTTGATCCTAGCTCTGAAGTAATAAATAAAAAGTTGCAGTGAAGCTCCCACCCCAAAGTTTCAAAAGCTTATGTAAACTTTGCAACATATTTTCTCCATGGTACTAGGTTTTCTACACATTTGAAAAAGTAACTTTTAGCTGTACTTTAAAATATTTTTCCTGTGACGGAATGTTTATTTTTTTTTTAGGCCATACCCCTTTGTTCTGTTCTATTCTAAATTTCATGGGCTAGAAATGTGTGTGGATGCACGAACCTTTGGGAATGAAGCTCGGTTTATCAGACGTTCTTGTACACCTAATGCTGAGGTAGGCTTTTATTATGATAAATGTGACCTAATAAAGCTTTGCTCAAAAAGCCAATCTTAATGTGACCCAGCTGTGTGTAGCTGTTTTCCAGGAAGTAAAATATTTTCCAGTTTTAAACATTTCAGGGAATGTAAGCTCAAGTTGCAGAACCTTATGCTTATTATAAAATGAAGCAAGGAATATGTATTGTATAACTATGCTAGGGCTGCGCTGTAATTAGACCACTAAAGCTAGTACATTATTTTATAAGTATTATAGAAGGGAAGGGAATATTATCCAGCCCCCAAATTCTAAAACCAAGGGTTCGGGTTAGTTATGAATCTAATGCAGCAAAATTAGAGTTTTGGGAATTTTTCAAGACTGCAGATGCAGTATAGTGCCATTCACTTTATCAGATGCAGGGAACTATTCTGAGCAAAGAGCGTATCTGTACTTGTAAAGTAGTACTTGCATAGGTGTGCAGTAGAAGCCACCTTGAGGTTAGGAATATCATGACATTAAAATGTTCTCATCACATATATAACTCCTCATCCCTGGCAGATGCCCCTGGAAAAGAAACAATCAGAAGGAATGACATTGAGAATATGAGTATGGTGATAGTTATGTATTGACAATCAGCATTCACGGATGAATATGGAAAGGACATTTTTGTATTAATGAGCATTAATGTCTGGCATATGCGGTGTGATAATAATTCTTAATATATATTAGTGGTAAAAGAGAGGGAAGGAGGAAGAAAGGAAGGAAAGGAAGGCAGGAAGGGAAGAAAAGATGTAGACTTTTGATTGTATTATGGAGAAAATAAGGGTAGAAAATGGCCTTAAAAATCAGGATGTGAAATTTCAGGAAACATTTTGCACTAGTTAATTCCTTAAAATGGTAGTAGAAATTGTAAATGAAAAAACTATAAAAAATTGAGTTTGTTTGCTTCCTTACGCTTCTTGATTTAGGAATCTTTTTCACATTTTCCATTGGTGCTGCATTTTAGATAACAAATTCTTGAATAAAATTAACTTTTCATTTAACTGCATTTGTAGGATATGGAAGCCTGTATTAAAATTTGGACTAGTGTTTCAGAAGAAATTCTAGAAATGAAACTAAATTCATTTGTGTCCTGTTTATGCAAACCTTCATGCAGGCAAAGAATTAGGATATAATAGGACCTATTTGTTATAGCAATTTGAGAACTCTTCCAAGATACGTTAAACAAAAATATTGCACCATTTTCTCTTCCCTCACATGTGAACGTCTGAGATGCAAAAGTTTGTTTAAAATTAATGGCTGGAAAAAAAGCACAGAAATGTGTAAAATATACAACATTCATTTCCAAGAAATTGTTTATTTTTTCCCCCAAGGTATTGTGTTTTTGTGTTTGTAACTAAAGGAAGGTTGACAAAGCTGCTGGAATTTGCTTGATTTTAAAATTAATATTGTACTATTTCAAACCTAATAACTGGAACACTCCTTTTTATGAATATAAATCTTTCCTAAATAATGATGCTAGCTAAATTGGTTTTTTAAATAACCAATTCCAAATGAAAAGTTGTGGCTCATGCATTCTTGACAGGCCCCAACTGAGAAGTTTCCTTCGCCGCTTGCTAGCCAACTGAAATTAATGGAATTTTTGAACCATTGAACGTGGAATATAAGAGTTCTTTATAATGCTATGAGGTATATATATTACGAACAGACTATATTTATTTTGTTAATGATTTCAAATGAACTTATCACTACTGTTCTCACCTCTTTTGGAACAGAGGATTTTACCAAAGCAATAAGAAGAAGATAAAAGTATTTATTTGGAACAAATCTATATTTTAAACACATAAAATACGTTGTGTTTAAATACTGTTTTTTTCCAATCTAGGTTAGACACGCCATCGAAGATGGAACTATTCACCTGTATATCTATTCCACCCAGGACATTCCAAAGGGAACAGAAATAACGATAGCTTTCGATTTTGATTATGGAAATTGGTAAGTAATGCTGAGCTTCAGAGATGCTGCTAACATATTCCCAATCATCAATGTTTTTTTAGTTGTGTATTGTCATAATCTAGGAATTAAATGCAGACTCATACGTAAGTGAAAAATGTCTGGTATAATTTGCATCATTAGGCTGTAATCTAGATACCAGTATTAGAGTTAGCAATAAAACTGTGAAATCTCCAGATGCTTTCTCCGACAGCTCACATACCATATCACAAAATGATGTAGCCACTGAACACCTGAGCATAGTAATGTTGATAACATAAATCCAAAAACGTTTGGTCACTGGAGACATACTGATCTTTTTTCATCCTCATCTTTTTGGCCATACAGTGAAAGTTTCACTGAATCTAAATTAGGATTTAAAATACCAATTTGATTGTCTTTTAGTAATTATGAGAGAACTGGCGTGTAATGGTTATAATAAGCTAGACAAGGAACAGGGAAGCCAAGGTTCTGCCTTCAGGCACAGAAATCAGTTGGATGGGCTAGTCAATCAACTTGTATTTGACCAGTGTGATCTATCATAGTCCATGCCCATGAGTGAATATCCTGTAGTGGATTGATTTGAGCTGATCATAACTTTCATTAAAGTTGCTAGTCTGCTTAATATAATAGTGTTCAATTTGAGTAGTTGTAAAAGGAGTTAGGCTTCCATTTGTGTGTTTCCTAGAAAATCTAATCATAGCCACAAGCTTTTCTTATGTTAATTTTCCTTTGTTTTAAAACAAGCAAATACAAAGTGGACTGTGCTTGCCTCAAAGAAAACCCAGAATGCCCAGTGTTGAAGCGTCCCTCTGAGCCTACCGAAAATATAAACACAGGATATGAAACCAGAAGGAAAAAGGGGAAAAAGGAGAAGGAAACTCAAAACCAGAACATCACGTTGGATTGTGAAGTAGCAGCAGGCAAAACCAAGTTTCCAGAAAACCGACAGAGAAAACTTTCTCCCCTTCGCTTGTCGATCTCAAATAATCAGGTATTTATTCTGTTCTGTTGCTAATCTTCTCACATAGAAAATTTCAGCAAAGGCTAGGGGGCGTTGTTTATTTTTGGGGTACCATATTTATGGTATATGACCATGTATCTCACAAAAATGGGACTTGGTAGGCTACAGAGTGGGTTAAGAACTGTCGCTTTTTTGCTTGGATCCTGAACCTAGAAAGAATTCTGGTGCCTTTTCTAAAATAAAGATACGAATTTAAATCCTTGCTGATTTCTTCAACCTTCATCAACTACTATTCTTGTTGAATTCCATCAGTATACAACAAGAGTTGGTTTTGAATGCTTTTGCAGATCACTGATGTAAGGATATCATGCTGTGCCTTGAATTATCACGATCATCCTCTATGGGGTTAACTTTCAACTTTTATTCAAGATAAGAATTTACAGATATGTAGAGATTATTTTAATGCAAGGGAGTTTTACAGATTTACCCACTTAATCCGGAATCTGCCTTAATATTTTAAATAATTTTTTGACATGTACATAATCACCATACCAATTTGAAATGAAGGCTGAGATTGAAAACCAGAGTCCAGGACTTAATAGTTTTTGTGAAGGATATTTAACTGTTCAGAGGACGAAGCTGGTAGGAGCTGTAATTATTTATAAACAGATTATACTGTATTTACTTTTGTTTATTGCAATTAGAATCGTCAGTCGTGTTATTTGGCTTTTTTTAATGGTAAATTGATTCTTACTTGCTGATTAGAAAAACAGGAGAGAACTTGTTTCAGCATGCCTGATAATAGTTACTAATACACACATACACAATTTTCTCAGGAAACAAAAGCAGTGCTGCTTTGAGCAAAACAAAACCCTTAAGTCAGAATTATGAAGAAACTGGATATACTGGGAGTTAACTCCTGCCTATGCACACAGCTCCTTCACTAATTTTTACTGGTGGCTAAAATGAACCAGGAGTAAAAAGCCTGGTTTCTTGTCTCCCTGGTTTGGGACTTACAGTCCTCATTTTGTGGGTGCAGCAAGCCCAAGAGCTCCAGCACAAGTAACTTGCAAAACTTTGGGCTGGTTGAGCAGCTGCTAACGATGGGAGCCTATGGGCATGCTCGGTTTATTCCTGACAGGTGCTGACCTGCTGGCTGCTGTTTGAAGGAGCCAGATTTGATGGAACAGATCCAGGTCCAAGCCCTTTTTTTCATGGTGAGCTAGAATTCTAGTTCTAGCTTACATGTGAGCATGGCCAGGGTCACACTGAAAGAGAATGTCAGTGTGAAGCAAGCTATTGTGTTACTTATTTTGTATTTGCTGCCTTTGAGGGTGCACATCCAAATCTCCCAGGCTGTTGTTTGCCTTTCTGCCAGCTGCACATGGTGCATGGAACAGGACAACTCTCTGTGGGGCCAACCCACCATGGCCAACTCACTACAGGGCAACTTGCTGTGGGACAATTCACCCATTCAATTTAATTATTTAAAATAATTTTTAAAAAATATTTAAAATTTTGTCCTTCACCTTTCATTCTGTCCCTCCTTTGCCATCTTTTCTTCAGTGATTCTATTCCACTGTTACTTTGATATTAGTGTAACTCTTGTCCCGCGGCAAGTTGGCTGCAGCAAGTTGTTGTCGACCGCATGGTACAGCATGTGATTCCTACAAACACTGATCTATAGCAACAGTGTATTCAGCTTACTCTTCTAGTAAAGACAAATCACATATGGAAAAAAAATGGTCCTTTTCTCCTTTTTCTACCATGACACATAGTACTTGTTAAATGCCTCTCAGACATCCACATGGTGTTTTGTGATTTAAAAAAACCTGTGTGTATGCACATATGAGCATCACTGCTGTGTGTCGCTCAAACCCACTAGAAACCAGACCAATGAGGTTAAAATATTAAGCCAATTACTAACCTAATTGGAAGGCAGGCAAGTGGCTCTGGAGGTTTTTTTTTTATTATTTTTTTAAAGAAAATGTAGGAAAGCACTTGGGATTCCTGCACGTAAGCCCAAAGCATCTCAGCAATCCTTTTTGATGTAAATGGCACTAATTGAATATGTTCTAAACAAGATAAAAATGAACATGTAAAGGAATAGAGTTTGCCCTCCCAGTTTTGGTAGGAATTGTAATGCAGATAAAGCACACTGGTTGAGAGTGAAAATATGCCGACAGGTGTACTATGCTTTGCTTTTATTTTATTTTGGCAACTATAAATTTTAACTTCAGTTGCTAGAAAACTGATGGATGATACATAATGTTAACGTGTCATTATTAGTTTCTTAACTATATCCAATATGTATACTCTTAAAAAATTTTTTTGTAGATATATAAATTAGCTCTGAGGTTTTTCAGGGTAGCAGAAATGATATGAATTATTATGTTTAATACAATTAAAAATAGCTATAAATATGATACCCTATTAAATGCAGTTTGTCAGAAATTCCTCATTAGATAATTTTGTACACATACCAATGCTAAACCTTGTAAATGTTTATCTGGGAGAAAGTCCGTTGTACTTAGTGGGGTAGGAAAAATGCATAGGATTGCACTGTTAGTAAAACAATTGGAAGCATATGAAGTTGGTCAACTAATACTTTAACAAAGTTTTGATGCATATTATTAGCTTTCAAATTAATCTAAACAAAATGAAATATTTTACACATTCGAGTTAAAATACTTACTAAAATAACATAGCTTGAGATGCTGAAGTTTTTAAAGTAAATCTTACTTTGCTGTTTTGGTGTGCAAATATATCAAAGATACTTTTGGACCTTAGGAAGATACCTTTGATCTAGGTTATTAATTTAGTGGGCTATTAAATGAGTTGCAGGTTCTTCATGTTAGATCCTCTCCTGCATTAGCTGTGACGTGAGATTTTTTTTTACAGTGCAATCTTATTCCTGTCTACTCAGAAGCAAGTCCTAATGATTTCAGTGGGACTTACTCCCAGGTAAGTGTGTATAGGATTGCAACGCTAGTATCGTAGAGTTCCCTAGGTTATACCAGCAGCAGTAGCAGTAGCAGCAGCAGCAATAGTAGCTTCTGTAAAAGCAGTCATTTCCATCTTTCAGGAGCCAGATTTTATTGATGATATAGAAGAAAAAACTCCTATTAGCAATGAAGTAGAAATGGAATCAGAGGAGCAGATTGCAGAAAGGAAAAGGAAGATGGTAAGTTGGGAAGCTAGTAGCCGCTTAAAGCTGTCACTAAAGATGAATGACAGTTGCTCTTCCCATGCTAATCATTGCTGCCTCTCCTAGGTATTTAGCATTTGAGAATATTTGAAATCTGCTCCTGATATGTGCTAATTCTATATAAACCTATGTGTGTGTATGTGTTTCTGATTTTTTGGGAGCTTCCGTAATTTTTGAAAAAAGTTGGGCATATTTTCTCAAGGATTTGTTTTGCTGAATTATTTCCTGTATCTGATGCACTGTCATCCTCTGAAATACTTTCTATATTTTGATTTTTATTATTTTAACCTATCTTGTTTGGCCATGATGATAAAGAGCCCTCTGTTTTCAAAACTAGTTATGAATATATTTCTAACAATAATAGAAAACAAATATCATTATGACAACAGTAGTCCTTGTACATGAGATACCAGATATTTGTCTTTTAATATGTTGAACAAACATGCTGAATATTAAAACATTTAGTGAAATACAGAACTTTGAAGATAGCCTGAACAACTTAGATTTTAACAAGAGACATGTATTTAGGAAGAACTCTGAAAATGAGAAAAAGAATATTTTAATAGTGATGGAGTAAAATTGAAGCAGTTTTTTAAGCGTCTTCATTTAAAGATTAAAATGGACTTAAAATAATTTATTCCATGTGATAGCTACTTAATTACATATTAATCTATTTTGTACTGATCTATATAAATAAAAGTAGGAGGTATTTTTAAAAACTATTTTCATCTTCTTTCTTGGCCTCTTATTACAAAGCCTGGTGTATATATCTCCTATTTTTCTTGGTTTACATTCTCACAAAATTAATTAATCCTTAATCATTATAACAGGGTTTTTCCCTAAAGCTACTCTACATAATACTTAGTGCTTTTCTGCTTAAAGATGTTCCTCCTATTTTAAATATTGAGTTTCTAGCCAAACCTTTTACCCTCTTCCGCCTATCTTTTCAGGAAATAATGTTATCTGTCATAATGATCTTAAAATCTTGACCCCTGCACTTCCTTTCCAGTTGCTCTCTAGTTTTAGTATTTGCTTTGGCATACTAGTAATCTTCCTCTTTCTGTTCAGTAGCTAAAGCATTCTTGTTTTAACTGTTTTCTTTCCCTTTCTATTTAAAATGTGAATATATTCAATATTCCAGTACTGTAGCCCTCAGCTTCTCTATATGCACTAAATTATCATTAAGAACCTATTGCTAACTCATAGTCTATGACTTTGTTGCTGTCTGGTCCTTATACCTTTTGCTTCTTGTCTGAAAGATCAGTTCCAGTTGCATTTTGTATCTCCCTTCATTTCTATTCATTGTGCAGTTTTCCTTAAAGGAGAGAAACAAACATTGAAACATCGTCTACTGGGTTATTGTATTTTTTTGTTTGTTTCCATCTCAAGTTATCCTAACCTGAAAATAGGGAAATATTCCTGTTTTCTCCACTGTATAATGCATCTAGGAAATAAATACAAGTAGTCTCGACCTACAACAGTTCATTTAGTGACTGTTCAAAAAAAGACACTGAAAAAAGTGACTTGTGTGTGATTGCAGCATCCCCACGGTCACGTGATCAAAATTCAGAGGCTTGGCAACTGGCATGTACTTAAACCAGTTGCAGTGTCCCAGGGTCATATGAAGATCCCCTTTTGCAATCTTCTGACAAGCAAAATCAAGGGGAAGCCTGCAGTGATTCACTACCACTGTGGCAAGTAAGGTCATAAAATGGGGCAAAACTTTCTTAACAACAGAAATGTGGGTCTCCATTGTGGTCATAAGTCAAGGGCTACCTGTATTTATTGAAAGAGGCCCAAAACAGCTTATGGAATTCCATCTGCTTTGGGCTGCGAGATCGTTTCGAAAAGTAAGTACAGAATCCTGCATGTGTATATATATGTGAGAAAGGAAACCTGTGCATAGATATTGCTCCTGTTCATGTAATAAATTAAGCCCTTGGGCAGAAGAAACTGTGACCACCACTGTTCTCAGTGGCATGAGAGTACAGATGAGTAAACTTCCATTTGGCATGATCGGCTGTAAGGCAATTGCAGGAGAAAGAGGGCTAGAAAAGAACTTTTAAGATCTTCATCTTTGAATGTTTGATTTCACTCATGAAAGAAGTATCTTTCATTGTTTATAGAAACTTAGGAGTGTGTAGGGCATAGCAAATGCACTTTCCTTCCATGCTCTTACAATTGAAATATAAAGAGGACAAAATAGATGGCATTTCTTCAGCAGAGGTGAGTGAGAGAAGTACTAAATTAAAGCATCATGTCAAGTTTGGGTGGTAACTCTTTTGAACTTTGGCTCCCCCTCCCCCCCCCCCACTCCCAGCTGAGTTGAAGCCATCAAATAAAAGATGTTATCTTGCACCTTTTTTTAACAAACATTGGCTTTCGCTATGCTTCTCACGCTTTACTATAAGTAACTCTACTTATGCTCTTACTCGGCTTGTTTATCTGCAAGGAGAAATCTTATGGCCATGGAAAGCAACCAACAAATTGGATTCTCCCCCCCCCCCCCCAATAAATCCAGTAACTTTTCCCCCCAGTCCTGCATCTTTTCCCTTCTCAAAAAATCTGCAATTCCTAGACCAGGTTTTGTAAGCAAGCTGGAAAAAAGTGATGGACAATAAACTAATTAGGAAAGATGGAAGATAAAGAAACCGAAAGTTCTGAGAGCAGTAGCTGGAAAGACTTCCTCCTATCTGAAAAATCAACTTGCTCACCTTAAGAATCTTAGAAGATTTTGATGCCTGATAGGTAACAGCAGAACTATCAAAACAGGCAGACGAAGAGTAAAAACAGAAGCTGCTCCTGTGCGTGTGTATCTGCAGTTGCTGGGGAAATTCAGAAGTGATGTCATAATCCTGTCAACCAATAGGAAGATATTTCCAGTCCCTCCAAGACTGCAGTTTTCAGCCAATTTTTAAAGTAGATTTTAATAAAAAAAATAGCTGAACATTTTCTAGCGTTGTAAAATCCATATTAACGGTAGAAGCTGACTATGTATGGCCGTTTGGGTACTATTGGCACTTGAATCAAATTAATATCTAAGTTGCATTCAAGTATGTATGAAACAATACACATGCTAGAATCTTCGGAAAGCATTTTCAGATCTATATATTCTGTGGCAACAGTGGTGGAAAACTTTATCTTACAGGTATTTGCCCAGAGTTGTCAAAATGGAGGCTAGGAGATCTACAGTGATGATGTATAGAAAACTTTGAACATCCTGTTGCCATCAACAGTGATCCAAGTATTATTTCTAGAGGATATTTTTATTGTGTGTATGAAACAGATATATCAGAAGACCGAAAGGGTAAATAGTAGTCCAAATAATGGTATTGTGTTATCTTTCATAGAATCCTCAATGGCTGCTGTCACGAACCCTATGACAATGCTATACATGAAGTCAAATGGTTTAAGGTAGCCATTGAAGGCTGGGCTCACTCTGGAACCATAGTGGAGGCAGAGTTATCTATTCTGGTCATAACTCCGGTTGTTCCAGCTGTCTGGATTATTGGCAACTGAGGGAATGGTGTGTGGTGGATACTTGCTGGCAATAAAGAAAAACAAGGCACAGTTCAGACTGGTTGTTGAGATGAAGGGAAATGAGCATTAAGGTACAGGTAGACCACAAATTTTAAGTCCAAAATTTCTGTTGCTAGTTGTTTTGCTAGTGAGTTTTGCTTCGTTTCCAGCTTTTCTTGCCACCATTATTAAGTGAATCCCTGTAATTGTTAAGTTGTCAAGTGAATCCAGCTTTCCTCATTGACTTTGCTTGTCAGAAAGTCGCAAAAGGAGATCGTATGATCCTGGGACACTGCAACCGTCATAAATATGAGGCAGTTTCCAAGCGTCCGAATTTTGATCCTGTGCCACAGGGATGCTACGATGATTATAAATGTCAAAAACGATCATAAGTCACTTTTTTCAGTCGTCGTAACTTCGAACGGTCACTAAATTAACTTGTAAGTTGAGGACCACATGTAATTTCTATCTGAGGTTGATAGGGCTTTGATTTCCACAGAAAAGAGGAAATGTGTTGTTGGAAACTTACCTGGAGGTGTACAGATCTCATGTGCTCCCATCAGTATAAAACCTCACAATTCCCTTGTTCAAGTTTCACTCACCACTCAACAATTTCTGTGTGTGGTCCCTGACCACAATGAAATGGTTATTGTCACTTCCCCAGAGGCATGCCAAGTTGAAAAATCTCAGTAGCTCAGCACTAGCTTATTTATCTCTGAAAAAAATGAATCAGAATAATATTCATAAACGCAGGTGTTTGGTGAGTTAATTTGTGTGCTTGTGACATCTATAATAAATACCATCGCCATAAGCGATCACCTTAATGTAATGATTTGTTTGAACTGATGAGGGCTAATTGTATACCTCAAATAAAGGAGCGAATGTTTTTTTGTGTTCTAAGAAGTTTAAATCCTAGTCATTGTAAAAGCACTGTAGAAAGTTGCTCAGATATTGATGCATACATAATCTGACCTCATTTATGATAGAGAATACTAAGATGGGAGATAACATGTTTACTATTCATAGATTATAATATTTTACATACTGTATTTGTGAAATACCAGTCCATTTAAAAATAATATATGGATTTATTCATGTAGAAAAAAAATCTCTTATTAAATTACTTTACTTTAACTCTAAAATTAAATAACTGTTCATTTAATTCTAATCCATACTGGGTCCCCATCACTTGAAACTTTCAATACGTTATTAGTAAATACTGCAGATACATGCACCTATATACCAGGTTTCAAAATATAAATGCCATACCATTACTATGGAACAAAATGTAGATTCTATAAAATTGATTTTATGAGTTGACCTGTCAAGAGTACTTCGAATACCCTTTTTGTGTGTATTTTAAGTCACTTAACGCATAAGTTGTTTAAGCATCTGTGTTATTAAATTCTTCAGACCAGAGAAGAACGCAAGATGGAAGCCATCCTTCAAGCTTTTGCCAGGTTAGAAAAAAGAGAAAAAAGAAGAGAACAAGCTTTGGAAAGAATCAGTACAGCTAAAACAGAAATAAAATCAGAATGCAGGGATACCCAGATCATCAACGAGACGGAATTTGTTCAGGTAGATGCCTGCGTTTTATTAAATGATTATCTCCGGAAATTATCTTACCTGTTTTTGATGCTTTTTGCATAGAGTCATGCAGTGTTTTTTCTTCATTGCTCTGTTCCTATCCCACACTTCTTGGGGCAATACATTTGTGTGTCTCTGCTCTATCTAGGCAGCAATATAGTGAGATGGGCTGGGCTAAGACAGAGTGGCCAACCCAAGTCACACAGGAGTCTCTGTGACTTCAGTGAAGGCCTGAGCCTCTGTCATCCAGTCATCAAACTGGTTGTTTCATTCTAGTTCACCAACTTTTACAATGCTTTAATGTTTGCTTAAGAAAGTGAATTTTGAGATTTGGAATTGTACGTGGATGCAGTCCTAGAGTTCATAGTAATCAGTGCAAATATATTTACATTTAGGGAAAGATGAATTAGAAAGTTGCCATTTTTCTTAACCAAATACCAAAAGAAAAAAAAGATACTGCCAAGGCACACAGAAACGCTAAAATGATCCTAAATAAGATGTACGAGTGGTACTGCCAAACATGTGTTTTTATCCTTCATGTATTTTTCCCCAGTTTGGGGAAACGCGCAAAATTGATGAAAGGCGTGTAAATTATGTAACTTTCTGGATGATGTGTAATGTTCAGGAACCAGCAAAAGAGGAGACTGCCACCAAGCCAACCCCTGCCAAAGTCAACAGGACAAAACAGAGGAAAAGCTTTTCCCGGAATAGGACGCATATTGGGCAGCAGCGACGAAGGCACAGGACCGTCAGCATGTGTTCGGATATCCAGCCATCCTCTCCAGATGTGGAAGTGATTTCACAGCACAACGAACCGGAAGCCACCGTGCTTTCCGTTGAGCCAGAAGCCGAGACACCCGTGGCTGTAATCGTTCCTGAACCTGAAGCCCCAGCACTTAATAAATGCCCCACTAAATACCCAAAAACAAAAAAGGTACATGGGACACTCATTGCTGCTCTGTCTGAGATGAGAAGGAAAAAGTAGCTAATGCAGTTTAAGTCCTTGACTTACAACTACAACTGAACTCAAACATTTCTGTTGCTAAGCGAGAATCATTAGTGAATTTCTCCCCATTTTGCGATCTTTCTTGCCCACAATGAACCATGGCAGTTGTTAAGTTAGTAACCCGGTTGTTTAAGTGAATCTGGCTTACCCTGTTGTCTTTGTCAGAAAGTCACAAAAGGGGATCACGTGACCCCGAGACTCTGCAACTGTCATAAATATGAGGCAGCTGCCAAGCACCCGGGTTTTGATGACATGACCATGGGGTCACAATAGACTTAACTGTGGGAAAAGTATGAATCACCTTTTACAGCACCGCTGGTAGCTTCGAACGGTCACTAAACAAACCAGGGTAGTCAAGGACTACCTGTCTGTCTTTTCTCTCTCCCTCTCTCTCCCTCCCTCCCTCCCTCCCTCTCTCTCATGTTCATCGGAACGCCAGAGTAAGGGCTCTGCTGATTTTTTCTGTTTCAGCACTTGGTGAGTGAGTGGTTAAGCGAGAAGAATGAGAAGCCGGGGAAGCCAATGGAAAACCTCTCGGAAAAGCCTCTGCGCATAACCACCGACCCAGAGGTCTTGGCGACCCAGCTGAATTCTTTACCAGGCCTCACTTTCAGCCCACATGTATATACGACTCCGAAGCACTATATCCGTTTTACATCGCCCTTCCTTTCTGAAAAACGGCGGAGAAAAGAACCGATGGAAAGCATCCTGGGTTCCTGTAAGAAGGTAATATTACCTGATAGCCTAGGGCAGAGGCCTCCAAACTTGGCAACTTTAAGTCTTGTGGACTTCAATTTCCAGAATTTTCCAGCCAGCTATAGCTGGGAGTTGACGTCCACAAGTCTTAAAGTTGCCAAGTTTGGAGGCCTCTGCCCTAGGGTTATATAGAACATCCCCCCAAAATTGATAAATCAGTTTTCTGGATTAGGAAGTGGCGAGGGATTCCCAATGAAATTGCTTTTCGGTGGCATCATTGAATCAGTTGTCATTCCACCATTGGGCGAAGGCCTTTGTTATTTTGCCAAGCTGATTACATTTATGTTGTTCCCTATTTTCGACGTACAGATAATTCATATTTTGTTTTTATAATGACAGTAGCTTAAAAACAATGTTTGTATAAGGTGAGATTCAGGGGTAGGATTCAAATTTTGTAACAACTGGTTCTGTGGGTGTGGCCACTTGACTGGGTGGACCTGGCTTCTTTTTTTGCACACACACCCCTCCGTTTTTTGAGCCGTCTGGGCCTCAAAAACCTTCTGGGGGGCGTTTTTGCTCCCAGAAGGCTTCCCTGGGGCTCAGGAAGGAAAAGAAGAGCAGGGGCGGGGGGGGCTACAGCTCCCCCCTGCCCTCCGTTTTGGGGCCTCCTGGGCCTCAGGGAAGCCTCCTGGGCGAAGCAGTAAGTAAGTGACAGGAATCCTGGAACAGCTGATTATAGAAACAGCTGATTGTCAGGAGGGGGGGAAAAAAGAAATACCTTAAGGAGTGACTGGTCAGGGAAGAATGCAAACAGCGATATCAGGTATGCACACACTGTTGCGCATGCACGATAAGGACTAACTGGGAGGGAAGGGGCGGGGAGGGGCCATCCAGGGGCACGATTTGCCAGTTCTCTGAACTGTGCAGAATCATAACAACCGGTTCTATAGAACAAGTCTGAACCAGTAGAATGCCACCCCTGGTGAGATTTAAGTGTCCACCCTCCTCATCTTCACCCCTCGTGTTTTGCAGCGCTGGTTAAAGCAAGCTATGGAAGAAGAAAACTCGGTTGTTGGGTTTTTCATTTCCTCGCCCCACGAAAGATCCAGAAGCCCTGCAGTCAACGGTGAAAGTAGAAGCCCCTTATTACTGACCGACAGCTGTTTACCAGGTGATGTCCATTATGTAGTTCACCCTTATCCCATGTTCAGGGCTGGTGTGGCTTATGGTTTCCAGACCACCAGTTGGGAAGCCTCTGTTTCTCAAATGCCTTTTTAACTGGTAGTCCTCGACTTGTGTCTGTTGTATAAGCGAGACAGTTGTCAGGTGAATGTTGTTCCATGTTTACAACCTTTCTTGCCACAGTTGTTAAGCGAATCACTGCGGTGGTTAATCTAGTAACACAGCTGTTAAGTGAATCTGGCTTCCCTATTGACTTTGCTTGTCAGGTCACAAAATGGGATCACATAACTCTGGGAACATCGCGACTGTCATAAATACGAGGCAGTTGCCAAGCGCCCCACTTTTAATTGCCTGACCAAGGGGATGCTACAGTGGTTGTAAATGTGAAAAACAGTCAAGAGTCACTTTTTTCAGTGCTGTTTAACTTCAAACAGTCACTAAATGAGCTGCTGTAAGAAAGGGCTATGCCTCAAGTACTGACAGAGAAAGGCTCCCCTTTCTCTGTCAGTAGGTGCGTGTGTCTGTAGATATAGCAATAGGACTTTGACTTATATACCGCTTCGCAGTGCTTTCCAGCCCCGTCTAAGCAGTTTATAGAGTCAGCCTCTTGCCCCCAACAATCTGAGTCCTCATTTTACCCACTTCAGAAGAATGGAAGACCTTGAGCCTGGTGAGGATCGAATTCCTGGCAGACTGCAGAGTTAGCTTGCAATACTGCATTCTAACCACTGCGCCACCATGGCAGCTATTTTACATACATATTTCTATATATATAAACAAAGTTTGTGTGGGAAGTTTTGTTCATATATATCCGTTTCAACTCCTGAAAAAAGGGAAGACCTCTTAAATGGTGGAGCAAATGCCTTTATTTCTTTAAAATGATAGTTCATTTTAGCAGCCGATGATGACTTAATGAACCTGTTCTAATCACACATTGTTTGCAACTGGCTACAATGTCGGTACGACCAAGAAAAATGACTTAATTGGGCTTCTGCTTCTTCTCCCCATCGTTACCTACAGATCTGACCACGCCACTCAAAAAGCGAAGGCAGTACCAGCTGCTGGACTCTACCTACTCGGAAACATCGACGCCCACTCCTTCTCCATACGCCACGCCCACCCACGCCGATCTCTCTGCCTCAGACCCATTGTTGCTTGCCACACCTCCCAGAATAAAAACGGAAGAGGAAACCTGTAGGAATGGTTACAAACCTATTTATTCATCTGTTACTTCGGTGATTCCATGTGTCCATGGAAACGCAGTGCACTTTGAGGTGAGCCTTCAGCTATTCCATTGCCCTTCCTTGTCAGGTAAAGCAACCAGTGTACCTTAATTGCTTCGGGGGGGGGGGGAATCAGCTGTTTATGAAGAATAAAACTCTGTAGGTAATCCTCGTCTTACAAGAGTTCACTTAGTGGCTGTTCAAAGTTATAACAGCACTGAAAAATGTGACTTTACGACAGTTTTTCATAGTTACAACCTTTGTAGCACGCCCATGATCACAGGATCAAAATTCAGGCACTTGGCAGCTGCACCTGAATTTTGAATGATGAATCCGTAAGTCTGAATGTGACTTACGCCAGTTTTTCATATTTATGACCTTTGCTGTGTCCCAAGTTCCCTTTTTGCGACCTTCTGACAAGCAAAGTCAATGGGGAAGCTGGATTCACTACTACACAACCAGCGATTCACTTAAGAAGAGGTAAAAAAAAAGTCGTAAAATGGGGCAAAACTCACTCAAGCAACAATCATTTTGGCCTCTGTTGTGGTCGTAAGTCGAGGATTACCTGTAATCTGTCACTACCGTTACTTTTAGAACCCTATGAAGGATGCTTCTAAAGAGACTTTTCCTAAGGAGGAAGTGTCGGAGGGGGTCATGGGCCCCTGGTCCTGTTTTTAGGGTTCTCTTTTCACACTTGGTCAACTCCTGCAATGCCATCAACCTTTAACTAAATCATAGATAGCTTGAAACAATTAAAGAGAAGTTATTTTCAAAAAATCATCAGACTGGTTTGGTTCTGCAGTTTTTAAACATTCCTTTTCTTTTTTGTTACTGCAGAATATTTCTTCACCTGAAAGTTCTCCAGAAGTTAAGAGGCGAACATTTAATCAAGAGGTAAGTTTGTGTGGGAAGTTTTATTTGGTCTGCTTTGCTAATCTTTTTCTACACTGTAAATTCTTCAGAGAATATACAGTTCAGGGAGGTTTGTAGGAATACACATTTGCAGACAGTACATCCTAAGAGATAACAAAAGATATGTGAAATCCTGGTGAATAGTTCCTAGGGACTAGCTTCCCAAGTTCCTACTTTCACAATGCAAATAGGATTTTCTTTTAAAAGAAAAAAGTTGATGGAATGTACGTAAAAACTCGAAAGAAAATAGACTAACAGATACGCAATCTAGATATGGCAAAGTATTCAGACAATTGTCTTTTAATGAAACTCCCAATCATAAATAAAGGAATCAATTTGGTGTCTCCCTCTCAGATTGTCTCAATGCAGTCAATTGAGAAATAATTAACTTTCATTATTCTTCCGGAACTTTCTAGTTCTTATCACCAGCTATTTCAAGATTGTTTCAGTAAAAGCAGTTTTCAAAGAGAACGGCTGGAATATTAAAAGAAGAATAATATGAAAGAACAAAGAGAAATAAAAAGTTAGGCGTGTCTGTATGAACACATCTGTGTAACCTTAAGGAAAAAATCTCCCACATTTTCGAGATCTTTATTGAATAGATCTGCAAGTTAGAATATTAAAAATAAAAATTGCATGATAGGAAAGGACAAAGAGAAATAAAAACTTACGGGTGTCTCAATGGTGGGATTCAGAAAATTTTTGACTACTGGTTCTGTGGGCGTGGCTTGGTGGGTGTGGCAGGGGAAGGATACTGTAAAATCCCCATTCCCTCCCCACCCCACTAACCTGCTTTCCAGCTCTGTTCTCCTGTGCAGGGCCACAAAAGAAGACCCACCCAGTCAGAGGTGGTACTTGCCGGTTCTCCAAACTACTCAACATTTCTGCTACTGGTTCTCCAGAACTGGTCAGAACCGGCTGAAGACCGCCTCTGCAGTGTCTATAGGAACCACACCTACAACTTTTAAGGAAAAACCTCACATATTTTATAGATCTCCATTGAATAGATCTACAAGTTGGCTTTAAAAGCGAATCCAGAAAAAAATGAACAATATACATTAAAAGCAATCTACCTGAATAGTTACCACGGAGAGACCTTTTATTTGGGCTAACGGTTTTACGCTATTTCCCCAACATTCTCCCCCACCCCACCCCAATCTTTTTTGGACAGGGTTACGAACGTTCCTGCTCCTCCATGCTAGCACTCAATCCGTTCAGAAATGCCAGCCTCACGGAAATATGCCTGCAAGAGATCAAAACGATTGGCTACTCCAGCCCAAGGAACAGGTCGGACGGCCCCCGGCAGTGCTCGGGAGAAAAAGAAAGCCCCTCCTCCGAGCTCCAGCTGGGGCTGGAAGCCATCGAGCAAAGTGCACTGCATAAAACGCTGGAGGCTCCCTGCCACAACCGGACTGATGCAAACAGCCAACTGGAAACGGCTCACTGCGGGCGGGGCACGGTGTATCCGACCTGGATCAAGAGTCCCGACAGGACAGGTGTCAATTTCTCCATGAATTCTAATTTGAGAGACTTAACTCCTTCGCACCAATTAGAAGTCGGCGGCGGGTTCCGGATCAACGAGTCAAAGTGCCTGATTCCAGAAGACGCTCGGGGCCTGTTTGTGGAAACGCCTGTGTTTTGTACTTCCGAAGAGGGACTTGCCGTTAGTTTTGGAAGGACTGCCAATAGTGACAACATGATGGATGGCAATTGCACACCCCAGAATCCTCCACAAAAGAAAAAGGTACCACCTCAAGTGAAAGTTTAACTTAAGGCGCAAAGTGACAGCAGGAAGGCATTTCTGCTTGTCTATACATTTATATTCGTAAGACTTTTCAAAGGCTTTAGTGTAGGCGCCCACTGGCAAACTGAATCGACTTATGAACTAGCAATATTGAAGGTTAATTTAACTATTGGAGGCAAATACTTATGTACACTTCAGTTGTACTTTTTTTAATATAGTTTTCCAAAGCCACAGGAATAGATAAATAAGGGAATAAAATGAAGGTATATAGCTAAGTCCTTGACGTATGACCACAACTGAGCCCCAAGTTACTGTTGTTAAGTGAGGCACTATTCCCTCTGCTGAAATAAGCTTGTGAGGGAAATGTACATAACGTAATTAGGGATGGGGGGTCATGGCAGTTGTCAATTTGAAGAGTAATTTTTTTGAAGTCTGTTGTAATTTTAAACAGTCATTAAGCAACCACTCATAAGTTAAGGACTACCTGTTGAGGCTTCATAAGCAGAAATTTCTATATCAATAGAAAAGCAAGCTAATGCCCATGTGTCAAATATTTTTAAACTAATTTTTGCCACATTTTTTGCTTTTCAAATGCTACAACAAATACATTAGCATGTCTACGGAGATTCTCGGTCATCCAGGCCATGGTTGTGCTTTTTCAGACGGCAACTGGGCTTTGCTTTTCCTTCAGTCCTTCTTCAGAACTGAAGAAGCTTCTTGGAGGAGAAGCGAAACCTCTTCAAGGAAAAACCAAGTCCAGTTGCCTTTGGGGAAAAAAGCCCCCTTGGGACAATAAATTGGCATGTTATTCAGATGTTCAAAGAACACAAAATAAAACAAAGATAGGACGACTGGGACAAAAACTGACACATCATTTTTCACTGTCTTTTCAAAATAGTGGCGACATTACAGCGCACAAGAGTCTTTTGAGTGAGGGGTGGGGGAAGCAACCTGTGATGTAATACTTCAGAGAAAATCACATTTTTCCTTTTTGCTTCTTTCCTAGGTGTCGCTTCTGGAATACCGCAAGAGGCAGCGAGAAGCCCGAAAAAGCGACTCGAAAGCAGAAAACTTTTCCCTCTTGAGCATGTCGCCTCATGCAGCCGGGAGAGGAAACGGCAGCGCTGCTACCGACGGCTACAACAGCGGCGAAAACGGGGAGCAGCCGGAGAGGGAACACCCCGCTAGCCTCCCCGTCTCTTTGCCACCCACTGAGCACAGTGCCATTTCAGAAGAGGCCGAAAGCGCTTCCTCCTCAAAGGAGGCTTCAGGTGAAAAGAGCGATCCGGAGGCCCAGTGGTAAGTCCCTTCTCAAAAATCACCCCTGAGAGCTCGCTAACGTTGCCAGTTATGATCAGTAGTAGTCAAACCTTAGAACAGTGGCAAAAGCTGCTTTCCCCCAATGCGGTCTGTGCTTTGTAAACACAGCTAGTCCTTGACTTAAAACCACAATGGAGCCCAAACTTCCTGAAACATTTGTTAAGTGAGCTTTGCCCATTTTACGACCTTTCTCACCACAGCTATTATATGAATCACTGCAGTGGTTAAGTTAGTCTCATGGTTGTTAAGTGAATCTGGCTTCCCCCATTGACTTTGCTAGTCAATAGGTCGCAAAAAGGGATCACGTGATCCCAGGGACACCGCAACCGTCATAAATATGAGACAGTTCACCAGCTGTCTGAATTTTGATCATGTGACCACGAGGTTGCTGCAATGATTGTAAATGTGCAAAACGCTCACTTTTTTCAGTGCCATTGTACCTTTGAACAGTCACTAAATGAGTTGTTGCAAGTCAAGGACTAACCTGTGTAGGCTACTTGGAACGTGATCATCTACAGCACTGTTCCCCGGGAGCAGTTTAGTCTGACCCCAGGGACACTGCAACCGTCGTAAATATGAGTCAGTTGGCAAGCATCCTAATTTTGATCATGTGATCATGGGAATGCTGGAACGGTCATAAATACGAAGCAGTTTGCTAAGTGTCTGAATCGTAGGGAGTCTGCAAAGGTCGTAACCATGAAGAGCAGTAATAACTCACTTTTTTTCAGGGCCGTTGTGTAACTTTGAATGCTCACCAAATGTTATAAGCCGAGGACTACCGCAAATTGCTTTGAGGAATGTCCAAGTAATACCAGGCTGCCTATAAACTGCATAGAAAAGACTTAGGAGTCTTTTGGATGGTAACAGACTCTCAGGTCTTACTATCCCTTGCAATTTAAGACAAATGAATATAGAAAAAAAAACACACGCGATGCCATTCGAGGAGGGGTGTCCAGCCATGGTGCCTTGAGGACTTATTGGTGCTTAGCTGGAATAATAAGAATGATAGTGCAATCAGGGCTGTGGTAGAGATCATCTTTTGGTGGGGTTTTTTTCTTTTTCTTTGAAAACTAAGCACAGAGACTTGCCATCAAAATCACAACGATAGCAGGAGGCTGAATAGGGCAAGAGCATTTTTTGTGTGTGTCAGATGATTCATGAAGTTGCTTTGAATGCCAGAAACTACTCAAATCTTTTCTCAGGTCACTTGTTTTTCAGGAGTGCAAAAGTCACTGTCTTAAGTCACTGTCAGGTGATTCAGACCTCTTGGCCTCTTCTTGCATTGTTTCAGGAAACACTTTGCCGTATACATCATGGCTTTAAAACTGGGTAGTAGTTGAATCTGTGTAACTCTGCTCTGGAACCAGATAGCTCCAAGCTTAATTCTTACACCAGTTATGACTTGCACTGGAAAAGCTTCTCCCATTTAAAAAAAAAGTTGCATTGTTTGTAAGCTGGGTGTGATTGATCAAGTCAAGTCAAGTCAAATCCAACCATTATTATGGCAAATACCAGCTACGAGGAGGGCGGGGTATGAAGTATTACAAAAGCATAAAAGACACATAAAAGTAAAATCAAATTACATATAGAAAAGCTAAAATGACATAAAAACAAAACCCTAAAAAGAATTTAAAAGCAGCAGCAGATGAGCCCAGGGAAGCTGAGCTGAAATGTCTGTGTAAGAATCCCGCATTACGAGAATCATCCTTGTTGCTCCAAGATTGCCTTCACTGCTATTAAGGTTGCTGGTTTACACCACAGGCAGATGATGTAACACCCAAGTCAAGTTTTACCTCTCCTCTTAGCCGAATCCTCAGAGTATTCCATCCTGCAGAACTCATTCTAGCCTTCATTCCAAGTAGCTGGTTGCAGCTAGGCCTCTGATTTGGCACGGGGCTCTCTTTGGCCAAGCCCTGTGTGCCAGCCTTCCCTTGGCAAAGTGTGATGAGTTAGCGCACAGGTCAGGGGGAAAGGCAGGTCCGATGATTCCCAGAAAAAGGGGCGAGGGAAAGAACCTGCTCCCGTGATCAGCAAACAGCGCCACCAGCTGGTCATCTCCTTGCCCCCCTTCCATTAGGCAGGTGGGGTTCTCTAGGCCAGTGGCCCACCACCTTTCCTGCTTTGCAGCCTGGGGGGAGAAGGAACGGTTATGTGTGAGCGGTGGGCGAGCCAACAGGCACGTAATTGTACTCCACCAGCTGCTTGCGTAAGTGGAGATGCAGGTGTGTCTTCACTCGCCACTTCTGTGGCCCAAGACGCGGTAGTGGGCTGCAACCTGAGGTTGGGGACCCCTGTGGTAGGGCAGAGAGAAAGAGACATGGGATAAGGACTCCTTTAACGGAGTCCTTCTTGCTGGACTTAACCTGCCTACTTTCTTACCTGGGGCTAATAAGTGCTGTGCTACAGATTTCACCAGTATTAAAAAAAAAAAAATTCAGGGGGCTTAGCTCACAGTCCTGTTCAGTCCCTGAGCAATTATATAGTTCTTACACTGGGGACTTACACTAGTGTTTATCTAGATCAGGGGGTCTCAAACATGTGTCACGCCACTTGACATATCACGACTTGGCCCCTTTGCTAAACCAGGAGTAGGCGTGGCCAGCGTGGGATGCATCTGGCCCGCGGGCCACGAGTTTGACACCCCTGATCTGGATCCTACACCATGTGAACTACCGTGGAATTCATCCATCATTACTCACGTGGCTTTCCTTGCGTCCCACTGTTTTTTCCATGAGGAAGCACACAGCAACCAAAGTTGCCTGTTTAAGACCGTAGAAGATTTCCCTGCCTTTGCATTTTCCTTAATCATTGTAGCATAAATATTCTACGAACACTAAACTATAAGCCATCAAAATGTTTTGAAGCACCTTCAAACCCAGTTAAGATAGCAAGGGGAGCTGAATTAAAGTTGCCTTAATATTTGTTGTTAAGAAGCAAATTACAAGATAGAATTTTCTTTTTCTTTTAAAGGACCTCTTCAACATCAGTGGAGCAAGTGAGAGAGCGAAGTTATCAGCGAGCGTTGCTTCTTAGTGATCATAGGAAAGACAAGGATACTGGTAAGAGATCACTCAGTTGTTTCTGATCCCACTCCCTTTTGGAGCAGCTCCTGGTTGCTGAGCCCTGGTGGTGCAATGGTTAGAATGCAGTATTTCAGGTTAACTCTGCCCACTGCCTGGAGTTTGATCCTGAGTGGCTCAAGGTTGACTCAGCCTTCCATCCTTCTGAGGTCATTAAAATGAGGACCCAGATTGTTGTGGAAGATAGGCTGACTCTGTAAACTGCGAGGCGGCGGCTGGAAAGCACTGTGAAATGGTATATAAGTCTAAGGGCTATTGCTATTGTTTCTGGTCTGTTTTGATTGGTGGCAACTTCATCACAGACACTATTAATGAATCTTAGGACAATGATCTGGGCTTCTGTCTGTTGCATATATATAAAAGTTTAATCTGTTCCCCCCATTTCTTAACTGTGTCCAAACACAGCAATACCTCTATTTCTAGACTCTTGTTTGTTGCAGAAACTGATCCTGAAAATCCGGAGCCTACAAGTGAATGCCCATCCCCAGATACTCCTCTGAAGACGTGCAAGAGTCCTCTAAAACCAAGCAAGGTACCGTTTCACAGAGCATGGGAGAGAGAGGGGAGAGAGAGAGAGAGAATGTAGAGGGAGAGAGTTTTATTACTTAGCTTCTGAATTTAATTAGAATTCAAACATACGGTTTTCATAAAGAGACCGTATAATTTTAATGAACAAATGCTGGAGACAAAAAAAGAGAGATTAAGATGGAAAAAAAGAATGCTGGACTTGACCGGTTTTATTAGTTCAGCAAAGCAGTTCTTAAATAGAGCCCAGGTCAGATTTGAGGTGATACTTCTGTACATTTGTGAGCTGCAGAAATATGTCATCAAATAGAAAGCTTAGGAGTATGTCCCCCCACACCCCCGTCAGTACCAGTTAACATAGGTGAAAGAGGAACCACAGTGCTAAGGAACTGCACAGGATTGTTTCAAGACAGGATGGAGTTCTTACCAGCATAAGCCAATGCAGTACAGGTAGTCCTCGACTTACAACAGCTTGTTTAGTGACCGTTCATAGTTGCAAAGGCACCAAAAGGTGACTTTTGACCATTTTTCACATGACCGGTGCAGCATCCCTCTGGTAGGTAATGTGATCAAAATTTGGATGCTTGGCAACTGGTTCATATTTATGACATTTGCAGTGGCCCAGGGTCATGTGATCACTTCCTACAACCTTCTGACAAGCAAAGTCAGTGGGGAAGCCAGCTTCACTTAACATCCCTGTTAACAACTGTGGCAAGAAAGGTGGTAAAATGGGGCAAAATTTATTTGACAAATGTCTCACCATTATAAATTTTGTCTCAATTGTGGTCGTAAGTCAAAGACTATCTGTATTTAAAATACTACAGGATATGCCTATTTTGCTTCTAAATTTCAAAATGTTTAGTTGTTGAAATGGCACTGAAGCCATTATCTTATTAATGCCAGGTATTGCATCGATCTATTAATACCAATTAAATATTGCCTTTTTTTAAAAAAAGAAACAATATAAATATACCTTGCTAATTCTCTGCTGCAAAACAGCTAAGGTGTGTGACATTTTGGGCTACAAAATGAAAGAGTTGACAAGTTTTAAATGAGGCCTTTCAATGTTAGTAAAGCTATGACTTTTCCCCCCAGAAGTTTTGATTATTTATATATAGTTCACAGAATAAGGATACTGTTTTTTTCTTTTTCACAAGGCTCAAAACATTAAAAGACGTAGACACCAGTTGTTGTGAGACAAGTGAGAGTATTTTGTGAAGAAATGCTGTTCTTTGTGCCCCTTGTTCTTGAGCCTACACAAAACATTATATTATTATTATTATTATTATTATTATTATTATTATTATTATTATTATTATTATTATTATTATTATT
>NW_020769308.1:45898658-45940271 GCF_900518735.1 Pseudonaja textilis | reverse complement strand
TTATTATTATTATTATTATTATTATTATTATTATTATTATTATTATTCTGAATGAATGTGTTTTAACAACAGACCGGCACTTAATGCTTCTTTGTCTTGATGCAGACTTCTTCTTCACCAAATCCTGTAGTTCCTGTTCAGTCACTCGGAAAAACGCCAACCAAGCAGGATTCCCAGTGTGAGAGTGCAGGAGACACTCCTGGGGCTGACAACACAACTCACCCCAAACCAGACCAGCAACAGAAACCGCTGTCCAACAACGCTGAAGCACTTTCAAAACCTCCTCCCCCATCCCAGCCCCTCCTGCGCAGCACAGCTGATCCACTCTCCCAGAAGCCGCCTCCGGCACCGCTGAAACTTCCTTGCCCCACTTCACCTCACATAGAAAACCCTCCCAAACCCTCCACCCCCCTCACCCCGGCTCAGCATGGCTACCTGTCACCAAAGCCGCCTTCCCAACCCTTAGGATCACCATACCGACCTCAACACCCGCCGTCTCCTCAGGTGGGGATGCCTCAGAGAGACTCTCACCGGGGCTTTTACGCTGCCACCCAAACTCTCCAGCCTAGCGCCCAGCAGCCAAACACCGGGACGTTATTTCCCGCAACCTCTTCGGTCTCTTACAACCAGTTTCACCAACAGACTCTGAATGCCGCCGCTGCCCCGCCTCCCCCTCCCCCTCCGCCCCCTTCTTCCACTTATTATCAAAACCAGCAACCCCCCTCAGGAAATTTTCAGAATTACAATCCGATCAAAAGCAGCCTCCCGTCCCAACAAACCGTCTTTCCCTCTGGACCAAATCAAGCCCTCGCCGGGACCGCCTGTCAGCAGCCCGTTTCGGGCCACCTTGTCAACAGCGGGCACTTCCTGCCATCTCCAACGGCCAGTATTCATCACCAGAGCTCGGTGGTGGGGGCGCCCCCACCTCCGCCCCCTCCTGCCGCTCCCGGACCACACCTCGTGAAGCAGCAGCAGCAGCAGAACCCACACCCGCAGCACGCTGTGGCCCACGGGGTGAGTCCCGCGCACGCCGTGGCTACCGGTTCCCACATCCACTCTCAAGCTGCCAGTCACCACCTGCCTCCACCGCCGCCTCCTCCTCCTGCCCCCCTCCCTCATCACCTTCCTACGCATCCCACCACAGCCCACCAAGGGTTGCAAGCACAACACCAGCACGTAGTCAACTCAGCGCCCCCTCCGCCGCCGCCCCCGCCCCCTTCCAATGTCTTAAGCTCCAGTCATCACGCAGCACCGGCCCAAGGACTACATCACCCGCCTCACCAAGGGCCCTCCCTTTTCCCTTCGAGCGCTCATCCGACAGTGTCAACTTACCCATCGCAGCCACATCATCCCCCGTTGGGATCCGGACCTCCGCATCCGCCAACTGGAACAGGGCCGCACTGTCTGCTCCCCGGCCAGAGCTCACACCTCCAGCCCCAAGCACCAACCAGTATTGCCACCCCTACCGCCTCCGGGTTCTGTCCTCATCCTGGCTCGGTCTCCCTTCCGCATGGCGTACAAGGACCTCAGCAGGCATCTCCATTGCCCGGGCAGATCCCTATCCACAGAGCCCAGGTGCCACCGACGTTTCAAAACAACTATCATGGTTCAGGGTGGCATTAAAAACCGGAACCCCCCCCTTCCTCCTCCTCAACTCCCCCCTCCTTCCTCGCTTCTAAACATTTTAAAAATGTTCTGTAAAAATCTGTATATTTCATATGTACCTGTTCAAGGTACTTTTTAAAGCTTGTACATTATACTTTGTATAAAAGCGAACACCAGTGCGCGCGTGCTTTTCATCGTATTCTTTCCAGTTTTTGCTTTTTTTTAAAGAAAAAATCCCTAAATCTTTGCGGCGAAAGCCAGTGGGTTTTTTTTTAGGCATTTTTTTTTTAATTATTATTTTGTACATGAACATTCCAGCTCTGTTTGTTCTGGCAGTAAGATTTGTTGCTGCATAACTTTTAAATTTTTATCGTTGCAGTTAAAAACTTCATTTAGTGAATGTTTTCTATATTTACTTTTTATACATATGTAATTAAAAAAGTACACAGCTAAGTGGACGGCACTAACAGATTTCTTTCTCTCTTTTTTTCTTCATCTGTCAACAGTTTTTGTGTGCATATAGTAGAAGGCGCAATACAGATATTTTTTATAGTTTGGTGTGAACATGGCTCCTTTCTTTTCAAGACTTCTTTTCAGACATTGTAATTTAATGTATAGATTGTTTCTAATGTCTCTGACAAGTGCTGTAAATACTGTTCCTTTTGCGTGTAAAACTGCTTAATGCTTCTCATTTGATATAGTATTGTACATATGAGTCTTTTGCAAAAGCGTGTGATCTTTGTGAAAGTAGTACAGTATATGAACTTTTAATTTTTTTTAATATACTGTCACATTGCAGCACTGGTTGGGCATTTTAATTCATGTTAATAAATCACAATTATGTCAGTTTTAAACCCTCTTGTTTTGCGAATTTGCTGTTTTCAGAAAGTGTACGTTTGAAAGGGTGTTGTGGGTACCTCAGCGGACTTGGGTCAAAGGAGGCTTCTATTCGCTGAGAGCAAGAAATGCAAACATAGAGCCAGTTAAATCCAAAGGACTCTGAAGAAATTTAACAACTGGCACCCATTTTTTTCCTGAGCATTAGAACAATTAATCAGTGGAACAACTTGCCACCAGAAGTAGTGGATGCTCCAACACTGGAAGTATTTAAGAAGAGATTGGACAACCAATTGTCTGAAATGGTACAGGGTTTCCTACCTAGGCAGGGGTTGGACTGGAAGACCTCCAAGGTCCCTTCCAACTCTTGTTGTTCTACTCTACTCTACCCAACATAATAGTGCTGTCTTGAGGAAACTGCTACTCCTGCTAGCAGCAGAAACTACTACAGCTAGTAGTGTGCTATTTATCAAATGGCATTCTTCAATGTGAAACACTACAGGTAGTCCTTGACTTACAACAGTTCATTTAGGAACCGTTCAAAGTTACTACGCCATTGAAAGGCGGCTTCCCACTGTTTTTCAGTTACGACCATTGGCTTCCCTGTGATCATGCGATCAAAATTGGCAACGGGTTCATATATATATGACCATTGCTGTGTCCAGGGGTCATGTGAGCCTCCTTTGCAACCTCCTGAAAAGCAAAGTCAAGGGGGAAGATAGATTTACTTAATCAGGTTACTAACTTATCAAGTGCAGCAATTCACTTAACAACCGGGGCAAGGAAGGTTGTAAAATGGGGCAAAACTCAAGTTAATAAATGTCTCACTTCGCAACAGAAATGTTGGGCTCCATTACCTGTCCTCTTTGACACTTCATATCACAAGCACCTTTTGGACTACACAACCCAAATCCATTCACATTCAGGATGCCCGAGACAGGAATAGCTAGGCAAATCATAATAATGTTATATATTCTACCTCCAGACTACCAGTCTTGACTGTGTTGTTGGTATAGGTAGTCTTCAACTTACAACAGTTCATTTAGTGGCCGAAGTTACAACATCACTGAAAAAAGGGACCTTTTTTTTTACACTTAATGACCGTTGCAGCATCCCCCTGGTCATGTGATCAAAATTCAGAAGCTTAGCAACTGACTCAGTGGTTGCAGTGTCTGGAGTCATACAATCCCCTACTGTGACCTGACAAGCAAAGTCAATGGGGAAAACAGATTCATGGTGTGCCTAACTCAAGAGGTAAGCAACCCGTAGCTCTGGAGCCCCATGTGGCTCTTTCATCCCTCTGCTGTGGCTCCCTGTCTCAAAATATGCATCACAACCACCAATGTGCAACACTTGATGGCACGTGATTTATTGAGCTTTTTGATCCATGGTAGGCTAACCATGGATAAATCCAAGGAGAGAAAAGTTTCAGAAGAAAACAGAACATTTAACTCAACTATATATGCTAGTTTGTGGCCGCTCAGGAAATAGTCGGGTACGGGAAAGATTTTGTGGCTCCCAGTGTTTTCTTTTCTGTGGGAAACAGGTCCAAATGGCTGAGTATTTAAGGTTGCTGACCCCTTGGCCTAATTTAACAACTGCAGCAATTCACTTAACTGGTAGCAGTCATAAAATAGAAAAACGTTAACAAATGTCTCGCTTAGAAACAAAACGTTGGGTTCCATTGTGGCCATAAGTCAAGGACTACCTGTACTGATAAAACCTGGTAACAGAAAAAAACTACCTATATTGTATTGGGGCAACATAAAGTCACTACAATTTCGGTTTCCGTGAATTATAGTCCATCCTTGCCAGTGTATGCTACAATTAGTATAATATTATAAGCTGAAATGAGAAGTAGCTGGTTCCTTCCTACTACCTACATGAAGCAGAATTTCTTCTTACCTGCTTCCTGGATTAGGTAAAGGTTCCCCTCGCATGTACGTGCTAGTTGTTTCCGGCTCTAGGGGGCGGTGCTCATCTCCGTTACAAAGCCGAAGAGCCAGCGCTGTCCAAAGACGTCTCTGTGGTCATGTGGCCAGCAGACGTAAACGCCAAAGAAGGCGCATGGAACACTGTGACCTTCCCACCAAAGGGGTCCTTATTTTTCTACTTGCATTTTTAACGTGCTTTCAAACTGCTAGGTTGGCAGAAGCTGGGACAAGTAATGGAAGCTCACTCCATTACACGGTGCTCGGGATTTGAACCAACAAACTGCTGACCTTTCTGATCGATGAGCCCAACGTCTCAGCCACTGAACCACCGCGTCCCTCCATTAGATGGACACAATAAAGCCCTTCTCAATTTACCAGTCTAGCCAGGTGAGATTCCTTTCTTTAAAGTTACTCCAGGGGGCGCCACGTACACACCCACGGATTGCAGGGTTTCCGCAGAGAGAGGAAAGCAGCCCAATAAAGCAAGCTGCCACTGGGGAAGACTCGGGGTCCAAAAATAAAATAAAATTGCTGGGTCATTGTCACCAAATTCCAATGGAGATCCAGCAACGACTTCACTTTGTGTATCCCATGGAAATGAACACGGTCTCAAGCCAGATGTAAAATCACCTCCTTTTTATATAGTACATAAATAGAATACAGTTTGCAAATAATCATCGGGGACAAGCCACTCAAACCAAAGCAACTCTTCCATAATCCTTGTTTTGCACCCCCACCCCCACCCCACATTACCCCTACTACCCACCCAACCCCGGGGAAGAATTTCAGTGAAGGGCAAGGACAACAACCATCCAGGAGCGCTGTTCCCTCCCTTGAATGGAAGATTTGCATATTGCTGTAAGCCAATCGGGGCAAAGCATGATAAGAGGCCTTTCTCCAGTTGATTAGGTTCTTTGCAAGGCTGTTAAACCAATGAGACACTGAGGTCCTTGGCACTCTCTGAGCTGGGTGGGTTTTCTGGCAGACGTCTCCCGACCCAACTAGGTAACGTCATCAGTGCCAAGTTTCCTAGTTTGGGGCCCTCAAACATCTGTGAGAAAACCACGCAGGGCGGAGAACACCGAGGACCCTTAATTTCAACCCTGAACTACAAATATTCTCGTCGATCAAATGCAAGACGCTGCATCCTTCAGAAAGGGATTGGCAATAAAGCAAATTTATGATGAATGGATTTCTTTCTTTCTTTTGGAAACGTGGTTTGTCCTTTTATGGGCTCTGCCTGGTTCCATCCAAAATCTGTATCTACGACTGCTCTCTTGGAAAAGCTACAGTTGTGTAGAAGCTTCCTAGCAACTAGCACCACATTTGCTGCAAAAGGATTTAACTTGCCTTCTGGAATATATATATATATAGCAAGGCTGAGAAGTCTTATTTCGCCTCGCTCTGCTTTTGAGGTTGGTTGGTTGGTTGGTTTGAATAAACATTTGAAAAACAAAAAAAGGCAAACGCCTCTGAATCCCTGGCCGGTTTGATTTTTCTAACAAACACCGAACGAGTAAAAATGCCGTTTTGCATTTGTCCCCTTTCCCAAAAACAATCCAGAGGGAGCAGGACAATTTCTGAAAAAAGAAAAACAACCACTTTAATTAAGACAACTGCAAGCACCTCAAACAATTAATTATTGTTACAATATGGGGTGGGAGAGAGAGAATCGTCTCACAATCTAAGTATTGGAAAAGGCATGTGAATAACTTTTTAAAATGGACAAAAGTGGCACCGTAATTAATGTGTAAAACCAGAAATAAATTTACATTCATTCCCACCGACTTTTTTTTTTTAAAAGAGGCTAAAAGACACCTCTGTATTTTACATTCTAAAATCTGTATTGCCTAGAAGATCTCTTTTTGGAATCTACTTTTCTTCTTTTTTTTCTTTTTTCTTTTTCTTCTTTTAATACAAAAAAACACCTAACCTTTTTGTGTGCAACTTACAAAAGGAAGATTACTTCCTCAATATGTCGATTATGGGGGAGGAAAAAAAAATAAGCTAGTGCAATTTGTTTCTGAAACAGGTAAAGCTATGAATGGAAGGTGCATGATCTTTTCATTTTTTCATGTAAGGTTTGTATCGTTTCTGCTTCTTTCTTTCTTTTTCCTCCTTTAAAAGGACTGCCTTTTTTTTTTTAATCATCCACAGTTCTGCACAAAAAATGCTTCCAAGATTTTCTTTAAATTCTTCAGCCTTACAGGAAAAAAAAGCAGTTTGCTCTTGCTATGCCATCACCTCACAACTGGAAAGCAAATGACATCTTATTAAAGTCACTCAAATATATATATATATATATATATATACACACACATATATATATTTTTCGTACACTTCAGACTTCCTTTAAAGTGCCTCTTGGAGAGAGTGAGAAATTTTAGAAATCAAGAGTCACTTTTCTTTCGAAATCCAATTATCAGCTACCGAAAAGGGACGTTTACGTAACTCCCTAAAGCAAAACCCACCACATGCAATTGGTATACTAAAGTCACTTTCAATTGAATAGCTTTAACTCTGCAACTTGTGCCGCATCCCCGTTTTTGTTTCTTTGTTTTAGTTTTAAATGGAAATAAACATTTACAGGGTGCATTTACATAACGCTATTTTACAAAGAACAAGGTCCCTTTTGCTTGAAGATAAGAATTGTACATTTTCCGAATTCGGACTCAATAAACGTCTCACACTTGTAAATTATATAATATTCAGCTAAAATAGTTTCCATAAATAGTTACAAACCTGCCTGAAACACAGTAAAGGGAAGAGAATGGAGGAGATGTGCTTCCAAAAAGGTCAATGTTTGGATTCCACACAACACAAGAAACAATGCTTTAAAAGACACAGAGTAAGTTTGGGGGGGGGGGGTATGTTTGGAGACAGTCAGTAGAACTACTAGTTGAAGACAAAAACGACACTCCTTCCTCCTTTCTCCTCCTCCCCAGAACACAGTGCACGAAAAAGCAAAAAAAAAAAAAAGTCAGAACAGTACCTCCAAAGTAAAAAATAAAGGACTGGGATTGAAGCCATCCTGTTAAAAGAGCATTTTATGACAAGTCACCGTGGTTTTTTTTTAGGTTTGATGCGTGGAGAAAGGGAGGGCTGGCCCGATGGGGTTTTGATCCAAGGCTCCTGCTACGAATTCAGCCAAGGGTGCCGAAGGCATTCACCAGCGGAGGCTCGTTTTTCCGGAACCATTTCTAACATGGGGATCAGGAAATCGGTAAACTCCGCCGCGTCTTCCTGAGGCCAGCCGTATTTCTCCACGAGAACATCAAAGAGGCTCCAGGGTTTCAGCTTGGTGATGTGCCGGAGTTCTCCTGCATTCATGGGAAAGGTGGAAGAGAGAAAAGGGTTAGTTTCTGCGTGCGTCGAGATGTGATCGGAATCTCTTTTTTGAGTTTTGGGAAGGCAGCCGTACCCTGTTTCCCCAAAAATATGACCTACCCTAGCTTGATTTTTTACATGTGCGCCCAATATAAGCCCTATCCCGAATATAAGCTCTAATTAAGATCCTGCCCACTCCAGAGTGGACGGGTAAAAATTAAGCTAGGGTAGGGATGAAGGGTGGAGCTGCCCTACTACTTACCTTTGGACAGTTGTAGCCAGGCCTTGCACACCCAGACACCTGCCTTGCCAGCCCATTTCTTCTGCAGCCGGCAAAGCTGGCAAGGCTTTCCTGAAGGCCTCTGTAGCTGAGAACAAAGTTCAGGATCGATCCAGAGCTCTGTTATTGACTGCAGAGGCCTTCAGGAAAGGCTTGCCAGCCACAGAAGTAGTAGTTCCTGAAGGCCTCTGTCAGCGAAAAGGAGGCCGGGGGTGATGGGCACAAGTGAGGTTAGTCAGTGGACAACATCCCCCGAAAATAAGACCTGGTGCCTTTTTGGTGGCAAAAAAATAAGACAGGGTCTTATTTTCAGGGAAACACAGTATTAACTTATTATATATTATATAAAGTTATATTAACAATCAGTGGATCAGCTTGCCTCCAGAAAGTGCTCCAACACTGGAGGTTTTTAAGAAGACACTGCACAGCCATTTGTCCAGAATGATATAGGATTTCCTTCCTGAGTAATAGGTTGGACTAGAAGACCTTCCAACTCTATTGTTCTGTTATTCTGTAAAGTCAATGTAAAGCAAACCACAAGGGGGCGCTGCAGAGCTAGGAAGTTATTTTCAATGAAGTCCACCCCCCCTTCCAAATCTTTGGGCCTACTGATTTTACAATGTATTCAAGAGGCAAGGCCAATATTTATTATTTCAGAATTCTAGTGTTAGCAACATGCTCTCTCTTTTTTAAAAATCTGCTTTTTCCAACAGAAAAAGGGGTTCCCAACCAGGGATGTGAGATGATATTCGGGGAGGGAGCAAAAACTTGGGTTTAGAAGTTTCAAAATTATAGTGTATATGCATAATTATATGCATAATCTACTTTTGTAAGGGGTGCGAGAATATATCAGAAGCATTCTAGGGGTGCAGGGTATAGAAAAGGTTGGGAACCCCTGAAATAGAGGGAAAAAATTTCAAAGAGAGGAAAGTGTGTTGATTATTGAACAGGGATTTAGTTCATTCCCAAAATAACATCATCAAAGAGTTCCTTTGGGTCATTTTGATATGTATTCTTTGCAGGGTTACATCACTGCACAAACTCCCAAATTAATCATTTATCTAATGCGCGTTACACTCCTGCTACAAATACATATACAAATTGCATCCAACAGATGCCTTCAGGGATGCAATAAACACTTGTGCTTGTTGGTTGGTTTGTTTATACCCTGCTAAATTAAAACGATCCTTGGCGGGTTACCAAATAGAAAAAAGTAAAAACATTCTTGGTAACAGTGGAAGTGTAACAGATCGCAATCCATAAAACCAACAATCACTGTCATGCCCCTGTCAGAGTCTGAATCTGAGGAGGAAGAGGAACAGCTGACAGGAAGTGGGAGTGTAGCTCCAGTTGGCTGTGGAGGAAACTGGGGAAGGGCAAAGTCTGGCTGGGCAGAGCAGGAGAGAGATAGAACAAGGGAGAAGGAGTTCAGAGGAAGACCCAGCCCCCCCCCTCTTCATCCTAGGGCACGCAGGGAAGAACGGAGAGCAACATGGGTTGCGTGGTTTACGAGGGAGGAAAGGGCCCTGATTCCCTTCATTAGCCACACCTGGAAGAAAGTAGATATGAAAGGCAGGCTGCGTGCGGCAGGCTGTTGGGAGCAAACATGACTTTATCCTGTGTTATCGTGGCTTATCTGTGTTCCTGGCGTCTTCCCAACCGTGTGAGTTTTGCTGTGCCTTCAAACATGAAATTCTTGCTCCTGCCCTGCCAAACTAATTACTTCAGTTTGGCTTGTTTGGACTTTAAGTTACAGTTTGTGTTGCTCATGTTTTGGACTGGATTTTCTGCAGTCAAAGGCTGTTCCTGGAAGAGTTTTTCTCCAGCCAGAAGGTAACCAGGACATTGAAGGGGCAAAGTTGGAGCTACTAAAGAGACTCTTACTGAGTATCTGACTGTGTTGCCTTTGTGCCACACCTGGGGTCATCACCCAGAAGGATTGAAAAAGTATAAAAGCAATCTAAGTGAAGGCAAAAGACTACATGTTTAAAAAAGGGGGGGGGGCTCTGATGCAATTACAGGAAGTCCTCAAGTTACTACCACAATGGACCCCCAAATTGATGTTGCTAAGTGAAACATTTGTTCTGTGAGTTCTGCCCCATTTTGCCACTTTTCTTGCCACAGTTGTTAAGTGAATCACTGCAGTTGTTAAGTTAGGATCCTGGTTAAACCTCTGTAGAGATTGTCAATCATCCAGGTCATGGTTGTCCCGGAGCTGCTTTTTTCAGAAGGCAATTGGACTTTGTTTTTTCTTTTGAAGACATTTCGCTTCTCATCCAAGAAGCTTCTTCAGCTCTGGCTGGATGGTGGGGGAATGGAAGGATTTATACTCCTTGCAGACAGCTGGTCATTTGCATTCTTTTAAGAGAGTCGTTGAGGCCACTTGGGTTTATCTGTGTACTCAGGGCCACCTGAGTGGTGCAAATAGTTCCTGTAGTCCTGTAGTTAGTAACTCAGTTGTGTTTAGTGAACTTGGCTTCCTCGTTGACTTTTTGCTTGTCATCAGGTCACAAAAGGGGACCACGTGACCTTGGGACGATGCAACCATCATAAATGTGAGTCAGTTGCCAAGCGCCTGGATTTCGATCACAAAGACCACGGGGAGACTGCAAAGGTGGCAATGGTGAAAAGGGGGTCCCAAGTTGCTTTTGCTCAGGGCCGTTGGAACTTTGAATGGTCACTAAATGAACTGCTGTACGTCGAGGACTTCCTGTACGCCATCAACCAATTCCAAAAATATCAATCAACAAGGCGAAGACAAATAATAATAAAAAAATAAGGCTTTCTGGACCGTCTAAAAATGAGGAATTTTCAACAGGTTTGGCCCTCGGTGTTCTAACGCAGGGGTCCCCAAACTTGGCAACTTTAAGACTTGTGGACTTCAACTCCCAGAATTCTTCAGCCAGCTATGCATAGCTGACTGGAGAATTCTGGGAGTTGAAGTCCACAAGTCTTAAAGTTGCCAAGTTTGGAGACCTCTGTTCTAATGGGTTGGTCCAAATGCTGGTTGGAGAAGGCGGATCCACGGATATCTGCAGGCTGAGCCTAGTCTTAGTGGATCTCAGTGCAACAGACGTGGCAGTGGAACAGATCTGCTTTCCAGTGCTCAAATGAGGTTTCCTTGAACTTGGGCTGAGTTTTAAATGGCTTCCCTCCAGAGGTTGCAGATGCTCCATCACTGGAGCTTTTCAAGAAGAGATTGGGCAGTCCTTTGTCTGGAACAGTATAGGCCAGGTGTCAATCTCGATTCAGGGTTGTATTGGACCTCGGAGGGGGGGGCATGGCAGGGATGGGAGTGGTCCAGGCTCCATTTTTGGCCACGACGGCCTCCTAAAGCCCTCTGCCAGCAAAAATGGATTTTTTTTGGGGGAGGGTGCGGTCCCCCGGCCTCTGTTTTGGCCACGACGGGCTCTTGCAACCCTCTGCCAGCAAAAACGGAGCTCGGCACACAGCCCTCCCAAGCTTCATTTTCGCTGGGGGAGGACCCGCAGGCCGGGCCTTCATTGTTTATGGGGCGGCCCCGCAGGCCTGAACCAAGCACCCCGGGGCTGAATCTGGCTCGTGGGCCTTGAGTTTGACATCTCTGGTATAGGCTCTCTTGCTTGAGCAGTGTTGTGGTTCGCCGGCAGCCTCTGCAGACAGCAGTGGAATCGGACAATGGGAAAGGACCGGGACCAGTCCGGCAGTCTAGAGAGGACTCGGATGAGGGTCCTGTGTCCGATGCAGAGATGGGGCCAGGACCATCTGGGAGTGGGGTGCTGCCTCCGGAGTCTGGCAGCAGCAAGGCAGCGGACCCAAGGGAGCTTGTTCTCAGTGCGTGTATGCACAGAGCTGCTAGAAGGCAAGAGCAGCTAAGACAAAAGGGGCGACTCGGGAGTAAGGCTTGGAGGTGATTGCCCCTCCCCTAAGGTATAAAGGAAGTACAAAGGTAGGAAAACCTTTGCAGGAATCAAAGTCATTCGCTCAGTTCGGATTAAACCATGAAGCTCTGTGTACTTTGGTTTTTTCTTGTACTTCGGTTGGTTTCTTCTATAATTAATTGGATACTTCTGTTTTTGGCAGCATTACACCGAACTGAAAGGTGTGTGGCTTATCTTGGGGAACTGTTTAAGATTACTCTGTTTGGCTTTTTACAGTTCATTTGGCACTTTAGCTGTTGGCAGCAATTCAAAGGAGAGAAAGGTGGGTGCTTATCTCCAGGGACTGTTTGAGACTCATTATGGGCTGGGAATGAACATAATTCCCAGAGTTGAAATAAAACGAGAGTTGTTTTAATTAAACATGTGCTTAATTATGGGCTTGGGAAGCCTTGGTCAGAACAAGCTGGGGGTTAGACTAGAGGACCTCCAAGGTCCCTTCCAATTCTGTTATCCTGTTAAGCCTCTCATTCCATGATTTGGTTCAGAAGAGAAACAGATCTGCTTATCCCATGCCAAATTTCAACCCCATGGGAGCCCTTTCCCAAAGCGAACCGCAGACAGGAGCATTGGCTAAACCCAACCCAAGTTAAAGGATGAACATTATTGGGTGCAACCATCATAGGTGGGAAGTAAAAAAGAGCAAGGAGAGAAAGTAAGACCTGGGGGGCGGGGAGAGAAGGAAAATAATGCAAATTTCGAAGAGAGTGATTGAATTATCCCCATCTCAAAGCTTAACGCCAAGAGTCTCTTGGGCAAAAATGAACAGTCCAGCCGTAACTCATTTGGGCCACTGTCTGCTGAACTGACCGAGAGCACGGAAACATTTTTTTAAGCACAGGCAGTCCTCAACGTACAACCAAATTCCCATCGCTAAGAGAGAGACAGCTGTTAAGGTGAGGTTTTGCCCCATTTTACGACCTTTCTTGCCACCAACGTTAAGTGAATCACTGCGGTTGTTGAGTTAGTAACATGGTTGTTCAGTGAATCTGGCTTTCCCATGAACTTGGCTTGTCGGAAGGTTGCAAAAGGGGAACCACGTGGCCCACAGGGACACCGCGACCATCATAAATATGATCACATGAGCAAAATTCAGATGCTTGGCTAACTGGGTTCATATTTATGACGGTTGCAATGCGCGACGATCACTTATTGGCCTTTTGCAACCTTCTGACAAGCAAAGTCAATGGGGAAATTGGATTCACTTAATCAACGGTGTGACTAAATTTAACAACTGCAGTGATTCCCTTAACAACGGTGGCAAGAAAAGGCATAAAATCAGGCCCTCACGTAAACAAAAGGTCCCACTTAACTTGGTAGTAATTTGAGGCTCAGCTGTGGTCGTACATCAAGGACTACGTGTAAAACAAAGTTCATTCTGCACAGGTTCTTTAACATGTATTTTTAAAAAATTTTAATAAATGCTCCGTCGTTCATAAGGATGAGTCATTTTCTGGGGAGGGGTGGTGGTGGAAAGAGCTAGTGTTGATATTACGGGGTTCAGAAACACCATTACCTTTTTTGGTGAAAAACTCCTTGGAATATTTTCCCAACACTGCGTATTTTCGAGGGATTTTTCCCAGCAGTTCAATGATCAATGCTATGTGATCTGCATTGGAGCATATTTCCAGCAAAACAGAGAAACATACAACAGTTTAATCAATACACGGCATGCACACAAGGAGAATGGCCCGGTACAGACAGAAACAGACCGGCCGTCTGAAAACACGGAGACGCGAATGTTGCTTGCAGCGTGAATTTAGGGGGGGGGTGGGGGAGTTCAAATCAGAGGGCCAGGCTGCCTTGTGGGACAGCGAAGCACCCAATCCTTCGTAGCTTTTAAGTCCTAAATATATAGATAAGACAAGAGACAGAAAGATAGATTAGATATAGATAGGTATAAACAGATAGATAAAATATCTAGATTAGAGATAGATAAATAGAGATAGAGATAAATATAGATTAGATAGATAGGTATAGATAAATTAGATATAGATACCGAAATATAAATTAGATAGATATAGAGACAGATATAGATAAATTAGAGAGATGATAGATGATAAAGATGATAGAGATAGATAATGATATAGAGATATAGACAGAAATTAGATAAATAGAGTGAAATAGATATAGATGAATTAGATAAATTAGATAGATGAGATAATGATATAGAGATACAGATGAATTAGATAATAGAGCGATAAAGCGATAGATTGATAATGATTATATAGATGATAGATATAAATTATAGAGTGATATAGATATAAAGATATATATAGATATAGATATAAAGATATAGATAAATTAGATATATAGATGAGACAGATAATGATATAGATATAGATAACTTAGACAGATAATGATATAGAGATATAGATATAAATTATAAATAGAGCAATATATATATATAATCAGATACAGAGACATAGATAAATTAGATATATAGATGAGATAATGATAGATATAGAGATATAAATTAGATAGATAGATAGATAGATAGATAGATAGATAGATAGATAGATAGATAGATAGATATAATGATTAGAGAGACAGAGATAGAGAGATATATATTTCGGACATGTGTTCTGGGGCCCTGAGCTGCCAGCAAGCAATTCGCAGTCCGCTTCTGTCTGCGTCGCAGCGCCTTTAAAAAGAAGAGGGACTACCTCTGCGATTGAAGAATTCCCGAGAATACTTTCCAGAGAGAGCAAAGTGCCTTGGAATATTGCCTAGGAGCTCTATGATGTGAGCTATGTGGTCTATGGAGGAGAGAAACAAAGGACATAAGGAACGGGAAGGGCAGGGAAGGGCAAGGAGGGGATAAAAAAGAAGAGGGGGAGGAAAAATGGAATTAGTTTCTTAAAAAGAAAGAAGGGAAGAAAGAAAGAAAGAAAGGAAGGAAGGAAGGAAGGAAGGAAGGAAGGAAGGAAGGAAGGAAGGTAGAAAGAAAGAAAGAAAGAAAGAAAGAAAGAAAGAAAGAAAGAAAGAAAGAAAGAAAGAAAGAAAGAAAGAAAGAAGTTCTCCACGCGATCCTGCTTTGGCAGGAAACCCCATGCAGAGGGTCCCGAGAGTTCAGGGACCGTCGGCAGCGCTTAAAAAGGAAAGCAAAAAAAGTAAGCCAGGCTCTTGTTAACACCGCTGCCAAGGACGCTCCGAGGAAACAGGTTCACAGATGGAAATAGGACTGCACAGGGCAGGTCCTCGACTTACGACAGAGCGTTGGCTGTTTCACACATAAGACCATGATCATCATCATCTTTTAATGACCCCATAATCCCTTGCGGGAGGAGTCTGGGCAATTGAATGGAGCTAGCAGAGTGTTTCCTGGCCGGATGCCCTTCCTATCACCAATGAGGATTTTTGTTCAGCAGATACGTCCTCATTGTGCCCAGAGAGAGAAATATCTACCTAGGATTGAACTCACAGCCACTCCTTCCCTTAAGACTGTGATCCTCTGATCAAAATTTGGGCGTTTGGCAACTGACTTGTATTTATGACATTTGCAGTGTCCCTGAATAACCACGTGATCACTTAACAACCACATGATGCGCTTAACAACTGTGGCAGAAAAGGTCATAAAAGGGGGAAAAACTCACTTAACGACTGTGGACTGCAGTGGGAATTTGGGGCTCCGTTATGGTCGTAAGTTGAGGACTTACCCGTAAATCATTTAGTAATGATGGTATTTACCCAAAAGGAAGATAATAAACCTGAATTTAAGACTAATACCATAATAATACTAATACACACACAAACACACACACACTCCTGCCAGAAGCCATGCTCCAAAAAAATACAGGGCAGGATGAAAAAAAAAGAAAAGAATGTATATTAATTGACATATTAACGCATATTAACATAAACATTTTGCCTAACATTTTTTTTTTGCAAAACGATTTGCTAAATATTCTACTTTTTTTTTCCCAGCTTGAAACTGCTGTTTTCCAGCTGCCGAGCAATTCTCACAGAATTGTTCCAACCTTACTAAATGATATTTAGTAGTCTGCTTGCTAGT
Source organism: Pseudonaja textilis (assembly GCF_900518735.1). Next base: position 45,924,356 of record NW_020769308.1, on the reverse strand, counting down.
TAGCAGGGCAGTTCATAAATTTAATAATAAAGCAATTATTCAGGGTTTTTTTTCTGCCGTATCTTCTATTTTTCCCCTTTCAGCAAATTCAAGATGGCAAACGTTGTCATCCCCACCACCCAAATTTGCAGATAATCCTTAAGAGATATAAAAAAAAAAATCTGCCTAATGGGGTAAATACGGTCTAATGTCCTCAAAATTGGGAAATTGGCATTCGGGGTCAAGTTTAGTGTCTCGAGATCGCGCCACACAGGCTGTGTATCCAAGCTGCACAATTTCAATCTTTACACACACACACACACACACACACACAGATGCAGATCTTACAGGACGGGACAGAAATCTTCTCTCAGGATTTTGGGAGGAAAAATATTTCTGCAGAAGGGAGCGACTTACAGTTAGCAGTGGGATTTTAAAAAAGGAGGGGGAAATGCAGACTTTTTCCTCCCCTTGGAAATGAAATTGTTTTCAGGGACTGTCTCTTCATATGTATTTCCTAGGAATATTCACAAAGGTTCAAAGGACACCTAGATATTTAAATAAAAAATAAAAAAATACATACCCTCATCTCTGGAATAATCTTCACCAGAATGTGGCTCGAAGAGATAGTCTCCAGTTGCCAATTCAAAGGCCTAGGATTTAAAAAAAAAAGAAAAAAGAGAAGGATATTTTAGCAGTGGACGAGTTTTCTCTCTTATTCAAGGAATACAGATAGTCCTCGACTTACAACGGTTCATTTAGTGACCGTTCAAAATCCCAATGCAGCTGGAAAAAAAATCTATGATTCTTTCATCATGCTGGATTAAACTTATGATCTTTTATTTTACACTTATAACCCGTGATGACCCGGGGTGTGGCACAAAGGCAACACAGTTAAATAAGCAAGAAGAGTCTCTTTAACTACCTCCAACTTTGCCCCCAATGTCCAGGTTAGCTTCAGCTGGAGAAAAACTCTCCCAGGAAATTCAGTCCGAAAACAAAGTACATACAAACTGTAACTAAAAATCCACACAAACCACACTGCAGTAATTAACTTGACAGGGCAGGAGAAGGAATTGCAGACTTGAAAGCACAGCCAAACATACACAGTTGGGAAGATGTCAGGAACACAGATAAGCCTGGACAATACCAGATAATTTGCTCCCTACAGCTTGCTGCGCGCAAGTTCTCTTTTTAAACACTGTGTTCCCAACTGCAGCTAATGAAGGGAATCAAGGCCCTTTCCTCCCCTGTAAGCCATGCAACTCATGTTGCTCCCTTCTCCATTCCTCCCTGCATGCCTAGGATGAAGAGGGGGTGGGCCTGGATCTTCCTCTGAATTCCCTCTGCCTTGCTCTACCTCTCCCCTGCTCTGCCCAGCTGGACTTTGCCCTTCCCCAGTTTCTTCCACAGCCAAGGGAGCCACACTCCCACTCCCTGTCAGCTGTTCAGCCTTCCACTCCGAATCAGATTCCAACAGGGGCGTGACATAACCATTCTACCATCCTCATGGCCAGGTGGTCAAAAGTCAGGTGAGTGGCAACTAACTCCTATTTATGACGGTTTCAGAGTCTCTTGGGGTCACGAGATCCCCTTTTGCGACCTTCCGACAAGCGAAGTCAGTGGGGAAAGTCGGATTCGCTTAACAATGGTGGGACTAATTGAATAGCTGCAGTTGGTTCGCTTAACAACTCTTGGCAAGAAAAGTGGCAGAGAGAGGCAAAACTCACTTAACACAAAGGTCTCACGTAGTGACAGGAATGTTGGGCTCGACTGTGGTCGTATATCCAGGACTATCTGTCAATGAAAAACCCTTGTTTATGTAGCTTTTAAGATGCAAATCAAAATTATTTCTATAAAGAGCAATTTCTGGGTTCTTAGATGGAAAGCAGGGTTCGGTTTCTGGATGTGGGGTTTAAAAGAAGCTTCACAGAAAATCTAAACCGTACAAGAACATGGGCTTGTGCCCAGCGTGAGTTTCAACGGCCACTATGCCATAAGCCAACCCTATTTGTGGGCAAGTGGCGTCAGTGTCTCAACTTACGACCATCATGACTTAACAACAGAAATTCCAGGTTCCACTTCAGTTATAAGTCAAGGATTGCATGTACACTTAAAATAAAACCAGAAGACAAAACTAAAACCTGATTTGGGAGTGCCCACATTGCAGCCCTGGCCAAAAGGGCCAAGCAGAGATTATGCTACCTGAGACTTCTCGGGAAACAACAACTAAATGGAAAACTGCTGGTGACCTTCTACTGCTGCACCAGAGAGAGTATCTTAACATACTGCACTTGTGTATGGTTAGTCCCACAGTTGTTCAGTGAAACTGGTTCCCCCCCATGGATTTTGCTCGTCAGAAAGTCACAAAGGAGGATGACATGAACCGTCATAAATATGAACCAGCTGCCAAGCATCTGAATGTTGATCACATGACCGTGGGAAATGCTACCATGGTCGTAAGTGTGAAAAACTTATTCCTTTTTCCCCAGTTCCTTAAGACCTGTGGACTTTGACTCCCAGAATTCCTCAGCCAGCAAAGCCTTAAGACTTGTGGGCTTGCACTCCCAGAATTCCTCAACCAGCAAAGCTTTAAGACTTGTGGACTTCAACTCCCAGAATTCCTCAGCCAGCAAAGCTTTAAGACCTGTGGACTTCGACTCCCAGAATTCCTCAGCCAGCAAACCCTTAAGACCTGTGGACTTCGACTCCCAGAATTCCTCAGCCAGCAAAGCCTTAAGACTTGTGGACTTCGACTCCCAGAATTCCTCAGCCACGTGCCGTGGCTTTAAGAGAGAATAAAAGTAGATGTTCTAGAAGGTGCCGTCTCCTAGGGACGGCAAATCAACAGGGCAACCGAACATACCAAGGACAGTCCCAGGATGCAAAGGAAAAAAAATGGTATTTGAGTATATTTGAGTATTGTAGTATTTGAGGGCCTACAAAAAAGACAAGGAGGGTCAGCCTGTTCTCCAAAGCACCAGAAGGCAGGACAAGAAGCAATGGATGAAACTAATCACTTAGTAACATAAATTTTGGGCTCAGTTGTGATCATAACTCAAGGACTACCTGTAACTAACTTCTTCTGGCATTACTACAGAGACTACATTCCTGCCTGCAGTTAAGCATCAAAATGCTGTTCACCCAAAAATAGCTATGCAACATATTTTTCTTCGAAGATCATATTTCCATAATTCATGAAAAGCTGCTTATGAAGGAGGGGAAAATTTCAACCACCGTTGGTGAAAAAAAAGAAGGGATCTCGCTAGGTTAGCATGCTTTTTTTTAATAAGACTGTGTCGGGAATTTTATAGCAGTGGCCTTTTTTGGAGTTATTTCTGCATAGAAATAATCAGTGCTCTGTGTCTGTCATTTCTATCCTTTTAATCTTCAACACTGACTTCAATGAGAAGTTTAGGAGTTTTTCTTTAGTTTTATGTTTGCTGATTTATACCGATGATCATAAAAGAATGAAAGCTGGTAGCATTTTAGACAAGGTCAATTAAATGCCAAAATAAAGTTAGTAGCTGTATTTATAGTGGGAAATTTGAAATGATTTCCAGTATTTGAAGGGCTCCCACAAAGAGGGGGGGTGGGTGTCAAAATATTTTCCAAAGCCCCAGAAGGCAGGACAAGAAACAATGGATGGAAACTAATCAAGGAGAGAAGCAACATGGAATTAAGGAGAAACTTCCTAACAGGGAGGTCAATTAACCAGTGGAACAGCTTGGCCTTCAGAAGTTGTGGGTGCTTCATCACTGGAGGTTTTAAAGAAGAGATTGGACAGTCATTTATTTGAAATTGTACAGATTCTCCTGCTTGAGCAGGGGGCTGGACTAGAAGACCTCAAAGGTTCCTTCCAGCTCTATTCTGATTGACTGATTGACTGCCTCAACATCCGATGAAGTCTACACTCATTGGGGGCAGACGAGTTACAGCTCCCCGGGCAACCTGTGGTCTTCTCCACCTGTGGGCTACCAGGAAGAAGGACAGTAGGTTCCACAGCCCTTCAGGGTAAGTTTGGGAAGTGGGATTCGTTCTGCTGCCAACTGAGTTATGCGCCTGATATCTTGATTAGGGATCCCTGAAATGTCCTCCTGAGACAAATGTCTGTGGTTCTGTTGAGTAGGAGGAATGTGTGAAGTGGAAGCTTCGGAGGAGACTTGCTCATGGCAGCCAGCAGGAGGTGACAAATGTTCTTTGGGGGGGGGGGGGGGGGGTGTAGGATTCTACCGGTTTGGACCGGTTCAAGCGAACTGGTAGTTCCGGTGAGCAATTGGCCCCGCCCACCACCCTCTGCTCTTCCCTGTGCTTTATTCCGTTTTTTTTAGAGCAGGGGTCTCCAACCTGAGGGGATCTCCCAACTCGTGAGTTTGATCCTAGGCAGAGGCAGGTATTTCTCTCTTTGGGCACATTGAGAATATATCTGCTGAATAGAACTCTGCACTGGTGATAGGAAGGGCATCCGGCCATTAAAACACTCAGCTCCATTCAGTTGCCCCCACTCCACTACGACCCAAGGGATTATGGGGTTATTCAAAGAAGATGATCTCTGATTCAGAAGCAGGAAAACAAGAACACAATATGGTTCTTACCATACATGCTGTACTCCAGATATCAGCCGGTGTACTGTAACCTGCCCCTATTAAAACTTCAATCGATCTGTACTGTCGGGTCTGGATATCTTCTGTAAAATGTTTATGCTAAAAAAAAAAAAAAAAAACCAGAAACGACAGGCATTAATTTACAAAACGCTCCAACTCAGCTAGGAGACTTAAAGAGCGAAGTTGTTAGACGTGTTTAATTAATTACAACTTACCACCCAACAAGCATTTCCCAGATCGGCAATTTTAACTCTAATTTTATCGGCGTTTCTTGGATCTAACGGATTCACCAGCAAATCAGCAGCCCGAGTTTTTGCTATTAAGAAAGAAAGGAATACATTTACAAAGTTAATATTCGGAGCGCGTTAACCCAACATTCATCATTTTTTTAAAAGAAATCCCCACTTGCAGAGAGCAAAAAATAGCTGATGTCTTCGCCATCTTTCGAAAAGAGAATTCAAAATATGTAGGAAGAAAATGTTTTAAAGGATACACCAATGATTAACCAAACGTGTTACAAATTACAATCATCATCATTTTAACCATTGTCTATCCCAGTAATGGCGAACTTTTTTTGGTGTGGTGTGCCGAAAGTGCGCGTTCCGGCACTCACAATGCAATGCGTCCTGCCCTCCCTGCACATACACACGCAACACCCTCCCTTACCTGCACTGTGCATGTGCACACCTCCCAGCTGATTTTTGGCCCGTTTTGAGGCCTTTTTCGGCCTACCAGAGGCTCGAGGGAAGCCTCTGCAGCCTTTGAAGGCCGAAAACTGGGCCTGTTTCATCACTTCCGGTTTCGCCACTTCTGGTATATCCGGAAGGCCCATTTTTCGGCCACCCTGAGGCTGCAGAGGCCTCCCTCGAGTCTCTGGGAGACTGAAAAAGGCCTCAAACAGGCGGAAAAATCAGCTGGGAGGCGCGCGCATGCACAGTGCAGGTAAGTTTGGCTGAGGCTCGCATGCCTGCACAAATGGCTCTGTGTGCCACCTGTGGCACGTGTGCCATAGGTTCACCGTCACAGGTCTATCACTTTGGGATAGGCCTCTTCCTCATGTTTCCAACCAATATGATCCTAAGCTTTCTTTGGCCAACTGGTCCCACAATTCTTGCTTAATATATTACAATATGATATACAATTTTGAAAGAGGCTAACAACTTAAATAATTGCCAGAGGAAAAGCCTCTTAATATATTTTCTTTTATCAAGGATTTTTTGTTTAAAACCTCTTTTACACATTTCTTTCTTTCTCTCTCTCTCCAGAATAAACCACACAGAGCAAAGCAAAATAAAATTTTATTAAGTTGAAATAACAATATAGGCATAACATTCAGAAGGTTTGCAACTGAGGATCGTGCGATTCGCCGGGGACATGGCAACTGTTAATAAATACACGTCATTCGTCAAGGGTTCGAACTTCGATCGGGTGAACAGCGGGGAGGATGTTGCAAATGTCGTAAGTGTGAAAACAGTCATGGCACTTTTGCCAATGCTGCTGTTAACTTCAAACAGTCACTAAACGAATGGATGTAAGTGGAGAACTACCTGTACTGTTTCTGCTAGCCTCATTACAGCAATAGCACTTAAGACTTATGTACCACTTCACGGTGCTTTATAGCCCTCTCTCAGCGGTTTACAGTCCTCATTTTATCCACCTCGGAAGGATGGAAGGCTGAGTCAACCTTGAGCCTGGTGGGATTTGAACTGCCAAATTGCAGGCAACTGGCTGCATCAGAAGTGGCCTGCAGTACTGCACTCTAACCACTGCGCCATCGTGGGGCCCATCGGCTGTCCTTTCTATGTCAAATTGTGGGGGACACATCACAACCCAGCTTCATAGTTTTGATCAGACAATATCTGTACATAAAGAGAGGTGTCCACCTGCCTATTTTCGTCTCTCAAAATCAAATTAAATTAGCAGGTTAACAGAGTGGGAAGGGAACTTGTAGGTCATCTAATCCAACCACTCCGCCCAAGCAGGAGATCCTACACCATTTCTGACAGATGGCAGTCCAGTCTCTTCTTAAAAGCCTCCAGTGAGGAAGTTCCCACAACTTCTGAAGGCAACTTCTGTTCTATGGATTGATTGTTCTCACTGTCAGAACATTTCTTCTTATTTCCAGGTTGAATCTCTCCTTCTTCAGTTTCCATCCATTATTCCTTGTCTGGCCTACAGGCACTTTAGAAAATAGCTTGGCCCCTTCCTCCTCTCTGTGGCAGCCCCTCAAATACTGCAAGACTGCTCTCCTGTCTCCCCTGGTCCTTCTCTTCACTAGACTAGCCAAGCCCAGTTCCTGCAACCGTTCTTCATTGTTTTAGCATCCACTCCCCTAATCATCCTGGTTGATCTTCTCTGCACTCTTTCTAGAATCTCAACCTCTTTTTTATAGTGTGGTGACCAAAACTGGATGCAGTTGCTCTAGGTGTGGCCTTACTAAAGCTTTATAGAGTGGTATTAGTACCTTACTTGATCTACCTTACTTGATCTTGATTGTATCCCTCTGTTAATGCAACTTAGAATTGCATTTGGCTTTTAGAAAGGTGCCTCTTTAAATCAAGCACCACTTAGAACTTTCCATATCCGAGATTCTGATATAAGATAATTACAGGCAGTCCTTGACTTACAACAGTTTGTTTAGTGACTGTTCAAAGTTACAAAAAAAAGTGACTTAGGACCATTTTTCGCAGTTGAGACCTCCACAGAATTCCCACGATCACGTGATCATGTTTCCTTTTTTTATTGGTTTATCAAAACATAAAATACAAAGAAAAATTCAAAAAAAAAGTAATAGAAAACTAGGAACAGGGGGAAGGGAAAAGAAAAAAATATATGGTATAAAGTGGGGAAACGAAAGAAAAAGACACTGACTTCCAACTCTCTTTAGCAGAGGAGGAGATAACAGCATTACAACCACAACTTTTTACTTTTACACAACTGTATATATAAGCCATTTCTATAACAATAAGCTTACCTAATTAGCAAACACAAAATCAAACTTTCGTTTTTTTCCCCATTGCAAACACAAAAATCCAGAAGCAATTTCGAACTAGAAACAAGGTTCGATATATTCTCTTCTTTGGATAAAAGAATCAATTTGACCATCTCTTCTTCTCTTTGCTGTGGGGCGTAATTATATGCTTCTGTTAACTCATTAATCTTTGTCATAATTCATATTAAGAGAAACCTCTGTATTCTTTCTTCTTTTTTTTTTAAACCCCAAAGGGCGAAAACTTTTTTCTCGTTTGGATATTTCACTAACTTTAAAAAAATACTCAAATATGATATATGATCAAAGTTCAAATGCTTGTTTGCAACGGTTTCATGACAGTTGCTGTTTCCCAGGGCTCATGGGATCCCTTTTTGCAACCTTCGGAAGAGCGAAGTCAATGGGGGAAGCCAGATTCGCTTAACAACCATGTTGGCCTATCAGCTGCAGTGATTCACTTAACAACGGTGGGAAGGAAGGTCTTAAAATGGGGCAAAACTCACTCAATGAATTTTGTTGAATACAGGTAGCTCAGGGCTACCTGTATTCCACAAAATTGGTCCCCTTGGGTTAAATAATTTTAGCTTTTTTAGTAATAGCTTTACTATAGTAATAGTAATAATTTTAGCCGGCCTGTTAATTTTCTGGTATTAATGCTACAAGTCTAAGAGGGTTGGATAATCATGGTTTCTATCCCGTGAGGTGAACAATTCCTCCTTCCGATGTTATTTATTCAACAATGGCTGCTAAATCTCTCTCTCTCTCACACACACACACTATGATGACCCAGAGTGTAACACAAACATAACAAAATCCAAAACGTAAATAAATGTCCTTTAATGCCTCCAACTTGGCCCCACTGTTCAATAATTCTCAGTTGGAGATTAAACTTATTCAAAAATAGTCTTCAAAAGAAAGCAATAAAGTCCGAATTTAATGAGCAAATGGTGAAATAAAAAACTAAAACAAACTACAATGAAGGAATTTCCACAATGGACCAGGATAAATAATTACCAACTTCAAGGAGATAACAAGGCACAGTCTGTTAGAAGGACGCCAACCAAGATAACTTCAGCCCAGAAAAAAACACGCTTTGCTTTTGGCAACGCTGTGTTTTAGCCGTCTCTCTTATATACTATTCTCCCCAGCTGCAACCAATGAGGGGTATCATGGCCGCTTCCTCTCTCGTAAGCCAAGTTGTTTCCTTCTCCATTCCTCCTTGCATGTCCTAGGATGCAGAGGGGATGAGCCTGGTTCATCCTCTGACTGCCCAGCCGGCCTCTGCCCTTCCCCAGCCTCTTTCACAACCTCCAGAGCCATACCTCCACTCCCTGTCGGCTGTTTCTCCTCTCCCTCAGAGTCTGACTCTAATAAGGGCATGACACACACACACACTCCTTCACTTTCACACTTACAATCATGATTCACAAAGCTTCATCTAGTTAAGACTCCCACGCATGGCTTCTAAGTGAAGCTTGTGAGGCAAAAATTCTCACAACCCGCGCTGAAAAGTTCACAAACATCTCACAAAATTCACCACAGCAGAACCGTCAAGCAAAATTAATATCTCACAGTCAGCCCCTAAACATGAGTATTATTATTTTTTCTTTCAATGAGCTGGGGAGTTTTCCATGTGCAGCTGGTCCTCAGCTTACAATCTCAATGGAGCCCAAAATTTGTGTTGCTAATGTTGTGGTCTGCCGGCAGCCTGTGGAGACGGCAGCAGAGTCAGACAGCGGGGAGGAACATGGGCCAGTCCGGGAGTCTGGGGAGGACTCGGACGAGGGTCTTGTGTCCGATACAGAGATCAGGCCAGGGCCAGCTGACTCGGGAGCCTCCGGATTCTGGCAGCAGTGAGGCAGAGGCACAGGGAGAGCCTGTTCCCAGTGCGCACACATGCGCAAAGCTGCTAGAACCCAAGAACAGTTAAGACAAAGGGGGTGACTTGGGAGTAAGGCTTGGAGGTTATTGGCCCTCCCATAAGACATAAAGGAGGAGCAAAGGGACATGAGCCTTTGCAGAAAGCAACTTTGTTCATACTGGTTGGTTTGAAACCTGAAGCTACGTGTTGAATTTGTGCTCTGCTTGGCCTCGTATAACTAATTGGAAATTTAATCGTTGGTAGCATTTCAAGGAAGATAAAGATGGGTACTTATCAGGCTTATCCTGAAGGGCTTTGGCAAACTTCCATGGGACTATTTACAAATTGTCTGAGAATCATTACAGGCTGTGCATGACTAAAATTCACAGCTGTTGAAATAAAGAAAAAAAGGATTTGGGGGCTAACGTGTGTTTGTTAAGTGTCTCAATAAGCCTTGGTCAGAACAGCTAAGCGAGAAATGTGTTAAGTGGGTTTTGCCCCATTCTGTGATCTTTCTTGCCACGTTTCTTTAAGTGAATCGCTGCAGTTGTTAAATGAATAACACAGTGGTTACATGAATCTGGTTTCCCCACTGGCTTTGCTTGTGAGAAGGTCGCCAAAGGGGGATCACGTGACTCCGGGAGACTGCCACCATCGTAAATATGAACCAGTTGACAGTTGATTTTGATCATGCGACCACTGGAATGGCTGTAAGTGTGAAAAATGGTCGTAAGTCACTTTTTTTCAGTCCGCTGTAACTGTAACAGCCACTAAACAAATGCTTTTTGTAAAATTGTCCTGCAAATGCCCAGGGAAGTAATTATCTCACTATTGAACATTTAGAGAAAGAATTGTAGATGAAAGAATAATCTATGAAAATATATTCCACAATGATATATCTCTCTTTCCATCTATATCTATCTGTCTGTCTGTTTTTTCCATCTCTCTCCATTCATCCATAGCCATGTCTGTCTGTCCATCATCCTCTCCATTCATGTATCCCTCTCTCTCCATCCATTTCTATCTGTCTGTCTATCCATCTCTCTCCATTCATCCATATCTGTCTGTCTGTCTGTCTCTATCTATCCATCTCTCTCCACTCATCTATATCTATCTACTGTACCTACCCTGTTTGTCTGACTATCCATAATCTCCCTCCGTTCATCCATCCTCCTCTCTCCATCCATATCTATCCATCTATCTGTCTGTCAGTCCACCCACCTATCCATTCATCCATCTATTTCTCTATCCATCCATCCATCTCTCTCTCTCTCTCTCTCTCTCTCTATCCCTCCATTACAATTGTGAGGAAACAATGATTTTCAAGATTTATATTTTTATAATAAATCTATTATTATATATATTATATATTTCATGTGATCTGAATATTAAGTGAACTGCTCAGTGGCTGAAAATCCGTTCGCTCTTTTCTCGGCCTTCTTCCCATTTCCCAACTTCTCCTTTTATTCCTTTTTGATAAAAATCCAACATTGGCTCATGGCCACCATGGTTTCAGAGACAATGAGCTGCGTGCTGCTAGGAAAGTTGCATGTCCGTCAACATCATACACTTCACGAGGAAGAAATGACCAAAAAAAAACAAAACGTCACATCAGCTTTATCCAAAACTCGCTTTCACGTTATTCCTACAGAAATAAAAAGTATTGAAAGCCAAGTTGACATCCATCCCGCTCATCTGATCCAACAAAGAATATGAACCAAGCCCAAAAGCATTCAACACTTGTGATAAAACCAGGTTTGCTGTTTTTCTCCACTTTGGCTGCTAGCTTTCTAGGACTTCCGCTGCTCATTTTCTTGCCTTGCTATCCTCAACAGATTGCTAAGTTCCCAGCATTCTTTTCTAAGTTAATTTCATCTCTTCAACTTTCCAAGAACTTGGCTCTTTTCTTGTTTTCTCGTACTGCAGCTGGCTAGACAGAAGTCCTTCAACTATTTATTCTGCAAAAGAAAAAAGAAAAAAAAAACCACTAAAATATAATCTTATGTATCAGAAGTAATGAAAATAGATACTGAGGCATTCTCCTATTATAGCCTGATCATCAGGGCCCAAATAATGCAACGGAGATTAATTTATGTTTCTATATTAATTATTCAACTCAGAGAGAGGTTTTCAGCTAGCTAGGTGTTCTACTCTGTATTTTTCAGAGCGACATTATGCTTCTCCCGAAACAGGGGAGGAAAGTATATTATGGCCTTCCAAAGTATACTAACATCCTTAACTGACCCCCAAACTCCCTTGCTATTAAAACACCCTACTGTTTTAAAAGTTTAATGCTAACCAGGCAACTGGGATGTGTTGAAAAGCAAGGTCTTACCTATATTTCGTGGTGGGATGTCGATTTGAGAGCGAGGCTGAGGTTAGTTTGGGTATCGTAGACAATGTGGCTTATTTGACTCTGTCCCAGGCAATGTTGCTCATTTATGTGCCTCGGGCTGAATTTTCTACAGGAACATTAGTAGGTAAATGTACAGCAGGTGTCTTGCAAGATCATTACATGGAGAGGCCCCATCAAAAGAATTTTAAGGGACAACAGCTGGCTTTTTGAATTAGCGTAACAATGGCAAAATTGCATATTCCTCAAAAATACTTTTTTAATCTTTATCCTGGTGTGGAATCATCTATCTATCTATCTATCTATCTATCTATCTATCTATCTATCTATCTATCTATCTATCATCTATCTATCTTTCGATCGATCTTGAAACACCACTTATGCATCATCACAAAATCTCCAGAACCATAAAGCCTACAAACTTGAAATTTGGCCCGTATGTTCCTCTTGGCTTCTAGGTGCTTGCTAAGAAAGAATTTTTTGAAATGACCATCAGAGCTATTAGTATTTCCTATATTATTATTATTATTAACATGCTCTGATGCTAAGGAGTTCTACTCCCCCTCCCCACCTGAAAAGAAATCTGTTCCAAATGCAAAACACAAGCAGAGGAGAGGAGTGTCAGTTTCAGTTTTAGTTTCACAGCACCAAGCAGCTTTAGTACAGAACAGTTGAGCTAAGCCACACCCCGGCTCCTTCCTTGCTGTCTCCTCCTTCTCACACAGCAAATACTCTTTCCGTTTCCAAACAGCCCTCAACTCTCTTACACACTGACAGGACACTAGCCAGATGAATACCGATGGATGCTGGTAGGCAGAGGCACAATTCCCCACCCCACCCCATTTTCCTCCCCAAGAACTAAGTCAGACCACATAGTTTCATAGTGAAGCACGGGTATCGAGCTAGTTATAAATATTACAATCAGATATCACATAACGGTATCAGTTAAGAGGATTCACCCACCCACCACACTCTAAGAAAGAGTACAACTCAAATCCCACAATTACAAATTAATTGCAGAATAATCCTTCCGGTCCAGCCTTCTTTTTAAACTTTAGAATTGAACGTACTACTTCGTTTTTGGGTTTGTTTTTCCTATAGAAATGGAGGAACACAAATCTGTACTTTTTTGGTACAAAACTGTAATAGAACCATCAAAAAAACATGAAGAAGGAAGCAGCTTTTGGGAATTACTTAAAAGTGTTTGTTATGCTGCTTGACGTTAAAGACAAGATTAATAATCTTTGAGGGAAATTGGTATTACTGCAAATAATTGCAATAATTATTTTAACATTGCAATGTTATCTTTTTTTGTTGAAATGTGCCTCATTTTGGAACGTCTGTTGAGATAAATACATAATCTGTATAATTCTGGTTTAGGGTCAGTACTCAACCATTTCTATTACTGTATTCAGGAATCGTCACTATAAGGTAGTCCTCGATTTACGACAATTGAGCCCAAAGTTTCCATTGCTAAAGGAGGCACGTGTTAAGTGAATTTTGCCCCATTTTACAAACTGTCTTGCCATGGGTGTTAAGAGAACCACCGCCGTTGTTCAGTTAGTCACACAGTTGTTAAGTGAATCAGGCCTCTCCCCTTGACATTACTTGTCAGAAGGTCGCAAAAGGGGATCAGGTGAATCTGATTCTGAGGGGAAGATTGAGCAGCTGACAGGGAGGGGGAGTGTGGCTCCGGTGGCGTGGAGGAAACTGGGGAAGGGCACAGTCCAGCTGGGCATTCAGAGGAAGACCTAGGGCCACCCCATCTTCATCCTAGGGCATGCAGGGAGGAACAGATAAGGGAGCAACATGGGTTATGGGGGAGAAAAGGGCCCTGATTACCTTCATTAGCTGCAGCTGGAAAAACAGGATTTAAAAAGGGTGTTTGCACACACAGAACCTTGCTGGAAGCAAAGCGTGCATTATCTTTGTTTGTCAAGTCTTATCCGGGTTCTGGTGTCCTCCCAACTGTGTGTGGTTCATTGTCTTTTGGAAGTCTGCAATTCCTTATCCTGCCCTGTCTCGTTAATAGCTGCAGTGTGGTTTGTGTTGGTTTTTATTTATAATTTATATGTACTTTGGGTTCAGACTGAATTTCTTCCCTTTAAAAACTGTTCTTGGGAGAGTTTTTTTCTCCAGCCAATGATAACTGGACATTGGGGGCCAAGTTGGAGGAATTAAAGGGACTTTACCTACTTTTGTGACTTGTTGCTTTTGTGCCACGCCCTAGGTCATCACACCATCGTAAATATGAACCAGTTGCCAGACATCCAAATTTTGATCATGTGACCACGGGGATGTTTGCAATGGTTGTTCAGTGTGAAAAACGGTCGTAAGTCACTTTCTACCCCCAGTGGCTTCGTAACTTCAAACGGTCACTAAACAAACAGGTCATAAGTCAAGGACTACCTGTACTCAAACTCCGAAAACAAACAATATTCCCTTGACTTGATATTTATAATAAGGTGGATCTTTCTCAATGCACTGGAAGCGAAATAAAAAAACTCTGAGAAAAGTACACAGACATTGTAAAAATGTACAGGTACTCCTCGACTTACAACAAGTTGATTTAATGACCATTCAAGGTTACAACGGCACTGAACAAAAGTGACTAATGGCCGTTTTTCACACTTATGACTGTTGCAGCATCCCCATGGCAACGTGATTTACCTTTGGATGCTTGACAACTGACTCACATTTATGACAGCTGCAGTGTCTCCCGGGGTCATGTGATCCACTTTTGCAACCTTCTGATAAGCGAAGAAACCAGACTCACTTAACGACTGTGTGACTAATTTAACAACTGCACTTAACAAAAGCAGCAAGGAAAGTCGTAAAGTAAGGCAAAGGTCACTTAACAACTTTCTCACTTAACAGCATAAATGTTGAGCTCCATCGTGGTCGCAAGTTGAGGGTTAGTGGTGAACACACAACCACGTGTTTCCCTCAGGTGTATGAGAGGGAAGATGGAGTACCACAAATTCTCGCTTAGAGAAATAAATGACACTTAAGTTGCTCACAGTCCGTTCTATCTATCACATGGCTGCAACTGGAGGACAGTAATAACAGCATGGGAAGAATATGACTAGTAACATTTATGACGTGCTCACCCAACATCAACAAGTCAAAATCAACCAAATTAACAAAACGAATTAGGCCTGGAGACTAAAACATATGAAGAACAGCTGCAGGATTGGGGTCTGGCTAGTCTAAAGAAAAGAAGAATTAGGGGGACAAGTTTGCAGTATTCCAGTATTTGAGGGGGTGAATTTATTTCCCAAAGCACCTGAGGGCAGGGCAAGAAACAATGACTGGAAGCTCATCAAGAAGAGAAGCAATCTGGGATTAAGGAGAAACTTCCTAATAGTGAGGACAATTAACCAGTGGAACAGCTTCATCATCATCATTTCCTTTTAATGACCCCATGATCCCTTGCAGGGTGGAGTCTTGGCAACTGAATGGAGCTAGCAGAATGTTTACTGGCCAGATGCCCTTCCTGTCACCAATGCGGAGTTTAGTTCAGCAGATACATTCTCATTGTGCCCAGAGAGAGAAATATCTGCCTCTACCTAGGATCGAACTCACAGCCTCCTGATTGTGAGGCGAGAACTCCAACGCTAGGCCACTACGCCACTCTTAACCAATGGAACAGCTTGCCTCCAGAAATCATGGGTGCTCCATTACTGGAGGCTTTTAAGAAGAGCCTAGACAGCCACTTAAATAATATAGGTTCTCCTGCTTGAGCAGGGGGTTGAACTAGAAGACCTCCAAAGGTCCCTTCCAGCTCTATTCTATTCTAAAACCTGGACAAGATGTATTTTAACAAACAGTCCAAATCGGTTCCGAGTATCCTTGTTTCAAGATCAGTTGTCTTGTGGATACAGCGTAGGACCCCACAACAGAGGCCGGAATTTCTGCCGCCAAGAGAGAACAGTCGTTAAGTGGGTTTTGCCCCATTTTGTAACCTTGTTGTTAAGCGAATCACTGCAGTCGTTAAACCAGTAACGTGGTTATTAAGTGAATCTCTACAGTTATTCATTTAGTTACATGATTGTTAAGTGAACCTGGCTTGCCCGTTTACTGATCTGAAGTTCACACCTTAAATAATAGAAGGCATTAAATATGAGTCAGCACCTGAGTTTTGGAGACGTCACCCTGGAAATGCTGCAATGGTCAATAGTGTGAAAACGGTCAGTCTGTAGAGATTCTCAGTCCTCCAGGTCAAGGTTTTCCCAAAGGTGCCTTTTTTTTCAGGAGACAACTGGACTTTCTTGTTTTTCTCTTCTGAAGGAAGGCATTTCACTTCTCCTCCAAGAAGCTTCTTCAGCTCTGACTGGAGGGTGGGGAAAGGAAGGATTTCTATTCCTTGCAGACAGCTGGTCATTTGCCTCCTTTTTTGAGGGTCGTTGAGGCCACCTGGAGGTTTTGTCTGTGTCCTCAGGGTCACTTGAATAGCGCGAATGTTTCCTGTAGTCTGCAATTTTTCCAGCTGACTGCAAGGAATATACAGCCTTCCATTCTTCCACAATCCAGTCAGAGCTGAAGAAGCTTCTTGGATGAGAAGCGAAATGTCTTCAAAAGAAAAAACAAGTCCAGGTGCCTCCTGAAAAAAAAGCATATTTGGGATAACTATGACTTGGATGACAGAAAATCTCTACAAGACTTTTAGTTACACAATTTGGGATGGACACCCTTGGGATGGTGTGGGAGTAGGAATGGATTTCCAGAGGAAAAATTGCAGGCTACAGAAACCATTTGCACTACTCAGGCGACCCTGAGGACACAGATAAACCTCCAAGTGGCCTCAACGACTCTCTAAAAAGGATGCAAATGACCAGCTGTCTGCAAGGAACAGAAATCCTTCCATTCCCCCACCATCCAGTCAGAGCTGAAGAAGCTTCTTGGATGAGAAGCAAAACGTCTTCAAAAGAAAAAAACAGGAAGTCCAATTGCCTCCTGAAAAAAGCACCTTTGTGAAAACGGTCATGAGTCATTTTTTTTCTGTGCCATTCGGTACCTTTCAAACGGTCACTAAAAAAAATGATTGTGAGGACTAATTGCACACAGAAAAGCATTTGAGGTACTCTATATTCATTACACAGTTTTCACTTCCACCCAAAAAGCAATGTTTTGATACAAAAAGAGTGTGCCCCATCAAATAGTAGCAAACAAAGAGTTCTGCAGTGCACACATTTTATTAATATTGACATATTTCTATGTCATAATATTGACATATTTTTTATTAATATTTCTTTTTTTTTCACAGTTAGCCCTACTTAAGCCCTGCACATTGCGGAAGGTACACATCTTATAATTCAGAGACAGTTGCACAGTTGTTGCATTTATACTTCTGCAAATGTTAACTTTCTGGCACAAACAAGAAGGGAGTCGGATCAATCAATCTGCATGCAAGGACGCACATTTCTACATAACGTGTAGTTGTTGATTTGGGAGGCGAGCAGTTGGTCGGTCTGCAACCATCTGCAACCTGTACGTTACTCATCCACCCCCGCGCAGCGTAGATATGTGTCCATGCCTATGCACGGCTGCAGACAAATCTTAAATAAAGGTTTATTCTGAAAACATGGTTACCGTCTCAGCATTAGACAGATTCAAGATCCCAAACAGAAAGTGTAGAAAGAGAAGAATATTTGTTAGCTCAGGGTTGGACTGAGGGGACTTTGGTAGCCTCTGAGCTTGGTTGTTTTTCTTGCAGACATTTCATGACCCAACTAGGTAACATCATCAGGGTGTTCTGACCCAAACCTGGTTCCAAGAGAGCAAACATAAGACAAAGGCAGCGGCACAACCTTTTAAAGTTTCATCTATGAATTCTGTTTCTTCACAGATAAAAGGCTGCTTCCAACTAACTAACTCCGACAAGAAAGAGCCTTGCCAAGTTTTTGCAAGGCTGCCAAAAAGCAACAGATAAGAACAGTTTACAACACAAGAGTCTTCAAATACTAACTGTAATGTCCACAAGGCTGAGTTTCAAAATGTCTTTGCTTCCTGCAAAGAACGTCCGCTGCACAGCTGGCTTTTATCTTCTTGAAGAAGGGGCCATTACCTTGCAGCCTTACTCCCGAGTTGCCCGTGCTGTTGTAGCTGCTCTTTCCTGCGAGCAATGCTGCATGCACACGCACTTGGCACAGGCTACTCGGGAACCTCCTCATCGCTGCTGCCAGCACCCACAATCTCTGAAGGCAGCAGTCCACTCCCTAATGGTCCTGGCCCTTCATCTGAATCCTCGCTCTCCTCAGCCGTCTGCACCTGCGGCCAGCTAACCACAACACAAGAGGTCTTAGGGAACCAATGAAATAACAGTTAACAGATTTGGAAGGGACCTTGGGGGTCTTCTAGGCCAGACTGGCACTGATGATGTTACCTAGTTGGGTAATGAAACATCTGCAAGAAAATAACCAAGCTCAGAGAGCACCAAGGACCCCACAGTCCTCCTCCTCGCAAACCCCTCTTCCTCCTAGAACTGTTGGATAATGAAAGGTCTGCAAGAAAACAACCTGTTGTGGCTGGCCAGCTGCCAGCACAGCTGGTGGCAGACTCAGATGATGTGGAGGTTGGGCAGGAACTTGGGACAGTTCTGAAGTCTGGGGAAGGCTATGATGGATGCTCTATATCGGACGCAGAGATAGAGCCAGGGCTGTCCAACATTTCCCAGCCAACGGAGAGGCAGCTGCCTTTGGAGGCTGACATGAGTGAGGAAAAAGAACAGCTGGGGCCTGCTCCGGACGCGCATATGCGCAGAGCTGTTAGGAGAGGAGAACAACAGAGGACAAGGAGTCGCCTCGGGAAGGAAGGCACACATGGACACTGAATCCCCATCCCCCCGGCTGGAGAATAAATAGAAGGAAAGGGAAGAGGTTATCATAGGAGACAAGAGTGTCTTTCTGAAGATTTGGGTCGTCGTGTTTTGTGCCACAGAGACTGCTTGCCAGAACTTAATTTGCAGCCTTTTGGTTGGGAGCTCACAGCAATTATCGCAAGGAACTGATAAGGTCTGTTACTGCCGTTAACTCTTTGAAGGACTCTTGCCTGGACTTTTCGGTGGGTGAATGTCATTAATTTACAAGAGAGGTTTTTCGTGACATGGAGTTTCTTGTTTCTGCTAAGGCTGCCAACCAAGAACCCTACGGTCCTCCTCCTCCTCTCTGCAAACCCCTCTTCCTTCTAGAACTGATGATGTTACCTAGTTTGGGTAATGAAACATCTCCAAGAAAACAATCAAACTCAGAGAGTACCAAGGACCCCTCTGTGTAGAAGAAGCATTTCACTTAAGAGTTTCTAAAACAGACCTCGATCGCACAATGTTACGGTAACAAAAATGCTTACTTTTTGGCAAGTCTCCCGTACTGGAAGCCGAAACCGTCCTGCTCCTGTCGTGGGATGGAGTGCTTTCTTCTCTTTCGGTTACCGTCGATTCTTCAGAAACCACTGAACCACAAGCGACAGAATCTAAAGCTCCGGGAAACACTGAAGCTGAAAATTCATCATATTGTGATTCTGGAATGTTATGACGTCCGTTCAGCAATTCGCCGTTAAATTGTTCGTAAGAGCTACCGTAACTGTACTCGCTTTTGGTGTTTGGCTCGTCGAGGTTATATTGCTCGGCGTTGGGGCATTCCTCCTCCTCTTCCTCTTCCTCCTCGATCTGTTCTTCCAGGGAGAAAAGACCGTCGATAATGTGGCCGTTGGTTTTGGGAGATTCTATCCAAGCGGGATCAGCGGATTCTGAATTGGCTAATTCTTGCTCCAGGTCGTCATCTTTCTCGGTGTTTTCTTTTTCCGTGTCTTCTTTCTCATCTTGGTCTTCTGTTTCTCCTGAGAGACATACAAAAGACATGAGGTAAAATATCTTTTAAAATGCTGACTTTCAAGGTGGGGTTAAGCATACAGGTCGTTCTCGACTTGCAACCATGATTCAGCCCTGAATTTCGATTGCTGATCGAGAACAGCTGTTCGGTGTGTTTTGCCCCACTTGATGACTTTTCTTACCCCGGTTGTTAAGTGAACCGGCTTTCCTGCTGACTTTGCTCAGCAGACGGTTGAGAAAGGGGATCGCATGACCCCCAGGACATGGCAACCATCATAAATGTGAGTTGGTTGCCAAGCATCCGAATGTAAATAACATGACCACAAGGGTGTTGCAATGGTCGTAAGTGTGAAAAGCATAAGTCACTTTTTTCAGTGCCATTCTAACTTTGAATGGTCACTAAATGAACTGTTATAAGTCGAGGACTATCTGCATATGTAGTTTGTTCGTTCATTGGGAGGTGCTCTTTTTTTTTTTTTTGAAGTGCAATTTTGATTTGTTTGAGACAGAGAGAAATGAATCTTCTCCAATCTTTTCCTAAGTAGTAGTTCTACCATTGAAAATTGTGACCGTCATAAATGTGAACCAGATGCCAAGCGTCTGAATTTGGATCCCGTGACCGCGGATATGCTCGTTGCTGTGAACAATGGCCATAAATCACTTTTTCTGTGCTAACTTCAAACGGTCACTAAATAAACGGCTGTAAGGTGAGAACTACCTGTGGACATACATACAGTCTCTGAGGCTTATGTCTAGGAGTTGGGCAGCCAAATAAATTGAATAAATGACACAAACTAACTTACCATCTTCATTCCCAGGTTCTTCGTCTGCCACTTCTTCTAATTCTACACTTTTTAGTTTAACTTCCGGATGGTACCCATCTTCTTGTTCGTTGGATGGTACAGTCGAGGTGACGTTTTCTTCCGTTTTTTTCCTTTCAGCTTCCCTTTCCAGTTCTTCAATTTCCTGCAAGCGCTTTTCTAGGAGCTCAGCCTGCCTCTTTTGCTTTTTTTTTAGTTTCTTCTTTTTATTTTTAGATATCTTTCCAATCTGATGAAAAAAAGAAAAACCACAGATTCGTTTTTGAATCGTGTGACACAATTAGCTTATGCAGTGTCCTGATCTGCCATTATAACATATGTTTAAGCGATGGGAAAACCCGCTTACTGTAGGAAATTGTTTGAATCCTAGAAATCTAATTTTTAGATACAAATGCTCTTATCTTGGTGGAATTTTTTTAAAAGACCACCTTAATATGCTACACCAGGGGTGTCAAACTTCATTGAGGGCCGCATCAGAGTTGTGTTTGACCTGGGGAGGGGCGAAGGGGGTCGTGGCTAGAAGGGGACATGGCCAACTTGACGCCACTCACGTTGAGGCCACCTGTGGCAGGACTGGGGGGGGCGGGGGGGGGAATCCATTGTTTCCAAGAGAGGAAAGCGAGACCAGGGAGAACATCAAACCCTTCTCCTCCAGAAGAGCCTTGCCATTTGCCGGTTCCTTCCTTCCTTCCTTCCTCTTCATTCTTTCTTCTTCCTCTTTCCTTCTGTTTCCTTCCTTGCTCTCTTCCCATCTTCCCATTTTTTTCTTTCTCTTCCCCTTTCTCCTTTCCTGTCCCCTCTTGCAGGCTCAAATGCAAAAGGGGAAACATTTCTCCTTTTGTTTTGCTTTTAGTTTGTTTTGCGAGCCCTCCACCAGTGAAAACAGAGCATTTTCTCTGGCAGAGGTACTGCAGGCTGGTCCTTCACTTTTTCTGGGACGGCCCCCACGGGCCAGATCTAAGCATCCTGCGGGACGCATCTGGCCTGAGGGACCTTGAATTTGACACCCCTGTGCTAACACGGTCATCTATCCACTATCAACCATCTTAAATCCACATTTTAAAAACTATTTTTCTAAATCATCTGCAAAAAAACCTGGCCCGATAAAAACCGCATTTAACTGAAAAGTAACCTGTCCATGGGAATTCCAGTTTGATGTAGCAGTTAAGGTGTTGGGCTAGAAATCAGGAGTTCTCGTCCCGCCTTAGCCATGAAAGAAAGATTTGGGTTGTTGTGGGGAACAAAGGAGGAGGAAGGTATACAGGTGGTCCTCGCCTTACAACCACAATTTGAGCCCAATGTCTTTAGTGCTAAGTGAAAGGTTGGTTAAGTGAATTTTGTCCTGTTTTAAAACCTTTCTTGTCACAGTTGTTAAGTGAATCACCACAGTTATGAAATGAGTAACCTGGTTATTAAGTGAATCTGGCTTCTCCGTTGACTTTGCTTGCCAGAAGGTCGCAAAAGGGACCCCTGGGGACACTGCAACCGTCATAAATATGAGTCAGTTGCCAAGTGCCTGAATTTTGGTCATGTAACCACGGGGTTGCTGCAACGGTCATAAGTGTGAAAACAGTCGTAAGTCCCTTTTTTCAGGGCTATTATAACTTTGAACGGTCACTAAATGAACAATTGTAAATCAAGAGCTACCTGCATTGTGTGTGTTTGCTGGGTTATTTGTAAAAACAATAAAGGCAGGATACAAATAAAATTAATCAAATGACATGAAGGTATAAAAATAAAATAAAAATATAAACCAAATTAAAATAAAATAAATCTGCGGAAGGTATTTCCCCCCCCCCCCAATCCTAGAATGTTTGTGTTTTTTGAGACTTTTGGGTAGCTACATTCTATTAAAACATAATATGGAATCTTTCCTTTAAAATGTACCCATTTCCCAATCAAAGGTTAATTTTTTGGGGGGGAATGAGCCAGCTGGAATGTACCAAAGTACATTTTCCAGCCATCAAAAGCAGGACGTAGGATGGCATTTCAAACTGGTTTTTTTTCGTGTTGAGAATACATTATGTTAAGAAATGAATCATGGATATCTTGGTATCAGAATGGCAACGAAGAACAGAATAGAAGCTGGAAGGGACCTTGGAGGTCTTCTAGTCCAGCCTCCTGCTCAAGCAGAAGAACCTATACCATTTCAGATAAATGACTGGTTGATTGCCCTCACTGTGAGGAAGTTTCTCCTTAATTCCAGGTTGCTTCTCTCCTTGATTAGTTTCCATCCATTGTTTCTTGTCCTGCCTTCTGGGGCTTTGGAAAATATTTTGACACCCACCCCCCCTTCTTTGTGGGAGCCCTTCAAATACTGGAAATCATTTCAAATTTCCCACTATAAATGCAGCTACTAACTTTATTTTGGTATTTAATTGACCCTGTCTAAAATGCTACCAGGTTTCATTCTTTTGTGATCATGGGTATACATTAGCAAATGTATAAAACTAAAGAAAAAGTGCTAAACTTCTCATTGAAGTCAACGTTGATGATTTGGGGGGGGGGGGCAGGGGGGGCGGAATGACACAGAGCACTGTTTATTTCTATGCAGAAATAACTCCAAGAAAGGCCACTGCTATAAAATTCCCGACACAGTCTTATTAAAAAAAAAGCATGCTAACTTAGCGAGATCCGTTCTTTTTTTTCACCAACGGTGGTTGCAATTTTCCCCTCCTTCACAAGCAATTTGTCATGAATTATGAAAATATGATCTTTGAAGAAAAATATGTTGCATAGCTATTTTTGGGTGAACAACATTTTGATGCTCAACTGCAGGCAGGAATGTAGTCTATGTCGTAATACCAGAAGAAGTTAGTTACAGGTAGTCCTTCGAGTTATGACCACAACTGAGCCCAAAATTTATGTTACTGAGACATTTGTTAAGTGAATTTTATAACCTTCCTTGCCGCAGTTTGTTAAGTGAATGAATGCGGTTGTTAAGTTAGGAACACCGTTGTTAAGTGAATCTGGCTTCTCCGTTGATTTTGCTTGTCAGAGGGTCACCAAAGGGGATCACGTGACCCCAAGACACTTGGACCATCGTAACTATGAATCAGATGACAAAACAGCTGAATTTTGATCATGTGACCCTTGGGGGAGGCCGGAAGTGTGAGAAACAGTCGTAAGTGCCTTTGTTCAGTTCACTTCGATTGGTCACTAAATGAATTGTGGTGAAGATTACCTGTATTATATACTATATAATTATATACTACCGTATTTCCCTGAAAATAAGATCCTGCCATATATATATATATATATAGCCACCAAAAAAAGGCACCAGGTCTTATTTTGGGGGGAAGTCATCCACTGACTAACCTCACACGCGCGCGTCAACCCTGGCTTCATGTCTGCTGTCAGAGGCCTTCAGAAAGTTCTTCTTCTGTGGCTGACAAGGCTTTCCTGAAGGCCTCTGCAGCCGATAACTGAGCTCTGGATCAATCCTGAGCTTAGTTATCAGCTACAGAGGCCTTCAGGAAAGCCTTGCTGGCTGAAGAAGAAATGGGCTGGCAAGGCAGGTGTCGGGGTGTGCGAGGCCTGGCTACAACTGTCCAAAGATAAGTAACAGAGCAGCTCCATCTCCCCCCATTACCACCCTAGCTTAATTTTTACCCGTCCACTCTGAAGTGGGCGAGATCTTAATTAGGGCTTATTTTGGGAGGTAAGGCTTATATTGGGTGCCCGTGTAAAAATCAAGCTAGGACTTACTTTCAGAGTAGGTCGTATTTCCGGCAAAACAAGGTATACATTACACATGCACTTCCAAGGGTATTGATTTAAGAGTCGACCAGTTGCTATGATGATGTAATGCTGGGAAATGAGTCAGCAAGGTTTTGGGGCTGATATCACTTTAAGAGCCTGAAATAAGAAGAGGCCCTATTGGGGCATATCTCTCTGTCCATGTGCGCTTCTGTGCTGTAATTGCTGATTGCTGTTTGTCTGACTAAAGTACTTGTATGTATATATTCTTTCTAGATAAAACCTCTGCTTAAATATAAACCGCTGTATTTGCTCCTGGATTTTCTCACATGGTCACACTGTGCACACTCTGACAGTTTGCCTCATATGAAAGATGGAATAAATCACTTTCTCCAAAATTGTCTCTGGTCCTGTCCCCACCTATCTTGGCACAGGAAACATATATAGGTAGTCTTCAATTTACAAGTTCATTTAGTGACCATTCAAAGTTACAATGGCACTGAGAAAAGTGACTTATGATTATTTTTCACACTTATGACCATTGCAGCATCCCCGTAGTCACATGATCAAAATTCAGATGCTTGGCAACTGACTCACATTTGTGGCGATTGCAGTGTCCCGGGGTTGTGTGATTCCCTTTTGCGACCTTCTGACAAGCAAAGTCAATGGGGAAGCCAGATTCATTTAGCAATGGTGCTCCTAACTTAACAACCGCAGTGATTCAATTAGCAAATGTGGAAAGAAATGTCATAAAATGAGGCAAAACTCAGTTCTCTCACTTAGCAACAGATATTCTGGGCTCAGCTGAGGTCGTATGTTGAGGACTACCTGTACTTAGTAGTTTCATTTAATCTAAGTGGTATTAACATGTTTTAAAATCCAGTGGCAAATATAATGCATGATGAATATTATGCAAAAGACTCATTGTCAGGTAAGATCCATAAATGAAATTTCAAAGGTGTTATCTTTCAACCATCCAAACAAAAGAATGAAGATACCTAAATAACAACAATGTAACAATACTTACAGGCTTTTGTTGCGGGGCAGTACTCACTACAAAATAAAATAAGAGACAGCCAGAATCACATTTATGAATATTCAAGTATATATTTTTTAAAAATAGTAAACATAGGATATATGCCAGAGACAAATTCCTTGTGTACCCAAATACATTTGGTCAATAAAGAATTCTATTCTATTCTATTCTGTTCTATTCTGTTCTATTCTATTCTACTCTACTCTACTCTACTCTATACTACATTCCACTCCACTCTATTCTATTCCTTATTGTATTGTACTGTACTATATATACTGCATTCTACTCTATTCTTCATTCCAATATTCCAATTCTGTTCTGTTCTATTCTGTTCTGTTCTATTCTACTCTACTCTATTGTTATTCTATTCCATTCCATTCCATATATTCTATTCCTATCCATTCCATCTTTTCTTTTCTTTTCTTTTTTCTCTACTCTACTCTACTCTACTCTACTCTACTCTACTCCTTATTCTATTCTATTCTATTCTATTCTATTCTATTCTATTCTATTCTATTCTATTCTATT
>NW_020769308.1:45877388-45891847 GCF_900518735.1 Pseudonaja textilis | reverse complement strand
CTCAATCCCTCCCTCTCTCCATCAATCCATCCACTCGTCTCTCAATCCCTCCCTCTCTCCATCCATCCATCCACCCATCTCTCAATCTGTCCTTCTCTCCATCCATCCATCCATCCATCCATCCATCCGTCTCTCAATCCCTCCCTCTCTCCATCCATCCATCCACCCATCTCTCAATCCCTCCCTCTCTCCATCAATCCATCCACCCATCTCTCAATCCATCCTTCTCTCCATCCATCCATCTCTCAATCCCTCCCTCTCTCTGTCCATCCATCCATCTGTCTCTGAATCCCTCCCTCTCTCCATTCATCCATCCATCCATTTCTGAATCCCTCCTTCTCTCCATTCATTCATCCATCCATCCAATATATAAAGCTGCCAATTTGTCCAAGAAAATTTGGGTAGTGAACCCAATAAAAATAAGACGTTTTACTGGCCAACAAAAACCAGATAAAACCACTGAAGTTCAGTAAAACGTAAACCCAACAATCACATGCATACAGATCTCAGCTCTCAAAAGTCACACATTTCCAACTGGTCTGTGTTCATCTCAATGGAAAATTCCCTGCTTCCCTTCCTTCTACCAAGACTTTATCAATACAAACTTTTTAATGCCAGTATTAAATTCTTGATTTAATAGACCTTACTATAGTGAGCTGGATGAAACAGAAAAAAAATTGCTTAGATAAAATATCCTTTTGGTATTTTTATGGATCCACAAAATACATAAAACACTCCTATGTTACATTATGTTCCCATTTTAAACAGGTGCAAAATCTGATTTACCATTTCACAATATGTAAATAATATTTACAAACTCTCGTTCACATTTAACAGACATTCAGTGTTAACAGAATCCCAACCACCATATTATTTGATTAAAAGGAGAGCTCGTTTTATTAGATATATCAGGATTTCTCCAACAAAGGCTGTTATATCATTTTAGATCAACATACATTTTTTGGTTATGGTTTACCTTACTCTATACATTCATTCTTGTTTATAAACTACAGATTATTGTTTGACGTGTGAGTACAACAACTGCAATTTATTTTGCAAACCACGGGGACAGTAGGCACGTTGGTGCACTTATGCAGACCTCTTAGGAAAGGGGTGAGGTCAATAGTAGAAAGTCTAAAGTTAAAGTTTTGGGGGTTTGGAGAAGAAACCACAGTCAGGCAGAGTATTCCAGACATTGACCAGACATTGCTGAAGTCGTATTTTCTGCAGTCAAGTTTGGTGCAATTAACCTTGAGTTTGTATCTATTGTTTGCTCTTGTATTGTTATGGTTGAAGCTGAAGTATTCATTGACAGGTAGGACATTGCAATGTATGATTTTATATACTAAGATCGGACTGAAGGCGGCGTAGTTCTAGGTTTTCTAGGTCTAGAATTTCAAGTCTGGTGGCATAAGGTATTCATTCTGCAACAAATAGAGGAGTGGAGAACTCTTCTTGTGAAATATTTCTGGACTTTCTCAACTGTGTTAATATCAGATACGTAATGTGGGTTCCAGACTGATGAGCTGTATTTGAGTATTGGTCTAGCAAATGTTCTGTATGCTCTAGTTAGTAGTGTAATATTACCAGAGAAAAAGCTACGTAAGATTAGGTTAACAACCCTTAATGCCTTTTTGGCTATGTAATTACAGTGGGCTCTAGCACTTAGATCATTAGAGATGAGTTCTCCAAGATCCTTGACAGAGTTTGGATCATCAACAAGGTCTTGACTATTCAGCCTGTATTTTATTTTCTGATATTTTTTTGCCAATATGTAAGACAGAGCATTTATTTGTTGAGTTTTGAAGTTGACATTTGTTTGACCATTCTGATACATAGATGAGGTCTTTTTGAAGGGTAGCAGTATTGTCTGTGGTGTTGAACAGCTTTACATCATCAGTGAAGAGAACACAGTTGCTCTTAATATGATCACAGAGGTTATTTATGTAGAGTATGAAGAGAGTTGGTCCTAGAACACTGCCTTGAGGGACACCACTGTTGACAGGTACAGAATTTGATAGACACTCCCAATTTTGACCATTTATTGTCTGTTTGACAGGAATGCTTCTATCCAGTTATGTAAGTGTTCAGAGATACCATAAGATTTTAGTTTTAGGAGTAGTTTGTCGTGTACCACTGAATCAAAGGCTTTACAGAATTCTATGTAGATTGTGTCTATTGCTTTCCCCTGATCGAGTTGTGTAGTCCATATATTTTTGCAGTGTAAGAGTTGCAGATTGCAGGATAGTTTTTTTCTGAAACCAAATTGTTTATTAGAGAGTAGGTTGTTTGTCTCTAAGTGGAGGATAATGGATTGGTTAATAATTGATTCCATGACTTTACAGGTGACGCAGCACCTGTCTGTCATTTTCAACTAGGCTGGGGTCTCCCTTTTTGAAGATGGGGATGACTGTGGCTTGTGACCATAGTTTTGGCAGGCAGCTGGTCCTTTAAGATTTTTCAAAGATTATGCTTAGAGGTTCGGCTATGGCAGTGGATAGCTTATTTAAGAAGTAGGCACATATTCCGTCCGGTCCAATAGATAGAGATGGTTTTAGATTGCATAGTGCTTTTTCAACATTGTCTACTGTAAAATCGATATGTATTAGATCATTGTAGTTGTCTGTGGTTTGACTAGGAAATACTGGCCATGATCCATTGCTGTTTACAAATACTGAGCCAAAGAATGTGTTAAAGAGGTTGGCTTTGATAGTGTCATTGTTGCAGTCTTTACCATTAGGTCCTTTCAGGGGTGGGATGGACCTCGAGTCTTTTAGTTTGCTGTTTACAAAATTGTAGAAAGTGCGGGTGGAATTGGTGCATAGAAGGTTTTCCTCTTGTTTAATGTGATAATTGGTGCATTCAGCCTTTAAAAAAGTATAAAAGTATACTTTATAAAAGTATACTTTATAATAGTTAGTTTATTATCATTGCACCTCGTACACCAAAATTAAATACCATCTTCAGTGTACCTTATAACTATAAAAATAAAACACAAACACACCTCCTTCTCATCCTATACATTGAATTGAAAACCCTGATATTGCATTAATATGGCACTCTACAGTAGAATTCAACAGAGCTACTGCCCTGGGATAGAAGCTGTTTTTCAGCCTATTTGTCCTTGTTTTTATTATCCCGTACTGTCTGCCAGATGGTAATAGTTAAAAAAAATGGTGCCCAGGATGAGATGGATCTTTGAGAATGTTTTGAACTTTCTTAAGACAGCAGGAGCTCTAAAGCTCTTCCAAAGAGGGGAGAGGGCAACCAATGATCCTCTGAGCAATGACGTTAACCCTCTGGAGTGCTTTCCTATCTGCCCCTGTGCAACTGGCAAACCATACGGAGGTGCAGTAAGTTAAGATACTCTCTATGGTGCAGCAGTAGAAGGTCACCAGCAGTTTCTCATTCAGTTGTTGTTTTCTGAGAAGTCTTAGATCGTATAATCTCTGCTGGGTCCTTTTGACCAGTGGAAAAGTATAAAGGAAAAGAGTCATTAAAATCTGAAAAACACCTACATGATTATGCAAACAGCTACTAATAAGTTTTTCAAAGCTTTCAACTTTTCAATGTGTCTTCAAAACTTTCTTATTGCTAAACAACCTGCATTTCAAAGTTAGGGGATTATCTAGTATTTAATTTTTCTGTTTTTTTTTTCAGGGAAGCTTCACTAGTGACATAAACTGTCAATTCATCTTACAATACAGACTATCAGATAAGCCTCATGGGAGACCACGAAAGGAAGTGTCCAAAATTTATCTGGGTAGAGCAGTTTCAATCTGTCTGTCAAAGAGGATTAATATATGCGGGGAAAAATATGAAGACCAATAACTGCACAAAAACTGCACCCACTAATATTTAACCTTTCTTTATATTTGTATAAAATGTTGATGCACCCTGTTCTTACATAATGTCAACTGAGCAGCGATTAAAACATAAAACCAGCCAACATTATTTTAACGAGTCTATATTCTGAATAGCAAAACAAAAAAGAAAAAAGTTAAGAAATGATGAACGTGGGGCACTCGGTATAAATTCTATCACTCTTTCTTAAAAGAGCTGTTCTGTAAAGGAGGGCCACAGAGTGAAGAATGAAATATTTCACATAATGACTGACTGGTTTTGAAAGGGAAGAAGCAGAGACGCAGAGCTGGTTCTTTTTCAAAGCATCTCCTGAATGTGCTGTTATTTTAAGCTGGCAAATGAGAGAAATTCTTGCCTTTGTTAACTCTGATGAATAGGAGACATCTCCAGAGTAAAAAACAAGAGCTAAAGAAAAAGCAAAAATCTAGGCCATCAAGTACACACACACACACACCACACACGTCTAGTTGTACCTGTGGCCCACAAACTCTAAAGGAGTTTCCAACCATTCTGATACAGTTGGCACATCTGGACTGCTGTTTGATTATTTATTTACCAATAAAGGAGACTATTTGTAGGGGCCCTTGGTGCTCTCTGAACTTGGTGGTTTTTTTGCAGACGTTTCGTTAACCAAACTAGCTAACATCATCAGTGCCATCCCAAAGGTGCTTTTTTGTTTTCAGGAGGCAAATAGACTTTTTTTTTCCTTTTGAAGACGTTTCGCTTCTCATCCAAGAAGCTTCTTCAGCTCTGACAGAGTGGTGAGGAATGGAAGGATCTATCCCACCATCCTGTCAGAGCTGAAGAAGCTTCTTGAATGAGAAGGGAAACGTCTTCAAAAGTAAAAAACAAGAAAGTCTACTTGCCTCCTGAAAAAAAAAAAGCACCTTTGGGACAATCATGACTAAGAATTTCTACAGATCATCAGTGATAGTAAGAAATGCGGTTTGTTTTCAATTTATATTCTAATAGCTTTTCTAGTTTGGTAATGAAACATCAGCAAGAAAGCCCACAAGCGCAGAGAGCACCGAAGATCGATCCTTCCTTCCTTCCTTCCTTCCTTCCTTCCTTCCTTCCTTCCTTCCTTCCTTCCTTCCTTCCATCCATCCTTCTTCCCTCCCTTCCTTCCTTCTTTCCCCCCTCTCTTCGCCATCGTGGTACAGTGCTTACAATGCAGTACTGCAGGCTAATTCTGCCGACTGTCAACAGTTCAATTCTCACTGGCTCAAGGCTGACTCAGACTTCCATCCTTCCAAGGTCGGCAAAATGAAGACACAGATTGTTGGGGACAATACGCTGACTCTGTAAACCGCTTAAAGAAGGCTGTGAAGCACTGTGAAGCGGTGTATATAAGTCTAAGTGTGCTATTGCTAAGTGCCATTCATTCATTCAATCAATCAATCAATCAATCAAATTTCACTCACAGAATGACTCTGGGCTGAACACGGTTAAAAACAGTGCTTCCTCTTTCTCCATTTATTTTAGAAAGCAAGAGAAAGCAGGGATTAAGGATTGTTTGCAGAGTTTCTTCAAACTGTCCTTCACTAGGATTAATCAAATGAGAGTTCATAGAATTGCTTTTTTTTAAATACTCATCGTACCCCTATTAAAAATCATTCAATGAATCCGTGTCACTAAGGAGCTGAAAGCCTGTAACCCAAAACTGGAATCAGACACTACACACCCATGAACACAAGAATGCTATTGTTGAGAAATAATTCAAGTATGTACAGTGGTACATCAGAACTCAAGAGTCCATTGATTCCAAGAAGCATGATGAGTACCAAAAATAAATTTTCCCCAGAAGGAATAATGTAGTGAGATACAGACAACTTCTAGGTTGTGCGTTGAGTACCGAACAAACGAGGAGTAGTGGGACAAAATTTTTGCATCAAAATGCACTGAGTACCAAATTCAGTGGGTTTCAAAGCAGTTGAATACCGAGGTACCATTATATAAGAAGACTATATGCTCTCTCAACCATAATGCCAAAACATGGGAATGGGTTAGGGTGCTGAATTTCAACCGTTCATGCTTCCTTTTCTGCCTTTCAATCCCTTATGTTAAAGAGATTGTTGGTTTCGGTGCCAAGACACACAATAAAGCACCATTATGTCATCTAGGCAAGAAAAGGGGATAAGGCGGCGCATAAACTAAAGTTAGGATGACTTTAAAGTAATTCTTGCCTCAGTGGCCCATCAGATAATTTTCAAGGAGTTTCCTGATCGTAGAATAAGAAAATTATCCTAGTATTCAGAAGTTTACAAGAGAAAGGAAGGATAGAAAATGTCAGGTTTCCAAGTGATGGAATCCATTTAAAAAGAATAAAACAAAGTCCATCTTCCAAGACAATTTCTTTTATTTAGGAAAACATCAAATTGGCAAAGTGCGTGGTGATTCCGGATCTGATACAACCCGGAATTACCCCACAATATTAAAAGTTAGAAACAACCCCCAATAGAAGTAATTCAATTCTCCAATAGAAGTAATTCAATGTTGCTTGATGTCGTAAATCTCCACCTCAAGGGGCCTAAGCATGGACAGCTCGTTTTCCCATGGGAAGAAGAATCACCTAGCCAAAACAACTCTCTCTCTCACTCCATTCCTCCCCACTTAGGAATGTGGCAAGCCCAAAACCCTTCCCCCCATGACTGCCACAGAGAAAGCAAGAAAAAAAAAATACTGTATATACTAAGCCTAACTAAAATGGCTACACATGTCAATTTCGGGTTTGACGGGAAAGTTACATAAGAAGGAAATGACTTCAATATAAAATTGGTGGTTCGTCAGAATTCTGCTAACCTTTCTAATTTAATTTTGGAAATGCTATCACGGGTCTCCAAGGAATATATAAAATAATTCAGATACTCCAGTTACTAGAGATCAGCAAATAGTAGGTTCTTTTGTAGGAGCGTTTTTACTGTATACCATTCAGTCATAGAATGGACAGCTTGATGAATTTAATAAAATAAGCAAGTATATTTTAAAAGTATAATGATAACTTAGGCTACAGAAAGTAATTAACAAGTGGAATACCCTAAGTACAGATAATCCCTGACTTACAACTTTTCATT
Source organism: Pseudonaja textilis (assembly GCF_900518735.1). Next base: position 45,884,909 of record NW_020769308.1, on the reverse strand, counting down.
TAATGATCATTCAAAGAGACTTATTCACACTTACAACCACTGAGGCTTCCCTACAGTCACGTGATCCAAAATACAGGCACTTGGCGACTGATTCATATTCAAGGCAGTTGTAATGTCCTGGGATCACATGATCCATGTTTGCGACTTTCTGACAAGCAGAATCCATGGGGAAGCCAGATTCATTTAACAATCATGTTACTAACCTAACAACTGCAGTCATTCACTTAACAACTATAGCAAGAAAGGTTTTAAATGGGGCAAAATTCACTCCACAAATGTCTCACTTACCAACAGAAATTTTGGGCTCAATTGTGGTTGTAAGTCGAGGACTACCTATAAACAACTATAATCAACAACAATATTCTATTCTTTCTCCTTAGTGGCCCAACAACCTCAAACTATTGAGAATTTGGAAGAAAGAGATTAAACTGATAACAGAAAATACTTCAGCCACTGTCGACAGACTGACAATTTTTAAAAAAATTATGTTAAATAATAATTCATTAAATAACTTAATAAGGTTCTTGCATGCATTTTCCACAATCCAGAATTAAAGGAGAAAGTATTACTAGTAATGGAAGCTCTTTTTATTTAATTAATAACAAGGCTTAAAAAAATAGGGATTGGAAAGAACTTCTGGATTTTTAGTTTCGAATGATGGAAGTTGTCCCAGAGGTGCTTTCCCGAAAAGCAACAAATCAAGACTTTCTTGGGTTTTGCATTCCTTGAATGTTTTGCTTCTCATCCAAGAAGCTTCATAGTGGTTTTCAAGGGGAAAAAAACCCCAAAATTACAGATATTTCAAGTATAGATGGGATCTGTTGTGGCTTGTCGGCCGCCAGCCCCTCCAGCAGCCGAATCAGAGGAGGAGGAAGTGTGGGAGTCAGGATCAGCATCAGGGCAACCTGGGAGCTCCAAGGGGGAAGAAGGAATAGAGCTGGCAGAGAGAGACAGAGGCGGAGCCTGGGCTGTCCGTCAACCCTCAGATGGAGAGTCAATAGCCCCCAGGCCTGGAGGTGGCTGATGAGGAAGAGGAGGAACAGCTGGGTCCAGTGCCTGACACACAAAGGCAGAGGAGAGGAGTGGAAATCTATGGGCCGGTCCTTGGGACAGAAGAGCCACGTCTGGAGGTGGCTGATGAGGAAGAACAGCTGGGTCCAGTGCCTGCTGTGTGGATGCACAGAAGGCAGAGGAGAGGAGAGCAGTGGAAATCTATGGGACGGTCCTTGGGACGGAATAGCCACAGCTGCTAGCGAAACCCCACCCTAGCCCTGGGGATAAATAGCAGGGGGTGGAGATGGATAGATGTGGCACACAACTATTCATCTCCCTGCCAGACAGACTTGTTTCCCTGTGGTGAGAGAGAGACTTTTTGCTGAGGCTGCTGAGGCTCCTGATAAAGGAATCTTTGAGCTCATGTCGTGTTTGGGGAGCTGGATCAGAATAGGATCGCTGTCCTGATTTGGGATAACCATGACCTGGATGACTGAGACTCTCCACAGACATTCAAGCATCCAAAATTCACCTCTTTCTTTGCACCAACTAACCTTTGCAATAATCTGCAGGATCTTCTTGCTCTTCATCATCAGAGCCCAGAATTTCTTCCTCTGGTTCTGGCTGTGTCGGTTCCGGCAATGGTGGAGGAGAAGGAGGAGGAGGAGGAGGAGGAGGCGGTGCAGAGGGAACTTTTTGTTGAGGCTCTGGCCTACAAAGGAAATAATATGTAGAGATATGTACATATTCAGAAAGTAAAATGCTTGAACAAATTTCCAGGAGCTTTCTCTTTTCTTAGCTTCTCATTCAAACATTCTTTATGAAAGAGGATAATTGATTCGGCGTGGGCTGCAGAAATGAATCTGAAAATGTTATGGAACACGGCAAGAATGGGAAAAAAAGAAAAACAGCAGCAGGTTGGTATGTAGGATTTAAAGCACACGCATAAAATCAGATTAAAAGATAAGAGGAAAACCACTACCTCTGTTCCTGATCTGGCCAGTACAAAGTACCATCTTTTGAATAAAATGGTACTTAGGGATCCAATCTGAGTCGGTCAACGGGAACAGAGGTTTTGTCTTTCGAGCTTTCGGACTTGTTCTGGAGCCCACCCTCGGGGAACTTCTCTCCCACCAGAAGTGTGTGCTGTTCTGTGTGCAGTATATCAGGAAGGGATGCAGTGGCTCAGTGGCTAAGAGGCTGAGCTTGTTGATCAGAAAGGTCGGCCGTTCAGCAGTTCGAATCCCTAGTGCTGCATAACGGAGTGAGCTCCCGTAACTTGCCCCAGCTTCTGCCAACCCAGCAGTTCGAAAGCATGTATAAAAATGCAAGTAGAAAAATAGGGACCACCTTTGGTGGGAAGGTAACAGCGTTCTGTGTGCCTTCGGCATTTAGTCATGCCGGCCACATGACCACGGAGACGACTTCGGACAGCACCATCCCCTAGAGCCAGAAACAACTAGCACATATGTGCAAGGGGAACCTTTACCTATGTCAGCTTTGGAAGCCATATTTTTATTTAGACGCTTCCCCACTGTCACATTTTAGTGCCTGGGAATTTGGGAGGGAGGATATCATAGAGTGAGAAAGTTTAGACATAACAACATTCTTCTTCTGAGTCAAGGACAAGTTGTCCTGTACCTGTCAAGGAGCGGTTGGAGGAATGTTTCTTGTTGGGATGGCCCCTTATTGGACCATGGGATGGACTGATGGGTGCAGGGGATGGGGTTTTGAGCTTCAATTATGGAGGGAAAACCCAGAACTCTCAGATTTGGATTTATCCAGATGTGCCAATATGACTACTCTAATAAAATGGAGTTTTGAGAAATGCCTATCTCGGAGTGCATTGGTTTGGAGTTTGTTAATTGGAACACTGACATGGTATTTATAGTTGTGTTTGTCTTTTTAGATGTTGATTTCGGGGGCTTTGACGTTATTGGCTTGTGCTGCCTGTTTCCTAGGCTTCAATTCACTTCCCTGGCTGTTTTTGTGCCTGCTCGTCCAACAATCTTAATAGCTCTAACATTGAATCTAGCACACACTCTTCTCTAAAGTTCTTTGAGGATATGGGCTCCAGCAGACAAAACCTCTGGTCTCGGTGACCGACCCAGATTCGATCGTGCAACATTATCCTGGGACACAAATATTCATAACGTGGTACTTCTTTCAAGATGTGAAACTTTTTTAACTTTGCTGACAGCAGCAAAGCGATCACAACTTCTGTTACAAGTAATCCTCAGCTTACAAGGACAACTGAGACCAGAATCACTGCAGTTGTTGAACAAATCGTGCAGTCTTTAAGTGAAACTGGCTTCCCCGTTGACTTTGCTTATCAGGTGGTCACAGAATGTGATTACATGACCCCAAGACACTGCAACCTTCATAAATGTGAGTCAGTTGTAAATCACATGACCACGGGAAAGCTACAACGGTTGTTAGCATGAAAAATGGTCCTAAGTCACTTTTTGTCCCAATAATCTATATATATACCAAAGCAAAATACCACTCACGCATCATCACAAAATCTCCAGAACCGTAAAGCCTACAAACTTGAAATTTGGCCTGTATGTTCCAAATTGGCTTCTAGGTGCTCACTAAGAAAGGATTTTTGGAAATGACCATCAGAGCTTTAGTATTTCCTATATTATTATTATTAACACGCTCTGATGCATAGGAGTTCTACTCCCCCTCCCCATCTGTTCCAAATGCAAAACACAAACAGAGGAGGTTTTGGTTTCACAGCACCAAGCAGCTTTACTGCAGAACACTTGAGCTAAGGCAGGCCCAGGCTCCTTGCTGTCTCCTTCTTGCTCACAGTTTCAGTTTCCAAACAGCCCTCAACTCTCTCACACATTGAAAGGACGCTGGTCAGATGAATACCGATGGATGCTGTTAGGCAGAGGCAGAATTCCCGCCCCCTTTATTTTCCTCCCCCCAAAACTAAGCCTGATCACATAGTTTCCTAGCGAAGCATGGGTATCGAGCTAGTGGTTGCATCAAGTTCCTATTTTCTCATTCTCCATTAGCATCCTGCTCGAGTATGAAAAGGGCTTATACAACAGAAACTATAAGTAACAATATCAATCTATGAAAAAGCAGAATCTGAAGGCTAAAGCAGACCAGCAAAGAAGAGAACACAGCCTTAGGATAAGCAAGCAAGTCATCGGGGAAGGCCATTCACAAAACCTTGTCATCTATGAATTATTAAATGAAAAACCTGCTCCGTGCATTTTAGCAGCAAACTGGTTATAAAATCTCGCAACTCCAGTGACCTAGCATATAGTTCAAATAGGCATAGTTTTTAATTGTTTGGCTTAATCTACAGGGAGTCCTTCCAAGAGTTCGTCTAGCGACCGTTCCGAGTTACAATGGCGCTGAGAAAAAGTGACTTGAGGACCATTTTTCCACACTTACGACTGATGCAGCATCCCCACGTCAATGGTGAGATTCAATTTTTTTATTACTGGTTCTGTGGACGTGGCTTGGCGGGTGTGACTTGGCTTGGTGGGCATGGCTTCGCTTGGTGGGCGTGGCAGGGGAAGAATATTGCAAAATCTCCATTCTTTCCCCACCCCACTAACCTGCTTTCCAGCTCCGTTCTCCTCTGCAGGGCAACCAAAGAAGACCCAGCCGATCAGCTGGGACTTGCTGGGAGGCAGAGAAAAGATGGGACGGAGCCAGTCAGAGGTGGGATTTGCCGGTTCTCCAAACTACTCAACATTTCCGCTACATTTCCTCTCCAGAACTGGTCAGAACCTGCTAAAGACCACCTCTGCCCCACGGTCATGAGATCAAAACTCAGGCACTTAGCAATTGACTCATAATTACAATGGTTTGCCGTGTGCCAGGGGTCACATGGTCACTTTTTGAGACCAGAATCAACGGGGAAAGCCAGATTCATTTAATAACGTATTGCTAACTTAATAACCGCAAAAATTCACTTAACCACAGTGCCAAGAGAAAAGGTTGTAAAAGGGGACAAAACCCCACTTAAAATGGTCTGGCTTAGCAACAAAAAATTGTGCAATCAATTGTGGTCGTAAAGCGAGGACTAGCTGTAATTTACCAGACGAATTTATCTTTCAACTCCAAAACCATGTTTCAGCACTCTTTTTTTTTTCCTTTCTTCCTCTCTCCACAAAAAAAAAAAAAAATGAGCAATATCAAAATATAAAAAGGAACTTAAATTTTCTACTATGCTGCAGCGTTACTATGGCAACTGGCTTAGATGTCTATTCATATCACCAAGTGCCAGTGACAACTTTAGGTACAGTAAACGAAACATTGGCTCTAAGTCTTTCTTTCAGCTGGAAAAAGCTTCCTTAAGAAAGCTTCTAAATGAAGGTTCTTCTTTAAGGTGAAATTTTGGTGCTAGAAAAATAAATCAGTTTATTTTCAATATATCATATATCCCATTTAGTTTGCTGCGAATGCATGCTAATACAAAACCAAGATTTTACCTGGTACCATTGTCCCCTAGTCGAAAATAAGCTGAGTGTTAAATTGCTATGTGTTGCAAATAAAATTGCAGTAACATACAAAATTCTTCATCTCAAAATAATACAGAGCAATGTAAATAACCGGGTACTTTATTTATACTACAGTTTAGTAAGACCATACTTGGAATATTGTATCCAGTTTTGCTCGCCGAGATATAAAGAAGATGTGGAGACTCTAGAAAGAGAGCAAGGAAGAGCTACAAAGATGATTAGGAGGACGGGAGGCTAAAACATACAGAGAACGGTTGCTGGAATTGGGTTATGTCTAGGTTGATGAAAAGAAGGACTAGGGGTGACATGATAGCAATATTCCAATATTTGAGGGGCTGCCCCAAAGAAGAGGGAGTCAAGCTATTCTCCAAAGCACCTGAAGGTAGAACAAGAAGCAATGGGTGGAAACTGATCAAGCAACCTATAGAACTAAGGAGAAATTTCCTGGCCGTGAGAACAATTAACCAGTGGAATTTCTTGCCACCAGAAGTTGTGGATGCTTCAACACTGGAGGATTTTAAGAAGAGATTGGACCACCATTTGTCTGAAATAGTAAAAAAATTTCCTGCCTAAGCAGGGGCGTGGCACATTAAGTAAGAAAGCCTATTCCAGAGAGAATGAGTGTGGTTTGAGTATGTGTATCTGTCTACTTATTTATTAGATTTTAGATGTTTATCCCGCCTTTATTATTTTGTAAGTAAGGTGGCGAACATACAAAATACTCCTTCTTGCCTCAATTTCCCCAACAACTACAGTCCTGTGAGGTGGATTAGACTAAGAGAGAATTACTGGCCCAAAGTCACCCCTGTCTTTTGTGCCTAAGGGGGGACTGGAACTCACAGTCTCCTGGTTTCTAGGCCGGCACCTTATCTAGTACACCACACTGGTGCACGCTCTTACATCCTCTCATCGTTTAGAAAGTTATTAATATAAAATCTGTGTTAAAAAATAATATGCTGAGGGGTAATTAATTCATTAATTAATTAGGAAATTGAAAACATCCCACTGTATCTTAACACCACAGCAAGATGTTAGAGAAAGTCCATCTTTTCCTGTTCCAAATTAGGACAAGTCCAGAGAACCTAAACTACATATTTCTGATCGTATATCATGCTATTTCCACCAAGGTGCGCTCAGAACAGAAAGCTGCAAAAGAGGAATCTGACTCATGAGTCAGTAAAACATTAAACAACTCGAACTGACCTGGAGGAACAAAATATGCAATCAGGGCAGGCACCAACTAAACCAATCCTCTGAGTAATTCTTAAATAATTTTATTAGGTGCAACCTCTAACCTCTTGTTTCCAGTTCCAACATGCTAAAACTACAAAATGTGTTGCTTCTAAAGCAAAGGAAATCACCTGGGGGAAAAAATGAAAGAGAAAGCCATCAAGCAAACCAAACAATATTTTTGTTTCCTAGAAAATATCTACTGCTTCTCTAACAGCTTCACTTGATTTTGCACAAATTAAATGAGATTTACTAATAAAGGAGAATATTTGTAGCTCAGGGTTGACATCGGAGGATCCTTAGTGCTCTCTGAGCTTGGTTGTTTTCTTGCAGATGTTTCATTACCAAACTAGGTTACATCATCAGTGCTAGGGCAAAATAAATGAGATTTACTTCCACGTAAATAATTGTAGGACTGCCATCAAAGTACAAATAGTAATTTGAAATTGTTTGGGATAGGTAATTTTTTAAAAAAGCATTCCAGAGTTCTATAAAAATCGCCATAATTAAATCTAAAGAATATGTGAATATTAATAAAAACGATAAAACTGCTACACTGGGGAGGAAAAAGTCTAACATCAAATGCAGGCAGTATTAAAGGAACTTTCTGTTTTATGAACAAATTATATTTGTATCCAATACTGGGGAGTGCAATAATACACAAGCACCCAAAATGAGAATATTGAATGGAAAACCAACAATCAGTTAATTAACAATGCACTGAATAGAAAAAAAAGGTTCAAGGATTTCAAGAGTTAGAAATAGAATAGAATAGAATAGAATAGAATAGAATAGAATAGAATAGAAT
>NW_020769308.1:45846195-45877378 GCF_900518735.1 Pseudonaja textilis | reverse complement strand
ATAGAATAGAATAGAATAGAATAGAATAGAATAGAATAGAATAGAATTCTTTATTGGCCAAGTGTGATTGGACACACAAGGAAACTGTTTTGGTGCAAATGCTCTCAGTATACATAAAAGAAAACATACGCTTCACATGTTGCAAAATATTTTTGCTGAAGTTTTATTTTTTTTCAAAATTGCCTGTGGATTGTAAAATATAATTTCCAGATCAAGGAAGGGAAGTCTCAACTGCAAAATATTTCCACCCCACAGAAAAGTCACATTTTCAAAAAAGGCAGGATTCATTCAGCAATAATTAAGTTAGTTTATACTTCTAGTTGCAAAAAACAGTTATTGTGATTATTTGCCCAAGTTCAGAAACCTGGCTTATTCCTGCCGGGAAAGCCAAAAATTGTTTTGCAGCAATTTCTGGAATCTGACTCCCCTCCTTAATGGTGCAGAGATATACAGGTTGTCCTCAACTTTTGTCCACAATTGAGACCAAAATTTCTGCTGCGAAGCGAGACAGTTGTTTAGTGGATTTGGCTCAATATTATGACGGTTCTTGCCACAGTTGTTAAGTGAATCACTACAGCTGTTAAGTGAGTAACATGAAGTGAATCTGGCTTGTCAGAAGGTCACAAAAGGGGATCGCATGGTCCCGGGACACTCCAACCGCCACAAATACGAGTCAGTTGCCAAGAGTCTGAATTTTGGTCACGTAACCAAGAGGATGCTACAACAGTCATAGGTGTGGGAAAAAATGGTCATAAGTCACTTTTCAGTGCCGTTGTAACTTTGAATGGTCATTAAATGAGGGGTTATAAGTCAAGGACTACCTGTACTCTTTTCCCCCAGGCACTTGCTCTCTCTCTCTCTCTCTGCTCGCTACCTGCTTTGTGAAGAACATAGCACTAGCAATAGCCCTTAGACTTATATACCGCTTCACAGTGCTTTACAGCCCTCTCCAAGCAGTTTACGGAGTCAGCATCTTGCCCCCAACAATCTGGGTCCTCATTTTATTGACCTCAGAAGGAGGGAAGGCTGAGTCAACCTTGAGCCGGTCAGAATTGAACTGCTGGCATTGGGCAGAGTCAGCCTGCAATACTGTATTCTAACCACTGTGCCATCAGGAAGGAGAAGGAGGGAAGGAGGGAGGGAGGGAGTAGTAATAGCACTTAGACTTATATACTGCTTTACAGTGCTTTACACTCTTCTTGTGTGGTTTACAGAGTCAGTATATTGCCCCCAACAATCTGCGTCCTCATTTTACCGACTTTGGAAGGATGGAAGGATGAATCAACCATGAGCCAAACAAGATCGAACTGCTGACAGTCGGCAGAATTAGTTTATAATACAGCATTCTCATCAATGGGCTACCATGGCTCCTTCAAATACAATTGAAAGGAAGCTCTCTGCCTGTAGATTTTATTCAGCAGTACATGTTGCCCCTGTAACCGAATTCTTAGCAGGACAACCTGTTATATCCCAAGGGGAACAAAATAAATAAATGTCAAAGAGAACAAAGGATTTTTGAACTTTTTTTCACAGCGTTTCATGGTTGTTCCTTCCTGGAAATCTCTTTTATTTGTGACTATAAATTATCTCCCAGTTCATTAACCAAATTATGACCTCAAGAGAACTATTTGCTGTTCTGAGATGACTCTCAAAACTTTTGGATAAGACAGAAGGCAGGCCTTATTCTGTTTCCTGTGGTTTATTATTAATATTAATATATTATCAATATTAAAATATTAATATTATTGAGACAAGTCACCAAACAAGTAGGACTGAGATATTTTGGCTTGTAATATTTCTAGAAATGTTAGAGGGGAAAAAAGAAAAATCAATTATTTTCAGGTGGGAATCTGGAAAAAGAAAAGGTGCTAAAGAGAAATTTAAATACAGCCAATATGGCCTCTTATACTATATCATCCTAAGTTCACTCTGTTATTTTAAGATCATAAATTGCAATATGTATATTTTCATTTATGTGTGCAATTATCTTGTTTGATATATTTATTGATGTAAAATTGCAATTTATTTAGACAATAAGCATGGTTCTAGTTGGGTTAAAAATATGCTTACATCTTTATTTTGGCATTTTGTTGTGTTTTGCTGCCCATTAAGGTCTGTAATTAAATCTATTGATACCTAGATTAACAGGCACACACAAAAAAAAACCAAAACAAAACACACCCCAAATTTGGCACTGACAAGTTCATAAGCAAAATTTCTTCTTTCTTGCATTAGAATTATATTACGATGCTTATCCTACAGGTACAAAAAAAATGTAATTAATATTCTCAATATAAATTTTGTTGTTACAAATCAGTGTAAAACTTTGGGCTATAAATTCTAGCAGTATATGAGCACTTGGGGGGTTTTAAAAAGTCCTTCTCAAATTGTTTAAAAAATCCTTTTAGAGGAAATAAAAAACAAGGACAAAAATTGTATTTATTTTTCCTCCCGGCTCTAACTGGGTTTTGATTTTTGAAGCTTTCCTTATTGGCTTAGTGCCTTAGAAGGAGTAAGGCTTCTTCTGCAAGATATATAACATATACAAGTGGATCAAACACACAGACACACATATTGCGTAGGGTATTTCTAGGAGTGACTTTAGGGACAGCTGCACATTGCACAGGTTGTTCACCTATGTAAGGTCAAATCCCCATGTTGTCAATTCCGGCTAGAACCAGCAGGATTTTTGTCTGTGTTTTATCTTTTATTTTTATTTTTCTGGATTCACTTCCTTCAGAGAAACTAGTCTTAAATTAAAGGTTGTTCTCCTTTTAAATGTGTTAATTGCCACTTTTGAGCAAAGTGTAGAGGATGCAATTTTCATTAATACAACTAGTCATATAGTTTTATTATTGTACTCACAGATTCCTTCATTTCCCCTCAGTGTCCTACATATTAAGCAGCTCACTCACTACTAAGGATGATATGTTTATGGATAACCAACAGGAAAAAAATATAATATAGAAATTTATCTCCTATATTAAGAGATGAGGCTGACATAGACACCAGTAAGGACAATGAATTAAAATAGATATTTACACATGCAAGGATCCAAGGTTATAGATATATTAAGAACTAGGAGAGACATGATAGCAGTGTTCCAATATTTGAGGGGCAATGGATGGAAACCAATCAAGGAGAGAAATCAACCTAGAACTAAGGAGAAATTTCCTTCTAAGAGTGAGAACGCTCAGTGGAACAAATTGCCTTCAGAATTTGTGGAGGCTTTTAAGAAGAAATGGGATAGCCACTTGTTTGGAATGATAGGGTTTCCTGCTTGAGCAGGGGGTTGGACTAGATGACTTGCAAGGTCCCTTCCAACTCTGTTATTCTGTAAAACTAAGCATTTCACAAAACAAATTAAGGATTTTCTTTGTTGTTGCTTGTAGTGTTTTTTTTGTTATTGAATGCTATTAAATGCACCTTAATTGCAATATTAGCTCAGGGGAAGTTTTTAATATATGTAAACGGGGATAATAATACAGGAATATAACAATAAGTATCCATGAAAAGTGGGATTTTAAAAACACTGCCAAAGAATTGGTATACTGGATGGAAAGGTATAGAAAAAGAAGCCTTTTTTTTTTGAGCGCAAGTAATTAACTTGAACACCGAAAGCCACACGTACATGAAACTTGTCTTCAAAACAACGTTTTAAACAATAGCACAAAGAAATTAATAAACACACAGTAAAAGGTAGTGCTGATATCTATACAAAGCCAGAGTCCCTTGGATAGTGAGGCGGATATGAAATCTAAATTGGATGGGTGGGTGGATAGATGGAGGGATGGGCAGATGAGTAGATGTAGATGGATGGATGGGCAGTTGAATGGATGGATGGAGACAGGGGTGGGCACAAATTTTAGTAAAGGGTTCACTGCCTGGTTGCTGGGTGGGCGTGGCCATGGTGGGCGTGGCCTAGTTAGCCTCCTGCACCATGGTGGCAGGGGGGTTGCCCTCCCCAGGCTCCGGAGGCTTTCATTGAGCCTCCAGGAGGGCAAAAACATCCTCCCTGGGCTCCAGAGGCTCTCTGGAAGCCAGAAACAGGCCCATTTCCAGGCTTCCTGAACTTCCAGAGTCTCCATGCGCGCCCTGCACTTACCTGCATCCAAAACAGGCCATGTGGGGACTCCTTGGAGGAGCAGGGTGTGGTGGGCAGGGCTAGCCAGGAGTGGGATTTGGGGGTTCTCCAAACTGCATAAAATCTTAGCTAGGGGCTCTCCCAAACCCCTGCGAACCCCCAGCAGCCCAACCCTAGATGGATGGATGAACAGAATATGTAAACACCGTAGCTTGGTTACATTTTACAATGACTGATTATAATATCTATGCTCCTGTGGGGTGGGTTTCCCTCCTGGAAATGCATCTTAAACCTATTTTAAAAATGCAAAAGTGGTCACTTATTCCATCAGACCTTCCAACCCAAAATAACATCCCTCTTATATCCAATGATTTCTGCTGGGCCAGATTATAACAGATTAATAAGGGGGGTGGGGAATTGTTTTTTTAATTTAAACTTTCACTGAGACTGAAGGAGTCTTAAGCATGATTAAAAATCCACTCCTGCATCTGTTTGTTCTAGATCGAAAATACTTCTAATTCTGATGTACAGTTACAGGTGGTTTTAGCAATAAGGAATCCACCCAGACAGAAAACTATCTTGTTAATGTTGCAATATGCACACATATATCACTCCATAAAACATGACAAAGGAGCTTGTTAAAATATTCAGCATTTTCATTGATCACCAAAGAGCGTCTGGAGGTGAATTTCTGCTTATCGTTCACCAAGCAAAGAACATTTCTGAATAATTAGAGCGCCTGCCATTTGCCAGGCTTGCAAACTGCCTCTTCAAATATTTGGCTTAAAAGTCCTCCAGGCTATGTTCCAGAGAGAAATTAAGTGTTATTTTGAAAATGTTCTCACTGGTTTTCGTATATGGCACAGATTCGCTCCTCTTACCAGTTTTTACCCCGCAGGAAACAAAAACCCAGAACGCGGCAGATATCGGCTTTACCACTTGCTTAAAAAAAAAAAGTCTTAAAGGCATTGTCAAATTTTATTAGTGTCACGCCGATACAATGCTGAACAAAATACCATGTTTCTCCAAAAATAAGATCCTGTCTTATAGTTTTTCTGCCACCAAAAAAGGCACCAGGTCTTATTTTCGGGGAATCTCATCCACTGACTAACCTCAGTTGCCTGGCCTCCTTTTCACTGTCAGAGGCCTTCAGGAAACTCTTCTGCGGCAAGGCTTTCCTGAAGGCCATTGCAGCTGATAACAGAGCTCTGGATCAATCCGGAACTTTCTTATCAGCTACAGAGGCCTTCAGAAAAGCCTTGCCAGCCTTGCCGGCTACAGAAGAAATGAGCCAGCAAGGCAGGTGCCTGGGTGTGCAAGGCCTGGCTACAACTGTCCAAAGGTAAATAGTACGGCAGCTCCACCTTCCCATCCCCAACCTAGCTTAATTTTTACATGTGCGCTCTGGAGTGGGCGGGATCTTAATTAGGGCTTATTTGGGGGTAGGGTTTATATTAGGCACACATGTAAAAATCAAGCTAGGGCTTACTTTTAGGGTAGATCGTATTTTCGAGGAAACAGGGTAAGTCTCTATGAAAACCCAGTTTTTACAGTGCCTTTTCTTCATCTGTACTGGTCAAGTCCCTGCCAAAATTTCTGCACTTCTGCTTTCCTTAAGACTTCTATTTTTTTCTCTCTCTAATTTACTTGTTCTCTGAATATGCTCATTAGCCATTTTGATATTATACAGGTAGTCTTCAACTTACAGCAGTTCATTTAGTTCGAAGTTACAAATGCACAGAAAAAAATGACTTATAGTGGAGCATTCCTACGGTCACTTGATCAGAATTCAGATGCTTGCCAACTGACGCATATTTATGATGTCCCGGGGTCACATGACTGGATTTTGCCATAAGCAAAATCCATGGGAAAGCCAGATTCACTTAGCAACCCTGTTACTAACTTAAAAACTGCAGTGATTCATTTAACAGTGGCAAGAAAGGTCGCAAAATGGGGCAAAACTCACTTAAGAAAATGTCTCACTTAACAACAGAAAGGGTGGGCTCAATTGTGGCGATAACTCGAGGACTACCTGTACAGGACTAATCTTACCTGGTTTCAGGTATGCACCGTATGCTAGCTGAGTTTCTATTTATGCTTTTGAGAGGTGGGACAGATATGCAATTTTCTTTTGCAAGATTTTTGGCTTGCCATTGCCTTTTTCCTAGGTCTAAGAGAGAGTGGCTGGCCCAAAGTCGCTCAACATATCCAAGGTAAGACTTCCTATCCTGGTGCCACCAGCCATTTTCAATTGTTCAATTAGTAACACGGTTGTTTAGTGAATTTGGGATTCCCTATTGACTCTGCTTGTCAGAAGGTCACAAAGGGGGATCATGTGACGTCCCCTGGACACTGCAACCATCATAAATATGAGTCAGTTGCCAAGCATCTGAATTTTGATCATGTGATGGGGATGCTGCTATGGTCGTAAGTGTGAAAACAGACATAAGTTCACTTTTTTTTCACTGCCGTTGTAACTTTGGGTGGTTGGTAAATGAATTAATCCATTTCCCCCAAAATATGACCTATCCCGAAAGTAACTCCTAGCTTGATTTTTACACGTGTGCCCAATATAAGCCCTACCCCCACCAAAATAAGCCCTAATTAAGATCCCACCCACTCCAGAGTACATGGATAAAAATTAAGCTAGGGTGGGGATGGGGTGTGCATGGAGCTGCTCTACTACTAACCTTTGGACAGTAGTAACCAGGCCTCACACACCTCGCGCGCACACCTGCCTTGCTGGCCCATTTCTTCTACAGCTGGTTGGGCAGGCAAGACTTTCCCTCTATAGCTGATAACAAAGCTCGGGATTGATCCAGAGTTCTGTTATTGGCTGCAGAGGCCTTCAGGAAAGCCTTCCCGGCGGCAGAAGTAGTAGTTCCTATAGGCCTCTGACAGTGAAAAGGAGGCCCGGGGTGACACACACAAGTGAGGTTAGTCAGTGGATGGCATCCCCCGAAAATAAGACCTGGTGCTTTTTTTGGTGGCAAAAATAAATAAAATAGGGTCTTATTTTTGGAGAAACATGGTATCGTAAGTCGAAGATTACCTGTATTATTATTAAATTGCTTTTAAAGATTCATGGGGGGCTTTAACTATGATTCTTTAAAAGTATTTGCTTCCTTCATTCTTTCCTTCATTACTCTTTTGTATGCAGGTAATATGGTCCTCATTAAAAAAAATTTGTATTCTCAGAGAGCTTATTCTCATTGGTTATTTCTGCAGAAATAAATTTTGTTGCACCAGTAGCCCTCGAGTTATGGCCACAATGGAGCCATATATTTTTGTCGCTACCAGTAGTCATCGAGTTATGGCTACAATGGAACCCAAAATTTCTGTTGCTAAGCAAGACAGATGTTAAAAGAGAGCTTTGCTTCATTGTATGACCTTTCTTGCCACCGTTGTTCACTGAATCCCTGCAGTTGTTAAGTTAGGAACACAATTGTTAAGTGGACCTGACTTTTCTTGCCAAGGTTAAGTGAATCATTGCGGTGGTTAAGTTAGTAGCCCGGTTGTTAAGTGAATCTGGTTCCCCCATTGACTTTGCTTCTCAGAAGGTCGCAAAAGGGGATCATATGATTCCAGGACACTGCAGCCGTCATATATTTGACTCAGTGGCCAAGTGTCTGGATTTTGATCAAATGACCCTGCAATGGTCATTAAATGTGAACAACTGTCATAAGATCCTTTTGTCAGTGCCACTGTAATTTCAAACGGTCAATAAATGAGCTATTGAACATCAAGGACTACCTATATAACATTTTTAAAATGAGGGGGTAAGAGAATTTAACAATTGGACATTAAAACTAGGAGATAAGGAAGTAAAAAAAATAAGGAGATAATCTCTTTGGAGCAAACATAAGACCTTTTAGTAATTCTTTACAACAACATGTAATTCTATACTTTGGCACAGAGTAATTTTGCTTTTATCATTGTGCATCTTTTTATGCATCATTATACATCTTTATCTTTATGTATCTTTTGAAGAAAACAAACTTATTCTGCAATATCTATTCATACATATTATTGCTATATAGTGCACTGTTGACTATCAACTTGCCTTTATAGTAAATTTAAATTTAGACAGAATTCCAATTCTCTGCTACTGGTGAATTAATATACACTAGTTCTCAAAGAATGTATTCTATCCATTTAGAGGTGATGCCAGCTGGATTAAAAAAAAAATCTATCTCAAAATAATCCTGAGATAAATTAACCCACTTTTGTTCACATAAAGCCTCCACAAACTCCATTCCATTAGGTTTCTGCAGCGTTTGCTGTTAATTGTGTTTTCTTAAAGATCTGCCTTTAAAAATCCATAAGGTTAACAATAAAATAATTGAGGAATTCAAGATTATACTCTGGAGAGTCTAAATACTGTTGCATCTAAGACAAAACTGTAAGATCTTCCTAGTAGATAAAATAATAAAATAATTAAATTAAATTAAATTAAATTTATGGAAAATCTATCAGGGTTGTTTTGTTTTGTCAGAAGAAGAAAAAACATCTGGTAGGTATCACTAAACAAATTGTGTTATTATTATGTTTCGTGTGATATGCTCTGAGCAACAGTGCGTATCAGGAAAAACGACAATCACGTCACTAGCTGAGGAGAAGATTTGAAAGACTTTTCTTCACATGGCCTTTCATCCAAAATTTTAATGATTGTATTTAAAAAAAAAAATTCTGGAAAACTGACAACAGATATGGCAAGTTCTAAAGGTTTAACAGCTTAGAAATATACTTATTCTTGACTAGACATGCAAAGAGACTTAAGATTTCTCTTTTTAAAAATGTTACTTTCCTCTATTCTCATTCAGAATCCACTGAGTAACGTCCTCTTGTGTTTTCGTCCAAGCTTTGTTTACAAACCACTTAAACTGCCTATATTATTTCTGTAAGCTATTTACATTGTTCAATCAGCATGAAAGAGTAATCTATATGCGTATACTAGCGCTAAGTTAATACGACAATGCAGAATGGCTCCTCTTCCTTCAAAATGGCCCTTCTACCACAGTTGGTATCTCTCTGTCCAGTTCTGCTGCTAAACTATTTCTTGGTCCTGCCTTTAGGTCCTACGACAAGGCAATTCCTTCATTTAAAGTAAAAAAAGACCTTTTAATAGAATATTCTAGAATCAGTAAAGGAGGGTACAAGGGTTTTGATCCCAATAATCATGATTGAGATTAGAATTGGTTGGTTGATATTGATGAGTCCCAATGGTGCTTTTTTTTTAAAGGCAACTGGACTTTTTTTCCTTGAAGACATTTCACTTCTCAGCCAAGAAGCTTCTTCAGTTCTGAGTGAACGGGGGAGGATGGAAGGATTTATATTCCTTGCAGTCATCTGCTTGTTAGCATTCTCTCTGAGAATCGTTGAGGTTACTTTGAGGTTTACCTGTCCCCTAGTGGTCATCTGAATTGTGCAAATCGGTGTAAAACTTTCTTGGAACTGCTAAAAGGATTGTGTTGTTAACAGGAGTTAGGTGGTGTCCTATTTCTCCCCCCTATTGAGGAGGGTCGTTCAATCTTAATCTAGATGACCTCTTTGACCCCCCTTTCAAACCAGCGGTCCTCTCTGTCCAGGTTTGTTCTCTTCTATTGTGCCATGCTATTGTAAAGTGGTTGTTTTGTTTAGTTTCTACCTGTCTCGCCGCACTGTATTACATATATCACATTGAGAATCTCCGTAGACGAAATTAATGAGCATTACTGTGAAATGCAGAATTTGTTTGAGCTGTTTTTAGCTGTTTCTTCTTTTGTGAAGATTAAGAATTCTAGCTGTCTGAGTGGTTGGAGGTTGAGCCTTTCTTTTAAAGAAATCATAACATTGATCAGAAGATTCTCCAGGTGAGAGCATCTATAAATAATTCCTTCTTTTCAATAAAGCATTCTTGGAACCAAAATAATCAAGGTTTAAAAATGCGGGTGATTTCTTGTAAAGGGGAGTCTCACTGCAACATGAAGCTAAGCATGACTAAAATCCAGAGATATCATATCAATGGCTGCCTGGACACCTATGGCTGCAAGGCCGTTTATCTGCAAATTTTATTTTAGTATTCATTTTGATTTGCGTTTTGACTCTGTTAGAACCAGAGACAATGAATAGAATAACATCACAGTGAGTAACCATTTTGGTAGCTCCTATTTGGTTTTGCTTTAATGAATTGGCTAGGAGAAGCCACAAAACGCTCAGTGCATGCAGCTTTGTAAATAATACAGGTTCTGGCAGTTGTGCAAACTTGTTTGTTAGAGATATAAAAGGAACGTTTCTTTTTTAGAAAAGGAAAAAAAGGGGAGCTCTGCAATCTTTTCTACTCAACTCTTTGCAAGTGAGAAGACAGATGGACACTTGGGATGTGATGCTTGGTTTCCTACCGATTCTCATATGCCATTTCCGAAGCTTTCTTTCACAACTCTGCTACGTTTTCTTCACCACTCCTAAGTGTGTGCCCTGAAGAAATCAGAATAGCAGAATAACAAAGAGTTGGAAGGGACCTTGGAGGTGTCCTAGCCCAACCCCCTGCTTAAGCAAGAGAGCCTACACCAGCGGTGGCTAACCTTTTGGGGCTCCTGTGCCAAAAATTGTGCACACACTTGCACACCCGCGCTCGCATGCCAGCACCCAGAAGGCAATGCGCACCCCACCCACGTCCCCTACGCATGCGCCTGCAATCCCCAACCACCCCTGCCTCCCCTATACCTGCATTGCGCCTCACCACTGATTTTTCAGCTGGTTTGAGGCCTTTTTCGGCCTCCCAGAGGCTTGAGGAAGGCTTCTGCAGGCCGAAAACTAGCCCCGTTTCATCACTTCCGGTATTTTCGAAAAAACAGGAAGTGACAAAACGGGGCTAGTTTTCAGCCTGCAAAGCCTGCAGAAGCCTTCCTCAAGCCTTTGGGAGACCGAAAAAGGCCTCAAACCGACCGAAAATCAGCTGTTGAGGCACGCGCATGTGCAGTGAGGTAACTTTGCCTGCAGCTTGTGTGCCGGCACAAATAGCTCTGTGTGTCACCTGTGGCACATGTGCCATAGGTTCGCCATCATGGGCCTATACCATTTCAGACAAATGGTTGTCCAACCTGTTTAAAACCTCCAGTGTTGGAGCACCCACAACTTCTGAAGGCAAGTTGTTCCACTGATTAATTGTTGTCACTAAAGGAAATTTCTCCTTAGTTCTAGATTGCTTCTCTCGATTGTTTCCATCCATTGCTTCTTGTGCTTTGGAGAACAGCTTGGCTCCCTTTTCTTTGTGGTGACCCCTGAGATATTGGAAGACTGCTATCATGTCTCCCCTAGTCCTTCTTTTCATTAGACTAGATATATCCAATTCTTCAACCGTTCTTCATCTGTTTTAGCCTCCAGTCCCCTAATCATCTTTGTTGTTCTTCTCTGCACTTTTTCTAAGGTCTCAACAACGTTTTTTACATCGTGGCGACCAAAACTGGATGCAATAGTCGGGGGGTCTTCAAACTTGACAACTTTAAGACTTGTGGGCTTCAACTCCCAGAATTCCTCCTCCAGTCATGTTAGCTCAGGAATTCTGGGAGTTGAAGTCCACCAGTCTTAAACTTGCCAAGTTTGAAGGCCCTTGATCTATCTATTCTCTCTCTATCCTACCTCTATCTATTCTCTCTCTCTCTTTTCTAGCTATCTCTTTCTATCTATCTATTCCACATCTCTATCTATTCTAGGGGACTTCAAACTTGACAGCTTTAAGACTTGTGGGCTTCAACTCCCAGAATTCCTCCTCCAGTCATGTTAGCTCAGGAATTCTGGGAGTTGGAAGACCACAAGCCTTAACTTTGCCAGGTTTGAAAACCCTGCCAATAGCCCAAGTGTGATCTTTACAAAGACATTGTAAAATGGTACTAACACTTCATGCGATCTTGATTCTATCCCTCTGTTAAGGACTGGGTTGGCTTTTTGCCAGGATGGAGGCAAGTGCCAACCCTCTTTCTTGAATGGTGTGTCTATCAGCCAGTCGAGGAGGGCTAGGCTAGGAAGCAGTTTGATGGAACTATCTATATTGATATAAGCTGCAGTAAAGGACACTCAAAATCTGGTTGCATTTTCTCTCACCCTCCCTCTTAAGTCCCCAGGAGTTACAAAAGAGCCATTCTGAATTTTTTTCACAGCCTTCTTTGTTTTCTGAGCTTAAAGCACTTTTTCAGTTCATGTTACGTAAAACCTAGTTTCTCCAAGGTCATCTCTCTGAATCTCTACGGCTACCTGTGAGGTGCACTCTATATTAGATCCCTTTCCTGAATTATGAGAATGTTTATTGTATGCACAGAGGTCAGAGACCTAGAATATTGAAAAGGAGGCAAAAAATGGAGAAGTAATGAACAGCTACCATCTGATGATGTTAACTTCAGCCCTTAATAGCTCAGGGATTATTACAGTAGGTGCCAACTAAGACCCATGATCTCACACAAATGGAGACACATCACTAAGTTCACACACCAGAGTTCAGTATTTTTCCCACTTATTTGCTCTGATCTGGCCTTGAAGGATACAAGAATAATGCCAAAAGAACAAAAGATAAACTCTTGAAAAACATTTCAGCCTTCTGATAGGCTACTTTGCATCTACTACAGGAACCAGGAAGACACAGATAAACCTCCAAGTGGCCTCAACTACCCTCTAAAAGGATGCAAATGACCAGCTGTCTGCAAGGAATAGAAATCCTTCCATTCCCCCACCATCCAGTCAGAGCTGAAGAAGCTTCTTGGATGAGAAGTGAAATGTCTTCTAAAGAAAAAAGGAAGTCCGGTTGCCTCCTGAAAAAAGACCCTTTGGGACAACCATGGCCTGAATGGCTGAGAGTCTCCGCAGACTACAGTACATCTAGTTTCTCCAGGCTTCTGCCTCCAGCCATTACAGACAATACATGAGTGCCTAGATCAACTAATTGCCCTTTAATCCTTTTCAGTCTTGACATGGAATTTACTCAGGGCAGCCTCTTTGCATTGATATACATTGACCAAGTGGACACAAACAAGCAAGAGGAGAGCATTCCCATCTGTGTCCAGACAATCTGGCTAATCCATCAACCTGTAGATTCTGTCCAAACCATAATCCAAGGACTTGTCGAAACTTCTGCCTTTTGGCTACGGAGCTCTATGATCAACCTATTGATCGGACCAAAATAAGGCTGAGAAATTACAGCCCGCCATTGGACCTACGGTGGCTACAGCATTTCTTCTTTAGAACGGTTTCAAAGTTTATGTAGGTAATTCCTCGACTTACGACCACAACTGAGGCCCAAATGTATGTTGCTAAGCGAGACGTTTGTGAAGTGAGATTTGCCCCGTTTTATGACCTTTCCTGCTACAGTTGTTAACAGAATCAGTGGTTAAGTCAGGGACACGGTTGTTAAGTGGGTCGCATGTCCCCAGGGCACTGCAACCATAATAAAAGTGAGACAGTTGCCAAGGGTCTGAATTCTGAGCACCTGTCCATGGGGAATGCTGCAACGGTTGTAAGTGTGGTAAATGGTCAAAAGTCACTTTTTTTAGTGCCCGCTGTCATTTCGAACGGTCACTAAATGAACTATCTGTAATCTCTTGAATTTTTATATTGCATGTGTGAATTTTTATTTTTACATGCTTTCGAACTGCTAGGTTGGCAGAAGCTGGGACAAGTAACGGGAGCTCACTCCGTTATGCAGCACTAGGGATTCGAACCGCCGAACTGCCAATCTTTCTGATCAACAAGCTCAGTGTCTTAGCCGCTGAGCCACCACATTTCTATAGGACCCTGGGGACACTATAAAATGACTTCATTTTCTTTAGGCAACATTATTTGAAATTCACCTGACAAAAAAGAATGGAATCACTGCCATTATAACTACAATATATAAATATGTAAATCATAGAAGTTGAAAGATTATTATCTTGTACAGTATATCTAAACAGTATTATTATTATTATTATCATCATCATCATTATTATACACAAAAATGACATCATACACAGCAAACGAGATAACTATGCTGGGTTTCATATCACAAATCACTAGTCGAACACTTCCCAAGTGTTTAGGACTGCATGATGTATCAGCGGATTATGTGAGCAGATCCTATTATTGTTATTGTTATTTGTAGATATGAATGCTTTATTAAAGAAACAGGATGAGTGAAACTGGGGAAAATAGAAATACATTCAATAAGAACCCGAATACAAAATAAGCAGTGTTGAGTTGCTACGGTAGTGAGCATAACAATTAACAAATACAGATAAATCTAAATCTCACCAGCAATGCTGTGTGTATGGGATGTGAATTTTTCTCCTCACATAAACAAGTTCCACAGTATTATTATTGTATCTAATACTTTGTATAAAGTAAATTGACCCAGACAATGTACTGTACACTAAGAACTCATATGTTAAAGAAAAAAAACATAAACATTATTTTAAAAAATGGAATCACTGCCAAACACACTTCCTCTTCCCAAGTCTTCCAAGTCATAAAGTTGGAGAGCATTTCTAGGGTTTTCTATACCAACTTAGCAGTGCAGAATTTATGCTCTAAAGAACATCAACAACTTTGCACGGTGGCCAAACAGTGGAGCTACAACCACCTGCCCATCCTTAAGAGCCGTGGTGGCGTAATGGCTAGAATGCATACTGCAGGCAAACTCTGCTCACTGCCAGGAGTTCGATCCTGATCGGCTCAAGGTTGACCCAGTCTTCCATCTTTCCAAGGTTGGTAAAATGAGGGCCCAGATTGTTGGGGGCAATAGGCCGACTCTGTAAACCACTTACAGACAGTTATAAAGCATTGTGAAGCGGTATGTAAGTGCTATCGCTAGTGCTATTGCTAAAGCCACATCAGAGCGGGTCATTTGCCCTGTTTGAAGTTGACAACCTCAATAGTCAAAGCCCTTCTCCAACAATGGAAAGTTTAACCTAGGTCTGTAGTTGCCCATAGCCAAAAGATTCAATCGAAGATTCTTAACAAGCACTCTAATCATTGATTTCTGTAATCTAAGAGGTATCTTGCTCCCCGAGACATATATATATGGTATTAAATGTCACCAACAACATATTACGCTGGCCAGCAATCAGGGAGTTTTGTTTGTAATATTCTTGGGCATCACACCTTGAAATTATGGGGTGTCTGACTGTATAGAAGAGTTAAGCATTCCATCACTGAATCTATATCAATAAAGGCATTCGTATCTACCAGACTCTCACAATCTTACACAATTTAGCACCCCAAGAACTTGGGGCCACAATGCAATTCTTTGCTGCATGTTATGCCATAATATATACCCCCCCCCCCCCAAAAAAAAAGATTCAAGTTGATTCTTTCTCCCTCTGTGCTCTAGCTATTTATTTTACAACTAGAGTGAAACTCGTGCTTCGCTACAAAACTATGTGATCAGGCTTAGTTTTGGGGGAGGAACATAAGGGGGGAAAAAATCTGCCTTTGCCTACCAGCATCCATCGGTATTCATCTGGCTAGCATCCTGTGAGAGAGTTGAGGGCTGTTTGGAAACTGAAACAGTATTTGCTGTGTGAGCAAGGAGACAGCAAGGAGCATGGGTGTGGCTTAGCTCAACTGTTCTCTGTTCTGTACTAGAGCTGTTTGGTGCTGTGAAACTAAAACTGAAACTGAAACTCCTCTACTTATGTTTTGCATTTGGAAGAGATTTCTTTTCAGGTGGGGAGGGGGACTAGAACTCCTTAGCATCAGAGCATGTTAATAACAATAATACAGGAAATTCTAATGCTCTGGTGGTCATTTCAAAAAAATCCTTTCTTAGTGAATACCTAGAAGCCAAGAGAAACATACGTGCCAAATTTCAAGTTTGTAGGCTTTACGGTTCTGGAGATTTTGTGATGATGCGTGAGGGGTATTTCACTTTTATAGATTTCCCTCTATACCAAAAGTCTCCTTAAGATGTTGCTCACTTTAGCTTCAACTAATCCCATCTCCACCTGCTTTTCAGAATTTATAATATATAGCCAGTTCTGCAACTTTTTCACTTTGTGAAATAAAGCTAGCATCTCATTAGAAAATAACATGTAAATACTTTTTTAAAAAACAGACTTGTAGATATCTATGGCAAACATTAATTAAAAGTTCCTAACAAATATTGTTATGCATGAAATAACTAAGGTTTGTGATAAAATAGCAAAAATGACAAGATTATATATTTAAGAGCAAAAGTACATATTTACTATCCTATTCACGTTTATTAAATTGCCTTAGGTACAGAAGAGTTTACTCCCAGGGTTCTATGAAATGTACTACCAATTAATCTGACTGTTTTAAACATTTTACATGTATTTAAACACTGAATGTAGTAGGCACATTGCTTACTTTATATAAGTATGGGTAGTCTTGATTTACGACCATAATTGAGCCCAGAATTTCCATTGCTAAGCGAGACAGTTAAGTGAATTTTGCCCCATTTTATGACCTTTCTTGCCACAGTTGTTACGTGGATCACTGCGGTTATTAAGTTAGTAACACGGGTAAGTGAATCTGGCTTCCCCCATTGACTTTGCTCATTGGAAGGTCACAAAATGGGATCACATGACCCTCTGGGACACTGCAACCGTCGTAAATGTGAGTCGGTTGCCAAGCGTATGAATTTTGATGATGTGATCCTGAGGAATGCTGCAACGGTTGTTCAGTGGGAAAAACAGTCCTCAGTCACTTTTTTCCCAGTGATGTAACTTTGAACGGTCACTAAATGAACTGTTTTAAGTCGAGGACTATCTGTATCAAACCTACAGGGTGATTATTATATTGTTGGACAATTCTGGATAATCATTTGTCTGAAATGGTGTAGGGTTTCCTGCCTAAGCAAGGGGTTGGACTAGAAGACCTCCAAGATCCCTTCCAACTATTCTATTCTATTCTATTCTATTCTATTCTATTCTATTCTACTCCACTCCACTCTACTCTACTCTTATTGTTGGGAACTTGATATTTAAATGAATTGTAATAATTTTAAGGATGTGATGCTAACAAAAAATGTCCTCAACTTATGACCCCAAGTGAGCCCCAAATTTCTGTCACTAAGCAAGACAGTTAAGTCAGTTCTGCCCCATTTTTACAGTCTTTCTTGCCACAGGTGTTAAAAGGAATCATTGCAGTTGTTAAATTAGTGATACGCTTGTTAAATGAAGCTGCCTTTCATAACACTACTTTCTAGGGTGGAGTTTGGGTCTTTGGTTTACGAACTGCGATAATTATTCAAAGACTGGAAGAAAAAAAACAAACATTAAAACAATCCAGCACCCATTTCCATCCCAAGGCCACCCACCCCCAAGCTAGGTTTTCAGCGCTAATTAGAGAAGATATATTTTCTAGGTCCCCATTAGGTAACCGCTGATGAATGGATGGGACCTACAACATGCCAACTCTGCACGATTGTTATGTGAGCATCAGCGTTTCTGTTGCTTGAAAAACAGGGGAGGAAGTGGAGGGGGGCAGGGAAGGGAACTATTTTTCACGTCATTTCTCCGACGCTGATCACGAGAAGCCCAAAAGCCAGAAAATAGCAAGAAGCCGCCAAACGCGATGAATGAAGAAATTATGAGGCCAAGAAAAATTGCTTTGGAAAGGTGCCTGTATCATCATTTTTAACAATGGAAGAAAGAAAAGAAAAGAAAAATCCAGATGAGGAAGACTGTGAAAAGCAAGCAAGTCTAAAAATGGAAGCTTTTTTGTGGGAAGGGCGGAGCACAACTATAATTCGGAGTTATTTAACTGATCATCTGAAGCTCTAGGCCAGGCGTGTCAAACTGGATTTCTTTGAGGGCCGGATCAGCATTGTAGTTCTCCTCCATGGGCCGGTGAGGGGGGGGGGCATTTTCGCAGCCTGTTTTCGGCCCGGATGGCCTCCTGAAGCGCTTTGCTGACCAAAATGGGGCACGGGGGGGGTACGCACGGGACTCCCGTGCCCCATTTTGGTTGGCAAAGTGTTTCAGGAGGCTGTCCAGGCCCAAAACAGGCCCCGCAGGGGCTGCCTATGCCCTGTTTTGGGTGCCAGAGGCATCACGGGGCCGGTCCTATGCTATTTCCAGGCCAGCCCCGCAGGCCAGATTTAAGCACCTCACAGGCCAAATCCGGGCCGTGAGCCTTGCGTTTGACATCCCTGCTCTAGGGCCACATTAGGTATCAAGGAGTTGCTGAGTTGTGGCAGTCTATCCCACTATATAAGGCCATAAAGGAATCGACTGTCCTAACATTTTGAATGGATGGATGTCAGTATCAGTTGATTTCCATGATCTAATTTTGCTTTAGACTATATTAGCAAACCCTCTATTTTGCACAATGCAAATAAACAAGTCCAGGCATTCTTTTCCTACCTGTGGAGGGTTTTTTTTTAAAATATA
Organism: Pseudonaja textilis; assembly: GCF_900518735.1. The sequence goes on along the minus strand of NW_020769308.1, from coordinate 45,858,934 downwards.
TTCTTTAGTGTGCGAATATTGAATATTGGAGCGATTTTCTTCTAGTACAGTTTTGGATATATCTGTTATGTACTCACCAAATTTGGAAGCCCTATTGATTTTATTAACTGAATTTTGGTAATATCTGAGTTGAACCTATAAGGTAGGTTCTGTTCTATTCTATTCTATTCTATTCTATTCTATTCTATTCTATCCTATCCTATCCTATCCTATCCCATTCCATTCCATTCCATTTTCCATTCTAATATTCTTCCATTCCTTTCCGTTCCCTTGTTTCTGATTCCATCCCATCCCATCCCATCCCTTCCAATCTTAGTTCCTTCTTTTCACTGGGCTCCTTGATTTTCATTACCAGACCTTGTAGATAGTTAGCTTTTTCAGCCATGGAGCATTGTCAACAAACTGGTTGCTGCTGCTGTTTCTTCCTCCAATTTTAAAACCACATCTTCCAACCCCAGCTCCTCTTAATAAACGAATTATTACATGCAGCACATAGGTTGAATAAGTGAGGGAAGAACATACAGTATTTTGTCTCACTCCTTTTTTGACCTGGAACCACATTCTCTGTACTGTGGCTTCCGTATCTGTAGATAGGTTTTGTAGGAGCACAAGATCTTTGGGGATTTCCAGTTTTCTGAACAGATTCCTTAGCTTGACGTGACTGACACTGGAATTTGTTAGCAGAGTATATATGAATATATGAATACATGTATGTGTGTACAGGTATGCAGGTCTTGGCGTGTTCGGGTCTTTTCCCATGTAAGATTGAGAGCATCTTTGCAACGCTTTGACGAGGTCCCACTCGCCATCTTCAGGCTGGTACTTTCAGTTGGCTTTGCTCACACAAGCACGAAGCCAAAAGCACCAGCCTGAAGATGGCAAGTGGGACCTCACTGAAACGTTGCCAAGATGCTCTCAATCTTACACGGGAAAAGACCCAAACATGCCAAGACCTGCATGTAAATATATATATATATGTGTGTGTGTGTGTGTTTTCTAAAGTTTTCGTGGGTACTTACATGTATGGTATTCAGCTTTGTTCGGGTATTTTCCCACATCATTATAGTTGTGCTTTTAAAGTTGTAGCAACGTTTCGGCAGAATCTCATCTGCCATCATCAGGCTTCCGTATAGTGTTCATCTGTGAGTCAGGCTTTTATAGTGGTTTCAGATTTAAATTTGGGGCAGCCTATTGCTGTGCCAGAATGGTTTTTTCTTCACCCTGATTGGTTGGGAGTCTTGGTCTGTGTTTATTGGTCTTGGAGTTTGCTGTGTTCTGCTTGATTGGTGTTTCTAATATCTCCTGTCTGTTTTTTGGCTCTTTTTGTCTCTTGATTGGCTGGCAACATTGTGTTACTTTATTGGAGGCCTTTAGTGCAGCTTGGCTCCGGGTAAATGTATGGCTATCATTAGTTAGGAAGCTAGGTTTCATCTGGGTGCCTGGTTGGGGTGTGTTTGAGCTGGAGGTATCAGGGGGGATCTGTCTGTGCCCAGGTGTTTGCCTGGCTTGTGGTGTGGAGATTTTTTTGTTTGTGAGTGCAGGCTTCCAAATGATTGACAGTCTGGTGGAATCATCTCTTCTATTCATGAAAAAAGACCAATCAAGCAGAACACAGCAAACTCCAAGACCAATAAACACAGACCAAGACTCCCAACCAATCAGGGTGAAGAAAAAACCATTCTGGCACAGCAATAGGCTGCCCCAAATTTAAATCTGAAACCACTATAAAAGCCTGACTCACAGATGAACACTATACGGAAGCCTGATGATGGCAGATGAGATTCTGCCGAAACGTTGCTACAAATTTAAAAACACAACTACAATGACCTGGGAAAATACCCGAACAAAGCTGAATGCCATACATGTAAGTACCCACAAAAACTTAAGAATATGAATATATATATATATATATATATATGTATGTATGTATGTATGTATGTATGTATGTATGTATACACACACACACACACACACACACACACATATATGTTGTGATTGGAAGGATCGGTCTTGTTGGGAGTTTTGACTCTGATGACTGTTAGATCGTGGATTGACGTCAGAACCAGGAAACGTTAATCTGAAGGGCAAGCCAGTTAATTAGCACGTTGCCTTAATGGGTATAAAAGGACACAGCTGAGCTGGTGCCTTTCGCCAGGAACAAAATGACAATTTTGAATGAGGACGTTACAGCAATGAGCTCTCTGTTTGTTTGCATTTCGAAGGGGAGTCCTAACAGTTTCTGCCAGTTGTTATCTTGTTATTTCCTTCAGTTTGATTTGATTGTGAAACGGTTGCTTTATGTTTGTTCGTTTGAATTTCCAAGAGGAGACTTAACATATATATATGAAATGATATATGATATGATATATGAAAATAGGACTGGGGGTGCCATAAGTGGTGCTCCAATATCTATGGGGCTGCCATAAAGAAGAGGGGCGGGGTCAACCTATTCTCCATTCCAGCATCGTTCTCCAGATTTAGATCTAGAAAGAGTGCAGAGAAGAGCAACAAAGATGGTTAGGGGAATACAGGCTAAAACATACAAAGAACGGTTGCTGGAATTGGGTTATGTCTAATCTAGTGAAAAGAAGGACTGGAGGGAGTATGATAGCAGTGTTCCAATATCTCAGGGGCTACCCCAAAGAAGAGGGAGTCAAGCTATTCTCCAAAGCACCTGAAGGGCAGGACAAGAAGCAACGGGTGGAAACTAATCAAGGAGAGAAGCAACCTAGAACTAATGAGAAATTTCCTGACAGTGAGAACAATTAACCAGTGGAATGTCTTGCCTCCAGAAGTGGTGAATCCTCCAACACTGAAGGTTTTTAAGAAGAGATTGGACAGCCATTTGTCTGAAATGCTATAGCAAGCAGAGAGCTGGACTAGAAGACCTCCAAAGTCCCTTCCAACTCTATTATACTTTTGTTCTGTTATAAAGATATGCCTCAGTAAATTGCTTCTGTTTAAACAGACAGAACAGCAAAGCACTTCTTCTCATCATGATGAATATGTAAAAGGAATGTAAACAGTACAGAAAATATCAGTTCTGGCAAAGTCTACAGAGAGACAGATGTTATCAACCAAATTAACTAGGTATATTAGATGACTAAGATATCACTCAATCTCCTTAGAAAATAGATCAGGGTCAATCAACCATGTAACCATGTGATTCTGAATTATATTATGAAAAATTGGAATTTGTGAAATACGGAGAATTTTGGATGAATCCAGAATGTTGTTTTACTATAGTGGAAAATATTTAGTATATCTGATGTACAACTTGTGTTATTTTCATATAAACTTCCTTCAAGACCATGGGAAATCTGATTGTGGTTTGATGTAGTCATGATTTAAATTTCTGATTTAAGAACCACAGCAATCAAAATATTCTCATACTATTTAGTTGTTTCAATATACATCTCGGTTTTTTTCTTTTCTTTTCCTTTTTTGTCTACATTTTATTTATTTTCTGATTTGCTTCATTCTGAAATCTATGCTGTCATCTCTTTATTGTATTTTCTTATTAATTTCTTACTGTCTTCTGTTACAGATTAACCAGCAATAAAAAGTTAAAGAAAAATATGGCCAACGTTGTATTTTGTGACAGAAAGTGTTCTCTCACAAGAAAATGATTTATTTCCTCACGTTAACTATTAATATAACGAAATGATTCTATAACACTCTCACCTCAGATAACTAGGAAGTATATTATGTGTATTTCTTGTGGTTTTGGCCATACAACAAGTAGTTTTTTAAAAAAAATTAAATAAAGACCTGAAGTTATATTTTAAGAATATAAATATTCCAATAAAAATGCTTGAAACTAAAAATTACAACATAAATTATAAAATGGAAGACATAATCCTTATGACTATCATTGGGGCCTGAATTTCTGTTACCGAACAAGGCAGTTGTTTAAAGGAGTTGCGCCCAATTTTGCAACCATTTTTGCACGGTTGTTAAGAAACACTGTCATCGTCATTAATATGAATCGTGTGGCTGCTAAGCGAATCAAGGCTTTCTTCATTGACTTTGCTTGTCAGAATCCAGCTGGAAAGGCCACAAAGGGTGACCCCGGGATGCTACAGCCATCATAAATACATGCCAGTTGCCAAGCGCCCAAAATTTGGTAGTGTGACAACCATGGGGATGTTGCAAGTTGTTAGAAGTATGAGGATTGTTCGTTAAGTCGCTTTTTTCAGAGCTGTTGTAACTTTGAACAGTTGGCCAAAGGTCTGAAAATCGAGGCCTACCTGCACCTGAACAGGAATATCTAATCGGATATGCAATTCAAGCTCTTCAGGTAATGAGGAAATACTTGCTATTTTTATGCATAACATTCATCAGGGGCTCCTTGGTGCGCTCTGAGCTGGCTTGTTTTCTTGCAGGCGTTTCATTACCCAAACTAGGTAACATCATCAGTGCTAGAAGGGAGTAGGGATCGTGAGGAGGAGGAGGAAGAGGAGGAGAACTCTGGGGTCCTGGGTGTTCTCTGAGCTTGGCTGTTTTTCTTGCAGACATTTCATTACCCAACTAGGTAACACCATCAATGCTAGTAAGGAGTGGAGTTTGCTCTTAGTTTCTATTCTGGTGCTTGTCCTGTCAGTGTTGGTGGGGGCAGTCTTAGAGGTTCTTTGGTTGGGCTGTTTACTGTTGGCTTCTTTGGCAGTTTTTTCATTGGGGCATTGTTTACTTAATTGTTGCTAACACCGATGATGTTACCTAGTTTGGGTCATGAAACGTCTACAAGAAAACGACAAAGCTCAGAGAGCACCAAGGATCCCTCATATCAACCCTGAGCTACAAATATTCTCCTTTATTACCAAAATTCACTGTGTGGACTTTCGCTTAATGCACGTAGGTTAAAGATCCAATATGTACGAGCGGGGAAAAAGCATCACTTTCTAAACTTGCACTATCATACATGTAACATGTTCGGTCGAAAGCATGCATACGCATGAATGGTTCTGCACACACTGCCATCATGCCAATAAGCATGTTAGTGCATTCTGAAATATTTCTCTGCTGCTTTCATGGTTGGGCCTATAAGGACACGCAAACACCACTCACTGTTAATGCTATCCATACTTTGGACATGTGAATGCTTTGACTGCGTGCATGTAAAAGGGCACAATTTTCAGAACCACAGAACCATTTTACCCAAGATCTTAATTTCAAAGTCCTCCCTGAGAAGATACATAAAAAGGAAAGGCTGCTTTGCTTAAATAATGTACAAGGTGAAAAAGGTATTCAAAAAAAAAAAGTTCGTTCACTTAAGCGTGCAAATGCATTAATTTGAATGTTGCTTTCTCTTACATGCAATTTAACTCCCTGAAAATGGGAGACTCCAACACACAAAAACATTCTGGAATTCATGACATTTTGCAAAAGCAATATGTGTTTATTTTATTTTTAAAAATGTACATATCTTTATATAATTATGCAAAAGAACTGAGCCCACAACAGGAATGACAGCTATAATTTCTAGGCTAGTTTGATCTCTCTCCTATATAGGAGCCCTCATTTAAATTACACAAAAGAGTACACATTTGCCTTACATATTTGCCTTACATGTTATTTCTCTTTCCCTCAAAAAAGAAACCAAGGAAATTTTTTTTCCAACGTTCCACCGTCACAATGTTTATCCTAAAATCTGCTTCCTCCGGATGCAATTAATGATGGGCATATATGAATTAAGGGAACAGGTTAATTCCAATGAACCAGTTTCCATTTAGAGTTAAAATATATCTCTTGACATACTAGTGGCAAAGTTATTCCTAATGCTGCATACATTTTCAGCAAATATAATTGGCTTCACCACCACCCCAAATAAGAGAGCCATTCCTTAACAGAAAACCTTTTTTTAAAAAAAAATCACAGTTTTCCTTGCTATTTTCATCCCGAGCTTCCTTCCTCACGTCATCATTACCACCATTTTATTGGCATAATATTTATAGCTGATATAGAACCAGGACAGAAATGGAAAAACCAGATCGCCGAACCAAATTATCATTTTGGTTTTGTGATGTGTGTGTGTGTGTGTGTTTTTCTAGAGCCTAGAAACAACATCCCCTCTCCCCATCAAATTTTGCAATCCATTGCCCAAATCCTGGAAATGCACCACTTGGGGGGAAAAAAACCACACACACATACACTCAGCAAGGATATCTTACTTCCCTACCCCACCCTGCACACCATTTTAAAATCTTATTTCTCAGGGCTGTGTCATGTTGTCATTTTTTTTAAAGGAAAATAAATGTCCCCCTTCCTTTTGATGGATTGTCTTCCCCCACTTGTGAACCTGTCCTGTTTCAAAGCTCTACATATTACACAGTCCAAAATGCCTTTTTAATGATGTTCCTAATTAGCTCCAAGGGTTTTTTTTTTTTCCTATATCCCCGGATGATATCCTCTGCTGTACGTTTCGATATGGGTATCGGATATAAAACATGTCCACTTCAATTATGTCACATCATAAGAGGAGAGGAATGGCTAACGAAACATTAGAAGAACCGTGGTCCGAATGGAGAAAAAATAATAATAATAAAGATGCATGCATTTCCAAACAGCGGTGATACTACATGGGAAATATTTATCATATTTTTTAACAACAACATCCACCCACCTCCCCCAAAAACGTAAGCAAAATAATAAAAGAAGATGGTTGCTTAGTACATTAGCTCCGGTAAAAGAAGTCACCATGTTCCATAAATGTGAAATTAAAATAACGAGGCAAGGATGTGAGCAAATTGGCCGGTAATGCCAGTTTTCTTTCTTTTTGCCTTCGGGATGCTTCTAAGTAATTCTGCCTTACCTGCAGGCATGATGAACCACTGATGTTTGCAGTGATTGTTCCATTTCCTAGCACAGACTTGCAACAGCATCACAACCCTCTCGCCGAATGTGACTAATTCATAGGTTTGCAATTCCTAAGCTCTTACTAAGGACACTCCCTTGTAACACACACACAGAGAGAGACACAAATCGTGCTTTGAACGATTCCTGTTTTCTACAAGGTTAAATTCAAGCATCCGGCTAGGTAGCTAGCTAGCCCGTAGTTCTCTGCCACAGCCTTATTTTTTTTAAAAAAAATAAACCCCCCCCCCACCCCCCCCCTCTCTCTGGGTCAGGATATTTTCTTTGAAAAAAAAAAATTCAAGATGGATATTTGCCGGTGGAAAAGACAGACGAGCACAAAGACACCATCGACTGCAGCAAAAATATAAACACACAGGCACGTACTGGAGCGGGGAGGGAAGAGAACCGTTAATAACTACAGGAGGGGTGGGTTTTTTTGCATGCTGCACAGCTGAAATTTCATTTCTCTTTTTAAAACGAAAAACAAAGTCAGAAACCACCTCAGCAATGTCAAAAGCTCAACCAAAACACGGGTTTCGATTCAGACATCAAAAGGCAAACATGCAAGATATATATATATTTTTTTTTTTAAAAGGACGGTAAAAATAATATATATTCTGAGCTGCAGGTTAGCAACACCACACCGATTTGAATTGTTCATGCAGAAGATGCTTTAAGCTGTACCTTTCTGACGAGGTGGACTTCTCAAAGTTAACTGACATCAGCAGCTCAATCTTCTGCTTGATTTCTGGAAAAATCAGAAAATATTCACAACCAAAAGACTGCCTGCGGCCTTATCTAAAGAGAAAGGCGCTTCTTTTTTCCTGATTTCCCCTTTGTTGCAAACGGCCGAGAGGAGTCCCCGGCAGAGACCGATTCAACGGCGCTAGGAAAAGAAAAGAGCTCGGGAGACATCATCACCCAGGCCATGTACGCACATGACTCTTTATGAAAGCAGGAAATACCATTTATTTTGTGCAGAAGGGGGTGTGTGTGGGGGGAAATTTCTCCTCCTGAGGCTGGACTGACATAACCAGATGCTTCTTAAAACGGGCTTACGTGTCGAGGCACATCTTAGCTTTTTTTTTTTTAATGGCATCGGGGAAGTTACCCAGCCGGTCTGCAAGAAATCAACTGGATGCGAAGGGAGGCGGGGGGGGGGGGGGGGGGGGGAAAAGGGAGGGGGGGGGGGGGGGGGGGGGGGGGGGGGGGGGGAAATTGCAAATGAATGGGGTGGGTTGCTTTCTTGTTTCCCCAAAAATAATTCCCCACCCTCCTCATTACAAATGACCAGATGGTTAAAATCTGCTAAATAAATAATGAATTATTATAAATCAATATGAATATGTAGAATATAGAACATGGAATAGCAGAGTTGGAAGGGACCTAGTCCAGTGATGGCAAACCTTTTTGCTGTGGTGTGCCGAAAACGTGCGTGCGCCGGCACCCACAATGCAATGTGCCCTCCTGCGCATGCACACGCAATACCCCGGCTATTCCCCTTACATGCATTGTGCATGTGCGCACCTCCCAGCTGATTTTTGGCCCGTTTGAGGCCATTTTCTCCCTCCCAGAGGCTCAAGTGAAACCTCTGGAGCCTTGTGAGGCTGAAAACGGGCCCATTTTGGCACTTCTGGTATTTCCAGAAGGCCCGTTTTTCGGCCTTCCAAGATTGCAGAGGCTTCCCTCGAGCCTCTGGAAGGGAAAAAACAGCCTCAAACGGGCCGAAAATCAGTTGGGAGGCGCGCACATGCGCAATGCAGGTAAGTTTGGCTGGGGCTTGCGTGCCCGCACAAATGGCTCTGCGGGCCACCTGTGGCACGCGTGCCATAGGTTCGCCATCATGGTTCTAGTCCAACCCCTTGCCTAGGCAGAAAACCCTACACCACTTCAGACAAATAGTTATCCGACGTCTTTCTAAAAACTTCCAGTGTTGGAGTATTCACAACTTCTGGATGTGTATGTTTGCTAAATGTAACAAATATGATTTAAAATGCTTTTTGTATTAAAATGTATGTCATGCAGAATATGATAATTGACATAAAAATAACCTTTTGAAATATGGAATGGCCAAATAATGAAGGATTATAAATTGAACAAACAAATAATGGAAGATTTCAATTTAACATAAATGTTTGTATTATTCATAGAATTATATTAAGTTTGCTAAATATAGTAAATATGATAAGTAATATTCTAATTGTATTAAAAGGTACGATACTTAGGACAGGGTGATTGGCATAAAAATGACTCATTGAAATACTGAATAACTAAATAATAACTAAAATATGTGTATTACTAGAATTATGTAAGCTTGTTAAATGAAACAAATATGATTAATACTATTTTATTTCCATCAAAAGGTATGGCATTCAGGTGCTACACACTGTTCACGCATTGAGTATGGCTTCCCCACTGACTTCGCTTGTCGGAAGATCGCAAAAGGGGGTCGTCCAATCCTGCCAGGACACTGCAACCATCACAAATGGGAACCACGGTCACTAAGTGAATTGAACTGAACTTTTGAGGACTACCTCTACATAACACACACTTCAATTCTCCCCCTCCCCACTTCTAAGGATCCCAAACCATCATACAAAAGAGTGGGATGACATTATATTTACAATATTGTAGAATAACAGAGTTAGAAGGGACCTTAGAGGTCTTGTAGTCCAACCCTCTGCTAAAGTAGGCGAGCCTACACCAATGATAGTGAACCTTTTTGTTATGGTGTGCCGAAAGCGTGCATGTATGCCAGCACCCACAATGCAATGCGCTCCGCCCCCTGCACATGTGAGCACAACATCCTCCCCACTCCCTTACCTGCACTGCACATGCACGTGCCTCCCAGCTGATTTTCAGCCCATTTGAGGCCGTTTTCGCCCTCCAGAGGATCAAGGGAAGCCTCTGCAGCCTGAAAAATGGGCCCGTTTTGGCACTTCCGGTATTTCTGGAAGGTCCGTCTTTTGGCCTCCTGAGGCTGCAGAGACTTCCCTTGAGCCTCCAGGAAGGTGAAAAATGCCTCAAACAGGCTGAAAATCAGTTCTGAGGCGCACGCGTGCGCAATGCAGGTAAGTTTGGCTGGGGCTTATGTGCCCACACAAATGGCTCTGCGTGCCACCTGTGGCATGTGTGCCATAGGTTCACCATCACGGGCTTATACAGTTCTGGACAAACAGTTCTCCAATCTCTTCTTGAAGAATCTCCAGTTGATGGAGCACTCACAGTTTCTGGAAGTAAGCCGTTCCACCGATTAATTATTCTCTCCGGCAGGAAATTTCCCCTTAATTTTAATTGCACCAGAAGACAAGACAAGGAGCAACGGATGGAAACTAATCAGGGAGAGAAGCAACCTAGAACTAAGGAGAAATTTCCTGACAGTAAGAACAATTAACCAATGGAATGGCTGGCCTTCAGAAGTTGGGGAAGTTTTTAAGAAGACAGCCACTTGTCTTGGAATGGTCTAGGGTCTCCTTCTTGAGCAGGAGGGTGGACTAGAAGACCTCAAAAGTCCCCCTTCCAACTCTGTTCTGTTCTAAAAAAAAAAAAGGTGGATTTCTCTTGGATATTTTTCCATCTGTGATTTGTTTAACCCTAATTGATCGAATTGAATTTGAGAAGAAGAGAAATGTCAAAAGTAAAAAAGGGGAAATTGGCTACACCATCAGAAATCTGTCACAGTATCATATTAATGCATGAGCATTTGGTTCTTCCCAATATTTATTTATTAAACTTATATGCCGCCAATCTCTCCAAAGGCAACTGAGAGGAACTTTGTGTTCTTATGCACCATCAACTACACATACATTTCAACATTAAATTATTTATAGCTAGTGAGGACTTTGTTGAATCTACAGCAGGGATGACCCAGGGTGGGATACAAAACAAACACAGTCACAGAAAACAGCTGAAGCCCCTTTTATTCCTTCACTTTGCTTCCAAGCTCCAAATATCCTTGAGGGAAGACAAAAAACTCCCACGCAAACAGTTATGAGGAGGAGGAAAAAAGCAACACAAACCAGGTAAGATTAGGACTGAAGGACGTCCACAGATAACAGAACACACACTGGGAAGGGCGCCAAACTCAGAGAGGAACCATAAACTAGAGATATTTCCACGCTTTGTTTCCAGTGCCCGCCCGTACGCAGGTCCGTCCTCTTATTCAGTTGTCACAGCTGCAGCCCATGAAGAGGATCAAGGCCCACTCCTCCCCAGTAGACCAGGTCTCTCCCTTATCCTCTCCTCCCTGCATGCCCTAGGATGCAGAGGGGATGGGCCTGGGTCCTCCTCTGACTTCCCTGCCGGTCTCTGCCCTTCCCCAGCCTCCTCCACAACCTCAGGAGCCACACTTTTACTCTCTGTCTCCTGTTCCTCCTCTCCCTCAGAGTCAGTCTCCACCAGAGGCATGACAACAGCATTTTTTTTTAAAGGATAGCCCACTTCCCATTTGAGCATCCATGATCTCAAGCTTGTGTTTTTATTTAAAAATAAAAGTACGGAATGTAATACAGGTAGTCCTTGACTTACAGCCACAATTGAGCCCAACATTTCTGTTGCTAAGTGAGACAGTTGTGAAGTGAATTGCTGCAAGTTGTTGAGTTAGTAACACGGTTGTTAAATGGATCAGGGGGTTGGACTAGAAGACCTCCAAGGTGTCCCTTCTAACTCTGTTATTCTATTCTAATTTGGCTTTGTTGTCAGAAGGTCGCAAAAGGGGATCATGTGACCCTGGAACATTGCAGACCATCGTAAATATGAATCAAATGACAAGCATCCCAATTTTAATCATGAGACCACCAGTGGTCAGATTTAAAAAAAATTTAGTACCAGTTCTGTCGGCGTGTCGGTGAGCGTGTCTTGGTGGTCATGTCTTGGTGGGAATGGCAGGGGAAGGATACTGTAAAATCCCCATTCCCTCCCCATCCCACTAACCTGCTTTCCAGCTCTGTTCTCCTGTGCAGGGCAACCAAAGAAGACCCAGCCAATCAACTGGGACTCAATGTGAGGCAAAGAATAGAGGGGGGTGGGGCCAAACAGAGGCAGTATTTGCCGGTTCTCCAAACGACCCAAAATCTCTGCTACCAGTTCTCCAGGACTGGTCAGAACCTGCTGAATACCCACCTCTGATGCAAGCATCCCCACTTAATTTGACATTTAAACAGACAATCACTGACATGTCCTTGCATCTCCGCCTCTGACATTTTTCTCTGTTCTTCCCTACTAGCAGACATTTTCACCTTCACACAGGCGGAAACTCTTAATTCCTCCCCTGGGTTTAATTTGAAAGCTGTCCATTCAACATTCACATAAACTCCAGCAATCAAGTTGCAGCAGGTCCAAATCTACATCATATCTATATCTAATCTATACCTATACAGAGAGAGAGAGAAAGAGAGAGAGACAGACAGATTATATAGCAATAGCATTTACTTATGTACCGCTTCACAATGCTTTCCAGCCCTCTCTAAGTGGTCTACAGAGTCAGCCTGTTGCCCCCAACAATCTGGGTCCTCATTTTATCGACCTTGGGAGGATGGAAGGCTGTCAACCTTGAGCTGGTCAGGATTGAACTGCTGGAAGTTGGCAGAAGTAGCCTGCAGTACTGCATTCTAACAATTGCGCCACCATGGCTCTCAGGTGGATGGATGGATGGATGGATGGATGGATGGATGGATGGGATAGGATAGGATAGGACAGGATAGGATAGGATAGAGAGAAGACAGACAGACAGATTAGATAGGTAGGGAGGGAGGGAGGGAGAGAGCGATTAGGTAGGTAGGTAGATAGGTAGATAAGTAGATAGGTAGATAGATAAGGTAGATAGGTAGATAGGTAGGGAGAGAGAGATTAGGTAGGTAGGTAGATAAGTAGATAGGTAATTAAG
>NW_020769308.1:45816069-45846185 GCF_900518735.1 Pseudonaja textilis | reverse complement strand
GTAGATAAGGTAGATAGGTAGGTAGAGAGAGATTAGGTAGGTAGGTAAGTAGGTAGAGAGGTAGAGAGAGAGATTAGGTAGCTAGGTAGGTAGATAAGTAGATAAGTAATTAAGTAGAGAGGGAGGGAGGGAGGGAGGGAGGGAGGGAGGGAGAGAGAGTGTAGGTAGGTAGGTAGGCAGATTAGATAGATAATTAAGTAGATAGGTAGATGAGGGAGGGAGGGAGGGAGATTAGGTAGGTAGGTAGGTAAGTAGATAGGTAATTAAGTAGATAGGTAGATAAGGTAGATAGGTAGGTAAATAGGTATGTAGAGAGGCATCTGAGGCTAAAAATATTTTTGTGACCTTTTGAAAAAGCAAAGTCAATGGGAAAGCCAGATTCACTTAATAACTGTGTTGCTACTTTAACAAATGGCAGTGATTCATTTAATAACTTTAGCAAGAAAGGATGTAGAATGGGGCAAAATTCACTAAAAGGCTTAGAATGATATGTTTATATTTGATATACCAAATATGACAAAATTATAGATATAGCTTCCATAAAGTCAAATTACTCTTCTCAATTTTAGTAATTAGGTTTGGAACAGAATTCAAGATTATTGCGGACTGTCTACAATGTGTACAATGATCAAACTAACACCAGTCACAATTTATGGACCAGCGTTTATTTTGACCAAGTTCTCCAATTGCAAGACACCCGGGAAAACTCTAAAAAGCTCAAAAAAGCAAGATCAGTAAGTTGTTGATAACAATCTCTTGCTTAAACAGTTTTAAAAATGCATGAAGGGAAAACAAAAATTTGAGGAAGCAAAACCATGCCAGATTACAAGTGAAGATGACATCCTCGGCATTAAGAGTCTGCCAGAAAACCTATAGTAGACATCCATGAATCCTTCCTTGACCAGGGACTGAAAATTAAAACCCGAGGAAATAAATAGTAGGGGCTTTGCTACAATTTACATCCCCAAAGAGAAATTGTGATTTGGTGCATGCAGGAATGGATACACACCCCATCACATCATCTATATACAGTATATAAAAGTGAAAGATCATGCATTATCATAAAATTTTCAGAACCGTAAAACCTACAAACTTCAAATTTGGCACATATGTTCCAAATTGGCTTCTAGGTGCTCACTAAGAAAGGATTTTTCGAAATGACCATCAGAGCATCGGTATTTCCTATATTATTATTAACACGCTCTGATGCTAAGGAGTTCTACTCACCTGAAAAGAAATCTGTTCCAAATGCAAAACACAAGCAGAAGAGTTTCAGTTTCACTTTTAGTTTCACAGCAGCAACCAGCTTTAATGCAGAACAGTTGAGCTAAGCCACACCCAGACTCCTCACTGTCTCCTTGCTCGCACAGCAAATACTGTTTTAGTTTCCAAACAGCCCTCAACCCTCTCACACACTGACAAGACACTAGCCAGATGAATACCAATGGATACTGGTAAGTAGAGGCAGAAATTTTTCCCCCTTATTTTCCTCCTCCAAAACTAAGCCCTATCACATAGTTTTGTAGCGAAGCACAGGTATCCAGCTAGTCTATACATATAAAAGCCAAGTACCACTCACTAATCAAGAAATCTCTGGAACCATAAAGCCTACAAACTTGAAATTTGGCACGTATGTTCCTCTTGGCTTCTAGGTGCTTGCTAAGAAAGGATTTTTCGAAATGACCATCGGATCATTACCATTACATTAGTATTTCTTATGCAGTAATGAACACGCTCTGATGCTAAGGAGTTCTACTCCCCCTCCCCACCTGAAAAGAACTCTGGTCCAACTGCCAGTTGCCTCACATTCCGTTACCTCGGTTCAAACTGCCAGCCATTCCACTCCTTCACTCAGGAGCGGCCTAGGGCTCCTTTCAGTACTAAACCTCAGAACCTCACCAAAATGTCTATGCCTTCCACTTATGGAACTGCTTCTGGACTCAAGCCAGCGGGAGCGATATTCCCTTATGTGTTTCACCACTGAGCCAATGGATTTTGAACCTAATTTCTCCTGCATAGCCTGATCACAAAGTTTCATTGCAAAGCACTGGTATCCAGCTAGTTCTTAAATAAAATGCATTTCCTAGGATAGCTTCTGCCATACAAGTTGGAAGATCTTAAAGCATTGCCATGCGTCCTCTGAATCATCTATTCCAGGGGTCACCAACCTTTTGGACCTCAGAGACCACCAAACTCATAATTTTAAATCCTGTGGACCAGAGACCTTGGGAAAATCCACAAAAAAGTCTGCAGGAAAATTCCCCATCCCGTTTTCCTCAATCATTCTTTATTTGGGATTGCAGGATACCATCTCCAGCTCCATTCTCAGGGGTGGTGGGGTGGAAAGACTTTTGGCTTCATGCAAGGAAAGCAGCAGAAGCAGCAGAAGTCTTTCTTTCTCTCCCCCAAACTCCGCCAGAAACAAGTCTTTGTGAGACTTGTCACACTGGCGCAGCCTCTTGGAGCAGGATGCCTTGTAAGCCTTGTGTTCCCGCAGGCCATGTGGGTGATGCAGCCTTGAGTTCCTGCGCAACCTAGATTAATTGCTTTGGGGGGGGGGGTGCTTTGGGGATGACATTTCTCTGCGGACCACCAAAATTTTCTCGCAGACCACCAGTGGTCCCCACTCCACTGGTTGGCGACGACTGCTGTAAAGAACATTCCAAAATAAGACAGACATTTTTTAAGATATGCAAAAAGGTGCAAAATATGAGATATGCAATTAAGATAGGCAAAATGACTCATTTTGGGGAAGGTGCTCTCTCTTTCCATGGTTGCGCAGCAAATTCAAATGATAGAACAATCCCAAGAGACCTGGCCTATAAATGCACTTGCGATTAAAATATCACACACACACATACACACACACAAAACAGAAGTAAATTTTCAGTTTGTTAAAACAGATTTTGCAACATTTCCCCAAAAGTATTGTGCTTGGTGGAGGCATGAAATTAAAAACTGATGAAGTTACTACTGTAGCTCTAACAATATCACCTGTAATTTAATTAAGGTCCGGTTTTTACAATTGGTCAAGTGAGTATAGTTAATCCCCGGTTTACAACTATTCATTTAATGACCATTTAAAGTTACAACAGTACTGAAAACAAATGCCTTATGATCGGTTTTCATACTTATGACTGTTGCAAGCATTGCTATGGCCACCTGATCAAAATTCAGGTGCTTGATAACTGGTTCTGTATTTATGACAGTTGCTGTGTCCTGTGGTCATATATCCACCATTGTAATCTCCCCAGACGTCTTCCGACAAGCAAATTCAATGGGGGGGGGGGGAGCCAGATTCGCTTAACAATGGAATGATTCACTTAACAACTTCGGTGATTTGCTTGACAATTGTGGCAAAAAAAAAGGTTGTAAAATGGGGCTCAACTCAATAACTGTCTTGCTCAGGGACAAAAATGTTGAGCTCAATTGTGGCTCTGAGTTGAAGACTATCTGTAATAGGTTCTAATAAGGTATCAATTTTTTTTTTCGAATTTCATTTTTTTCTTTCAATTTGATTTGATTTGATTTGATTAGTAGATGATGGATTGTCACAATTGCTGTGCCGACAAGCTGGCCATCATTATTTGTGAATAGTTTGCTAGTTTCTTCCCATGATCAGCTATTTCATTTACATTTCTGTGTGGTCTGGCAATACAACTACCAAATAAAACCCCCAAAATTAAAATCCTGGTTTAGCGTTTTTGACAGATGAATGACAACGTAGCTACATAATAAGAGAATGTTAAACAAGCCAGTGTTTATTTGAGTTTTAATCCCATCTTTATTACCTTATATATAAAACTCAAGGAAGCCAACATACCTAATCTTCCTTCCATCTATTTTCCCCACAACAACCACCCTGTGAGGTGGGAATGGTCTGAGAAAGGTTGACCAGCCCAGGTTACCCAGCTGGCTTTCATTCCTAAAACGGGACTAGAACTCACCATCTCCTGGTTTCTACGCCAGCACCTTAACCACTGCACCACACTGATGAAGCCAATGCCAAAATATATGAGAAAATTGATATGTGCAAATAACTGCATTCACAACAAGCTGTAGAAAATGATTAGTGTAATATGCCAACACACCCCGTAACATGATATTCCCACAGCTTAAAGGCCCTCAAACCCCCTCTTACACTTAAAAATAATAATAATTAAGAGCCACACGTTATAAATCAAAACCGTAAACCTCAAAACAATATAAGCAAACGGGACCGATAATACTTATTCTCTCCTATTTAAATAAGGAGAAAATTAAAGTGGAATGCAAATCAAATTTAAAATATAAATCCATCTAAAGTGAAGATTAAAAAATAAAAAAGCTAGCACACTTCACTATGAATAAGGATGATCACATTAATAAATTACTGCTTCTCTAAAAGAAAGATTACAGATTAAATGCGCAGGATGAGAATTAACAGAAGACAGATACTGGGAGCAGTAGAGGCAGGAGAAAGAAGCTACTGTTGTCATCAGGCTTCTCTAGGCCAGCACTTGCATGCTTTCACTTCTTCCTGGGGCAGCAGCCAAGAGTCAATATCAAATTATAACCGATTTGCAAGATCAAGAAGGGAATCCAATTGCTCCCTGTGAAACATCCTAAGAATTATAGAATCAAGAAGATTATCTTCTCCAAGATCAGATAAAGGGTTCTAACACCCCCAAGGAGAAAATCCGACACTGGATTAAATCAGATATTCTTCCCGATTTCAAAAGGCTCCAAACAAGATGGACAGAGCAGGGCAAGAAATCTACTGGATTTAAAGGATCCAGTTGCCTTTCTCTCTTTCTAAATACATGCCATTTTTGGAATATATAGGCTAAATATGCATTACAAACAAAGATTACAAATGAAAAATACCTTTAGAAACACTGCATAATGCCAGGATGTTTGTATAATCCCAGCATGCTTCATTTTATAATCCCAGTGTGCTTCATTTTCCATGGCAAATGGCAAGGATTTCTCCTAACATCATATTCCCATATAAAAAATTACTTACAAGACTAATATTAATAAGGTTATATATTTTTATAAAAAAAATCTAAAATCAAGCAACAATCTGAATACCAAGGCAGTCATTTTTAAAACAGAAAAGAAGTCAAGAGAAATTATGTGACTTTTATTTCCAATGTCATTACAGCAGCCAAACCAGCTTTTGAAAGATTATGACAACACGGAGACATCAAATATTATGACACGCACATTAGATTTGTAGAAATTCGCTCACTTCATTTGCCGCTAGCAATTAAGAGTTTCTTTTGAAGAATCAGATAGTCTCTTTTTCTCTGCCAGAGAGAAAGAGAGAATGAGAAGTTTTAGATAGTTTCAAAATATTCATTTTAATGTGGCTTCCACGGGTACAGTTTTCACCGGCTTCTCTCCATGGTGTTACTACTATGGACCTTGCTGGCAGCATAAATATTGATTTAAAGCTAACTGCAATGATTTCTGTACTGGACTCCCACCACAACAAATGATATAAGTTAAATGCACACCTGCTTATCGCAACTCCATGGGAATTTGTACTGAGCGAAGATGTTCTAATGCTCAAGGTCAATGATTTTCAAAGTTGGCAACTTTTAAGATACGTGGAATTCCCAGAATTCCTCAGCTAGCAAATTGAAAAAAACAATAGCCTAAAGACCATCCTTAAAATTCCTTTTGATTCCCCAGAGTAAGAATCCAGTTGTTTAGTTTTTCTTCATTCTAATTCTACCTAAAAAACAAATTCTTCCTTGACTAATTCTGTGAATCTCATTTGTTCTTCTTTCATGATAGTCTTGTTTGAAAATTTTCTTTTATTTTTAAACCATTCTTAAGGTTTACACTATAGGTTCTCTGTTTCCCACATCTAAATAAAATTACTCTGTTTAACTACCGTGTTTCCCCAAAAATAAGACCGTCATATCTTTTTTGCCACCAAAAAAGGCACCAGGTCTTGTTTTCGGGGGATGTCATCCACTGACTAACCTCACTTGCGCGCGTCGCCCCAGTCTCCATTTCACTGTCAGAGGCCTTCAGGAACTAGCTCTGGATCGATCTGGAGCTTTGTTATCAGCTACAAGGCCTTCAGGAAAGCCTTGCCAACCTTGCCGGCTGCAGAACAAATGGGCCGGTAAGACAGGTGTCGGGGTGTGCGAGGCCTGGCTACAACTGTCCAAAGGTAAATAGTAGGGCAGCTCCATCCCTCCATCCCCACCTTATCTTAATTTTTACCCGTCCACTCTGGAGTGGGCAGGATCTTAATTAGGGCTTATCTTGGCGGGGTAGTGCTTATATTGGGCGAACATGTACAAATCAAGCTAGGACTTACTTTCACGGTAGGTCATATTTTCAGGGAAACAAGGTAGTTTTCCCCAATCAAGGTCAAAAGTACCAAGATTTGAGGGACAGGAGAGGGAAGGAGGTTTGAATATCAAGTACAAGTAGTCCTTGGTTAGCAACTGTCTTGTTTAATGACTTTCGCTTCTCAACATTTAGCCATACTGGCCAGATCACAATTCTTTTGGCGCTCCTTCTCAATAGGCATTTATCTGAAAACAGCCTCTGTGCACATGGACATCACCAGATGAAGCAGATAGAAATCAAACTGGCTATATGACTGCTAAAAAGAGGTGGAGGTTGCATCATCAAAAACCAACCAGGTGTTGACCGGAACAGAATATGAACTGCTCAAGTGCACATCCCAAGTTAAGCTGAAGAAAAAGGGGGGGAAAAGCCAACCGGTTTCCACAATATGAATGTATACAGGTAAGTCCTTGACTCATGAGCCCAAAATTTCTGTTGCTAAGTGAATCAGTTGTTAAGTGAGTTTGCCCCATTTTACCTTTCTTGCCGCAGTGAATCACTGCATTGCTTCTTGTCCTGCCTTCAGGTGCTTTTGAGAATAGCTGGACTCCCTCTTCTTTGTGGCAGCCCCT
Source organism: Pseudonaja textilis (assembly GCF_900518735.1). The sequence goes on along the minus strand of NW_020769308.1, from coordinate 45,839,259 downwards.
TAGATATTGGAAGACTGCTATCATATCCCCCCAGTCCTTCTTTTCATCAAACTAAACAAACTCAATTCTAGCAACTGTTCTTTATATGTTTTAGCTTCCGGTCCCCTAATCATCTCTGCTGCTCTTCTCTGCACTCTTTCTAGATCTAAATCTGAAAAACGGTGCCATGGCTACAACATTAGAAGAGGTCAACGTATAGTGCAATACGATAAAAAGGAGACTTTATAGCTGAGTGGTGGCAAACCAGAGCCCTCTCTGTGGGCACGCGCACCGTCGTCCCAGCTCAGCTCCACTACGTATGCTCCCACTCCTCCTGCTGGCGAGCTGGTCTTTGGGTCATTGCCACGCATGCGCAGGGCTAGGGCAGCCTCATGGTTCCGTGCAGGCCAGATTAATGGCTTCAGTGAGCCATATTCAGCCTGCGGGCTGTAGTTTGAGGACCCCTGGTGTAGGAAGTTATAGGGAGCATACACCACCCCCTTAAAAAAAACTAGGACAGTGCTAGAAAAACACCAAAAAAATAAAAACAGTTTTCTCCCAAAAGACTGCCTTGCATTTTGGGTATGTGCATGCGCTTGCTTTGGGCACTCGGTGCCCAAAATGTTTGCCTGTTATAACCTGTTATAGGTCATACAAACTATCCTACAGTATCCTTAAGTTCAGGGACATGTTGGCTCAGTGGCTAAGACGCTGAGCTTGTCAATCAGAAAGGTCGGCAGTTCAGCAGTTCGAATCCCTAGTGCCGCATAATGGAGTGAGCTCCCATTACTCGTCCCAGCTTCTTCCAACCTAACAGTTCAAAATCATGTAAAAATGCAAGTAGAAAATTAGGGACCCTTTTGGTGGGAAGGTAACAGCATTCCGTGCACCTTCGGCATTTAGTCATGCTGGCCACATAACCATGGAGACATCTTCAGACAGCACTGGCTCTTCGGCTTTGTAACAGAGATGAGCACTGCCCCCTAAAGTTGGAAATGACTAGCACGTATGTCCAAGGGAAATCTTTACCTTTTACCTTTACCTATGCTTAAGTTCACTGGCTAGCAAATTAACTCTTAGTGTCCACCAGTGAAGGTTACAACCCTACATAGAAAGAGATGCCAGTTGGCCAAGTTGGCTTTAGATAAAGCTGAGGAAACAGCATGGCTGAGGCACGCTGGTTAAAATGAGAAGACAAATAAAAACCAAAAGGAAATTGCTATGCTTTTCATTGTACAAAAAGGCTTTTGATTGTGTTGGCCATGCCAAATTACTTGAAGAATGTTCTTTTCATTTTCCTCATGCAAAACCTATTTACAGGTCAGGAAGCCACAGTATGGACACAGTATAGTGAAAGAGACGGACAAAGGGGTGAGACCAGGCTGTGTACTAAATCTATACACTGAATATATATTGAGGAAACAGAATCAGCAAAAAGTGAACGTGGTTTTAAAATTAGAGGAAAAAACATTAATAACCTGCACTTTCATTAAGTGGCTCTGGGATCTAATCTGGCAACGGTTTGAGTCGTTGTGTATCAGAAAAGAGCATTTAAGCTACACATAAAAATATCCTTAAACCCCCCTAAAAAAAAGTTTTTCAATACAAGATTGTCCTTTAAATCAGGGAATCTCTAAAGTTGGAAACTTTTAAGTCATGTGGACTTCAGCTCCCAGAATTCCTCAGCTAGGCATGCTGGGAGTTGAAGTCCACAAGTCCTACCGTTGCCAAGCCTGGAGATCCATGATTTAAAATCAAGGGGTACGCATAAAAAATGTTCTTACCTAAAACAACATCAAGAAATGTGCAGCTGTTCTGTGGGTTTCCTACAGTGCTTGATCTCCCCGAATTCAGTGTGTTTCCATACTTCTGAGGGTTTACTTCTCACTGCCCATGTCTTCCTTCTATCTTTCTACCCCTTTCCATGTATCTTTCCCCCTCAGGGCTGCACTGCTAAGCAAAGTTTTTCTTATCTTACACATCTTATCTGAGCAGCTAGTTTTTTTAAAAAAAAAAATTCCTTTGTTTATTGAATATATTGTGACATCAGAAAGTGCTGAGCTGCTGAAGGACACAGAGGCCTGTGAAGTGGGCTTTTAACTGGAGCTGCTCTTTGGTCACCAATCCTGGCTTGAGAGAACTGTTGTATTATTCCACGCAGATCAGGAAGTGGTGGCGGCGCAGTGGCTTAATGGTTAAAGTGCTGGGCGTGTCAGATGGAAAGCTGGCAGCCCAGGTTCGAGACCCCGAACGTTACACAACAGGGGCGAGCTCCCGTCCTCACCTCAGCTCCTGCCAACCTAGCCGTTCGAAAGCATACAAATGCAAGTAGATAAATAGGTACCACTTTGTGGGGGAAGGTAATGGCTCTCTGTGACATCATGCTGGCCAGATGGCCGCAGAAATGTTTTCAGACAGCGCCTCGAAACAATGATATGCGCTACCTCCTGGAGCAGGAGTGTCAAAGTTGATTTCATTGAGGGCCGCATCAGGTTGCGGGGCCAAGGAGCAGAGTCAGAGTGGGCGTGGCCAGATGGATGTCACTCATGACAGGGGTGCCTGTGATGGCCTGAGCACTCTGCCAGTGGGCTCCTGAGTTCTGTTTTCCACTGTGACAGCCTCCTGCAACCCTCTGCCAGAAAAAATGGAGCTTGGGAGGGCTGCACCCATTTTCCCTGGCATAGGCACTGCAGGCCAGTCCTTTGCTGTTTCCAGTGTGGCCCGCAGTAACTTCCAGATCTAAGCCTGGGGTGCTTCCAGATCTAAGCCTGGGGTGCTTCCAGATCTAAGCCCCTCCCCTGGTCAGATCCAGCCCGCAGGCCTTGAGTTTGACTCCCCTGTCCTAGAGTCACCAACATCTAGCGGAGTAAAATCCGCAGGGACTCCTTTACCTTTTACTTTACCAGGTCAAGAGAGAGCAAACCACAGGGTTTATGAGTTTCATGCCTCTCCTTCAGCCCTCTGTTTTCAGCGCTCAATCAAAGGCTGTGGCTTATGGATGGCTGAGCTAGGAAGAAAGCTAGCAAAGATGGACGTTTAATAATAAATTCTCCAAAGCATCTGAAGACAAGAGAAGCAGCAACGGATGGGCTAACCAAGGAGAGAGAATCTCCCCCACTTCAAGCAGGTTGTACAGAAGTTGGCAAAATCCCATGTATTGAGGGAAGGGCATGATAGAATTGTAACACTGTATCTTTCTTTTATGAGACTGTAAGAGAAGATGGGTTGAATTACCATTTTGACAGTTCTGAAAAGGAGATACAGTGGAGACTCGGGTCGCGACTGTAATCCGTTCCAGGATTTTGGCCACAACTCGATTTGGTTGTGACCGAACGCATGATTCTCTGTGTATGCATGGGAACAAAAACCCCAAGAATGGCGCTGAAGGGGAAACTGTGGCGTGGAAAAGGAATCTTTCTATGTGATTTTGTTGACCCGATTTTAGAATTGTGACCCGATTCAAAATTGGGGTGGATTTTTTGTTCACCACCTGATTTGGTCACAAACAGGAGCAATTCGTGACCTGAGGTTCCACTGTATGGTAAATACTAAAACCGTGATGGCGAACCTATGGGACATGTGCTGGAAGTAGCATGCAGAGCCACTTCTGCCGGCATGGGACAGTTCACCCAGAAGAGCCCCACTGCGCATGCACCCGACAGTTGATTGTCGGGTATCTGGCACGCATGCACGGGGGGCAAGGGTACGCAGGAGGTGCATGCATGCGCAGGGGCGTGGGGGGGGCAGCGCACAATGCCTTCTGGGAGCTGGCAGGCGAGCGAGTGCAAGCACACAATTTTTGGCACAGAAGCTGAAAAAGGTTAGCCACCACTGTACTAAAAGGACTTTGGGTAACCCTTGATTTACAATCACAAATGAGCCCCACATTTCTGTTGTTAAGCGAGACATTTGTCAAGTGAGTTTTGAGACCTTTCTTGCCTCAGTTGTTTAGTGAGTCCCTGCTGTGGATAAGTTAGTCACCCGGTCATAAAGTGAAACTATAAATAAAAACCAACACAAACCACACTGCAGCAATTAACAAGACAGGGCAGGATAAGGAATTGAAGACGTCAAAAGATAATGAAATACAGAGACTTGGGAAGATGCAAGAACTCAGGTAAGATTTGACAAACCAGAATAATTTCACGCTTTGCTTCCAGCAACTTTGCTGTGCACAGTTTGCCCTTATAAAGTCTTCCCAGATGCAGCCCATTAAGGGAATCAGGGCCCTTTCCTCCCCCGTAAACCACACAACTCATGTTGGTCCCATCTGTTCCTACATGCCCCAGGATGAAGATGGGGTGGGCTGGGTCTTCCTCTGAATCCCAACAGGCCTGTGTCCTTCTACAGTTTCCTCAAAACCCACCAGAGCCACACTCCCACTCTCTGTCAGCAGTTCCATCTATCCCTCGGAAACAGATTCCAACAGAGGCATGAGAACTGTTTTTACCTATACTGCGAAGGCTTCAAGAAGGACAGAAGATGCTACCCTTTGCAATGTATAATAAAACCGTTCCGAAGCTTTTAATGTACACCAAAGGCCTTACAAGGTAGCTGCAGGGAATAAAGAAGACAAATTGCATTTTAAAACTAGGCAGAGATTCTACCTTTGAGGCGAATCTGAACAAAATGCAAATTAAATGCTCTCCCTGGGAGAAAAGGAACTGCTGCTGAGAAGAACCAGTCAATCCACCTACCAAATAGGATGACTCATCGAGGAACAATAAAGAGACATAGGCAGTCGGGAGAATAGCAAGGCTGGCAGGCAGAACCTCCTTATCACAGTGACGGTGACACACAGAGAAGAGCTTGAGAGCTAGCACCATGAAGGGATTTGATTGACTCCCTGGCAGCCATGTCATTTAATGCAAGAGAGGGAGAAGGACCGTGGAGAATTCTCAGTCATCCAGGTCTCAAAAGTGCTTTTTCAAAAGGCAGCCGGATAGTTTTCTCCTTGAGGAAGAAGGACAAAGCATCTTGTTTGTCATCCAACAAGTTTCTTCAGTTGTCAGAAAAGTTCATCGGAAAGAGAGTGTTTTTGCTGAGTTGGACATGGATTACAAGCACTGTGTATCTCCAAAAATAAGAGTCTGTGTTATATTTTTTGCCCCCCAAAAAGGCACCAGGTCTTATTTTCGGGTGATGTTATCCACTAACCTCACTTGTCTGCATCACCCTGGGCCTCTTTTTTGCTGTCAAGAGGCCTTCAGCAACTTCTTCTGCCACTGGCAAGGCTTTCCCGAAGATCTCTGCAGCCAATAACAGAGCTCTGGATCAATCCAGAGCTTTGTTATCAGAGGCCTTCAGGAAAGCCTTGTCAGCCTTGCCAGCTGCAGAAGAAATGGGCCGGCAAGGGAGGTGTCAGGGTGTGTGAGGCCTGGCTACAACTGTCCAAAGGTAAATAGTAGGGCAGCCCCACCCCCCCTTCCTACCTTAGCTTAATTTTTACCAGTCTATTCTGGAATGGGCGGGATCTTAATTAGGGCTTATTTGGGGGCAATTGTAAAAAAATCAAGCTAGGACTTACTTTCAGGGTAGGTCATATTTTCAAGGAAACAGGGTAGTCTTGGTACCACAATGGAGCCCAAAATTTTTGTTAAGTGAGACAGTTGTTCAATGAATCTTGCCCCCTTTTACGACCTTTCCTACCAAAGTTGTTCAGTGAATCACTGCAGTGGATAAGTTAGTAAACCAGTGGTTAAGTGAATCTGGCTTCCCCGTTGTGTTTGCTTGTGAGAAGGTCACAAAAAGGGGATCACATGACCTTGGGACACAGCGAGAGTCGTAAGCACGGACCAGTTGCCAAGCTTCTGAATTTTGATCACGTGATCATGGGGATGCTGTAAAGTTTGGGACGGTGAAAAACAGGTCATGTGTCACATTTTTCAGCCCTGTTGTAACTTTGAATGGTCACTAAATGAACTGTTGTAAGTTGAGGACTACCTGTACAAAGCCCCTTTGTGTAGCAAAGTGTTGTGGCCTGCCAGTGGCCAGCAATGCTGGTAGCAGACTCGAACAGTGAGGAACATGGGCCAGTCCTGGAGTCTGTGGAAGGTTCTGACGAGGGCTCTGCGTCAAAAGCAGAGATGGGGCCAGAGCCGCCTGACAGTTATCAGTTGCCTTCGGAGTTGGATATCAGTGGGGAAAAGAACAGCTGGAGCCTTTTCCCAGTGTGCACATGTGCAGAGCTGCCAAGTGAAGGGAACAGTTAAGGAACAAGGGTTGACTCGAGAGTAAAACCACAGGTGGACGGTGAATGGTCCCTCCCATAGGGAATAAAGAGGAGTGAAAGGGGAGTGGTGTTTGCAGAAGACAAATAGTTCATTAGGGTGAAGATCTGTTCATGACTTCTTACCAAGTAATTTCTGCTACAGCATGGCGTTTGGAAGATATTGGGAGTGGCAACTCTCCAAAAGGTCTGTAGTTGTGAAATCTCTTGAAAGACTGTTGGCTGGGACTTTGCTGGAGAGGAATTCACTTTATACTAAATAAAAGGGGTTTTATTGGGATGAGGAATCAGTTTCATGCTTTTGGGAAGCCTAGATCAGAACACAAAGGAGAGATATCCTTGTGGACTTGAGGTAGGCCTTAATCTTTAGGGCAGTTGGCTTAATCAACCACTAGCTCTTAAGATGTCCAACTTTGGCAACTTTAAGACTGTGGACTCCAATTCCCAGAATTCCTCAGCCAGCCACTTAATTCTGGGAATTGGAGTCTGCAAGTTGGTGGACTTCAGCTCCCAGAATTCCCCATCAAAATCAATGGGGAAGCTGGATTAGCTTAACAACCGGGTTACGAACTTATCAACTGCTGTGAATTCTGTTAACAACTCTGGCAAGAAAGAGCTTAAGATGGGGCAAAATGTCTCACTTAACAAGAGATTTTTTGGGCTCTGCGGTCATGTCAGACCTGTAGATAAAATAAAGTAAAATATTTTTTTTTTTTAAAAATGCAAGCTAAGTCTTTGTAGGAAGCCCAAAAGAGGCAACCGTTGAACCTATTTTATATTAAAAGATGCTTTATGGGTTCCGCTTCTAGACGCTTAGTTTGGCCTCAGAGAAATAGGACACTCAAAAGAGGCTGCGAAAGGAAGTGGAAGATAAGAGCACGCATGCCGCAGATGAAGATGCTTGCTTATGAAAGGGTCTCTCGAGGAGCAAGCCTACTTAAACATGAATTGTGTGAACGAAAAGGCTAAAAGCTTTCAAAAGAAGCCGTCTGAACTTGCAGAACAGCACGGAAGGTCACAGAAATTCAACAGCCGGAAGCACTGCTCTCCAGCTTGAGAGGGGGAGAAGGTACAGCATGCTCTAGAAACCACCAACACTGTTAGACTTGGAGTGATGGAAACTAAAACCTCAGAAGGGAACCGGTTATCTACTGACGTTTATTGATAGCTTCTCCCAGATCGGGAAAAGGCGGGGGGGGGGGGGGGGGGGGGAGAATCAATGCTAGAAAAAAATTTCAGAATGCAGTTAGGAGATCCAGCTATGCGGTTGGCAGAAAAACTGGGGTTTTGTGTTCCGAAAGTGAAAGAAACTTGATACCAAATGATGTAACATGAGAGAGGGAAGAGGAAGAGGAGGAGGAAGGGAGGGAGAGGGGGAAGGGAGAGAAGAGAGGAGAGGAGGAGGGGAAAGGGAAGGGAAGGGGGGAAGAGGGGGAGGAAGGAAGGGGGGAGAGGAGGAGGAAGAAGAGGAGGGGAGAGGAGGAGGAGAGGAGGGAGGAGAAAGGGGAAGAGGAGAGAAGAGAGGAGGAGGGGAGAGGAGGGGGAAGAGGCGGAGGAGGAAGAGGGGACAGGAGGAGGAGAGAAGAGAAAGAAGGGAGGAGAGAGAAGGAGGAGAGGAGAGGAGGAAGGGAGGAGGAAGGGGAGGGGAGGAGGTGGGAAGAGGGGGAGGAGAAAAGGAGAAGAGAAGAAGGAGAGGAGGAACGGAGGAGGAGAGATATTGAGTAGCAGACAAAATTCCATGAACCTAGAGCAGAATGAAATAGCAGATTTCTTCTTCCATGTCTAGATCAAACTTTAAACTGCCAGAATGAAGCCACCTTCTTGGCTTTGTCGTAGGCAAAAAAATTATTATCAGTACATGTTTCTCATAGTAGCCAACATACCAGCAGAACGGCTGGGCTTTGACAAGTGGTTGTTCAGAAGGCTGCAGGAGGCCGTCGTGGCTGAAATCGGGGTACGGGAGGGAGCTCCATTTTCGCTGGCAGAGGCATCACTGACCGGTGCTTTGCTGTTTCCGGGCCGGCCCCGTGGGCCGGATCTAAGTACCCCACAGCCCGGATCTGGCCCGTGGGCCTTGAGTTTGACAACCCTGGAGTAAGAGCTTCCACTTGAGCATACCAAGTAGTATCAGGGAGGTCAGATCTTTCAGCCATATCCTCCTCTGTTATTCCTTGCTCGATGAGCTCCTTCTTCCATCTTTTAATTCAATTTTGTTCTTGTGTACCCTCAAGAATATTTGTTCTTGCCATAAAGCTGCTCCTAGATCTGAGTCTGTGGACTTGAGGCACTATGACCCTTCGGAGATCCAATGGCAGACAGACGACGCATATTCTGAGGCGATAAGGAGCTTGCAGCTACCTTTAGTACTATTCCAATAGAATAACAGACTTGGAAGGGACCTTGGAGGTCTTCTAGTCCACCCCCCTGCCTAGGCAGGAAACCTTACACCGGGAGTCTCTAATCTTGGTAACTTTAAGACTTGTGGACTTCAACTCCCAGAATCCCTCAGCCAGCAAAGCTTCATTGTTCTAACTGTCAGGAAATTTCTCCTTCGTTCTAAGTTGCTTCTCTCCTTGATTAGTTTCCACCCATTGCTTCTTGTGCTGCCTACAGGTGTTCTGGAAAATAAGTTGACTCCCTCTTCTTTGTGGCGACCCCTGAGATATTGGAACACTACACCGCCCCCAGGTTTTTGCCAAGCACCTGAATATTAATCACGGGGATGCTGCATCGGTTTATCAATGTGAAAAATCAGCATGACTTTTCCAGTGCCATTGTAACTTGGAATGGTCACTAAATGTACTATTGCAGGGGTGTCAAACTCCAGGCCCAGGGGCCAGATCCGGCCCTCAGGGTGCTTAGATCTGGCCCCTGGGCCCGTCCTGGAAAAAGCAAAGCAAAAGCCTCTGCCAGCAAAAAGGGAGCTTGGGCAGTGGTAGGATTCAAAAATGTTTACTACCGGTTCTGTGGGCATGGCTTGGTAGGCGTGGCTTAGTGGGCGTGGCAGGGGAAGGTTACTGCAAAATCCCCATTCCCTCCCCAGTCCACTAACCTGCTTTCCAGCTCCGTTCTCCTGGGCAGGGCAACAAAACAAGACCCAGCCGATCAGCTGGGACTCAATGGGAGGCAGAGAAGAGACGGGGGCGGAGCCAGTCAAAGGTGGGATTGGCCGGTTCTCCGAACGACTCAAAATTTCCACTACCGGTTCTCCAGAACTGGTCAGAGCCTGCTGAATTACCACTTCTGAGCTTGGAAGAGGGCAGAGGGCTGCAGGAGGCCGTCGTGGCCAAAAACAGAGCCTCGGTGAGTGACATTGAGCTAGCCACGCCTACCCTGGCCATGCCCCCTTGACCCTAAAGTCAAACACAACCCTGACTTGGCCCTCAATGAAATCAAATTTAACACCCCTATACTATTGTAAGTCGAGGTTCACCTGTACATTGAGAGGATACATTTGTCATTTTAGCCATCGTGATGTCATTTTTACGATCAGCTATCTATAAAAACACATTTGAATTTATATTTCAAAAGCTTCCTTCATACATTACCAAGGTTTTGTCTAGCTAGCTTTATTCACTGTATTTTAATTTCATTTTCACTTAATTTTCAAGTTAACATGTTGCCACCTATTGGTTCACTCTGATAACTGATGTCGAAAAAAGGACCTTATAATACAGATCAGTGATGGCAAACCTTTTTGTTATCATGTGCTAAAAGGGTGCGTGCATGCGCACATGCGTGCCTGCACCCATAATGCAATGTACACGTGACCCCCCCACACGCTGCCCCCGCCCGTTTGCGTGCGGGGGCCCTCACGCGATCCCATGTGCATGAGGCTGTCCCGCACTCCCCCCACCCCCTGCGCATGTGCCCTGGCCCCGCGTATGCATGGCAGATACCTGAAAATCAGCTGGCTGGCGGGAGGCGCGCACACATGCGCAATGGAACTTCCGGCATGTGTGCCATTTCCAGCACACGTGCCATAGGTTCGCCATCACGGATATAGGTACTCCTTGAGTTACGAATGTAATGGAGCCTGCCGATGACATTTGTAACCCAAGGATTCATAGGAGTGAATCGCGTAACTCGACTGTGATCACTCCCTCCTTTTGCCCACGCATTCGCTAATTGAACGTGCAATTCGTTAAGTGCACATGAGGTATTTCAGGGTGAGGAAAGGCCACGGGGGGGGGGAGCTAGTGATGTAACAGGCCACCTGCTTAAGACTACCCAAGGTCTCCCACGACCCACAGATACTTCATGCAATTGCTTCCTACCCCCTCTCCATCCTGCCATGCCAGGCTCAATTGTGGTCGTAAGTTGAGGAATACCTGTCTTTTAATTATATATATTTTATATTTTACACTGTATAATATGCCTTATTTTAATTGTGATGTTTCTGACACAAATAAACAAACTGCCCAAACCCCAAGTAGTTTTATTTCCTCTTCTCTGGAATTACCTACCGTCCAGAAGTACATAAAACAAGCTTTGATTTGAGACCATCAAAACCAAACTACAGCACACAAGCATAACATAGCTTAGCTTGCCAAAGACATGAAAAAGAGAGAGGAAAGGGCAGCCTTGAGATTTCACCAATGGTTGCACAGCATGAAAGAATCAGAACATTTTGTCCTGCTTGTTTTTATGCGTTGCTCTGAATTTTACTGAAGCCTCTATTTCTCTCTCAAAAAAAGAATTATTTCAAAAGTGCTTTATAGTTATCAATGAAAGTAAGAACCTCTTTCATTCTGAACACCAAAACAAAACCTCCCCCCTTTACAAAGTTACAATGGAAAAAGCTTGAGCGATTCATGTTTCAGGAAAACAAAACTTAAAACATTTCAAAAAGTGGGTGATTTATTTATCTCTCTCAACATTAATTTGTTCATCCTAATTTCAGAAAAATTGGCCAAGGGGATATCAGTCCTATCAGTGTTTTGTTATACATATCCAAGTTTAAACACTTTGCAAGCAATGTTGAAAATATATTCTTGTTGTTTGTTTTCCTTGATCGATACAGAAAAGTTAAATAAAAAATAATTCCCTTAAGTCAAAATTTTGTATTGGTTGGGAGATATACAGCACTCAAAACCAATGAATACAACAGTCCTATCAATGGGGTTTGTTACAGATATCCAAGTTTAAACATTTTGCAAGCCATGTTGAAAATATATTCTTATTTCTGTTTGTTTTCCTTGATCGTTATGGAAAAGTTCAATAAAAAATAACCACCGTAAGTCAAATTTTTGTATTGATTGGGAGATATACAGCACTCGAAACCAATGAATACAACAACCATACTTATGGTCACAAAATTAAATATTAGGACAGAAAAACCTCTTAGGGCAATTCCTTATGACAAAATACTTGAAATAATGTGGAATGAAACATGCTTAGGTAAAATTCCATGCTTGGATCACTCACTCATATGTGTATTTAGCAGCCATAGCTAAATATCTGAAATATGTTAGCCGCATCAGTTTGCAAAATACCAATTTTAAAAAAATTAATGCATTGATTGTATCTTTCTGAAGCCTCCAGTTATTATAGTAAACAATTGGTGGAGCACACATAAATGAGGTAATGACATTTTATTAATGCAACTATTCATACTGACCACTTCCTTTTTTTGGGAAACCACAAAAGGAAGGCAGCTTTTCCACTGCCAGCACAAAAACAATTTAGCTGGCCAACTGAGAATTAAACTAGTAATTTTAATTAATGGTATATAATGATATCAGACTATATATACATAATTTGATATCATGCAGCAACAAGCAGCAACGCTGTCCCAGTTTCCAGTGAGGCAAGCTTTTCTAACTTCTATTGACCAATGGCAATTCTGTTTCAGCTTGTTTAAGCTCACATTATTCTGCTTATCAAATTTAGGCAGCATTCCAGAATTTGGCACTGAATGGCAAAGAACAACACAACTTATGAATCTAAAGAATTGATCATTACTTGTGGGGTCCTTGGTGCTCTCTGAGCTTGGTTGTTTTCTTGCAGACGTTTCATTAACCAAGTAGGTAACCTCATCAGTGCTAGGAAGGAGGGAGGTTTGCAGAGGGAAGGAGGAGAAGGAAGAGGAGAGTGGAGAGGGAGGAGGACTATGGAGGTCCTTGGTGCTCTCTGAGCTTGGTTGTTTTCTTGTAGATGTTTCATTACCCAACTAGACAACATTATCAGACAACCAAGCAGAGAGGACTGTTCAACCCTGAGTTACAAACACAGGTAGACTTACATTCGTTTAGTGACCATTCCAAGTTACAACAGCAAAACAGTGACTTATGACCATCTAAAAAAAGATAACGGTAAAGGTTCCCTTCGTATATACATGCTAGTTGTTTCCGGATCTAGGGGATGGTGCTCATCTCCGTTACAAAGCTGAAGAGCCAGCGCTGTCCAAAGACATCTCCATGGTCATGTGGCCGGCATGACTAAATGCTGAAGGCGCACGGAACGCTGTTCCCTTCCCACCAAAGTGGTTCTTATTTTTCTATTTGCATTTTTACATGCTTTCGATCTGTTAGGTTGGCAGAAGCTGGGACAAGGAATGGGAGCTGACTCCATTACACGATGCTAGGGATTTGAACCGCCGAACTGCCGACCTTTCTGATCAATAAGCTCAGCGTCTTAGCCACTGAGCCACCGTGTCCTTGTTTATGACCATCTATGCTGTTCTAGTCTATTCTCTATTCTATCTCTATTCTATTCCTATTCTATCTCTACTCTGTTCTGTTATAGACTATTCCATTCCATTCTGTATTCTATCCCAACCTACCCTACCCTACCCCTACCCCATCCCTACCCTATTCTGGTTTGAACTATACAATTCCAAGGTACCTTTTACACCTTAAGTTCTATACAGTACAATAATTCTAAATCCTTCCCCATAACATTTAATTTCTAGCTTTGTTTTAGTGAAATATATGTGGATTCAGAGCCCTGGAGGGAAAGCTTACACCCACACCCTTCTTTTCTGTGGCACAATCTCCCAGGATTTTGTTGGTACCTGTTGGTCAGAAAAGCAGGAGTTAACTCATCAGTGTGGTCCTGTCCGTATGTTTAGGCCAAGTCAGATGATGAATTGTATTGTTTTGCATTTTAAATAAATTGTATATATTTTGTTGGGGAATTGAGCATTCCAATAGGCTGTTTTGTTAACCATTTCAGACTTGCACTAAAAGATTGTTGAAGCGGTCATATAGCAAAAAGCTTTTTAGATTCTTGATTGGGTCATCAAAATTCTGGCTTGTAGCCAGAAATTTACACAAGAAATATCTATCTAGCAGCTGATGAAAAAGAAAAGTGAAAAGGACCATTCATATATAGCACAGTGCAGCAAGAGATGTAATCAGGTTAGGCTGTTCAATTGAGTGTGACTCCAAAAATAAAATATCTGAACAAAGTGCAGACTGGAAAACAAAATCCTTCTTTAAATGAAAACTCAATTTACTTCCAGGGAAACATATCCGGTTTCAGATAATTTAGCTTCTTGGAGTTGAAAAGAAATAAGAACTGCCAAGGTGCAATTCAGAAAATAATATATTATTCAGTTTTAGGATTACCCAAACAAGATTCATTTTTCCAACTCAACTTCCCAACTGTAACATACAGTATAAGGCAGAATTGCAAAACAAAAAACAATAAACGGCTGCCAAGCCTGACACACAGCCTGAGGATGGCAGGGATTCTGAGATTCTGCCGAAATGTCGCTATATTTTTAAAAGCACAAATATTAAGACGTGGGAAAATACCCGAAGAAACTTAAATACCATACATACACACGCACACATACACACACACAGTATATTAAACCATCTGTGAAGACCCAGATGGGGCAATATGCTGACTCCGTAAAAACCGCTTAGAGAGGGCTGTACAGCACTATAAAGCAATATTTAAGTCCAAGTGCTATTCTATCGCTATTTAATAATATGCAAAAGTCAGCTAGATTTGTAACAGGTTACTTTATAATCAAACAGCAAAATATCAAACAAAAGACAGGAAAAGAGGGTCATTTTTTTAAAAAAAGAAAGACGCTAGAATGTTATTAGACCGAATACCAGCAATCATTTGGACAGAAATACATCATCCTGCAGGAATTGCCAAAGTTAAACTTCAAAGTTTCCTTATCAGAACTGAACAAGATTGAGTGGCTCTCTTAGATATCAAACATTCTTCTGTGCAGGGCAAAAATGCTCGTATGAAAATGAGAGAAGAGAAAAATCTAGGAGAAATCTACCATTAAAGAGCTGCAATCCAGGTCAAGGGCTCGCTATCTCTAGAAAGATTCTTTTAACTAGCTTGGGAGAAAAAAATCGGGCCGACAGGTCATAATTATTCAAGACCATGGTATATCTCCAGCAGGAAATAAACATCTTAGGCAGGATTAACCGCCTCCAAGAATTATCTGAGCTGCCTAATTTGAACCAGTGTTTTTACTTGGAAGGTGATCCCACCAGCTTCAACAAAGGGAAGGTTGAGTTCCAAGTGAAAAACAGCATCAGGTCTTTGTAAAGCTGCCCAGAGTCACAAAGGGTGAGTTGGGCGGCTGTATAAATCATAAGAAATTGGATGGAGTTGTTTCCAATGCTTTTTTTTCTCCCCCTTTACAGGTAGTCCTTGACTTACAATGGTTCGCTTAGGGACCATTCAAAGTTACGGCACCGGAAAAAGGGACTTACAACCATTTTTCACACTTACAACTGTGGCAGCATGCCCAGGGTCAGGGGCTCGGGAACTGACTCACACTTATGACAGCTGCAGTGTCCCATTGATTCCCTTTTGCAACCTTCTGACAAAAGTCAATGGCAAATCCAGATTCATTTAACCAAACTGCAGTGATTCACTTAACAAATGTGGCATGAAAAGTCGTAAAATGAGAAAAAATTCACCTACAGAAACGTTGGGCTTAATTGAGGTCTACCTGTAATAATACAGCTGAAGTTTCATCACTTTGGACTAAATAATGTCACTGAGTTAGGGACAAACATGTTGCTACTGGAGCTAGCAAACTGGATTATAGCATTGGAAATGCTTAAATGTGATTTTTTTCCCTTCATCGGTTAACTATTGGGGTGAAACTATATAACTAATGACTTGCTCAGCATACATACAATTTATTTATCTGGCAGGTATAAGGACAGCTGAAAGTTCTTGTTGAAAAAGACCTGTTTTTGTTTTCAAATAATTAATGTCAATTTTTCATTCCTTACAAAATCTTGCTGAGGCTCATCTGAAGGCTGACTTGGAACAATGACAAACAGCTGCATCCACACAATGAGAAAAATGGATATGGATTTATCGCTCAATATGAAGGATGAAACTCACTTCTGGACAGTATTAACACAGAGCTGAATGTATAGAGAAAAGAAACAAGCACTGGTTCATTTTAAGATGGGAGGAGACCTCTAAAAGTAGCATATCTTACCTGCATATGGTAATTGTCAAGGAACTTAAGAATTTGACTAAGTAAACAGGGATGACAATTATAGTCATCAATTTGTCCCAATTCTTTTTCCTGGATATTAAATCAAGGGACACCTTCAAATCAGTGAAGGCAGTTAACAACACACGAATGGCTTAAATATTTTTCATGAGCTTATGTGGCCTTATGCATTGAACATTGTCTTGGTGTAGCCAATGTGAAAATTTCCCCTAGGCTGGAAGAAATAATCACGGATAATCCTCAAGTGTAAAGCAAACAAAGTATTAAACCTTACTCCTAGATTTTATGTACTTTGTGGGTATGTCCGTGTGGTTTAATTCCTTACAGTAGGAAACTAGGCTGCTGTTTTCCTCTCCGTTTATTTTATTTTTATTTCCCAATATGCCCAGGTATCCCATGGCAATTTCATATCCAATACTAACCAAGCCTGAGACAGCTTAGATAAGGCTAGATAAGGTGCTGTACATAAAGATAAGTATGAAAACCAAATTTTCCACTAGAAAACAGGAAGTGATTCAATTTCTAATCCAGGTGATAATCCAGGGAGGGGGGAAATATCAAATCAGAACCTTGTCAGCAATAACTTTTCCTCTTGTGTTTTTATCCAGATGAACTATTTGGTTGCCAGTTCTAAACCGGCTGGATTCCTTTTAGCATTTTTAGAAACAGCAGAAGACATGGCAGCTCTCAAGCCTGTCATTACAGCCAGATCTGACTTACTATAAGGATTGATCACACATGAGGGAACAGCCTTAACTTCTGAAGTATGATGCTCTTGGTCACTATTAAAATCTGGATATTAAAATCTGGAGTCAAAAGAACTTTGCCAATTGCCAAATGAGTTTTCCGAAAAATACAATCTAATTTATCATAGATACATTTCTGTTTCTTGAGATGCGTTCTTACTGAGTAAAACCACTTTTGGCTTCTTAGGATTTTCACATTGTTTATCTTTATGGTGTCCCTGCCAGACATTAATTCAATCAATCAATCAATCAATCAATCAATCATAACTAGACAGTGTCGAGACACTGAAGTGATGAACTGAACTTCAAAAAAAAGTGACTAAACAACATGGAAGACAACACAAAAGGACAATACTAAATCCAAAAGCCAAGGTATTTAATAAAAGTCCAAAGCCACCAGCACAATTTCCCTAAAAACACCCAGGAAATAGCCTGTAGCGTAGTTCTGGCTGAAATTGAAAAATGTTTGATTTAGCAGCTACATTGCTACAATTTGCAGCAAAGGCTCCTGTCACCCAATGCTTCTCTGTAGGCAGAGAAAGAACCCTGAAAACTAATATAACAAGGGGGGTGGGGGGGAATTAGCTTGAGTCCTTTAT
This sequence comes from Pseudonaja textilis, assembly GCF_900518735.1. The sequence continues at coordinate 45,822,252 of NW_020769308.1, read as the reverse complement.
CCTAAGGAGGAACTAGCAATGCATATTATATAATGTCACCTAAATCATTAAAATGATACAACCCTTCAGGGACAACCAGATCCCTGGCAGCGATGCCAAAAAATTTCTATATCAAAGCTACCTTGTGATTGAAGCATCTTAAAACGGGAGTATCATATACTTGGAAAATCCAATCTATATTGGGAAACAAAGCATTAAATTAAGCAGACCACAAGGCATCTTTTAAAAAAAGTGCACTAAATCTTCCCAATTGAGGAGGAGGAGGAGGAGGAGGAGGAGGAGGAGGAGGAGGAGGAGGAGAAGAAGAAGAAGAAGAAGAAGAAGAAGAAGAAGAAGAAGAAGAAGAAGAAGAAGAAGAAGAAGAAGAAGAAGAAGAAGAGGAAGAACTACTTTATTGTCATTGTACAAGTACAATGAAACTGTGGATGCACCCAGCAACTATTTGCAATACAATAAAACCAAAGCACTTAAAGATGAAAATAAGAAAAATAGAGTAAATAAATAAAAATAGAAAGATGCACAACTCAAAACTGGGGCTTCCTTTCACCTAGTCAGTTATCAACAATTTTCTTTGACAAGCACTCTTGCATGAAGCAAGCCAGGGCCATTCACATCAACATTTGGATGCAAGATTTTTGGGGAAGCATCAGATCACCAGATCTTGTTGGCTCCCATTCATTTCCCCTCCCTCAAAATTCAACCCCAGGCTATATTGGGGCAGCTTTATAGGCCAAAATAAGGAAGGTGTTTGTTGGAATCCCTCCGAGAAGGAAGATTAAATGCTTAGGGCATAAAAATCAGTGTCAGGAATAGCAGAAAAGGCTGGAGGAGTTATCCAGCGCTATTCACACATGCACATCAAAGATATCTTTGCAACGAAATGCAGCAATAAAAACAGATGCCAGGAGGAAAGAAAAAATAAAAGACGACCCTGTGGGTCAAGAAATGTCAGCACCCAAGCTGGACTCCTGCAAAAACCCAGAAGGAAGGCAGATGCACCCCGTTTTCCAACTGTCACAAAACGAGGCTTGAACACGGAAAAACGAACAGCATTCCCAAAGACACGGAACAAAAACGTCCCATAGAAAGAGGGTGAGATCCTGAAAGGTGATGGATGAAGATAAGTTTCTTGCGTGCAAAATGCAAATGCACCGAAGAGACACCCCCCCACTTCCTCCATTCACCTAGGGACAAACCTGGCACAACGCAACAACACAAGCACACCGGTCCATACTCACTTTTTGTGATGCGGTGGGTGCTTCTCCTTCCTGCCGGGAGCTGCGGGGTGCTTGGGGCGGCGCCTCCGGGCCTGCAAGGCCAGCACTGCCGGACGTTAAAAGGGAGGAGAAGAAAAAGAAAAGAAACCAAAATACAAATTATTGGAGGCAGGCAGCACGCGGGCGCCCGCTTGACGATGCAAGGGATGTCCCCCGTTTCCCCCCCCCCCCCCCCCGCGACTAGTCTAGAGCCTCCGCCCGGCGACCCGAATCTCTCCGGGGACCGGAGGGACCCTTCGCCGGCCCTCCCCAGCCGTACCTTTCCGGGAGCTCATCACTCTCCGGCCACCTCGCCTGGCCCGGAGCCACACGCGCAGCTCCCTCCAGCTCCTCCCCGCCGACTCAGGCCGCCAACGCCGGGCGCCAACTCCAGAAGGGACACCGGGGCCGCCTCACGCCCAGCCGCGCCTGCGCGGTTGCGCCGCCCCGAGAGAGGCGGAGCCGGAGGGAAGGTCGCTAGGTAACCGGAGGGGCCGAGCCTCAGGGAGCCACGCCTTTCCTTCTACTATCTCCTCCCCCCTCCACACGGAGGCTCAGGCGGGTTGACGTCACCCTCGGAGGCAGGTTTGCCGGTCCATCCAGTGTTTGCATCTTTTTTTGGGGGGGGGGAGGACGGAATTCTCTGTGCATTGATTACTCAGAATACAGCTGGAAAGGAAGTCTTGGAAGTCTTCTAGTCCAGCCCACCCTTGCAAAAAAGAGCAGGGAGGGAAATTAAACAGCCACAGGAAACCCTTGTTTTATAACAGCTCATTTAGTGACCGTTTGAAGTTACAGAGGCACTGAAAAAGTGACTTCTGACCGTTTTTCACATTTTATGACCCTTTCAGCAACCCCCAGGGTCACATCCTTGGCAACTGGCTCATATTTATGACGGTTGCTACCTCCCAGGGTCCAGAGATCCCCTTTTGTGACCTTCCGACAAGCAAACTTAATGGGACAGCCTGATTCACTTAACAACTAAGTTACTAACTTAAAACCTGCAGTGATTCACTTAACAACGATGGCAAGAAAAGGTCCCAAAATGGGATAAAGCTCACTTGGCAACTGTCTCACTTAGCAGCAAAACCCTTGGGCTCAACTATGGTCGTAAGTTGAGGACTACTGGTATTATCCTTCCTTTCTTGTGTATGCTTTTTCCAGGTCAGTTAAATATGAATTATTTTGTGATTGTTGAATGATTGATTGAATTATTCATTGCAGATTAAGGTTAGGGAGTTTCCCACTAGGGACTTCGAAAAGATCTTGGAAAGAAAGATAACGCTCATATTGTTTTTAGATTTTTATCTTACCTTTATTACTTTATAAGCAAATCAAGACAGCAAATATACCTAATACTCGTTCCTCTTCCTATTTTCCCCTCAACAACCACCCTGTGAGCTGAATTGGATTGCGACAGGACTGGCCCAGGGTCAATGTAACAGCTATTTATGACAGTTTTGCCAAAAACCAACATTTATTTCTGGTTTTTTGGCAAAATCAGCCTATAATGAACAATGTTTGCTTAGTGACTATAACAATTGTCACAAAACAAACCAGATTGGTTACCTTGTGACCTGCTTTTCAATCTTTTCACTGGCCATTACATAGAACTGCTAATTGTCTTCACTCTGCCAGCTGCAAATAGATAGATAGATAGATAGATAGATAGATAGATAGATAGATAGATAGATAGATAGATAGATAGATGGTATTCACGGGTACTTACATGTATGGTATTCAGCTTTGTTCGGGTATTTTCCCACGTCATTGTAGTTGTGCTTTTAAAGTTGTAGCAACGTTTTGGCAGAATCTCATCTGCCATCATCAGGCTTCCAGTTGTGTCCGACACAACCAGAGTACGTAAGTACCCGTGAAAACTTAACAAAACACACATATATATATATATGATTTCCCAACACCCTGATATTTTAATACAGTTAGAAGAGTCTGATCTTCATTGCATTTCAGATGAAGAACCCAAAGAAAATGAAAAGGCTGGTTAATTGTATGTGATTCATATGGAAATTGTGAGGTCCCTGGTGCTCTCGGAGCTTGGTGGCTTTCGTGCAGACATTTCATTACCCAACTGAGTAATATCATCAGTGCTAAAGGTGGGTGAGGTTGCTCTCTGTTTATGTAAAAGAGGCTAACCTGTCAGTGTTGACGGATGTGTTCTTGGTGGTTCCATTATTAGATTGTTTTTACTGTTTGTTTGTCTGTGTTGATAGTTCCTTGATTGGAGTATTGTTTACTTCTTGATTATTGGTCTAGTGTTAATCTTAATTTTAATCTATTCTCATCTGGGTGTTAACTGCTAGCAAGAAGGTGTTTTTGTCTATTTCCTTTTTGGCTTTTTGATTTTGAACTTTGATGATCATATTATTTTCCTATTGCAGTGGAAATTAGGATGCATGGCAAATTCTCTAAACTCAAGTGTTTCTGACTTTGTTTCTAACTAAATCTTGATTGCTTTTGTGGCTAAATTTAAGTGTGTAAGCTTAGATGCTGATTGTTTCTTTGTACACAGAAGCAACATTTAACTCTTAATGCTTACCGTTCCTTTTCCAAATTCCTCTTTAAAACCTCCTGTTTTGGAAGTACCCACAACTTCTGAAGGCAAGTTGTTCCACAAATTGATTGTTGTGTCAGGAAATTTCTCCTAGAAAGTGCCAGAAAGAGGAACCAAGATGATGAGGGGATGATTGGAGACTAAAACATATGAAGAACAGTTGCAGGAACTGGGCCTGGCTAGTCTAGGAAAGGGAAGGACCAGGGGAGACAGGAGAGCAGTCTTCCAATATTTGAGGGGCTGCCACAGAGAGGAGGGGGTTCAATCTGTTTTCTAAAGCACCTGAGGGCCAGACAAGGAATAATGTATGGAAACTGATCAAGGAGAGATTCAACCTGGAAATGAGAAATTTTCTGACAGTGAGAACAATCAACCAATGGAACAGAAGTTGCCTTCAGAAGTTGTGGAAACTTTCAAGAAGAGACTGGACTGCCATCTGTCAGAAGCAGTGTAGTGTCTCCTGCTTGTGCAGGAGTTGGATTAGATGACCTCCAAGGTGCCTTCCAACTCTTCTGTTATTCGTCACTTGGGAAAAGCACCTTTGGGACAACCACGACTTGGATGGTTGAATATCTTTACAGAGGTTTTAGCTATACAATTGGGGATGACACCCTTCAAAGGGTGTGGGAGTACAAACAGATTTCCAGGGGGGGAAATGGTAGACTACACTACCATTTGCACTACTCAGCTGACCCTGAGGACACAGATAAACCTCCAAGTGGCCACAACTCTAAATAGAGTGTCAGCATCTTTTTTTATAACGTGGTGACCAAAACTGGATGCAGTACTCTAGACGTGGTCTTAAGGCTTTATAGGGCTTTATAGAGTGGTTTAAGTACCTCCCTCTCGATTGTATCCCTCTGTTAATGCAGTTTAGGATTGCATTAGTTTTTGTGGCTGTTGCTATATTCTGCTCTTATTTAGCTGGTTGTCCACTAAGACTTCAAGATCCCTCTCACAGTCACTGCTATTGAGCCTGATTTCTCCCAATCCATATTTGATTTTTCTTGCCTGAGTGTAAGATTTTACTTTTCCCTATATTGGATTTGTTCAAGTCTGTCAACAAGATCCCTCTGGATCTTTTTTTAAATCATTTATTCTTTTTTAGATACCTCTAGATCTTTTTTTAAAAAACCATTTATCTTTTTAATTTAGATCCCACTGGATCTTTTTTTAATCATTTATCGTTTTTATTTAGATCCCTCTAGATTCTTTTTTAAAAATCATTTATCCTTTTAATTCCTCTGGATCTTTTTTAATCATTTATTGTTTTTATTTAGATCCCTCTGGATCTTTTTAAAAAACCATTTATTTTTATTTAGATCCCTCTGGATTTTTTTTTTAATCATGTATCCTTTTTATTTAGATCCCTCTGGATCTTTTTTAATCATTTAACATTTTTATTTAGATCCCTCTGGATCTTTTTTAATATTTTAACATTTTTATGTAGATCCATCTGGATCTCGAGCCTATCATAGGGTGTTGCTATTCCTGCTATATTCATGAAGGCTAAAGCTGTTCTCGCCTGAGATCCGGGAGGAGATCAATTGATCCTGCAAAGTGACCGGCCCCGTCCGATGCAAGACCCCGGGGCGGACCCGCAGCCCTGCGCAGAAGCCCAGCGTTGCCCGCCGCGGAGCTCCGCCTTTGCCCGCCCATGCTTCTTCCCTGCTCCGGAACGGCTCTACTGCAGGCCGCCAGTCGAGGAAGGCCTTCTCGTTCCCGCCCGGCCCAGAGGCGGTGTGGGAAGCCTGCAAAGGGGCCGATCGGGCTCCGTTCTCCGCGTCCCCTCAGCCCGGTAAGCGCGCTTGGCGGGGCCCGGAGGAAGAGGAGGCGGCGCCGTTTGACCAGCCTAGCTGGGGAAGAAGGACGCGGCTCCCCTGCCCCGGCGCCTCTCCGCCTCCGGACGGGCCATATGGGCCGATGCCTCGGCCGAGGAGCCCCTTTTCCCTTTTGCAAACGCCTGGAGAAGGGCTGGGGGAAGAGGGGGAGCTCAGTCAGGGGGCTTATGGGGAGGAGGTGGGGGAGCCTTTCTGCTACCGTGTTCCCTAGTAGTGCTGGGGCTTCCTCCCCAGCCAGAAGGAGAAAGATCAGTGGATTTTGCATTGGGAGTGTTCATAACCTTGGAAGTGTCTCTCTCTCTCTCTCTCTCTCTGTCCCTCGCTCTCTCACCATCTATCAACCTACCTACTTACAAGTATCTACCTACCTGCCTGTATCTATCTAAATATCTGTTTATCACCTTATCATCTACCTACCTACTTATCTACCTACTGGTATTTACCTACCTACCGGTATCTATCCATCTATCTATCTATCTATCTATCTATCTATCTATCTATCTATCTATCTATC
>NW_020769308.1:45782955-45794274 GCF_900518735.1 Pseudonaja textilis | reverse complement strand
TTCCTTCCTTCCTTCCTTCCTTCCTTCCTTCCTTCCTTCCTTCCTTCCTTCCTTCCTTCCTTCCTCTGTTATTCCTTTTCTCATTCTCCTTCCTGGTGGTGCAGTGGTTAGAATGCAGTATTGCAGGCAAACTCTGCCCACTGCCTAGAGTTCGATCCTGACCAGCTCCAGGTTGACTCAGCCTTCCGTCCTTCTGAGGTGGGTAAAATGAGGACCCAGATTGTTGGGGGCAAGAGGCTGACTCTGTAAACCACTTAGAGAAGGTTTTAAAGCACTATAAAGCGGTATATAAGTTTAGTGCTATTGTTAAAAGTCATAAAATGGAGTGGGGGTGGACTTTTAACACGTAGCAGCATAAGTGTGTGTTCAATTGTGGTCGAAAGTTGAGGACGACCCGTAAACCATTCTTACCTTTTTTTCGGTCAAAATTTTGTTACAGTTGAAAGGGGTTCCTTGGTAAAATGCCGAGAGGAATGGGCACGGACGAAAGACCCCGCGGCAGCCTTTAAGACCCTGCTTCAGAAAAGATGCGTGGAGGGCCAATTACTCTGGGGACTTTCTAAATACGGCCTGAAAAATATCGTCTCCGCTTTTAATATGGTAAGTAAGAGGGGGAGGTTTACACCCAGGTCAGTGTTAGAGTGGGGTTTGAAGACTCTTTCTGGACAGGCTGAGCAAATATAGGCAGTCCTTGACTTACAACGTACAAAGAATGCACACACACACATACACAGCATAATACTCAGCTTTAAAAAAAAAAGGAGAGAAAATACAGGGTACTTTTGGCCGAGATAGAAAGAAAAGAACAACTAAATATTTACTAATTATTGTGCTTTCTCAAAACATGAGTCTTTACTGTAACTAAACGTAAGATCTAACTAAAACATCCTATAGCCTTTGTTTCTTGTTATTATATTGGGAAAGATGTTCAACCTGAGGAAAATCCAATCTGATATTAAGATTCAATTTCCCTCAGGAAATACACTGCTATTGACTGTTACCACGGATATGCTTATCTGTTTATAAGCCTCTTGTTTTGTACATTCTTGCTGCATTCCTGTCTTTGATTATAGGTGCACTATTTTGATACAAGACACTGATTGAATAAATCAGTAAATAAAGTGAAGTATATGCAGCAGATAATGATACTTTTTCTCTTACAGATAACAAGAAATTATCGTTTGATGTATATTCATAGTTACCAGAGTTATGTATGGAACAACATGGTGAGCCAAAGAATAGAAGAATATGGGCTGAGAGCAGTTCCAGGGGATCTGGTACTAAAAGGAGGTAAAATATTAACAATTCTTTGGGATCTGCAGATCAGAAAAATCTTTGAATGCAACTTGCGTATTGTTCAAATATTTGGATAATTCTCTGTTCTTCCAGCTTTGTTCTTTTCCTTCTTATTTACTTGGCAATAGCAATGAAAATTAAGAAAAGTCATAAAGTGGGGCAGGACTCACTTAACAAATTTCTCACTCAGCAACATACATTTTAGGCTCAGTTGCGGTCGTACGCCTTGCAGACAAGGCGTCCCTACAGGTAGTCCTGGACTTACAATCACAATTGAGCCCAACATTTCTGTCGTTAAGGGAGACATTCGTTAACTGAGCTTTGCCCATTCTATTGACCTCCCTTACACCTGAGTCGATCAGTTAATAACACGGTTGTTAAGCGAATCTGGCTTCTTCATTGGTTTTGCTCGTCAGGAAGTTGCAAAAGGAATCACATGACCTCGGGACAAAGGTCATAAGTATGGGTCAGTTGCCAAGCATCTGAATTTTGATCATGGGGATGCTACAAAAGTCCTAAGTGTGAACAATGATCCTAAGTCACTTTTTTTCAGTGCCATTGTAACATTCGCTAAATGAACTGTGGTAAGTCGAGAACTACCTGTAGTTTGACCCACAATGTTTCCTCCCATGGCAAGACTCCCCTCTGGCATCATTTGTACTCCCTCTGCCCCTTAAGTCAGTATAATTCCACCACATCCCGCAAAGGTGGGTCAGAAGGAACAGGAGTTATTATAAGGGTTGGGATGGAGCAACTTCCAGAACCAGTCGATCTGGTTCAGATGCTGCACGGTGAATCCACTGCAACACTAGTCTATAAATTGGGATGATGTAAACATATCACCAGAAGCTCCTGCTAATAGGTGTTTTTTATCAGGGCAACCTGGTCTACCCAAATACGGGACTGATCACACTGCTACTGCTTTCGCCTTTCAGCCCCAATCCAGGAGCCTTCACAAGAAGTCGCTTTCATGACAAACTATTTTTGTGTTAAAAAGTAAAGGTCCCCCTCGCACATTCGTGCTAGCCGTTTCCGGCTCTAGGGGACGGTGCTCATCTCCGTTACAAAGCCAAAGAGCCAGCGCTGTCCGAAGACGTCTCCATGGTCATGTGACCAGCAGGACTAAACGCCAAAGGCGCACAGAACGCTGTTCTCTTCCCACCAAAGGAGTCCCTATTTTTCTACTTGCATTTTTTACATGCTTTTGAACTGCTAGGTTGGCAGAAGCTGGGACAAGTAACGGGAGCTCACTCCGTTATGTGGCATTAGGGATTCAAACCGCCAAACTGCTGACCTTTCTGATCGACAAGCTCAGCGTCTTAGCCACTGAGCAATCACAAAAATTAACCTCTTCCCCTGGTATAGCCGACAAAGTGAGGAGAGCCCGTGGCTTAGAGGTTAATACATCTAATTAATACAGGGGTGTCAAACTCAATTTCATTGAGGGTCGCATCAGGGTTGTGTTTGACCTTGGGAGGGCTGGGGGGGGCATAGCCAGGAGGGCGTAACCAGCCCTAACCTAATATGTAAGTAGCCCGAGTTCAAATCCCAGAAGGGTATGGCTGGCTGATGAGAGCTAAATAGCTTGAAATAGATCTATACTGGTCTCCCTTTATTTCTTTGTCGGTAAATATAAATTTAACATAAAACTAGTTTTTGCTAGTAGGCTTTCCTAGGTTTGTTGTTAGGCCGTCTTAATTCAAATTGTGTTTGGTCTTCCTTTTCTTTCCTTTAACTGTGGCTTCTTTTAAAGGAACTCTGTTCTGACCTGTTTTTGAAGGACCCTTTTTTTAAAAAAAGAAAAGAAACAGTTGAGAGGATTGGCAAAAAATAACACACTATGGGAAACCTTCTCTTTTGACTTTTAAGGAACAGCTGTTCATATCGAAGAGGTGGATGTGGATAATTACACCATCCATGATGTTGTCATGCCACTGCCTGGCTTTGATGTGATTTATCCAAAGCATAAAAGTAAGAGTTTTGTTCAGAATTATGCCCTAATTGAGTAACAACCCAAAGGGAGAAAATAGAGGAATAAATTCATGGACAAGTCATGTACGATGACATTCATAACTTTCTGTAGGGTGTTATATGCATATTAAATTTCTCATTTGTTACTGAATGTGTTTAATTGTTTGTTAATCGAATTTATATGGCTGCCCATCTCATGAAAAATGACTCTGAGCTTCAAGCAGCAATCCAGTAAAAACAAATTGAGTTTGAAATCTTATAGCTCGTTCACATTAAATCTTGATTAATTAACTGGATTTTTCATTTAATCTTGATATTATTAAGATGGAATCTACCAGAAGAATAAAGTAATAAATTCAGTGTCTGTAATATCAGTAGCATGCTAGGTAGGTGTTATAATAGTTATATCTAACAAAAATTAAAACTGATAAAAGAGAATATTTGTAGCTTAGGGTTGAATTGTGGAGGGCCTTGGTCTCTCTGAGCTTGGTTGTTTTCTTGCAGATGTTCCATTACCAAACAAGGTAACAGATCAGAACTGATGAGGTTATCTAGTTTGGTAATGAAACGTCTGCAAGAAAACAAGCAAGCTCAGAGAGACCAAGACCCTCCACAAAAATAAAACTCAACTGTGATATAACTGAGATTTTTTTTTCTGTGGTGGAAGGGTGACTGTGGCGATATTATTTTTTGTAAGCCTCATTTGTGTATTATAGTTCAGCATCTGTCCATTTTTTGACAGTTGGAGAAAGCTACAAGGAAATGCTAGCCAGTGACAACCTGGATATCAACAACATGAAGCACAAAATTCGAGACTACTCGTTGTCTGGGGCTTATAGAAAGATTATTATCCGACCTCAGAATGTGAGCTGGTAAGTAAACAAATACAGAAAAGTGTAATTTATTCAAGGGTTAGATGTGCATATTCTTGTTCCCTCGCCCTCATTTTATTGGGATATGTCCAGTGCTCTGACGATTTTATTTCTTAAGTTAGGCCTTGGGGTGGGGAACTTTGGCCTTTTTATGACTTGTGGACTTCAACTCCTAGAATTCCTGAGCCAGCCAGGAATTCTGGGAGTTGGAAGTCCACAAGTCATAAATGGGCCAAGGTAACTCACCTTTGGGTTAGGCCTATGAAAACACTTGAGTTAGAACATCTGTTGGGAATTTGTCTTACATTTTCCCACCAAACTCCCCAATTCCCTTGTTAACTCTTTTTTCTCCCTCCACTGTATGTTTTGGAGCAAAAATGGTTGAAGTATGAAATTTGTGGAACCATTTTAATAACTGTTCTGTTCAGGGGTGGGATTTAAATTTTTTAACAACCGGTTCTGTGGGCGTGGCTTGGTGGTCATGTTATTGGCTGGGCGTGGCCAACTCAATATCACTCACATCAAGGCACGCATCTCCTCGTGATGACTGTGGGGATGCTGCAACAATTGTAAATGTGAAAAACGGTCATAAGTCACTTTTTTCAGTGCCATTGTAACTTTAAATGGTCACTCCACACAAGCAAAGTACCAGCAACGGAGGGGAAAAACTCCAGAGAATTCCTGCCAAGAATGTAATAAGGGTTAACAGAGAGGCAGTTTCTGTAAGCAACACTAGAATGTTTCCTTCCTGTCTTCCTTACAGGATCAGGCCAGTAATTTCTTCTAACAACCGGTTCTCCGAACTGCTTAGAATATTAACAACTGGTTCTAGCAAATAAGTGCGAACCTGTAGAATTCCACCCCTGGTTCTGCTATTATATGGTGGAATCATGAAATCCTGTATGTCCTCAAGTTACAACAGTTCATTTAGTGACCATCAGTGGTGGGATTCAAAAATTTTTACAACTAGTTCAGTGGGCGTGGCTTGGCGGGTGTGGCAGGGGAAGGATAGTGCAAAAGCCCCATTCCCTCTCCACCTCACTAACCTGCTTTCCAGCTCCATTCACCTGTGTAGGGCAACCAAAGAAGACCCAGCCAATCAGCTGAGACTCGGGAGGCAGAGAATAGATGGGGGTGGGGCCAGTCAGAGGTGGGATTGGCCTGTTCTCCGAACTACTCAAAATGTCCACTACCGGTTCTCCAGAACTGGTCAGAACCTGCTGAATACCACCTCTGGTGACCATTCAAAGTTACAATGGCATTGAGAAAAGAGATAGGACTATTTTTCACATTTATGACCGTTGCAGCAGCATCCCCATGGTCACATGATCAAAATTCAGATGTTTGGCAACTGACTCATATTTATGACAGTCGTAGTGTCTGGTGGCCATATGATCCCCTTTTGCGACCTTCTGACAAGCAAAGTCAATGGGGGAAGCCAGATTCCTTTAAGAACTGTGTGACTAAACTTAACTGCAGTGATTCACTTAAGAACTGCAATAACAAAGATCGCAAAGCAATAACAAAGATCTTGCTTAGCAACATAAATCTTGGTCTCAATTGTGGACAGAAGCCGAGGAGTACCTGTGGAGCATTCAAGTTCTTAACTTAAATGCAAAGTTTTTCATCTTGGTTCATTTTTAAATCTCATTGATTTTTTTTATAAAAGGGAACTGATTGAATACGATGATCCTAAAATCCCATTGTTTACTACTGACTTGGATAAACTGGAAGGAAAAATACCTGCAGCCCTTGCAAGAGGTAAATATTTAAATTAATCCAATCAGGCAGGCATCCTGTTAGAGTGGTGTGGTGGCCTAGAGGCTTTACAATCAGGAGGCTGTGAGTTCAATCCTAGGTAGAAGCAGATATTTCTCTCACTGGGCATAATGAGAATATATCTGCTGAACAAAACTCCACATTGGTGACAGGAAGGGCATCCGGCCATTAAAACACTCTGCTAACTCCATTCAGTTGCCCAGACCCCCAAGGGATTATGGGGTTGTTAATGATAATGATGGTGGTATTCTGTTCAGGAAGAGTTTTAATGTTAACGTTGAATATTAATTTTTTAAAATTAATATTAATTAATTAAACATTTTCATGTGCTAACCTTTAATGTTTGATTTACTTATTCCAGGAGGCAAATACAAAGCTCTGAAGATGGAGTTCTCCCTCCCGCCATCTGCCTATGCCACAATGGCGATTCGAGAAGTGCTAAAATTGGACACCAGCATCAAAAGTCAATCACAGTTAAACACAACCTGGCTTCGTTAAATCCTTTTCAGGGACTGGATAAGGTTTTGACATGCAAAATTTCTTCCTCCTTTGCTCATTTTATCTTACCCACATGATTTCTAACTGAGCTGTATTTTTATATTAGTTGAAAGGACGTTATTTCAGATTTGCTGCAAAAATTTTAATTTTTTTTTTTAAATAGTTTGAACAAATATGGTGCTCCCCACAGCAGAATTCAAACTACCAATTGGCTTTGTTAACGGTATTTAACGCTCAAGAGATATTTCATTCTCGTATGAAAGCAAACAGGTCTTCATGAATTTGGTACAGATTAAAACATAATTGCAAATATGTTTCATTCTGCAGTTCAGGAATATTAAACAAAATATGTTACCTTTGAATACATATCTGTATCCAAAGAACAGATTTATTTAGCCTTAAGAATGCTGAAAAGCCTGCTTTCACAACTACTGTTGACAAAATGTTCACCTCTTTTCCAGCTGCTTTCATTTGATTTGTACTATTATTAAATCTCTGTTTTTCCTAACTTGGCAAACTTGGAAAGAAGCCAACACCTAATAACAGAAGTCATATGTCAACAAGTATTTTATGGTTTGTCTGTTGCTGGCAACAGATGAACTGGGAAAATCTGCACCTTGACTTAACAGGATTAAACACCCATTCTGAATTTGATATTTAGTGTGTCTTCATTTTATTTCTAAAACCTGCCAAAATACTTTGCTTCCTTTTTTGTATTTATTAATTTTTAATGGAAAGGTGTTGCTCAGCTTTATTCTTTTAGATCACAAATACAAAGGCCAAATTTAGGCAAAATGCTTGATAAACTCACATTTATCAAATATCTGACTACAGGGCAAAATCTGCTATTTTTGTTCTGACCTAGGTTTCCCAAGATCATGAGGCAGATTCCTCGTCCTGGTAAACCCCCTTTGATTAGTTTACAGTGAATTCCTCTCCAGCAAAGTCCTGGCCAACAGTCTTTTCAAGAGATTCCACAACTACATACCTTCATCAGGCTTGGAGAATTGCCAGGCCGATAGCTTTCAGATGCCACACTGTAGCAGCAATTACTTGGCAAGAAGTCAGGAACAGATCTTCACCCTAATGAATTGAATAAATGGTCTCCTGCAAACACCACTCCCCTTTCGCTTCTCTTTATTCCCTATGGAAGGGGCCATTCTGTGCCTTTACTCCCGAGTCAACCTTTGTTCCTTAGCTATTCCCTTCTTCTGGCAGCTCTGTGCATACGCACATTGGGAACAGGCTCCAGCTGCTCTTCTGTCCCACTGATCTCCGACTCCAAAGGCAGCTGTTAACTTGGATGGCCCTGGCCCCATTTCTGCCTCCGACGCAGAGTCCTCGTCAGAGCCTTCCCCAGACTCCAGAACTGGCCCATGTTCCTCCCCAACCTCCTCACTGTCCGAGCCTGCCGCCAGCTCTGTTGCTGCTGGTGAGCTACAACAATTTAAAAATATTTCAAAAAATGAACCAGATATATTTCCTTTTGCCAAATCTATTCTCTAATCAACAGTTGGGCAAATCCTGGAATGCGAGCAACTTTTAAGGAGACGTGTGTGTAAAAATTATTAACTGTTCCAAGTAGAACATTGCCTCCAGGGGCTACCGCGCAATTATCAGAAAGTATGTCTATCCAAAGAATTCTGCAGTCAGTTTTTTAAAAATTCACCTTCTTACTTCCTGACCTGCCAAAACATCTAATTGAAACACATACCCCAAATTAGGTAAGATCCTATGTGCAGTGTCAGCGTAGGAGAAGGAATGCAGTGTTACTGCTACAGAGAGGATGTAACATGGCCTTGGCGTGGCTGGAGAATCAAAGCACTGCATGCTGAGATAGGATGGGCTGCTGTGTTCAGGAGTGAACAGATGAGGTGTGTGCCATGTTATTTAATAAAAGATTAACATTCCCACTCATTTTAATGGCATAGAGATTGTGGATCTCTAATTAGCGCTGTTAGTGCTTTTAGGGATAAAGAGAAAAAGATACTTGGGCAGCATTATGTGTATGGATCCTTGAAAAAACTTCATCTTTTCTTTGAAGTGTAATTGGAATTTCCCTGGGGAAGGAAGGAATGAAATTTTTCAGGTTAATCTAGTAGGCATATGAACATACTTTCCTTCCTAATTTGAGAGTTGGGTGGCATATAAATTTAGATAGATGGATAGATAAAGATACAGCCATAGAGAGATAGAGAGCCATAGGATGGATGGATGGATGGATGGATGGATGGATGGATGGATGGACAGACACATGGATGGATGGATAGATAGGTAGAGCCATAGAGGCAAAGCCATTGGATTGATGGATGGATGGCTAGATGAATTGATGGATGGATGGCTAGATGAATTGATGGATGGAAGGATAGATGGAAGGATGGATGGATAATGATAGGGTGGATGGATAGAGATATCCAGACTAGAAAGCCATTGGATGGAAGGATGGTGGATAGGTAGATGACAGGATGGATAGAAGATAGGAGAGCTCCATAAAATCCACCCATCATGATTCTGTGGGAGTTTAGTCAGAGCGGGACCCATTTCAGCACTGGAAAGGTGAATACTGGCAAAAGCCATCAACTAGGTATGAGCTCAGGATGGTATCATATGGGCAAGGGAGGACATCTTAGTGCCCAGGACATGCTGGTGCAAACTAGTAAATCAACTGTCCTCTAACGGTGCACCATCTTCCACAGAGTTAGCATGATTTAAACCTCCGTTTTTCAAACTTGGGCACTTTCAGACGTGCGGACTTCAACTCCCAGAATTCCCCAGTCGCCTCAGGAATTCCGAAAACTGACGTCCACCCCCTTCTGAAATTGGCCAATTTTTTTTAAAAAAACCACCGTTTTAAACTTTTTATTCCAACGGCTCCTGAAACCCTCCACCCTCCCCCACTTATACCCAACCCCTCCCACCTCCATTGAAAGCTTCCCGAAGAAGCACATCCGGCCACAAACCGGAAGCTGGGCGCTCTAGGCGGGCATCTCGCGCGCCTCTGCCCCTCCCTACCTGAGGTGAAGGATTCGTCTAAAACCTGAGCCGGGTCGCCTCGTGACGTCAGAGGCGTTTCTCTTGGAGCGACGTTGAGTGGCGATGCGTCCGACGGAGGAAGGAGGAGGCGTGACTTATGCTGACACGCGGAGGTGAGTTAGCTTCTCTTGCCCGGGTTTTGCATTCCCACGACCTTTCCCCTCGTTTCCTGTTCCCTTCTGCCCGGGAAGAGGGTATTAAGCGAGTTTTGCGGACCTCTGGATGCCTCCACCCAACCGTCCGCGTCCCAGGGCGCTCAGCCCCTCTTTCTGCTCCTTAAGGGGCTCCTTCGTGGGGATTGCCAGGCCAGGCCGTTATTTTTTTAAAATTGACTTATTGATTGATTTGACCTGCAAGGTGAAATCATAAAAAGGGGAATAAAAGACAACAGTTACGATCAGGATCACAGGGAGAAATGCGTGCAATTATATATTGCCAGTTTTTTAAATTTAGTAAATCAAATAGGGTATATTCTGAACACCCTTATAACCTTTACTGTCACTCTTTTTGGGAACACACTGGCACACATCAAAAAGTGAAATTCTTAAAAAATATTAAACCAGAAAAAAATGAAATTCTGATGCATATGTGTGTGTGTGTTTATATGTCTGTGTGTATAAATATATCAAAATATGTGTGTGTGTATACACTTATATTTGTGCATGTGTGTATTTGTGCACCGGTATGTATATAAGTATATCTGTATCTATATCAATGCATCCATCCATCCATCTATCTATCCATAGCAAGAGTCTTCAAACTTGGAAGCTTTAAGACTTGTGTACTTCAACTCCCAGAATTCTCTCTCTCTCTCTCTCTTTCTCTCTTTCTTTAATATACAGATGATGAAATCACTCTTGTTTCTAACCTTAGATTGCAAGAACCCATCCTGGATGGTTCAGATTTTGCTCTTGTTTATCATTCATGTAGTTGAGTGGTGCCTGGAAGGTATATAATTATGGTATATAATTATAGTATATACAGTATACAATTACAGCAAAAAAATCCCATACAGTTATTTTCATACTGTGTACCATGTTCTCTTATACATATTTTTGCCTAAGTAGAATAGTTCCACATTGAATAATATCTGGGAGACAACATTGATGTCTTCATATTTATGAACAATTATTATTTTTTCCCCTAGATGAAAACAAAGGCCGACCCATTAAGGAATATGACTCTTTAAGGCAAGTGGAAGAATTATGGACTGTTGGAAAACCCAGGGGAAAAAAAGAATGCATAAGAAGATAAAAGAAACAAGAACATATGGATTAGAGACTTCAGTTGCTATGTGGTTGGCAGTTGTTCGTCATGGATGTTTTGGACAAAACCAACAACACATATTAAAACATTGGGAAAACAACCACCGGAGCCAGACAACAGTTCCAAAGTGCCATTATGTGTTCTGATGGTTCTATATATTTGCTTCGATTAATCTTATACATTCCATGCTCATCTTGACTGAGTGAAGCTAGCAATACAATTCTAACAGACTGAATTAGCAGAGATTATAAACACAGACATTGGCTTCATGCTTTCTTTAAATCTTGTCCGGGCCTTCTGATTATATCTAAAACAGTTTGTCCTGTGGGACATTTGATATTTGACACTTTGGTCATATTACTGAGCCTTTTTTAAAAATTCATCCAAAACTTAAAACCATTTGCTGAATTGGAAATGGCACAATCAGGAATTAAAACTGCCGAATCATTGGCATTTACTGAGGTAGGTGACGTTTTTTTGTACCTTTTAGTTTTTCTCTCTGTTCCATATGTATTGCTGATACTTCTTAGAGTTGAATTTCATAGATAGATAGATAGATAGATAGATAGATAGATAGATAGATAGATAGATAGATAGATAGATA
>NW_020769308.1:45741684-45782555 GCF_900518735.1 Pseudonaja textilis | reverse complement strand
ATGTATTGCTGATACTTCTTAGAGTTGAATTTCATAGATAGATAGATTGATTGATTGATAGATAGATAGATAGATAGATAGATAGATAGATAGATAGATAGATATAGATATAGATATATTTGTTTTTGTAGATTTTCACGGGTACAGGTATGTAGGTCTAGGTGTGTTCAGGTCTTTTCCCGTGTAAGATTAAGAGTATCTTGGCGACATTTCGGCGAGGTCCCACTCACCAATCTCAGGCTGGTGCTTTCGGCTTCGTGCCAGTGCAAGCACGAAGCCGAAAGCACCAACCTGAGATTGGCGAGTGGGACCTCGCCGAAATGTCGCCAAGATACTCTTAATCTTACACGGGAAAAGACCCGAAAACACCTAGACCTACATAGAGAGAGAGAGAGAGAGAGAGAGAGAGAGAGAGAGTATATATCTGCTTCTACCTAGAATCGAACTCAAAGCCTCCTGATTGTGAGGTGAGAATTCCACCTCTAGGCCACCGCACCACTCACAGAAATGTCTATATGTGGGTGGGTGGGTATACCCTGAGTTCAATCCTAGGTAAAGGCAGGTATTTCTCTGGGCACAATGAGAATATATCGGCTGTGAATACCACATTGACAGCAGGAAGGGCACCCAGCCAGTAAAACATTCAGCACCATTCAGCTGCCCCAACTCCATCCTGATGCAAGGGATTACCGGGGTCATAAAAGACCAAAAATAATAATAATTTGCATTTCTGTGTACAGGGCATCTTGGTTTATGGCTATCATGCATTGGTTAACTTGAATGAGCAATGTTTAAAGAGACATCCAATAAATAGTTTAGAGATTTGGGAGAAGAGAAAAATAGCACAGGTAAGTCCTCAACCTATGACCACAATTAATCCCAAAGTTTCTGTTGCTAAGTGAGCTGGTGGTTCGCTGAGCTTTGCCCCATTGTACGACATTTCCTGCCACATTTGTCAAGGGAATCACTGCAGTTGATAAGTTAGCAACCTGGTTGTTAAATGAATCCAGCTTCCCCGTTGAATTTGCTTGTCAGAAAGTCGCAAAAGGTGATCCCATAGCCCAAGACAAGAGCAACGGTCATAAGTACGAATCAGTTGCCAAGTATCTGAATTTTGATCCCATGATCATGGGAATGCTGCAAAGGTTGTAAGAGTGAAAAACAGTCCTAAGTCCCTTTTTTCAGTGCCGTTGTAACTTTGAATGGTCACTAAATGAACCATTGTAAGTCGAGGATAGGGGACATACTGGATCTAACTATACAGCTTTGGATACAGTAGAAGAATATAGAGAATATTCACCTGTTCACAGGTGGATCTTTGAAACATTGGACAGAAACAGAATTACTGCCTGTTTTGTATGATATCAGGGAATGTGAACTCTTTTTTATTGGAAATACTAAAGTTCCATCTGTTTTTTGTTCTGGCACAAGATGATCAGTTTAAGGTGTGCTGATTTACACTAATCTCGTACAATTCAGTCTCCATAATATTATTGAATACCTATATTATAATTTTAACCTTATTTTTAAAGCAAAATGGACCACTTCATTGTAGTCTACTTTAAAAGCTGGTTGCTTTTCTTTAACACGATAAAAGCTGAAAAACATAATTGTCATGCCCCTGTCAGAGTCTGAATCTGAAGAGGAAGACAAACAGCTGACAGAGAGTGGAAGTATGGCTCCGTTGGCTGTGGAGGAAACTGGGGAAGATCAAAGTCCATCTGGGCAGAGCAGGGAAGAGGTAGAACAAGGAAGAGGGAGTTCAGAGGAAGAACCAGGCCCGCCCTTCTTCACCCTAGGGCACGCAGAGAGGAACAGAGAAGAGAGCAACGTGGGTTGTGTGGCTTACGGGGGAGGAAAGGGCCCTGATTCCCTTCATTAGCCACAACTGGGAATGAGAGTTTAAAAGAAATGCATGCTGACTGCAGCAGCTTCTGGGAGCAAACATGAGTTTATCCTTTGTTGACTTTGGTTATCTGCATTCCTGGCATCCTCCCAACTGTGTTGAATTATTACTGTGGCGTCTGGAATTCTTGCTCCTGCCCTGTCGAACTAATTACCTCATTTTGCCTTGATGGGACTTAAAGTTACAGTTTTTGTTGACCATGTTTTGGACTTGATTCTCTGCAGCCAAAGGCTGTTTCTGGGAGAGTTTATCTCCAGCCCAGAAGGAAGCCAGGATATTGGGGCAAAGTTGGAGCTAATAAAGGGACTCCTACTGATTATCTGACTGTGTTGCCTTTGTGTCACGCCCCGGGTCATCACAATAACGGGCACAGAGATTTTTAAAAAGATGGACAATTTTTCCTCCCAGTTACAACAGCTCTTTGTTTGCCTGAAGTCTGAAATGCCAGATCCTTGGCTTACAAATTTTGTTTAGTGACCGTTCAAAGTTACAACAGCACTGAAAAAAAAGTGACCTAGGACACATTTTCAGAATCGTCAAGAGCTGCAATTGACATATTGCTACCGAAACATGTCCATGGTGAGAGGATCAGCTGTGGCATCACCATTGCCCAGTTAGGGACATCTTTCATGCCTCTGTTTAAGTTGCCTATCAAAGTTGTACCTATTTATCTACTCACAGTCACTCGCTTTCAAACTGCTGGCTCAGTAGGAGCTGGAGCGACTGACGGGAGCTCACCTCTACGGCACAGTAGCAACCAGGTCTCAAACGCGAGCCCTGCTGATTGTCCTAACCACGTGAATCACCGTGCTCCCAAATCAGAGCTATTGGCTGTTCTGGGAGGTGATCAGACACGTTTGGAGGCTTTGGTTGAGAAGAGAAAAAGCTATTTTAGTTGTTCCAGAAAGCTAAGTGCAATCCAAACTGACAAATATACATTCCTTTCTTAGGAGGAACCCAGCAAAGAGGAGGAGGAAGAAGGAGAAGAAGCAGAACCTCCTGTAGAAGCTGACAAGTGTTGGTGAGTTCCTACAGAGAAGAATATTGGCATAGTTACAGGTAGTAGTATCCTGATGGAAGAGGAATTTGAGCAATGCAACCAACTAACAGTTGGGAAAACGCCACTAATGCCCTCCTACGTAAAAAATAATACATTTCTTTCCAGAATAAGATAAACAAGAAACAAGCCACAGCTAGATATTTCTTCCCTCCTGGCAGTCATTTTAATGACACCATAATCTGTTGCGGGGTGGAGTCTGGGCAACTGAATGGAGCCGAGTGTTTCCTGGCCGGATGCCCTTCCTGTTGCCAATGCTGCGTTTTATTCAGGAGATATATTCTCATTGTGCCCAGAGAGAGAAATATCTGCTTCTACCTAGGATCGAACTCACAGCTTCCTGATTGTGAGATGAGAGCTCCACCTCTAGGCCACCACATCATTCTTCTTCCATCCTGGCAGTGCTAAGCAAATACTCTGTTTTAGGCAGAAGTTGCCTTTCCATCAGCAGAATGGGTAGAACTCTTGGCAAATTCAGTCCGTTGCTCAGTGAAAATTTATCTTGGTTTTAAATCTTAGCATGAAGGAATTATTCTTTTCATTACTGGGAACCAAGCCCATTTTCTCCATTAAATAGGCAATTTTAGAAATGGGACTGAGAAGAGGGAGTCAAGCTATTCTCCAAAGCACCTGAATGATGGGCAAGAAGCAATGGATGGAAAAACTAATCGAGGAGAGAAGCAACCTAGAACTAAGGAGAAATTGCCATAGGTTCACCATCACGGATATAGAGATTGCTTGCCATGCATTGCCATAATTCAGGGGTGTCAAACTCTTTGCCCGCAGGCCGGAAGTGTCATGCGCTGGCCATGCCCACCCCCAGTTTAAGGAAAGGCAGGGGGAAGGTTGTGATACGTCACATAACGACAATGTGACGTCGCAAGTTTGATACCTGTGCCATGGTTGTTCAAGTTTGCATTTGCCTGTGGGCTTTTACTAATTTTACTGAGCTCTTCCTACGCCTTTTGCAAGTGCTGTTTGGTGTTTGCACTCATCTTTGCCATTGCTTGGGCTATTGTATATTAATAATCAACTTGTTAAATTAGTACCACGGATCGTGCGGA
Source organism: Pseudonaja textilis (assembly GCF_900518735.1). Next base: position 45,778,528 of record NW_020769308.1, on the reverse strand, counting down.
AGTGGAAAACTTGAACACTGGAAACAAAAGGATTCCTAAAGATCCCGAGACCTGTGACATCCCATTCCATGTGTCCGAATTCATAGAAAGGAACGTTGGAAACGATTACGACTCGTTAAGCAAGCTTGGCCAGTTGATTGACCAGTTGTCTAAAAACAAGATGAAATTAGAAGAACAGGTGAGTTCTAATTTTTTTTGGGGGGGTGGGGAAAGGAAGGGGTGTTTAAATGCTTTAAGTCAGGGATCTGCAGCCCAAAAAGCTAATGCAATCCTAAGTTGCATTAACAGAGGGATACAATCGAGATCAAGTGAGGTACCAATACCACTCTATAAAGCCTTAGTAAAGCCACACCTTGAGTGCTGCATCAATTTTGTTCACTACACTATAAAAAAGATGTTGAGACTCTAGAAAAAGTGCAGAGAAGAGCAACCAGGATGATGAGGGGACTGGAGGCTAAAACATATGAAGAACAGTTACAGGAACTAGCTAGTCTAGTGAAGAGAAGGACCAGGGGAAACATGATAGCAGCCTTCCAATATTTGAGGGGCTGCCACAAAGAGGAAGGGGTCAAGCTATTCTCTAAAGCACCCAAAGGCCATACAAGGAGTAATGGATGACAACTGGTCAAGGAGAGATTTAACCTGGAAATAAGGAGAAACTTTCTGACAATGAGAACAATCAACCAATGGAACAGAAGTTGCCCTTGGAAGTTGTGGGAGCTTCATCCCTGGAGGCTTTCAAGAAGATATTGGACTCCCATCTGTCAGAAATGGTGTAGGGTCTCCTGCTTGGGCAGGGGGTTGGTCTAGATGACCTATAAGATCCCTTCCACCTCTGATTATCTGTTATTTCCAAACTTGGCAACTTTAAGACTTGTGGACTTCCAACTCCCAGAATTCCCCAGACAGCATGGCAGGCTGAGGAATTCTGGGAATTGAAGTCCACAAGTCTTAAAAGTGGCCAAGTTTGGAGGTCCCTGCTTTAAGAAAAAAGAGTGCACTTTTTAGAAAGTTTCCAGCTAGTTTCACTCTAAATATAGTATTATAGGGCAGCATTCTGCAAGGCTTGGCACTTGTTCACGTATTACAAATAATATTTGAACGTATACAGACTGCCTTTGGTTTACAACCATTTCTTTAGTGACTGGATTTACGACGACGCTGAAAAATGTGGCCTTTTTTTCCAGTGACCTTATGACCAGTTTTCACACTAATGACCACTGCAGCATTCCCAGGGTCATGTGATCAAAATTCATCCCCTTAGCAACTGGCACATATATGTGACAGCTGCACTATCTTGGGGTCATGCGATCACTACAAGGTAGTCCTCGCTTTACGACCACAATTGAGCCCCAAATTTCTGTTGCTGAGTGAGACATTGGTTAAGTGAGTTTCGTCCCCATTTTATGACTTTTCTTCCCACCATTGTTAAGTGAATCCCTGTGGTTGATAAGTTAGCAACCCGGTTGTTGGGCGAACCTGGCTTTCTTGTTGACTTTGCTTGTCAGGCGGTCGCAAAACAGGATCACGTGACACCCCCCCCCCTGGAATTCTATAACTGTCATAAATATGAACCAGGTTGCCAAGCGGCTGAATTTTGATCATAGGGATGCTGTAAAGGTCATAAGTGTGAAAAATGGTCATAAGTCACAATTTTTCACTAAACAGTCACTAAACCAACAGTTGTAAGTCAAGGATTCCAGCAGTTACCCCCATTTAAATCATGAGTCTCGAGCCAAACTTCCAAAACTAAACAGGATTTATTGGGAGTAAACATGCCGGCACTGCCTGGGTGTAGCCAACTCTGAGGCACATCATTCATTGTCACCCTTGACCCTGGTTTTCCCCTCACCTCTCTGGGTGTTTCATAATTCATATTCTCCAATGGGACACATCCATAGCCCAGAGTCATCAATCATGCTCTCCAGTTAGAATTTTGTACGGCAGAAATTTCGGTCACCTAGTTACTATCCTTGAAAAAAAATTATGGAATGCACTTTTGGTTTCCGAGATGCTGCATTGCTCCCTCCTCCCTTTCTGTTGGCAACTCTAAAAAGACCATAGAAATATGAGTTGACAGACTACCTGTATATGTAACCTTCCCAGTCAGCTTCCGACAAACACAGTCAGTGGGGGAAAGCCAGATTCAGTCAATGACCATCTGATTCACTCAGTGATTAATTTAATAACCGTAGCGAGAAAGGTCATAAAACGGGGGCACATCTCACTTAACTGCCTTGCGTAGCAATGGGCTTAATTGTGGTTGTAATTTGAGGATTACCTGGGCAGAAAATCAGCCATGGGGCCAGTGCATATGATTTTTAATTAATTAAAAGTGGAAAGGCTGTTTTTAAAGTAACATATATTGGACTGTTAAGGAGACACAGTGGCTCAGTGGCTAAGATTCTGAGCTTGTTGATAAGTTCGGCAGTTCAGCGGTTCGAATCCCTAGTGCCGCGTAATGGAGTGTGTTAGGGATACACCCTAGCAGAATTGCACGACAGTCAGGCAGGCAGGCAAAATATGTGAGATAAACGTTTTTGTAGCTTACACTCAGTAAAACAGATACACTGTGCTAGTTAAATAGTTTATTCCAGTAATAGTTTTAGTATAGTCAAAAACAGTCCATATATCATTCACTAATTCAGTCCCTCCAGGGATTTATTCAGTTGCAAAGTCTAGTGTCAAAAAAGAGGTCAGTAAACTTACAAATATCAGTCCAGTAATATATCTCCTCGCAGTAGAGATACGAAGAAGTCAAACCTCCTTGCTTCCTTCAACGTTCAGCAACTCAGCAGTAGGGAACACGTAGTTAACAAACCATCAATCCAGTAAAGTCAGCAATTGTCAGCAATCCAGCAGGTTCTCTTGCTCCCTCTTATGGCGGTTTTACAACCGCACCCAAAATTACATGCTTTGCTGTTTAAAGTGACACACACTTAAACTTACTATCATGGTTTATATATATTATTTTACCCAAACTACGTTAGGTAACCTATGTTATTCCTAACAGAGTGAACTCCCGTTACTTGCCCCAGCTTCTGCCAACCTAGCAGTTCGAAAACACGTTAAAAATGCAAGTAGAAAAATAGGGACCCCTTTGGTGGGAAGGGAACAGCATTTCGTGCGCCTTCGGCATTTAGTCATGCCGGCCACATGACCACGGAGACGTCTTCGGACAGCGCTGCTTCTTCGGCTTTGTAACGGAGATGAACACCCACTTAACAAATGTCTCACTGAGCCACAAAAATGGGGGAGGGGGCCTCAAACGCGGTCTTAAGTCAAGGACCGTCTGGATAACAGTCTGCTTCCTCTCACATCGACCCAGGTCCTCACTGTTTCCTCAGAGGTTCCCAAAAGAATCCAGAAGGCGTTGCAGAACGCAGAAGATTCGAAGGTCTCTCTCTATCAGCTGCTGGAGAGCGAGAGGATTTTGTCCGATTTGGTGAATAGCCACCTGTTGACCTCCAGCCCTTGGATGGAGGAATTCGGTGCCTTGATAAGTCAAATAAAAGAAGTTGAAAGGCACCTCGCTTATTTAAAACAGATTTCACAAGTAGAAGAATTAAGGTAAAGAATGTTTGCAAGTCATTTCATATGATTTCGGCGTAATGCCACGGAATACTTATATAAAGAGCATATAAAAAATGCAGATATGTTTTCCCAAAAAGCTGTTTTGTAGATTTTTTTTAAGGGACTTCTGAGTACATAACCCAGATGAAAAACAATGACTTCTGAATCCTATATGCACAGGTCACTTTTTAACAGAGGAATCCAAATTAGACCTTGAAATAAAGTTATAAACTAGCTCGATACCCATGCTTCACTACAAAACTCTGTGGTTGGGCTGTGTCCTTGGGGAGGAAAATAAGGGCGGGGGGGGGGGGGAATTCTGCCTCTTCCTGCCAGCATTCATCAGTATTCATCTGGCTAGCGTCCTGTCAGTGTGTGAAAGAGTTGAGGGATGTTTGGAAACTGAAACAGTATTTGTTGTGTAAGCAAGAAGGAGACAGCAAGGAGCCTGGACGTGGCTTAGCTCAGCTGTTCTGTACTAAAGCTGCTTGGTGCTGTGAAAGTAAAACTGAAACTCAACTCCTCTGCTTGTGTTTTGTATTTGGAACAGATTTCTTTTTAGGTGGGAAGAGGGAGTAGAACTTAGCGTCAGAGCGTGTTAATAATAATAATAATATAGGAAATCCTAATACTCTGATGGTCATTCCGAAAAATCCTTTCTTAGCGAGCACCTAGGAGCCAAGAGGAAGATACTGGCCAAATTTCAAGTTTGTAGGCTTTACTGTTCTGGAGATTTTGTGAGGATGCGTGAGGGGTATTTCACTTTTATATATAGAAGATGTAACTGTTAGAGTTCAAATGTACATTTCTTAGTGGTGTCAAACAAGTTTCACCTGTGATTGGTAAATTGTCAATGACAGAACAATTCTACTTTCCAATCAAAATAAAACACAGTCACAAATGAAAAGAGTAATAAAAGCATTAATAACAGTCCAAATACTATGCATAATATCTCCATGATATTGGAGCTTGGAAGTTGGGCATTTATTTCTTTATGGATGTCTTTGGGTTATGATCAAAAGATGAAGATGGTGATCATAGTAATGGACTTGAAGTTCCCCTGTACATATTAATTTTAAAAATGTATACTGCAAGTGAACACGTATACAGAAATATTCAATAAATTACAATTTTATTAGTGTCAATAAAGTAAGTAAATCCTTTGGAAAATGAAAGGTTTGTCTAAAAACAGAATTCTGCCAAAAGGAAAAAAAGGAATTTTGAATGTATTGCTCATTTCTTCTAAAATTCTAATATTTAGTTAATATTAAGAGTAGCTGTCTTAAAGATTCTGAAGCAGCTGTCCACAGACTGTAAGATAAGGATTAAAATGATAGTAAAAGAAGGAAAGGATGTTGTAGAGAACTTCGAATTCTCTTGGATCTATGCACATTGCAAAACTTTTTTACAGAGTTCTTTCTCTCTCTCCTTTTCTCTCTGGTTTTCTTGGATTTAAATTATTTTAGCTGATGACTTATCAGTTTGTAAACATATTTATTTTAAACTGATCTGTGTTTCTGTATTATTGGTAAGCTTCCAAATCAAAAGTAGCAATATATAGGAGAGGGCACAGAACAGAAACATGAATATACATTTTCCATTTTATATGTGAATATATGTTTGAATTTCTTTGATTTGTTTATGTAGTTTATAGTAATAGTCTTTGCCTCCAGCGTTCGGGATCCTAACATGATTAAGTTAGTTTTGTGATTTTTTTTTTACTTCCATTTAGAAGCAATGGCCATGTTTTTTTTTTTACATAGGTAAATTCTATCTTAGGAAGTGTTCTCTGAGCTTGGTGGTTTTCTTGCAGATGTTTCATTGCTGACACTGATGATGTTACCTAGTTGGGTCATGAAATGTCTGCAAAAAAACCACCAAGCTCAGAGAGTACCAAGGACTTCGGAGTTCAACCCTGAGCAACAAATACTCTCTTCTATCAGTAATTCTATTTTGGTTTCATTTGATTATTTTTAGCTGCCGGCAGTATCACACACTGTATATAATCTCTGCTCATTTGTCCACTGTTTTTTTCTCTCTCTCCCTCTCTTTGTTTTGCTAGTGACAACATCCAGCAGTATCTAATGACTAACAACGTGCCCGAGGCGGCTACTGCCCTGGCATCCATGGCTGAATTAGATATCAAGCTTCAAGAATCCTCCTGCTCACATCTCTTAACTTTTATAAGATCTACTATTCAATTCTGGCACAAGATCCTGAAAGACAAATTGTCCAGGTAGGAAAATGTCCCAGCAATTGTCTTAGGCTTCCTTTGGATCGCTGAGTCATGGCAGTACAATATGCTCGTCTTTTTTTGCAGTGACTTTGAAGAGACCCTGACTCAGCTGTACTGGCCATTCATTGGACCAGCTCAATCCAAAGCTTTGGGCCTGGCTCCTTCCTCGGCCAACGCCACAGAAATATACAGTAACTTCGAGGCCCTGTTTTCTCAGCTCCTCAAACTGCAGCTATCGTATCCTTCTTAAGCGATTTTTAAACAAAAAAAGAAGTGTCTCGTTTGTGTTTGCTTAATTGCAGAATTGTCTGTGTAATTCTTTATAGAATGTAGAGTCATGGATATCCAAATTTCAGCCAAAACCCATCGTAAGATGTTGTGTTGTGGCCTGTTGACTGCCGGCTCGTCCAGCAGCTGAATCAGAGGAGGATTGAGCTGGCTTTTTGTTCAGGCAAATAATAAGAGTATTTAATTTTTTGTTACATCGCGGGGTGGGGGAAGAGTTTTTTTCTTATAAAAAGTGAAATGCATTTTGCTTGTTTTCGTGGACTCTGATTCCATCCTATGTCTGGAAGCCCTTGGATGTATCCTCACCCTATTGTACCTTAACGCATAATAATCTCAGGGACGAACTATTAACCAAACCGAAGCAGCTGCCGGAAAAATACTTCCTTCTGCCAACTCCACCCATTATACTACCTATGCAGATCATGCTGGCTCCCCTTCAGAAAAGATTCAAATACCATTTCACGGGGAATCGGCAAACCAACGTCTTGAGCAAGGTATGGCCTTGATGTGGAAATCCTTTTCTTACAGGTTCTCTTTTTAAATCCTCACTCTGCAAAGATTGCAACCTGGTTGGGAGGATGCCAGGAACGCAGATAACCAAAGTCAACACAAGATAAACGCACGTTTGCTCCCAGCAGCTGCTGCAGTCAGCATGCATCTCTTTTAAACTCTTATTCCCAGTTGTGGCTAATGAAGGGAATCAGGGCCCTTTCCTCCCCCGTAAGCCACACAACCTACGTTGCTCTCTTCTCTGTTCCTCCCTGCATGCACTAGGATAAAGAGGGGGTGGGCCTGGGTCTTCCTCTGAACTCCCTCTCCCTTGTTCTACCTCTTCCCTGCTCTGCCCAGCCGGACTTTGCCCTTCCCCAGTTTCCTCCACAGCCAACAGAGCCACACACCCGCTCCCTTTCAACTGTTTATCTTCCTCCTCGGATTCATTCTCTGACAGGGGCATGATAGTACCTTGGCAAGCCAAACAATCACTCTGTAATATCATTGTGGTCTCCTGCCTAGTGTAGCAACACCATATGCTAATAATAAATAATAATCACTCGCTCCATGATGGTTCTGTGGCCCAGCCAAGAATGTGCAGAGTGGAAGTTAGCAATGGCTGACTGGGGAATTCTGGGAGTTGAAGTCCACAGGTCTTAAAGTTGCCAAGGTTGGATGCCGTTGAGGTTGGGCATGATGTTGCTGATAGAATTGTAACTTTGACTGAGCACCGCACAACTTTTTCTCTGATTCTGCATGATTTTTTTTTCCCTTCTGAAGCCCGAGTGGTATCTAACCCAAGTGTTGATGTGGATTGGAAACCACGTGTCATTTCTTGAAGACAAAGTTCAGCCTATATTGGATAAAGCAGGCACCTCTGTGAACGCCAGGGTAAACCTCTCTTGTTTTTCTTACAGATCAACAGCCATTGTACTACAGCAGGGGTGTCAAACATGTCAAACACAAGGCCCATGGGCCAGATCCAGCCTGGGATGTGGTGGGATCCGTCTCGTGGGGATGTCCTGGAAAATGTAATGAGACAGCTCACTTCGCTTCGGCCCGGTCTTGTTCTGACCAAGACTTCCTGAGACCATAATTAAGCACACGCTTAGTCCAAAAAACTCTTGTTTTATTTCAACGCTGGGAATTATTTTCATTCCCAGCCCGTAATGAGTCCCAAACAGTTCCTTGAGATAAGCACCCACCTTTCTCTCCTTTGAATTGCTGCCAACAACTAAAGTGCCAAATGAACTGTAAAAAACCAATCAAAGTACAGAGTCCACACAGAGCTTCAAGGTTTAATCCGAACAGAGCAAACAACATTGCTTCCTGCAAAGGTTTCCCTACCTTTGCCCTTCGTTTATACCTTTGGGGTGGGGCAATCACCTCCAAGCCTTACTCCTGAGTCACCCCTTTTGTCTTAGCTGCTCTTGCCTTCTGGCAGCTCTATGCACACGCGCACTGGGAATAGGCTCCCCTTCTTCCTCTGCCTTGCTGCTGCCAGATTGCAGAGGCTCTGGAGTCAGCACCCCACTCTCAGATGGTCCTGGCCCCATCTCTGTATCAGACGCAGAACCCTTGTCCGAGTCCTCTCCAGACTGGTCCCTGTTCTTCCCCACTGTCCAATTCCGCTGCCGTCTGCACAGGCTGCCAGCGAACCACAGCAGGCCTACCCAATGCGAAGAGGAAACAGGCCAGCAGTTTGGGGAGTGGTGTCAAGCTGGCCATGCCCACCCAGTCAGCCATGCGCCCCCCCTCCCCACCCGGAGGTCAACCACAGCCCTGATGGGGCCCTCAATGAAATTGAGTTTGACACCCCTGTACTATAGGCAGTCCTTGACACTACAACTGAGTCCCAAATCTATATTGCTGTGAAACATTTGTTGAGTGAGTTTTGCCCTGTTTACGACCTTTCTTGCCACTGTTGTTAAGTGAATGACGGCAGTTGTTAAGTTAGTACCACGGTTGTTAATGAATCTGACTTCTCCCATTGACTTTGCTGGTCAGAAGGTCGCAAATCACATGACCCCGGGATACTGCCACCATCATAAATATGAACCGGTTGGCAAGCATCCAGATTTTGGTTGTGTGACTGTAGAGATGCTGCGACAGTTGCAAGTGTGAGAAACGTGTCAGGATTCCGGCAGGTCCCCCCATTTAAATCATGAGTCGAGCCAAACTTCCAAAACTTCAAAAGGATTTATTGGGAGTTAACATGTCCGGTACTGTCTGGGTGTAGCCGGCTCTGAGACACATCATTCATTGTCACCCTTGACCCTGGTTTCCCCCACCCCACCCCCTGGGAGTATCGTAATTCATATTCTCCAATGGGACACATCCATAGCCCAGAGTCATCAATCATGCTCTCCAGTTAGAATTTTACAGGCAGAAACTTCGGTCACCTAGTTACTATCTCTGAAAACATTTATGGAATGCAGTTTCGGTTTTGCAAGCTGCTGCACTGACCTCTCCCTTTCTGTTGGCAACTCTAAAAAGACCACAGAAATATTTGATGTTGACAAAATGGCCATAAGTTTCTTTTTTTTCCGTGCCGTTGTAACTTTGAACAGCCCCTGAAGTACACTGTTGTAAGTGGAGGACTACTTGTCTTCACTTTCGGTCCTGTTCCTAGTTTGCAACATTCTCCAGTGTGTAAGAGTTTTGTCTGAACTTGGACCATTGGGGATATGCGGCAACGGTCATAAGGGTAAATCCCTTGCCGTCACAAGTTTGAACAGTCCCTAAACGAACTGTGGTAAGTCGAGGACAACCTGCAAGAAGCGCCGCCTATTATTTATCTTTCCATTTGCTCTCTCTGCTTCTTACAGTTGGAGTTTTCCCGCGCTTTGGTGATGCTCATTCTGGAGAAGCTGGACGCCGAGATCCCTTGCATGCTGTATGACGACAACCTCTTCTGTCACCTGGTGGACGAGATCCTTCTCTTCGAAAGAGAGCTGCACGGGATTCACGGGTACCTCAGCAGCCTCCCCAGCTGCCTGCACATTTTGTCGGAGGAAACCTACTTTCAGAGGTGGTTAACTGTAGAGAGAAAATGTAAGAGGCCTTGGAGTAAAACAATCCCAACCCTCTTTTCCTTTCCCCTGGATTTCTTCGAGGGGCGGATCAGCATTGTAGTTGTCCTCTGCAGGCCAGCAAGGGGGGGGCGGCGGGAGCAGGGAGTGGTGGAGACGGGACGGACCCCTCCTGTAGCACTCTGCTGGGCAAAACGGGTTGTGGGAGTGTCCCGTTTTTGGCCCCCATGGCTTCCTACAGCACTCTGCAAAACGGGGTATGGGGGGGGTCCCATTTTGGGCCTCCTGTAGCCTCCTGTAGCAGTCTGCTGGCCAAAATGGGATGCGGGAGCACCCCATTTTTAGCCTCCACGGCCTCCTGCAGCACTGCTGGCCAAAAACAGACCGTGGGGGGATTTCATGAAGGGGGGGGCATGCCCCATTTTGGCCAGCAGAGGCACCACGGGCCGGTCCTTTGAAATTTCCAAGCTGGCTCCGCCAGGCGAGTTGTAAGCCCCCCACGGGTCAAATCTGGCCTGCGGGTCTTGAGTTCGACACCTCTCCCCTGGGCAATAAGCTACCCCGAGTCTAATCAAATATAGGTAGTCCTGGACTTACAACACTTCATTTAGTGACTGTTCGAAGGCTCAACTGCACCGAAAAAAAGCAATTTAAAACCATTTTTCACACATAAGACAGTTGCAGCATCCCCACAAAATGGAGATGCTTGGCAACTGACTCGTATTTATGACAGTGGCAGAGTCCCGGGATCATGTGATCCCCTTTTGTGACTTTCTGACCAAAGTTTCCGTGAGGAAGCCAGAATCTACTTAACAGCCGTGTGACTAATAACAACTGTAGTGATTCCCTTGGCATGAAAACTGGAGCAAAATACACTTCGCAAATTTTTCACTTAGCAGCAGAAATGTTGAGCTCAACGGCAGTCGTAAGTCGAGGACTACCTGAAATGTAACATTATGCACCATATTGTCTGCATTTGGGCTTTTCTTTAAAAAATAAAATAAAATAGCTGGCGCTTCATTTTAGGACTGAGCTTTTTCTTCTTAGTTGCACTTGTGAACGAGCTGTTATTTCAGGGGTCTTTCAAACTTGACAGCTTGAAGACTGGTGGACTTCAAGTCCCAGAATTCCTCCTCCTCTCAGCTCAGGAATTCTGGGAGTTGAAGTCCACCAGCCTTAAACTGGCCAAGTTTGGAGACCCTTGTGCTATTTTCATTGTTGTGTCCACCTCACAGTCGCTCTTCAGAAGATGGACTCCATGCTTTCATCGGAAGCTGCGTGGGTCTCCCAGTACAAAGACATCACTGATGTAGATGAAATGAAAGTCCCAGACTGCGCCGAAACTTTTATGACTCTGCTTCTGGTGATCACCGGTAATGACCATATACTGTTTGGATTTTCCTTCTGTTGTTTTATTAATTCAGGAGAGAGTGTTGCGGTGCCCTGGGGGGAGCTCTTGCCTCACAATCAGGAGATTGTGAGTTCAATCCTAGGTAGAGGCAGATATTTCTCTCTTTGGGCACAATGAGAATGTATCTGCTGAACAAAACTCCACGCTGGTGACAGGAAGGGCATCCGGCCAGTAAACACTAGGCTCTGTTCAATTGCCCAAGACTCCACCCCGCAAGGGATTACGGGGTCTTTTAAAAAAAGATGATGATGTTTATTAATTCAGGAATTGTATCATTCTGTATCTTTTACAAGAGAATCAACTATTGTTAGTAGTCAAAGGAAGAAATCGGATTTCAAGAGGTGTCAATAAAGGAGAATAGTTGTAGCTCAGGGTTGAAATGAGGAGTCCTTGTTGCTCTCTGAGCTTGGTGGTTTTCTTGCAGATGTTTCATGACCCAACTGGGCAATATCATCAGTGCTACAAGGGAGGGGAGATACGGCACTAAATCCATCCATCTGTCTGACAATCTTAACTAGGGCTAATTTTTGGGATAGGGCTTATATTACAAACATCTTGAAAAAACGCCATGCTAAGGCTTATTTTCCATTTGGGTCTTATTTTCGGGGAAACACGGGACTTGCGTTTTTGTCGTATGCAAAATGCCAACGCTTCGCTGTCTCTGTAGATAGATACAAGCACCTTCCTATAGCAACCAGAAAACTGCAGTTCCTGGAATTGCAGAAAGAGCTGGTGGACGACTTTCGAATCCGACTCACTCAAGTCATGAAGGAAGAAACCAGGACGCCCCTGGCCTTCCGATACTGCGCGATCCTAAACGCGGTCAACTACATTGCCACAGTACTAGCAGACTGGGCTGACAACGTGGTAAGTAACGCATGATCACAGGTGGCCCTTTTGCGGATTGTCGAAATGCTTTTTAAGCAAAGGAAAGATTGAAAAGAATTATTGGTAACCGCGTGATCCTTGGTGTGCTCTGATCTTGGCAGTTTCCTTGCAGAGACGTTGCACTACCAAACTGGGTCACGTCACCCCTGCTATTGACAGTATTAACATTGGCAACGGTGGGGATTCACTGAACAACGGCGGTGAGAAAGGTCGCAGAATGGGGCAAAATTCAGTTAACAAACATCTCACTGAGCAACAGAAATTTGGGGTTCAATTCTGGTCGTACAAACAAAACCTGGTGGGCATAGAGGAGGAAGTTACTCTCTCAGAAATGCTTCTAATGTTTTGAGTGTGGCACTGGCCACAATCCCAAAGCAGGGGTGGTAGAGTGGTTATTATTGTTCCAAAACTGTCTGTCAACTCATAAAATATTTCTGTGGTCTTTTTAGAGTTGTCAACAGAAAGGGAGAGGTCAGTGCAGCAGCTTGCAAACAGAAACTGCCTTCCATAAATGTTTTCAGAGATAGTAACTAGGTGACCGAAGTTTATGCCACACAAAATTTTAACTGGAGAGCATGATTGATGACTCTGGGCTATGGATGTGTCCCATTGGAGAATCTGAATTACAATACACCCAGGGGGTGGGGGAAAAACCAGGGTCAAGGGTGACAGAGAATTATGTGTCTCAGAGTCAGCTACACCCAGGCAGTGCCAGCATGTTAACTCCCAATAAATCCTTTTGAACTTTTGGAAGTTTGGTCAAGACTCATGTTTAAATGGGGGTAACTGCCAGAATCCTGACACCGTCCTCGCTTTGAATAAGTCCAGAAAGTCAGCTTAGAAATATGCAACACTCTAGAATCTAGACCTTTTGAATAGTTATACATTATTTACATCAGTGGCCGCCAACCTTTTGGGCACCAGGGACCAGTGCCATAAGAGATTTTCCCGCGGACCGAAGGGGGCATGGTTTCACATGCTGCCTGCATCCGGCGCATGGGGCTCCACTCATTTGTGCAGCCTGGTTTCTGGCATGCCGTGGCTCGGTGCCGGTCCACGGCCCGGGGTATGGAGACCCCTGATTTACATGGCTGCCTGGGGAAATCTGGGAGTTGAAGTCCTTAAAGTTGCCAAACGTTGAGAAACATTGATTTGGATTGTGGAATGGCTCAGCCTCCACCTCCTGTTGGCATGTGGTTAATAAAGACTGGAGAGCCTCAGCTAAAAAGAGGTTTTCTCTTCCTTAACATTAGTGATTCTCTTGGCATGTTTCCTGCCCTGCCATTAGCTCCTTTTACTAAACTGAATTGCCAGAGCTCCTGAATGCAAAACAGTTGCTCTAATCCAATGATGGCGAACCTTTTTTGTTGTGATGTGTCGAAAGCGCGTGCGCGCCAGCATCCACAATGCAATGCACCCTGCCCTCCCTGCGTATGCGCGCACCTCCCAGCTAATTTTCGGCCCGTTTGAGGCTGTTTTCATCCTCCTGGGGGCTGAAGGGAAGCCTCTGCAGCCTTTTGAGGCCGAAAAATGGGCCTGTTTCATCAGTTCTGGTTTCAGAATGTCCAGTATTTCCAGAAGGCCTGTTTTTTGGCCTCCAAAGGCTGCAGAGGCTTCCCTCGAGCCCCTAGGAGGGCGAAAAAGGCCTCAAACAGGCCAAAAAATAGCTGTGAGGTGCACACATGCGCAGTGCAGGTAAGTTTGTCTGGGGCTCACATGCCTGCACAAATGGCTCTGTGTGCCACCTGTGGCACGCATGTCACAGGTTCGCCATCACGGCTCTAACCACAAGTTAAGATCCTCAGAAGACTAGTGGTAATACCATTTTTCTCCTTTCCCAATGTTGTTTGGGCAGTTTTTTTTACAGCTTCAGCAGGCTGCCCTGGAAATGTCTGCAGAAAGCGACATGCTAAGCAAGCTGCAGTTGGGAAAGCTGGCTTCTCTGGAGAGCTCCGTGTTCGATGAAATGATCCAGCTTCTGGAACGATTGAAGCAGGACATGCTGACTCGCCAAGTAGATCACGTCTTCAATGAGGTCAAAGAGGTTGCCAAGATATACAAAAGGGAAAGGTAAAAACCTCAGAGGGGAATATCTGCAGCTCGGGGTTGAAATGAGGGGGTTCTTGGAGCTCTCTGAGCTCGGTGGTTTTCTTGCAGACCTTTCATTACCATACTAGGTAACGTCATCAGTGGTAGAAGAGGGAGGGATTTGTAGAAAGGAGGAGGAGGAAGAAGAGGTGGAGGATTGTGGGGTCCTTGGAGCTCTCTGAGCTCGGTGGTTTTCTTGCAGACCTTTCGTTACCATATTAGGTAACGTCATCAGTGCTGCTAGATCAAACTTTGCTGCTGCTGCTGCTTCTAATCAGAAGTTTTAATGTGTAGTTTTGCAGGCAGGAGGGAAAATCTCACTGAAAATCCCCTTTTTTTTCATAACAGAATGTTGACAGGGAAAGGGCCCTCCAGACCACTAGAAAACAAGCTTTTCAGAGTGACGCCGATGTTGTTTTAAGTGTAGAACTGAATTAATCACTGCCCGCTTGGGGAGTTGCGCAGCCAATAAGGCCACAGAAATGAGGAAGGAAGAGAGCCTGTCATTCTCTGCTTTTTGTCTCTGTGCCCCCAAGGCACTGGTTATGTGGTCCAGCTGTAAGCTCGTAGAATGGCTGGGCAGTGGCAAAGAGGCTGCGAACCATAAACTTGATGCCGCAAAGGTGTTTTCTTTCAAAAGGCAACTGGACTTCTTTGTTTTGCTAGAAGACCTTTCACTTCTCATCTAAGAATCTTCTTCAGTTCTGACCTGAAGGGTAGAGAATGGAAGGTTTTCTATTCCTTGCAGTCATTTTGGTCACTAGCCCTCTTTCGGAGAGTCGTTGAGGCCACTTGGCGGTTTCTCTGTGCTTTCAAGGGTGACATGAATCCCATAAGGTGGGTGGGATGCAAAAGGCCTAGTCAAAAGCACCCAACAGGGAGGGAGTTGGCCGCATGCCTCTCCTTTTATGATGCTTTACAGATGCTTTCCAAATGTACCATTTGTCGGAGAAGGAGAGGCAGTGTCAAGAGTGGAATAAGCCTCGAATCATTACGTTCCCACAAACAAAGTCCAGCCGTTCTTGAATTCTGCTAGTCTCCTCTCTAGCGCCAATTTAGGGCTGTTAGTTGATTAGAATACTCGTGTTGTAGGTGTGAAGTATAAAATCAGCTTAGTGTGAGGGCCCAGTCCTTCGCACCGGACATTTTTCATTGAAAAGGGGAAGTTACGGGTCAACTCGAGCAAAGTTTTTTGCATCTTCCGTTTAGGTGGCTCTCCTTGCCTTCCCAGGCCGAACAAGCCGTGATGTCCTTATCAAGCAGCGCCTGCCCCTTGCTCCTGACCCTGAGAGATCGGCTCCTTCAGTTAGAGCAGCAGCTTTGTTACACTTTGTTCAAAATCTTCTGGCAAATGCTGGCGGAGCAAGTTGATCTGTTCATCTACCAGGAGGTCAGTACCGTCGCTGGCGTCTTGCCAAGACTTTAGCCAAGAAAACGCTCCTAGTTTTAAACGTTGCTCCGTTCTCTATATATTTTATAGGTCATTCTAGCCAATCACTTCAATGAAGGGGGAGCGGCCCAACTCCAGTTCGACATGACCCGAAATCTTTTCCCTCTGTTTTCCCATTACTGCAAACGGCCAGAGAATTATTTCAAACAGTGAGTACGGCACATCTCAAATTCTCGTTTATTTTGGAGTTGCGTGGGAGTCAAAGCTTTCTTCTTGGGTTTTTTGGGGGCGGGGAGAGGGATTAACGCCACGTCTCCGGAGATTCTCAGCCATCCAGGTCACGGCTGTCCCAAAGATGCTGTCAACTCATAAAACATTTTCTGTACATGTTTTATAGTTGCCAACAGAAAGGGGGGGCGGGTAGTTTCAAAGGCAGCAGTGTGGAATCGAAAGTACATTCCATTCCTATTTTCTTCAAAGACTAATTAGATGGCTGAAGCTTCTGCCACGCAGAAATCTAGTTGGAGAGCATGATTGATGACTCTTGGCTATGGACATGTTTCATTGGAGAATAAGAATTATGATACACCTAGAGGGGAAAGCAGGGTCAAGGATGACAGTGAATTATGTGTGTCAGAGTTGGCTATGCCCAGGTCATACCAACATGTTGACTTTCAATAAATCCTTTGAAATTTTGGGAGTTTGGCTTGAGACTGATTATTTAAATGGGGTAACTGCCAGAATCCTGACAGGTGCTTTTTTTTTTTTCAAAAGGCAACTGGACTTTGTTTCTTTCCTTGAAGTGGTTTCGCTTCTCATCCAAGCAGCTTCTTCAGTTCTGATGAACAGTGGGTGATGGAAGGATTTAAATTCCTTTCAGTCATGTGGTCATTAAGATTGAACAGCCCTCTCTCAACAGAGGGAAAGGAATAAAACACTACCTATCTCCTACGTGGTACTTTCGGCAGTTCCCAGAAGGCTCCACACCCATTGGCACTAGTTAGCTGATTGAGGGCACAGATAAACCTCCAAGTGGCCTCAATGACTCTCAGAATACTAATGTCCAGAGGACTGCAAGGAATATAAATTCTTCCATCTTCCGCCATTCAGTCAGAACTGAAGAAGCTTCCTGGATGAGAAGCGAAATATCTTCAAGTGGAAAAAGGCAGTTTTGCCTTTTGAAGGGGACAGGGGAAAGCACCTTTAGGATTAACCCATTGTTTCAGTGTCATAAACATTATTTAAGATCTCTCATTTCCCTTTCATTTACTTACCTGTCCAAGACCCTGCAAGTGGACATTTATTTATGGGTCAGCTGGGATAAAAGTAACATATAAGAGATTTAGATCAGATTTAGAGACTTGGATACATTCTTCCTGACAGGAAGGATTCCTTCAGTTCTAGCTCTGCTGAAATTAAGAGTTCAGCAAAACTCCACCGCTCTTTACAGGATACAGTGCCTCGATTTAACAACCATTTGTTTAGTGAAGTTCAAAGTTACAACGGCACCGAAAAAAGTGACTTATAACTAACTTTCATACTTACAGCTGTTAAATGTAACTTGTGTTTAAAACTGATTTTTTTGTGTGTGTGTTTCTCCTTGTCTAGCATCAAAGAGGCCTGTATTGTGTTGAACTTAAACATTGGTTCAGCCCTGCTGTTGAAAGACGTGCTACAGACAGCCACCGAAACCAGAACCGGAATCTCCTCTAATTCAAATCAACCCAGTGCCGTGGCAGCGCTAAACGAACTTGGAATTTATAAGTTAGCTCCAAAGGATGTGGAGATCCTCCTTAATTTGAGGACAAATTGGCCTAACGCTGGCAGATAATCAAAGCAGACAGAATGGAGAGACACTAATTACTATTACATTGTTTAGAAATTACTCCTTGTTCTCACCTGATCTTGAGTATATTGCCTTGGAAAGAAAACAACATGTTAAAAAAAACACTGAAATTAAACCCATATATATATATATATATATATCAATATCACCGTTTCGGAGTGATGTGAAACCTAAAGGTGGAGCTCTCGCCTCCCAATCAGGAGGCTGTGAGTTTGATCCTAAGCAGATATTTCTGGGCTCAGCAAGAATATATCTGCTGAACAAAACTCCGCATTGGTGACAAGAAGGGCATCCGGCCATTAAAACACTCTGCTAGCTCCATTCAGTTGCCCAGACTCCACCCTGCAAGGGATTACGGGGTCTTTAAAGGAAGATGAGGATATATATCAGTTTCAAAGAAACATTTGAAATTTGATGAAGTCTGGTTAGTATATTGGCTGTTATGCTCAGTTGCAAGTTTACTGTCAGTGACACCTGTCCTTTTCTCAATTGACTGTGGTAATCAAGGGAAATTCTTTTCAATGAAAAAAATTATCCTACCATATGCTCCATATTATAGAAATAGTCATCTTAGAGCCTTGATGGTGAACCACAGGTGGCCCGCAGAGCCATTTATGCTGGCACACAAGCTGCAGGCAAACCTACCTCACTGCACATGCACGCGCCTCACAGCTGATTTTCAGCCGGTTTGAGGCCTTTTTCGGCCTCCCAAAGGCTTGAGAAAGTCTTCTGTAGGCTTTGCAGGCCGAAAACTAGCCCTGTTTCATCACTTCCTATTTTTCTGGAAATACCGGAAGTGATGAAACGGGCTTAGTTTTCGGCCTGCAAAGTCTGCAGAAGCCTTCCTCTGGCCTCTGGGAGGTTGAAAAAGGCCTCAAACCGGCTGAAAATCAGCTGTGAGGCACAGTGCAGGTAAGGGAGCGGCGGGGGTGGGGATTGTGTGTGCATGCGTATGGGGCGTGGGGGGAAGCATGAATTGCCTTCTGAGTGCTGGCACGCAAGCGCGAACGTGCAATCGCGTGTACAATTTTTGGCACAGGAGCCCCAAAAGGTTAGCCAGTCTTACAGGAAAATGCTGGAGTATTTTAAAAAATTCTGAGATCAACCAATTTCACTTTATTGTCTCCTCGGAAGCTCAGATTAACCTTGCTTAGGCTAGATTAGGGTGTCTTCTGAACCTGTTTGTGTTACCAAGATTGTGATATTACACAATATTACACCGGGGAGGGTTTAAAAAGAGCAAAACTGTTCTTACCTTTTTGAATGAAACAACCAGCATGTTGACAAAAGGGACAAAAAACTTTGCATGCCATTCTGTGGCAAATTTTACTTATTTTGGCTCCTAATGCCAGCATACTTCTAATACGGATAAGATAAAAGGCTTCACAGAAATTTGTGCAATTCTTTAAACACACTCTTATTCTAGATAATAAATGTGATTACCCTCCTTCTTTTGATTATAAAGTTGGGGTTATGATCTTCTGGCAATGGCTAAACTAATCATAATGTCACTTTTTTTTCCTGATGGAAAAATTCAAATTTAACCTATCTCCCTGAAATAAAAGGACTGCTAAGAAGCTTAAGTTGGCTAATACTCCCATTATTTATTTAGCAAATTCAGTATAACAGTTGTGAAGATTCTGAAATAAAGGAATGCTTCAGTGAGGATAAAATTACTACAAGGGAAGGCCATTACATATAAATGAAATTGCTAGCTTTTTTTCAGAAACTGAAATATATATATATATACACATACATAAAAAAAATATTCCAGGTAGGCATATTTAGGATTAAACCGTTTTCCACAGCTCAGTAAATTTTTTCGTCCTGTGGAGGAAAACAAAGATATATAACATATAAAGTTCTTATATAAACAGTTGCATTTTCCTCATTACACATTTTTGTATACACACACACATCCCTGCAATCTCTGTATAAAAGTGAAATACCCCTCACGTATCATCACAAAATCTCCAGAACTGTAAAGCCTACAAACTTGAAATTTGGCCCATATGTTCCTCTTGGCTTCTAGAGGCTCACTAAGAAAGGATTTTTCGAAAGGCCCATCAGAGCATTAGTATTTCCTACATTATAATTATTATTAACACACTCTGATGCTAAGGAGTTCTATTCCCCCTCTCACCTGAAAAGAAACCTCTTCCAAATGCAAAACACAAGCAGAGGAGAGGAGTTTCAGTTTCACAGCACCAAGCAGCTTTAGTACAGAACAGTTGAGCTAAGCCACGCCCAGGCTCCTTGCTGTCTCGCTCACAGCAAATACTCTTTCAGTTTCCAGGCAGCCCTCCAATCACACACTGACAGGACGGTAGC
Source organism: Pseudonaja textilis (assembly GCF_900518735.1). The sequence continues at coordinate 45,758,953 of NW_020769308.1, read as the reverse complement.
CAGATCAATACTGATGGATGCTGGTAGCCAGAGGCAGAATTTTTTCCCTCTTATTTTCCTCTCCAAAAACTAAGCACGACCACATAGTTTCGTAGTGAAGCACGGGTATCAAGCTAGTTCCACATAAAATGTAATATTCTGGTTTAACTTACACATTTTCCTTGAAGACATTTGATGTAATTACTTCATTTTCTTTATAAGGTACATCCTGGCTACTCAATCCCAGAGACTCAAGTGCTAAAACATAAGAGAGAAATAAATGATAGATAGATAGATAGATAGATAGATAGATAGATAGATAGATAGATAGATAGATGATAGATATGTTTTCTTAAGTTTTATATATATGTTATTCAGCTTTGTTCGGGTATTTTCCCACGTCGTTATAGTTGTGTTTTTAAAGTTGTAGCAACGTTTCGGCAGAATCTCATCTGCCATCAGGCTTCTGTACTGTGTTCGCCTGTGAGTCAGACTTTCACAGCCGTTTCAGTTTTAAATTTGGGGCTAGCCTACTGTTGTGCCAGAATGTTTTTTTCTTCATCCTGATTGGTTGGGAGTCTTGGTCTGTGTTTATTGGTCTTGGAGTTTGCTGTGTTCTGCTTGATTACTGTTTCTAATATCTTCTGTTTGTGGCTTTTTTTGTCCTGATTGGCTGGCAACATTGTGTTCCTGTATTGGAGGCTTTTAGTGCGGCTTGGCTCCAGGTAAATGGATGGCTATCATTTATTAGAAAGCTAGGTTTCATCTGGGTGCCTGGTTGGGATGTGTTTGAGCTGGAGGTATCAGGTGGGTCTGTTTGTGCCCAGGTGTTTGCCTGGCTTGTGTGGAGATCTTTTTGTTTGTGAGTGCAGGCTTCCAAATAATTGACAGTCTGGTAGACTCATCTCTTCTATTCATGCTTTCAGGTCTTTTTTCAATCTCTATGGCTTCTCTGATAATTCTGTGGCTGGGGTTTTCTACAGTGGCTAGGGTTTTGGTGCCATTGAAGTCGATGCTATGACCTGTGGCTTTCATGTGTTGCACTAGCAAGGAAGTGTGTTCCAGCTTTTTTACTGCATTTTTGTGTTAATCTAGGTGGGTACTTATTCTTCTATTGGTCTGTCCAATGTATGTGGCCGGGCATGATGCACAGGGGACTTCATATATGCCTTGGTTTTCCAGGTCAATTTTATCTTTGGGGTTTCTTAGGATGGCTGCTATTTTTCTGTCTGTTTTGAAGGCAGTCTTGATGTGATGCCTATGTAGTATCTTACTGATTTTGTCTGTAGTACCTCTTATGTAGGGCAGGACAGCTGTTCCATAGGTCTGTTCATCTTCTAGGTCTCCATTATGTCTCAGTGTGTTTTTGTGGATCAAGCCAGTGATTTTGCTTTTGTGGAAGCCGTTGGCTGTCAGTACTTTAGTCAGGGTGCATAGTTCAGTCTTTATGTGTGTCTTGTCTGCCAGGCGTTTGGTTCTGGCGATTAGTGTTTTGGCCACGGAGTTTATCTGTGCTGGGTGGTGGTGGGATTGGGCATTGAGGTAGCGGTTGGTGTGTGTTTTCTTCTGGTATATGGTGTGTCCTAGTGTGCCATCTGTTTTTTTGTAGATTAGTACATCTAGGAATGGTAGTTGTCATTCTGGCACAGCAGATGGCTAGCACCAAATTTAAAACAGAAACGGCTGTGAAAGTCTGACTCACAGATGAACACAATACAGAAGACTGATGATGGCAGATGAGATTCTCCTGATTCTGTGCTACAACTTTAAAAGCACAACTATAATGATGTGGGAAAATACCTGAACAAACCTGAACAAAGACACCACATGTAGTATAACCCTCCATGCATAATTGCTCAAAAGAAGGCCTCCAAATTTGCGTGCAGCCTACCTTTTTAGACTTTTATTTCGTTTAGATTGCTGCGATCATGTGACTCCTACCAAAATCACACTCAATCATTTGGTGTCCCACCTGCAAGGAATCACTCAGCTGGACTCACATGTCATGCCAAGCAGTGGCTTGCTAAATCTACCATAATCTGCTAGATTCATGCAATACTCTATTGCCGTAAACTGATTTCCAAAATTAAGAGTGGCTGAATATGTGGAAGGTACTAAAGTCAAACTTAAGTGAGCCATTTTGGAGGGTTATTATTATGTTTAAATCCAGTCATTTCCACCTTGGAGGTGATATGACCTCAAAAAGGATATTAGGAATATAAATATGTTTTCCAGCAGTTTATGGGAAATTGAACAGAAATCACTATTTTTCTTTAAACAAGGACTCTTCTTTGCAGCTGGAAATAGAGTAGTAACACAAACTGATCATGGATTAGACAGTTCTTATATCTCAATATGTATATACAGAAGTACACAGTTCAGACATTGTTTATTTATGCAGCAACAAGTAGAGGCAGATAAAAATGAAAAACTCTGATTTAGCTTATGTTTTGTCATGTAGATTCAGCTTTTTATAATCTATATATACAACTGTCATTTTAGTACTAAATGGAAGACAAAATTAAAATCATTAAATACAGTAAAATAATGACTTATCCTGTATCTGTGGGAATGCTGCAATGGTCATCAGTATGAAAAATTGTCATAATTCACTTTTTTCAGTGCTGTCATTTTGAATGGTCACTAAATGAATTGTAAGTTGAGGACTATCTGTACTGTTTCTGCTAAACTGCTTTCTTGCCCAGGAAGTGGGGAGAGGCTAGGCAGTTTTATAGCACCCCAGTGCAGCAACCTAAAATCTTCAAAGAAGGAAGTTCATATTTTTTTCCAGATAACTTTTCTTTGTTTATTGGAAGATGCTTCGCACATTGTCATGTGGGATAAAATATAATTTACTAGCCAAACTGCTGAGATATTTACAGACAAATCAGTGTGATTTTTGAATAGGAATCTAAAATATCATTACTGTCAGGATTCCAGCAGTTACCACAATTAAATCATGAGTCTTGAGCCAAACTTCCAAAACTTGACGAAGATTTAGTAGGAGTAAACATGACGACATTGCCTGGATGTAGCTGACTCTGAGACACATTATTCATCGTCACCTTTGGCCCCTGGTTTCCCCCCACACCCTGGGTGTATCGTAATTCATTCTCCAATGGGACACCTCCATAGCTCAGAGTCAATAATCATACTCTCCAGTTAGAATTTTGCATGGCAGAAATTTCCGTCACCTAGTTACTATCTCTGAAAAACACTTTATGGAATGCACTTTCAATTTCCAAGCTGCCGCACTGCTCTTTCAAACCCCTTTCCCCCATCCCTTTCTGTTGGTAACTCTAAAAAGACCATAGAAATATTTTATGAGTTGACCATTAGATTTGTTAGAAAACGGAAGAACATTTTTTTTATTTTTTTCGGATTACTGTATCTTGTCATGGAAAGCATAAAAAGTTCATAAGATATGAAGAAACACCAACCTCCTTTGTACTGTATTACATTTATGTGGCCTTCGCCCCCGACATCAATCATATCAAACATTGCATCCAGGTTTGACTCATCCATAAGGTTGGGATAATCATTGCTTGTTGCTTTGGCAATCTTTACTTTTTCCAATGTCTTTATCAAAAATTCTCTCGGTCGTTCTGAAAAGGAAAAAGATCAGTTGTATTGTTGTCCACTCCAAGCCATATTGTTAAATGTATCTAAACTAAATGTTCTTTTTTAATTAAAATGATTGACAGGTAACTATTACGATTAAAGCATTTAATGTTTTGTGGCTTAACCTTTTGGGCACTCAGGCAGTTTGTATCTTCCTTCTTGGCCAAGAGAGGCACAGAATTGCAATCCGTGTCCTTGAATCTTTTCATAACTGCCAAAATTCAACTTTAACTCCCAGAATTCCCCAGCCAGCTATGGATTCTGGGTATTGTAGTCCACCCACCTTAAATGATGATAAGATTGAAAAACACATTTAGCCTAATACAGGAGATTCCAAACTTGGGCACTTTTAAGACTTGTGGATTTTAAGACTTTAAGACTTGTGGACTTCAACTCCCAGAATTCCCCATATGCATAGCTGGGTGGGGAATTCTGGGAGTAGAAGTCCACAAGTCTTAAAGTGCCCAAGTTTGGATTCTCCTGCCCTATTGTGCAAATTACTCACAGGTCATCTCTCGGGCAACGACTGCCACCATGGAAGCCATGCAAAACACCCGTGGTTTTTTTTAACCATTTTTTTTAAAGAAAACAATCCCAGTCCGCATTTTCTCGCTTTATACTCCGTGCAAGGGCAAATCCGCTCGTCTTCCCGAGGCAAGGAAACGCAACCCCCGTGCACAATCTCTCACCCGGCCGATGGTAGAGAAGCAACGAGGTTAAACTATACAAAAGCTCCGGGATTTTGTGCTGGGCCAGGTACTCGCGGCCTTCCGTTTCTCGGTCCATCGCCGTTGCTAGGCGACGGGCCAAGGACGCGCCGCGCAGGGGAACGCCATAACGGAGAGGGCCGCTCTCGGCCAATCAAGTTGCTCGCCCGGTTGTTCCGCAGGGCTTGGGGAGGAGGTCGTGACGTTAGCGCGGAGGAGTGGCGACGAATGTTTACGACAGCGGGAGGGGCGTGGCCTCCGGTCCAAAGCACGTGGGCCGGGAAATAGGGAGGTTTTGGATGGTTTGAAATTTTTGCAAACATTTCTGAATTTCTGAAGTTGTTTAAAGCTCGCTTCTCGGCCTTTTGGTTAAGATCAAGCTTAGTTAAAGATCTGGGGACCCATAGAGCAATTTTATGCTTTATTTACTTTTATTAATTTATTTTGTCCAGCATCCATTTGATAATATATATATAAGTATAAACATGATTATTAATATATGAAATAGATACGAATAAAAGGGAACATTAAGACGGGTGATAGGCATGTTGGTGTGCTTATGCATGCCCCTTAAAGACCTCTTAGGAGTAGAATAGAATTCTTTTATTGGCCAAGTGTGATTGGACACACAAGGAATTTGTCTTAATGCAAATGCTCTCAGTGTACATAAAAGATACATTGGTCAAGAATCATAAGGTACAACACTTAATGATAGTCATAGGGTACAATAAGCAATCAAATCATACTAGGAAACAGTCAATATAAATCGTGAGGAGACAAGCGACAAAGTTTCAGTCATACAATCACAAGTGAGAGGGGATGGGCGATAAGGAGTGATGAGAAGATTAACAGCAATTGTAGTGCAGACTTTGTAAATAGTTGGACAGTGTTGAGGAAATTATTGTTTAGCAGAGGGATGGCATGTGGGGAAAAACTGTCCTTGTGTCTAATTGTTCTGGTGTGCAGTGCCCTATAGCATCATTTTGAGGGTGAGGGTTGAAACTATTCATGTCCAGGATGTGGTGGGTTGTGTGTAGATATTTTCACAGCCCTCTTTTTGACTCAGGGTGCAGTATACAGGTCCTCAATGGAAGGCAGGTTGGTAGCAATTGTTTTTTTCTGCAGTCCTAATTACCCTCTGAAGTCTGTGTCTGTCCTGTTATGGAGGTGCAGATGAGACTCAATAATTCCTCTGTAGAACTGGATCAGCAGCTCCTTAGGCAGTTTGAGCTTCCTGAGTTGGCACAGAAAGAACATTTTTTGTTGTGCTTTTTTGATTACGTTTTTGATGTTAGGTGTCCATTTTAAGTCTTGTGATATGATAGAACATAGAATTTTGAAGGCCTCTACTGTTGATACTGTGTTGTCTAGAATGGGGTGAGGGCAACAGTAGACAGTCTAAGGTTAAAATTTTTGAGGCTTGTTTATGTATATGGCCATCTAACTCCATTAAATGACTCTGGGCAATGGACAACACTCACAAGGGGAGATAGCGCTTGATGTATAACCGTTTATTTCGTGACCATAATTTACCATGGCATTTGAAAAAAATGACATGACCAGAATTCACATAATCAAATTTTGATCATGTGACCATGGAAATGCTGCCATGGTCTTATAAATGTAGAAAATATATAGTCATTTTTTTCAGTGCCATTGTAATATTGGTGATGGTTGTGGCCCAACAGCTACCAGCAGAGCTGGCAGCAGACTTGGACAATGAATGAGGTGGTTGGGGAGGAACATGGGCCACTCCTGGATTCTGGGGAAGGCTCTGACGAGGGCTCTGCGTCGGAGGCAGAGATGGAGCCAGGGCTGTCTGACAGTTATCAGCTGCCTTTGGAGTCAGACATCAGTGGGGCAGAAGAACAGCTGGAGCCTGTTTCCAGTGCGCGCATGCACAGAGCTGCCTGGAGAAAGGAACAATTAAGGAACAAGGGTCGACTCAGGAGTAAAGGCACAGGTGGATGGTGAATGGCCCCTCCCAAAGGGAATAAAAGGCTTTTTTGAGGCTTTTTGCATTCTGATGGTCACAATGGAGTCATCACATAGGACAAGCAGAAAAACTAAACTATATTTCCTTATTTTGGATAGTGGATTTCTAGTTCAGAGCAGATCCTAATAATAAAAGCTTTTTACCAAGTCCTACCAAGGCTTATAATTTTTCCCAGATAACCCTGGACCTTTTTCTTTTACAAAATGATAAAGCATTGCGTGTGTTTTTCTTAGAAACATATAAATTATTTTATTTACAAAGCCATGTTACAAATAATAATAATAACAATAAAGCAAAACTAACAAATAACAAAAAGAAATACAATCGCCCACTAGAGAATATCTCCAGGCCTGGTCCTAAAACCATGGCAGTATCAGTTAGATACATACATTTGTTCTTTATTTTTCCCTTTTCTCAAAACTGTAAGTCATAAATTTTACTATTTACATCTACTTTCAACACTTACAATTATCACAAGCATGGAATGGGGTTCTTTCTTGATACTGCTAATACATAAAAGGTGCAGGAAGAGGAAAATAGTGTTACAAAATATGGATCCGTAGAAAAGAAATCGACTGTACACATATGGCAATTTTTTTTCTTTTTAGAATGATTGGACGTGCTTGTCTTCAAAAGTCTTCTGGAAAAGGATTCTAAAATCTGTAGTAGGAAAGCATAATTGAGGAGGTGCAAATTTCACTTCTGTGCAACAGTTTTTCTTTTTTTATAATTGTTTATTTCCCATGACCGACCAGCTATGTAAAACCCAAAGTTTTGTTAAAGTGCCATGGGTAAAACAGCGTAACAAAATAGAAGGTGTAGATAGAAAAATTTCTTCTTTTTTAAACAAGAGTTCACTGAGAATCGGCAATAATAGAATATGCTGTATAAACTATTCTCTACAAAGGTTGATCAGCACTATGTACAAATTGGTAACATCGATACAAAAGAAGGCATACAAGTTATCCAAGTTGCTTTTTTTCATTTAATTTTTTTTAAATATGGCTGACGGGCCTATGCATTGCATCATGTGTTAACAACCAAAGCTTATGCCTCTATTGCTGGAAATCATGTCTTCTGGAAAATTGGGTGTGTAGAAGGGAAAATGGTTGGAAATAAGGAAAAAAAACTCCAACTATTTAACAAATAACTACACTGCAATACATGTTGGTCTGGTCTATTTCCATTTTTAAAGCCACATTATATATACCATTTTAGTATATATAAATTAAATGACCTTTAAAAAAAAAAGGTGATGGAACGAAATGTGGAAGGCTGTATTTGATACTTAAGGTTTCCAAAATGCTGTGAGATCTAAGTCATGGAAAATGAAGAGATAAATGAGCATTATCCTAAAACACCCACCAATATCCAGCTTTCTACATAATAGATGCATGTTAAGCTAAGGAAGTCTTGACATTATTAAATTGTTCCTTCAGCAGCCACTCAAATTCATATTCATCGTATCTCTCCCCCCCTACCCCAAATATAGAACAGCAGTTTGATCATTGGAGCGTTGTTTTGCTACTGAAATTTGATAACTCCTGCAGCTATACAACACAAATAAATTAGTTTTTAAAAAACAAGGCTCTGTTCCTACTACCAATGACAAAAAATTGTGCAAAAATAAAGATATGTACTTTTTTTTTCAATCTGAAGAATGTACAATAAAATGTAACTCAAAATACATGAAAAATACAACCATTGCTTATATTTTTTTCCTAGCTTCATATCATCCATGAAACTACTCTTGTCGCTTCCCAAGTATAAGAAAACATAAATTACAATAACATTATAAAAATTATTTTGAGAATATTTTCTAATTTCCCCCAAGAGGCCTAGCCTTTATTTACCGTTGTTAAACATTTCCTATGCTTTAAAATTTGCCCGTAAGCTTTTACTTTAAAAGGAAAGAAGCTAATAAATCTATTTGCATTCATTTTCATTTCTCCCCAAGATGTAAATAAATCTGGCATATAAGTGCACTTTTAATTCTGTAGAAAGAAAAGTTAATTCCTTTGTAGTAATTTTGTAGGACCTTAGTATAATTGGTTTCCTGATTACAAAAAAATCTTTTCATTTTTTTAAAAAAATCAGTAATTCCTGTAAAAACATTGTCAGTGCAAATTCAGTTATGTCCAACTTCTGTCTTTATTTTAGAATAATGCTTCACCAAGGACAATCCTTTTCTTGGCCCCTTCACCTAGATATGAGGAAATGTCACACAATATTCCTATTAATTATTGGCAATAGCTAGATGCATTAACCATTCAGTGCGTTCAAAGAATCTAGAAACACTGAAACTTGTAGCCATTAAGTTGGCAAAAAGGATGGAGATTTTCTTTTAATCCCGAGGACAATAATTAATACAGAAGTTACCACAAATTTAAAAGAATAGCTTTGCTCAATCTGTTCTTTTTAATCACAAATGGCATTATTTTGAAATGTCCACTGCTTCCGTTGTTGCAAGAAATTGAAAAGAGAAAACGCAATAATTTCCTTCCGAAGGCATTAATTTAAAAAAATTAAAACCAATTGCACCGATCAGAGGCAATGTAACCGATCACATGTAAGAAATTAAAGTAAACCATGACTACAATTTTTATGGGAAAAAGGGAAACAATTTTAATACAAAATTACGAAAAAAAAATCTGCAGGACACAGAAACCAATAAGTTGGCTTGGAGAAGGGCTGCAAAAATAAGAGAGTGGTTGTTCTCCTTATTCATGGAAGAGTCCTTATCCTACCAGCCCGATTTAATGTTTTCTGAAAGAGAAAATAAAAACAGTTCACCTTACATGAGAAATGGGATTATGACAAATATTTAAAACAAAACAAAAATTAACAATTTGAGCCAGTTGCCAAGGACCCAAATTTTGATTACTTGACCACGGGGAGGCTATAGCGGTCAGAAGTGTGAAAAATGTTCATAAGTCAGAACAGTCACTAAATGAACTGTTGTAACTTGAGGACTACCTGTAAAAATAATGGAGTTGCTAAGAGAAGCCACATTTGTTGATAATCATACAGCAATTAAGTGATGCAAATTATGATTTAAATGTGATTTAAAAAAAAAACCCAAACCAACTCACTTGTTTGTTGTGCATTAGATTTGATGTACTTGAAGGACTAGACTGGGACAAAGCTACACCACTGTTTTTCCCAATCTGCAAATAATAATGCAAATTACTATGATAATCTGCAAATAATATGCACCAAGACAAATTCCTTGTGTGTCCAATTACACTTGGCCAATAAAGTATGCTATGCTATGCTATGCTATGCTATAATGATAAACAAAAAAGGCTCTTATTTCCACTGGTTGCTTCATTTCACTGGAACAATTTTCATTTTTTAAAATTAATTGCTCTTAAAAATATTAAAATAAGGTTTATTTCCAGCAACCTATCCTGAGGTATGAAAAATGCTGTCATAGGAGGTTTCAGTCCTACAACAGATCGTGCTGGTTTTTATTTTTTTATTTTTTTTGGGGGGGGGGGATTTCTGGAAATCCCACAAGGGTCCTATTCTGAGATTTCTCAAGACAGACTTCTTCTAAGAGGTGTCAAAGTCAAGGCCTGCGGGCCAGATCCATTCTGCGGGGTGCTTAGATATGGCCCATGGGGCTGCACTGAAAACAGCAAAGGACTGGCCTGCAGTGCCTCTTCCAGCAAAAATGGGGGTTGGGAGAATTCCCAGGCTCCGTTTTCAGCCACGACGGCCTCCTGCAGCCCTCTGCTGGTGAAAACAGAGCTTGGGAAGGCCATGAGTGGTCCTTCGAGGCTCAGTTTTTGGCCATGACAGCCTCCTGCAGCCCTCTGCCAGCAAAAACAGAGCTTGGGGAGGCTGTGAGTGGACCCCCGCAGGGTCCAATTTTGGCCACAACAACCTCCTGAAGCCTTCTGCCAGTGAAAACAGAGCTTGGGGAGGCTGTGTGTGTGGCCCTCCCAGGCTCCGTGTTCGGCCATGACAGGCTCCTGCAGGCCTCAACCTCCCCAAGCTCCATTTTTGCTGGCAGAGCCTGTTGCAGCTGAAAATGGAGCTTCGATGAGTGACGTCAAGCTGGCCATGCCCCACATCTGTCTCGCCCCCCCCCACCCCGAGGTCAAACACAACCCCAATGCAGCCCACAATGAAATCGAGTTCGACACCCCTGTTTCTAAGACCAATGAAAGCTGACTTACCGGCCGAGAGATGGCATTGTTTGGCGTATCCGGCCCCGGAGAGATGAGATTGGCTGCGCTCTTTTTATGAACGCTATTCATTCCAGGCATTTTAGTGATTTTACAGGCTTTGCTGCTGGCACTCGAGTTCTTGCGTTTTTTCCCTTCCGATTTGTCGAAGCAAAGGGGCAGAGGAGAGACTGCGTTGTGCGGGGCGAGGGAGTGGTCCGCCAAAGGGTGCACCAGGGAAGGGACAGACAAACCGGAGGGGTCAATGCTGCTCATGACAATGCTCATATGTTTCACCGAGTCCGCTGGACTGCCGGAGAGCGAAGTCCATCCTGAGGGCTCTGATTTGGCACTGAAGGGGCTTGTTCCGTTGTTTGCGTTGTGCACAGACAGGCTGTTATAGGAAGGGGCCGCCGGGTAAGAGTTGACGGTGGAACTGGGGTTCAAGACGCAGTTCTTCCTGTGCGCCCCTGAGAACGAGGACGTGGAGGAAGTCTGCAAAGATATCGAGGAGGAAGAAGAGGAGGAAGAAGAGGAGGAGGAAGACGATGACGGCAGCTTTCTCTTTTTGTTACTGGGAGGCTCGTCGCTGCGACACAAGAGGTCTCTGACTTTGGAGGATTTGCTGGTTTTCGTTTTGGATGGCTTGTGAGACGGGGAAGGGATGACGGCGGGCAGAGGTGACAGGGCCGACGGCATCTTAAAAGTGGAGTCGACGATGCTCAGGCTGGCCGCCACATGCGGGAAGGCGGTGGCGTGGGACGTTAGGGAATGGGGGTCCGTCGCCGTTGCCAAAGAGGCGTTGGGTAACATGGCGGACGTCATGACGTAAGAAGGAGGGATCCTTGAGCTGACGGGCGCGGAGGGGATGTATGCCGAGGTGGGATTACTGAAAGGTTGCAGGACGGAGGACGGGAAGGGACTGCTGATATGGGCTGCTGGAGACGGCATGGGACTATCCACGGCAGGAGGGATCTTCCTAAAGTGTGGAAGGAAAAAAGACAGACACACACGTTGGGATGGAGGCTTTTTTTTTTTTTTCAGTCCAACCCAGCAGCCTTAGCTAACAGAAAGCTAGCAGAAAGAGCTTTCCTACAAGGATTAAGAAATAGGAATGTGGACTCAAAATTCCACAAGGTTTTATCCGGGGTAATGACAGCAACAGCTGCCACACATAGGACAATGAGGGAGAAGATTGGCAAAAGGCATCCATGAATGCCAACTAGCAGTCAGAAGACACAGGGGAAGAAACTCTCTTAATTTCGAAGCACCTGGAGAGACTGCACCAGAATTTCAACTGGGAAGTTGTGACAGACCAAACGTCAAGTCAAAAATGCTAGAGAATTCCTGGAACCTGTCACTCGGACAAATTGGCCATCAGAGCAGAGACATAAACAATATGTACCTACTGTGCAAGGGAGACAGTCAACTAGCCTAAAAGGGGGAAAAATAGACCAAAACACTTTTTGCACTTTTCCACAGAGTAACAGAGTTGGAAGGGTCCTCAGAGGTCTTCTAGACTAACCCCGTGCTCAAGCAAGAGACCCTGTACCATTCTGGACAAATGGTTGTCCTGTCTCCTTTTAAAAACCTCCAGGGATGGAGCCCCCACAACTTCTCTATTATGATATCAGTCCATGAATATCATCACAAAGCTTTGCCTGCAAAACTCCTTATAATATGCCAGAATGACATTTGACATAAAAAAGGTATCAAGAAACTAGTTATCTGAATTAACAGGGATGTTTTTACTGATTATTTACTACATTTAAACCACTTTACCCTTCTGTTCACTGTGCATCATTCACATGTAACGTGAGGGTGTGTCTGTGTGTGTGTGTGTGTGAGAGAGAGAGAGATAGAGAGATGGTAGGTAGGCAGGCAGGTAGGTAGGTAGGTTGGTAGATGATAGATATGATAAGAGATAGCGATAGTTAGCAATAGCCTTTAGACTTATGTACCACTTTACAGTGCTTTCTAGCCCTCTCTAAGCGGTTTACAGAGTCAGCCTCTTGCTCCCAACAATCTGGGTCCTCATTTTATCAACCACAGAAGGATGGAAGGCTGAACAAACCTTGAGCCAGTGAGAATTAAACTCCAGAATATGGGCAGAATTAGCCTGAAATATTGCATTTTAAAGATTATGCCACCAAAGGAGGGAGGGAAGGAAGGAAGGGCAATAGCACTTAGTCTTATATACTGCTTTTCAGTGCTTTCCAGCCCTCTCTAAGTGGTTTACAAAGTCAGCCTGTTGCCCCCAACAATCTGGGTCCTCATTTGACCCACTTGGGAAGGACAAAAGGCTGGAGTCAATCTTGAGCCTGGTGAGATTTGATCTGCCAAATTGCAGGCAGCTGGCTGCAGCAGAAGTAGCTTGCAGTACTGCACTCTAACCACTGCGCCAATGAGGCTCATTGTGATAGAGACAGACAGAAAGAGACAGACAGACAAGCAAGCAAAGCAAGCTTTTCTCAAAATGTAGCTAATACTTTACTACTTTGTGGTTACTAAAATTATTCCTATTCACCAATGTTACTATTATCCTTGCTTTGGCATTAGAATGCACATTATTTATGCGCTATCTTTTTCCCACAGAATGCTATTAAATTTAAATTAGTATTTTGTTTGCCACTCGGAGTCACCTGAACTGTGAGATGGTGGCAAATAAATTTGATTAAAAAAAACAAAACAAATAAGCATTAAATAAGAAATAGCCGGACAACACAGATATACTTACTTCCACATTTGTGAGTTCAAGTGTTTTTCTACCATAGAATTGAGTGCTAGTCGAAAATGATCCCATCTCCTATCAAATACGTAGTATCCTCTTCCCATTAGGTGACTTCCAAATGAACAGAACTAGGAAAGAGGAGGAAATAAGAGTATTTTTAAACGCCACATTTATCTATCCTTGCATTCAAATTGTTGGTTAAACCTGCGGTCGTGCTAGCAGTATTATTGTAGTAAAGAATGGCCTGGTTTTCCCCCACTCTTTCACAGGATTTGGAAATTGTGGGAGAAGGGGTGGCAGAACAAAAAGAGGCATAAGCCTAGAATCCCTACGTAATCACAAGCAAATTTAAGTCCAACCTCCCTTGAATTCCCTTGAGCCTTATGTAACCCCAAGCAAATGCTGACTGTTAGTTAAGAAGATTCCTCTGCATAGGTTTTTAGCGATAAATCAGATTAATTGGACCTTGGACTTTCAAGCCTCATAGACGTGACCTTATCTCTCACATTTTTTTGCCCAAACTGTACTTTCCAAAATGTGTGATTCTTATAAAAATTATCATGGCATGCTCACACAATGTAGTTGCTCAACAAGTATCTTCAGGGAATTCAAAATTTGCATTTCAATTATTTGCATTTACAAAAGATAACAATATGAGGCAAAACTTGCCAGTTGAGAAACAAAAATAATTTAACAACAGGGTGCCTAAACAGTTGTGAATGGCACAAACACAGCTAATGGAGAAAAAAATCCCATAATGATGAAATGGGCATTTTTGCATGGATTGCTAGAAATGCAAATATTTGAATACATGTCAACTTACAATCAATTACTGCACATTACAATTTCATGCATTGGTTTTGCCTCTTAACCAGTTAAAGGGATGATGTTTAGCTGAGCAGAGAGTGGGGGCTGGTCTTTCCTATTATATTCAAGGCCCTCATCCGTGGCAAACTTCTTCAGAGTCAAACTCAGAGTTGCAAAGAATTATAGGACTGTAATGCTGTACTCTTTAAACTGAATCTCCTACTGCATGGTTGTAGAAGAGCAGGAAGAGCTGGGAGCAGAGTTCAGCAAGTAATCAGCCTAGAGTCCTTAAAGGTAAATGTAAAGGTTCCCCTCGCTCATACATGCTTGTCGTTCTGTAGGGGGCGGTGCTCATCTCCGTTACAAAGCCGAAGAGCCAGCGCTGTCCGAAGACGTCTCTGTGGTCATGTGGCCGGCATGACTAAACACCGAAGATGCACAGAACGCTGTTCCCTTCCCACCAAAGGGGTCCCCATTTTTCTACTTGCATTTTTACATGCTTTCGAACTACTAGGTTGGCAGAAGCTGGGACAAGGAATGGGAGCTCACTCCGTTACGTGGCGGTTGGGATTCAAACCGCCGAACTGCCGACCTTTCTGATGCAAGCTCAGCGTCTTAGCCACTGAGCCACTGCATCCCCCTAAAGTCGTTATGCTCCCACAAATGCTCCAATGGCTCTTGAATTCCATTGTCCCTTATCTGGCACCAGTTTTATATTGAATGTTAGTTGATTAGATTCTCGTGTGTATGCTTGAGCAATAAATTTTCCTAAGTGCAACTTCTCGATTCTTTGCACCTGACAAAGGAAGATTTAATCTCAGAAAAAAATTAACACCCCCCCCTTCCTGGGTATATCAATGTGCTGGATCATCATCTTTTAACAACCTGATAATCCCTTGAGGGGTGGACAACTGGGCAACTGAATGGAGCTAGCAGAGTGTTTTAATAGCCGGATGCTTTTCCTGTCGTCAATGCGGAGTTTTGTTCAGCAGATATATTCCCAGTGTGGCCAAAGAAAGAAATATCTGCTTAGGATCGAACTCACAGCTTCCTGATTGTGAGGCTCCACCTCAAGGCCACTGCATCACTCTTAACAATGTGCTGGATCAAATATACTAATTCTGCAAAAATTACATGTTTGTACATACGCGGTATATTTTGATAACTATAAAATACACTGCTCAAAGGGAAGCCTCCTCTAAGCTTACAGAATGGCACTGAAATGTTTTTAATTAATTTGCGGGCGGATTTTAGCGGATTCGGGTAACCCAAGAGAATACAGGTGAAAGAGAATTTCTAATTTGGCAGCAGATGGTTGTAATAAAACTCTAAATTGACACAGCGGGAGAGGGAAAAAAGCGGGAATGAGGAGGCTGTTTGACAGCAGGTTGACTGAAGAGGAGCTGGTTAATATAAATGAAATGAGGAAAGGAATTCAGAAGACAATGATTACCCAACATGCTTATGCAAACTAGAGAATTCCAAGACACACTGGATAAAATAAAACATTTGTTTCAAGCTTTTTTTTTTAATTCATGTGGAGGGATCTCTCTCTTCCCAAAAACGTAAACGTCTGTTTCCACTTTCTCATCACTAAGGTAACAACCAAAATGGCAACAGGGTGTGTGGCCAAAAGCCTGCTAGCTATTGGGTTTTGATTCAAGACCAAGAAAATGAATCATGTCGCATTCCAGCTCCTGTTTCTTAAATGTTCACCAGACAGAGCTATGATGCTAAGACCAGGAAGCTCTGTGCTTCATAAGGATGGATCCCAAGACAGCCTACTACTAAGTGGGCAATTACCCTGTTTCCCCGAAAATACGACCTACCCTGAAAGGACTAGCTTGATTTCTACATGTGCGCCCAATGTAAGCCCTACCCCCCAAAATAAGCCCTAATTAAGATCCCGCCCACTCCAGAGTGCACAGATAAAAATTAAGCTAGGATGGGGATGGGGAGTGGAGCTGCCCTACTACTTATCTTTGGACAATGGTAGCCATGCCTCACACACCCTGATGCCTACCTCACCGGCCCATTTCTTCTGCAGCCAGCAAGGCTGGCAAGGCTTTCCTGAAGGCCTCTGTAGCTGAGAACAAAGCTCAGGATCGACCCAGAGCTCTGCTATTGGCTGCAAAGGCCTTCAGGAAAGCCTTGCCGGCCGCAGAAGTAGTAGTTCCTGAAGGCCTCTGACAGCGAAAAGGGGGCCAGAGGTGATGTGCGCAAGTGAGGTTAGTCAGTGGGTGACATCCCCCGAAAATAAGGCATGGTGCCTTTTTTGGTGGCAAAAAAAAAAAAGACAGGGTCTTATTTTCGGGGAAACACGGGTAGGTAAACAGGAGGAAACTTCATATTGGTCCACACAAAAACAGTATAAATACACCTCCTTTTGACAGGAAGGTCCTTATTTTCATAAAAGTTGAGCCATGGGGGCGCAGTGGTGAGAATGTGGTATTGCAGGCAGACTCTGCCCACAGCCTGGAATTTGATCCAGACCGGCTCAAAGTTGACTCAGCCTTCCGTCCTTCTGAGGTCAGTAAAATGAGGACCCAGATTGTTGGGGGCAACATGGTGATTCTGTAAACCGCTTAGAACCACGGCCCCCAAACTTTGGGGCACCAGGGACCAGTTCTGTGGAGAGAGGTTTGTCTGCGGACCAGAGGGGGCATGCCCCTTCTTATGACAACTTTCCTGTCACAGTTGTTAAGTGAATCTGCATTCCCTGTTGACTGCTTGTTAGAAGGTCGCCGAAGGGCATCTCACTACCCTGGGACACTACGACTGTCATAAATATGAGTCACATGTCTGAATTTCAGTCACATGATTGTGGGGATACTGCAATGGCTTTAAGTGTGACAAACGGTCATAGGTGACTTTTTTCAGTGCCATTGTAACTTTGAATGGTTACTAAACGAACCATTCGTTTAGTTGTAAGTCGAGGACTACCTGCAATTCTGCTGCTTCAAGGATATTCATAGCTGGATTGCGCACACCTGCACAGCGTATCTGCTGGGAATGGTCTAAGACAGGGGTGTCAAACTCGATTTCATTAAGGGCCACATCAGGGTTGTGTTTGACCTTGGAGGGCTGAGAGGGGGGCATGGCCAGTTCGACATCACTTAGGGGCACCCGTGCTGGCCAAGTGCTAAGGCAGGACTTCCCTGAGACTCTCTCTCACTCTCATTAAAATCTCCCTTCCTTCCTTCCTTCCTTCCTTCCTTCCTTCCTTCCTTCCTTCCTTCCTTCCTTCCTTCCTTCC